>CADEHL010000417.1:0-600000 GCA_902827135.1 Harpagifer antarcticus | reverse complement strand
TTGAGGAAAAATGTTTGGTTAGAAGCAGAATATTTGGTTGGATAGAAACATTTTTGAAAAGATAGCATCTTTATATTTCAATGAATGTTGACTAAGACTCTCTGGAGTTGGATAACACTAGTTTCAGACAAAGTCTTTCCTGCCAACACTCAAATCTAGTTCTGAAAAAATAATAGTTTTATTTCCACACATCTTGTTTAACAACGACATGTTTATTTAAATACCACACATTGTTCATTGTGTTTTAACAGAAATGTTAAATGTAGAGTTTGAGAATTTAAAGTAAGGTTGTGATTTATGCTTCTGTCTTACAGGCGCTGTGACCACGCTGCAGACTGCTTTTCCTCGACAGGACATGCATTCATGTGTGAGTTTGTCCTAAAGGAGTACAGGTAATAACATTAATTAATACATTAATTGTTACCATGTTATTACCTCAGCAATGCAGCTACATCTTCAGTGTGGGTCTAATAATCTGTAATAAATATGTTTATTAAGTTGAGTGACCTGATGTTTTGGCACTTGTTTAGACATCATTTCGATTTACTACCCCTTTAAATGTCCTTCAACAAATACGACTTTACACTAGTGGTGGTTTCTTGCCATAGTTGTAGTGCTTTTTAGATGTACGTACGTTTCTGCTGCTCAGAGCATTGAAACATTTAAGTATTTCTTAAATACAAACATAACATATAATCCCTGTGCAAAGCTGTTCACAATATGTTCAGTAGAGTTTACAAAAAAAGATAGGCAGTTCTTTCTGAAAGGAGATGTTTCTAGTAAATGTCCTTAATGCTGTGATAGCCATAAGCTTAATTCCAGCCTCCCTCATCTTATTGGGATGGATATCTTAACGGCCCGTCCACACAGCGGCGTGCGTTGAAAGCTTCACCATTCACTTTGAATGGGGTGACGTCACTTTTCGCCGAACTGCATTGTGGGAAGCGGAGCTTTGCTGGCGTGGCTCGCTGCAAAAGTTGAGCAATGTTTAACTTTTGAAGCCTCGGCAGAAGCGTCAGCCAATCGAATCATATGCCAGTACAAGCTGTAGCCCAGGGGTGGCCAACCAGTCAGAGCTTAAGAGCCACATGTTTTCTATGTTACTGCAAAGAGCCACATCAAACACACAGTCACTGATACCGCTTGTTTCAGTTTTTTGTTTTCTGGAGACAAGATTTCAACCACGTCACTGATGCATTTTTGTGGGATTGGGATATATTTTTTAAATCCTCTGGAGCAGAGAGAGGAGCTGTGGATTATTGTTATTGATTAATGCATCAGTGTTTCTTAGGGTCAAAAACACTAAACTCACAACTTAAGATGAAAGCATTCACTTTGATGCACATTCAGTACTCGTATGTGATGTTGTGGGTGAGAGTTGGATATCGTGACGCTTACAGGGAGGTATCGAACATTACAAAGTAGGTGACTGTGTGGATGCCTGTTCAAAACATAGCAAACTTGAATAAATCATTTAAATTATATATTTGTGTCCGACTTTCAATTGTACATCGTTCTTAATGTGATGTATAGTAGCTTTGATAGCTGTCCATTCCTTCAGACAGCCTAAAAGTAAAACACAAGTTGTTTATTCACAGCAACGAGATGACTGGATCATCTGCAGTGTTGGGCAAGTTACTTCCAAAATGTAATACAATTACTGTCTTTTTTAAGTAATAGCCTACGTTACATTACAATATCACTGTCTCTGAAATGTAATGAGTTACACTACTTTTATATTAGTCTACTTTTGAGTTACTTTACCAAAATAGCATCAGGACTGTTTGAGGCATATGATAGCTATGTGATTAACATGATGATTCAGCCTCTATGGAGATAGACATATGACAAGCATGCTCATTTCTGACGTGGAGCTAATCTGAAGTAAACATTGAATACTGCTTTCTATTCCTCCATCTTGTGACTGTGTGACTCCCTCTCTTGGATATCAGCATGTGAAGGACACGGTTCAGGAACTAGTTGATGCTCTGTATGTGATGACTACTTCCATTCTGGAGAGGATCACAGATACATGAATCCTGAGCTGAAGCTCAAGCCCGTGACGAGTGAGATTGTTCTAACAATTTCCAATAAAGGTTATTCTGAAACATAACTCTCACTGTTAACTTTCCTTCTATAACGGTAATGTAGGCCAAGAAAAACTTTGCATTGCATAATATTTAAACTTACATTCAGGCACTATAAATGAAGCCAACAATATGTCAAGTTGGGGCTTAGCCCACCAAAAAGTGCATAGTTGCAATTTAGGCAGTTAAGCATTTTATATCAGTGGGTCCTCATGGTGCAACACGGAAGGCAGACAGAATTGCTAAGACACAGGTGTCACATGAAATGTAAATGTTCTGGAAAGTTCCTTATACAGCTTCAGCCTTTTTTATCTCATGAAGTCCCTAAGTGACACACCCTGAACAGTGGTGGGTCATGGTCCTTGTCATTTGCTTTTGTGTTCCCATAACAACATGTCCATGTGCCAGGCTAACACATGTGACAGAACTAGCTACATTTGGAAAGGTTTTTTGTTGCTAAAGTTAACATTCAAGCCATTGAAGAATAAAAATGCTTACATGCCATTTGTTAAACATTAAGCTGTCTTCGGCTCTTTTCGGCTGTAACAAATTTAAATGTCCCCTCTGTGGGACGAATAAAGGTATTCTGATTCTGATTACATTTAACCTGTTGTGGAAACATTTCTTGATTAAATTGATATGAAACAAATGCCATAAATATTGCTGTGACACTGGTGTCACATCGGGACTTTAGCCCTAAACATTCACAGTAAACCCGGAGTGACATATATGCACAATTAGAAATAAGATTATGATCTGGTCAGTTAATTTAGCTGATTCATTTATATTTAGTTAACTTTATTCTTCAATTCAAAGTATGTTCAAACAAATGTAAACCAAAAAATCATCCTCGTTAATTAAGTTATAAATAAGAGTTACTTTACCATTGAAGCGCAGATATTTGACACTAGGGGGGTTACTTGTCAGAAATGTGTTCTAGGTGGTCTATTTAGTCTAAATGACATTCCCCTTAATTTCCCCAAAAGTAGAAATTGGTCCGGGTTCTTATGGGTTAAACGTATAGGCTTAAAGGCATAATAGAACTACTGTGTATATATATATATATATATATATATATATATACAGGACTGTCTCAGAAAATTAGAATATTGTGATAAAGTTCTTTATTTTCTGTAATGCAATTAAAAAAAAAAAAAAAAAATGTCATACATTCTGGATTCATTACAAATCAACTGAAATATTGCAAGCCTTTTATTATTTTAATATTGCTGATTATGGCATACAGCTTAAGAAAACTCAAATATCCTATCTCTAAATATTAGAATATCATGAAAAAGTATACTAGTAGGGTGTTTAACGAATCACTTGAATCGTCTAATTAACTCGAAACACCTGCAAGGGTTTCCTGAGCCTTGAAAAACACTCAGCTTGGTTCAGTAAACTAAATCACAAGTATGGGGAAGTATGCTGATCTGACTGCTGTCCAGAGGACCGTCATTGACACCCTCCATCAGGAGGGTAAGACACAAAAAGAAATGTCTCAAAGAGCAAGCTGTTCACAGAGTGCAGTTTCAAAGCACATCCACAAAAAGTCTGTTGGAAGGGGGAAATGTGGCAGGAAACGCTGCACAACCAAGAGAGATGACCGCAGCCTTAACAGCATTGTGAAGAAGAGTCGCTTCCAGAATTTGGGGGAGCTTCAAAGACAGTGGACTGAAGCTGGAGTCCAGGTATCAAAAGTCACTGTTCACAGACGTATCCGGGAAATGGGCTACAATAGCCGTATTCCCATGGTCAAGCCACTTCTGAACTCAAGACAACGGAAGAGGCGTCTGACTTGGGCTAAGGAAAAGAAGCACTGGACAGTTGCACAGTGGTCCAAAGTCCTCTTTTCAGACGAAAGCAAGTTTTGTATTTCATTTGGAAGTCAAGGCGCCAGAGTCTGGAGAAAGGCTGGAGAGGAGCAAAATCCAAGTTGCTTGAAATCCAGTGTGAAGTTCCCACAGTCAGCGATGGTTTGGGGAGCCATGTCAGCTGCTGGTGTTGGTCCACTGTGTTTCATCAAGCCCAGAGTAAATGCAGCTGTGTACCAAGAGATTTTAGAGCACTACATGCTTCCGTCTGCTGAAAAGCGCTATGGAGATGAGGAATTCATTTTCCAGCATGATCTGGCACCTGCCCACAGTGCCAAAACCACCAGTAACTGGTGTACTGACCATGGCATTACTGTCCTCGATTGGCCTGCAAATTCCCCTGACCTGAACCCCATAGAGAATATGTGGGGTATTGTGAAGAAGAAGCTGAAAGACACCAGACCCAACAATGCTAATGAGCTAAAGGCCGCTATTGAAGCATCCTGGGCATCCATAACACCTCAGCAATGCCACAGGCTGATTGCCTCCATGCCACGCCGCATTGATGCAGTAATCCGTGCAAAAGGATTCCCAACCAAGTACTGAGTGCATTAATGGACATTTTCAAATGTTTGATTGTGTTTTGCTGTTATAAATCTTTTTTTTTTACTTGGTCTGAGGAACTATTCTAATTTTTTGAAATAGGATTTTTGAGTTTTCTTAAGCTGTATGCCATAATCAGCAATATTAAAATAATAAAAGGCTTGCAATATTTCAGATGATTTGTAATGAATCCAGAATGTATCACATTTTTGTTTTTTTAATTGCATTACAGAAAATAAAGAACTTTATCACAATATTCTAATTTTCTGAGACAGTCCTGTGTATATATATATATATATATATATATATATATATTATATGTGCCCCGCTGGACTTACTTTTCTGTGATTGACCGTTACTGTGACACATCACTATAGCCACGGAAGATAGTTTGTGTGTTTCATTCCCTGCATCAAGATTATTTTCATGTATGTAATTATTATTTTTGCTTCATTTATAGTGCCTGAATGTAAGTTTAAATATTATGCAATGAAAAGTTTTTCTTGGCCTACATTACCGTTATAGAAGGAAAGTTAACAGTGATAGTTATGTTTCAGAATAACCTTTATTGGAAATTGTTAGAACAATCTCACTCGTCACGGGCTTGAGCTTCAGCTCAGGATCCATGTATCTGTGATCCTCTCCAGAATGGAAGTAGTCATCACATACAGAGCATCAACTAGTTCCTGAACCGTGTCCTTCACATGCTGATATCCAAGAGAGGGAGTTACACAGTCACAAGATGGAGGAATAGAAAGCAGTATTCAATGTTTACTTCAGATTAGCTCCACGTCAGAAATGAGCATGCTTGTCATATGTCTATCTCCATAGAGGCTGAATCATCATGTTAATCACATAGCTATCATATGCCTCAAACAGTCCTGATGCTATTTTGGTAAAGTAACTCAAAAGTAGACTAATATGAAAGTAGTGTAACTCATTACATTTCAGAGACAGTAATATTGTAATGTAACGTAGGCTATTACTTAAAAAAGACAGTAATTGTATTACATTTTGGAAGTAACTTGCCCAACACTGCAGATGATCCAGTCATCTCGTTGCTGCTTTCGGGCTGCGAATAAACAACTTGTGTTTTACTTTTAGGCTGTCTGAAGGTATGGACCGCTATCAAAGCTACTATACGGATCACATTAAGAACAATGTACAAATGTTATATTCAACTTGTGCCCCGCTGGACTTACCTTTCTGTGGTTGACCGTTACTGTGACACATCACTATAGCCACGGAAGATAGTTTGTGTGTTTCATTCCCTGCATCAAGGTTATTTTCATGTATGTAATTGTTTTCCTGCACAGAGTCTTGTTGTGATGAGAGGGATACAGGTATTTCATAAAAAAACGTGCTCCCTGGAGAATAGCTACAGAATTTATATCACAATTTAATCGTAGCTGATCACAACTTGTCATGAGTGATCCAGTCATCTCGATGAGCGTTCGGGCTGTGAATAAACGACTTGTGTTTTACTTTTAGGCTGTCTGAAGGTATGGACAGCTATCAAAGCTACTATACATCACATTAAGAACTATGTACAATTGAAAGTCGGACACAAATATATAATTTAAATGATTTATTCAAGTTTGCTATGTTTTGAACAGGCATCCACACAGTCACCTACTTTGTAATGTTTGATACCTCCCTGTAAGCGTCACGATATCCACCTCTGACCCACAACATCACATACGAGTACTGAATGTGCATCAAAGTGATCGTAGGAAGGCAGATATAGCAAAAGATGAACGTAAACGACAAACGAGGCGATCGACATGTTTATTTCCTGGTAAGTCAACAATGGGTCCTCAATGTACACGCCCCGGATTCCTATGACGAAAATAATAGAATGTCGCCAGTTGTCATGATTCAACTTATACTGCAACACCGGGACGAAAGTAACACGGGACGAAAGTAACACGAGACGAAAGTAACGGAGCGATTTTATCCGAGCCCAAACAACTTTGACCGGCTAAATTACGTCAGAATTATCAGCATTCAATACTTAACAGACCTACTAAATATCAGGATTAACTGTCAGGAGTAGCTAGTGTTGTCACGATACCAAGTCAAGAATTGCGATTCCGATTCTTTTTCGATACTTTTCTTAAAAAAGGGAAACAGTCTTAAATGTAATTATTGTGCTTTATTTCACACCAGAACCAGAACCATAACACAAACTTTTAAACAATGAGAACAATAAATAAAATAAATGACAAAAATTCGTATTAAATAAAATTAATACATTTCACTGTCAGAGATATAGCTAAAATACATACAAATTTCGCTTCTGGCGTCTTTTTTGTCAACAAGCCGAGGCGCAGCGGCAGCTGCACTCCCACTTGCGGCTGCTGCACTCCCACTTGCGGCAGTTGCACTCCCACTTGCGGCAGTTGCACTCCCACTTGCAGCCATGCTTCTCGTTTTCTCACATGCTCTGTCAGCTATCGCGTGCACGAGAGAGGGGAGGCACTTAGAGCGTGCTTGAGAGGGGAGGCACTTAGAGCGTGCTTGAGAGGGGCGGGACTGCAGGCACGGCTGCAGTGCAGGGAGTGGAAGCAGAGCGCTGAACACACACGGCTCTTATTAAAACGGCGCTTTCTCACCGGATGTACTTTCCCCCGTCATTCTTAAAGTACCGATACTAATGAAACGGAGGAATCATTCCGTTTTTAACGGCAGGGTATCGCGGTACCTTTCAAGTATCGGTACACCGTGCAGCACTAGTCAGGAGTCAGTGTCTCTCCCCCAAACTCACACATATACAATTCGATATGAACTGAAGAGCCGCATGAAACTAGGCAAAGAGCCGCGGGTTGGCCACCCCTGCTCTAGCCAATCAAACCGCTGCTTGTGTGTCAGGGGCGGGAGATTCATGTGATTGGTTGTTGGTCGAGTTTCAGACACGCCCGCCACTGTGTGGACGGGCCGTAAGGAAGGAGTATCTCAAAGACACTTACATTTCTTGTAATATTGGATATTGATGTTCTAGGATAGGGTTTGGCAGGTTTAGATTATTTCAAATTCTAGTTTCTACATGGTGAAACAGCATACTCAAAAAGGAAGTGTAGGAGAGGCTGAATGGCAGAAACGCATCTCTGTTTAATGCACTACAGCTCAACACTAATACAAACTACATCCTCCAAAATGATCATCAAGTTTCCATTTTATCCACTTTTTATTGACTTGTCCATGCATGTACATTGTTCATACACAAACACATACAAACACATTTTTTTTCAACAATTGATACGGAAATTCACAAGAGAATTCATCATATTCCAAATAAAAGGCTTTAATGTTGCTATAATTTAAGTAATAACAGATTAAAGAGTTGTTGAATGCTGACGTCCACAGATAAATAACCACACATTCAATTGAATTACATGACATTTTGAAATACCAAGCATACCAAGTTGAAGGCAAAATTCTGAAAAGGTGTTACTCATTTTTCTAGGTACCGTTAATTATTGCGTGTCATTGGGGCCAGATACGAATGGTGTCCCATTGTCGAGGGGACCATAGCAAATTAAGCAAGCTTTAATGCACATTACTCTGGACCAGTCCTGAGAAGCCACAGTCACAAAGATACGTTGTGCTGAATGGTAGGATATGTTCAATAGTGAGGGAGGAACACTCATGACAATGCACCAGGACAGAGGCGCTCCCCTTGCTGGATTTCCCTTGAGCCTGCTGTCACATAAAATGCTCCAACAGCTGAGGCTGTGACGCTGTCCACATCGACTATATTGGATTTTATCTACTCATCGTCCATGCGTCTCGCTGTGACCGTAATGATTTACTCGAGCTGCAGTTTAGCATGATGTGCCATAATGGCTTTTGCCTGAGCATCTCTGCCTGATGTGTCATGTGTTGCCTTTTGTGGGAAAAGGTTGAGTAACATGTCAAATCTTCCTCTGGAAAACATGACGTGCCCTCAGTGCAATCTTCTTTTTAAAAGCCTCACATTTTTACAGATATTACAGAGAAACACTCAACATTTTCTACTTTTCAAATACATCAGCAAAATATTCAACTTTTGTGAACCACAGGGCGGGGCTCAGTTGTATGTAATTACATTTGAAGGTTTATCTGCTGTAGAGCAAGCTAGCTAGGTTTCTCTGCCAAGTAGCGACCCATAAGCATAACAATCTATCAGTGGCTAACCGTCAGGGCCTTCAAGGTATCCAGAGAATACCCTGGAACACTCGGATAAAAAATTATATAAATAAAATGAATAAATGAGAATGGTATCTGTGTTGGTGATCTGTAATATTACAGTGTTACGTTGATATGTTTGTCCTTCTCGGACCATGCACTACGCATTTCAGTGGTGTTGTGTTAGAAAAGAAAGCAACTAATCAGATCTTGCTCTGTGTAGAATATCCTTCAACCAAGGTATTCTACATCCTTGATCGAATGCCCTGGCCGTTGCACTGAATGAGAGCGTACGTTTGGACTGACAGTTTGATCAACCAATCATATATTGATTTGTAGTCAATGGGCGTATTCTTTCAGAGTTTCCCTCGGTTCCAGGGTGCTCTAGAAGGCCCGCTATAGTTAACTGGCTCGAGAGAGAAGATCTAAATGAATGCGAGCAATTCATGCCGTTTTATTGTTTTTAACGTTGAAATGGCAAGTGCAACAGGTGAAGATGAGGTTGTTGCGGAATTGTTGTGAGTACCCTTTTCAAGACGACAATTCAGTGAAAAGATGGACATTATAATGCCGCGGAGGGGAGAGGGGGGGGCGCGTCTACAGAAGGTCCAGTTGTGATAGACTTGGTTCGCCACTGCAATCTATACAGCAGGAAAGGGTGTTCAAAATAAAAATTCTGCACATAGCATTCTCAACCCTCTAACGCTATCTGTGCTTTTTCTGCATGCTTTTAGCGCCACCCAGTACAGTAATAATTGGTTTAAAGAAATACAAACAAGTCGGAGCAATGTTTCCCTATAGCAGAAGGATAATGTGTGGAGCCAGTCCCCCCGATACAGTAGACATTATTTAAAAAACTTGTTTTCACTCTTTGCAGTTTAGCTTTAGCTGCATGATGCTCTTGTATTTTTCAGTGCAAAAAAACCTGTCACAGTGGTCGGTTCATTGGGCCATGTAGGACATTATCAGCTCTGTTTTAATGTCTTACTTTCAACAGCAACTGTGCAAGTTTCCAGCAAAGCCACAAGCCCAAAGGAGATAGATATGAGGTGTGTGAAGGTCAATAAGCTGTCAATGTAATGTCATGGTAAGCTTGAGGCTCTTACAAAGACATATGTGGTCTCAAATGGTTTATTTTTTCAGTGAGATTTGCACTGTAATTGAGAGCTTAGCATGGGAGCAAAGAACAGGTCTGTGAGAAGATAATTTGCATGCAAGCAGGGAGGAGAGACTTAGTCTTCAGATTGGCGTCATTTGTTTCTCTGAGCTTTCAGTGAGCAGGCAGCACTCTGAGCCAAGCAGCGTGTGTCACTTCCGCCTACATTGACAACGCTGGTATGCAGACCAGAGATTCAGTTTTGACTATATGTCTTTCAATATCTGTATTTTGCTTTTACGGTGAGCTGAAGATAATTGTTTCCTCTAGGTTTGAGGGGTCATTAATGGGGGAAGTGTGTCAATATTAGGGGTGTAACGGTTCACAGAATTCACGGTTCGGTATGTACCTCGGTTTTGGGGTCACGGTTCGTTACGGGTTCGGTACAACAAGAAAAAGCAAAAAAAAAGTCCCAAATGCATAATTCCAGGTTTGTTTATTATTTATTTTGAACAGTAGTGCAAGTTTCAGTTTAAAAATAAGGAACTCTAACATTTTGAATAATTAACTTTATTACACAGTTAAAAACAAACCACAAACAGCACCACACACACTCAGATGGCCAGATTATCTATAATGGCTGATGTAAAAAAAAAAAAGGTTCAATAAGCTGTAAAACTAAAAAGAATGTCTTGAAAATATTACAAAAATAAATAACAAGATAGTGTTTCAATCACAATTAATAAAAGCCGGGGTCCTTTATCATTGCATAAGGGCGCAGCATAGCCGTTGAAAAACATATGCAAATAGCTTCCGTTATTTATTTTGGTCTTTCATTTATTTTGGTCTTTCATCTCTATTGATTTATTAAAAACGGCGGGGATAAGCTGTTTGAACTGCAACTGCTGTTGTCTTTTGCCGGGCTCCGGTGATTGGCAAATCTGGGTGATGCCTTCTGATATGATTTAGCATGTTTGGCGTGTGTTACCATTAGGGTTGGGTACCGAGAACCGGTTCCGGTTCGGAACCGGTTCCAACATTTCGATTCCAACGGCATCATTTAGAAATGTGAATTTCGGTTCCGCTTTTCGATGCCTTAGGAAATGTTTCTCGCCGCTCTCCGTAGCCTACTGTATGACTGCGGCGAGGCGGGAAATGTAGCGTTGTACCTACACTTCCTACAGCGTAACCTGGGACCAGGGCCAGCCCGTTGCACTGGCATTATAGATGTTCGCCTAGGGCGCCAGATCTGTGGAGGTGCTGCGCTGACAGCTCTGGGAGGGAAAACAAATGTTTTGACTGTTGGTGCTCATCCTAATTTTCGGCCTTAATGTAACAACATTCATAATTAAGTAATTGTAACACCCTTTTCCACCCCGGTTACACGTTTCATTCGCCCTGTACGATGGGCGCTGCAAGTTATGAAAATGGGGGATGTTGGCTTATCACAGCCAAAGTGCGAGTGAGCGAGGGAGAAAAGGGAGGGTGCACTGGAACCGGCGCTGTTGTTATTAGCATTTGGTGCTAGCTGCTCTAACGGAAGAAGAAGATGTTTCTACAATGATGTTGAGGGAGAGTCCTCTCCAGTCAGACTGAGAGGCTCAGTGAGGTAAAGGACTCTGAGTGTTTAGATAGTTAACTTCAGTCTAAGTTATCTCAGTGGGTCTCAAACGTTTTGATTTTGAATTTATGTAAACACATATTTCCAAGGCACTCCTTTATAATTATTGGGATTAAACAGGTTTGAAATCATTCCAATGTATACTATAGGACAGTAAACTAGACATATCGTTTTAAACTGGAGAGATAAAAATATATGCATAAATAAAATAGTAAAATAAGATATGAATGAACAACAAAAATAAAATACGTTGCATGTATTTGTTATTGGCTATGGGTTATTGGTTATGCTCACACACTTATTTAATTATTCAAATATAAACCGATCTTTTTCATATGGGTTGTACCCCCCTAGATCTAGTCTCTAGTAATTCTGCTTAAAGTGCACCAGATTGAAGCATTTTGCTTTAAAATGTTCAAACATTTCTTCCTGGTATGCCTGAGAAGGCAGATATGCTTGTTTTTCTCAACAAGAACTTAATCATTTTTTTCACCCTGCCCCTCAAAGAATCGGAATTGAGAACCGTTAAGAACCGGAATCGAAAAGTAGAATCGGAATCAGAATTGTGGAAATTCAAATGATACCCAACCCTAGTTACCATTAGCATACCGCACCGCTGTCGACACACCGTCCTCGTCCGATCCACCACTCGCACTTCATCGTTATTGTAGTCCACAGGGAACCCGAAATGTTCCTACACAGCTGATTTAAAAGAAGCAGGTGGGTTCTAGCTCCTGTGTGTTATCTGAACTCACCATACTAACTTTTCTTCTTCTTGTATTTTGTTCGTTTTGTTGTGTTTTCTTCTTCTTCATTTGTTGTTTAAGGGCGGCTGGCAAACAGCTTTTAGGCACAATACCGCCCCCTGGATTATAAATAGTGTAATGGATACTGCCCTGAATGACAGACTTTTTTCCCACTCGTAAAAAAAAAAGGCGTATTCGTCGTGTGACTGCATGCACCGAACCGTGACGCCCGAACCGTGACGGTACAGGACGAATACGGATACTGTTACAACCCTAGTCAATATGCAACATTATAACAAAATACATATTATTATTGGCAATAACTAAATTGATTGATGGAGTGTTAGATAGTTTTACTTCAACTTTGGCCGATACAGGTTACGTGAGCCATCTTTGTGCCACTCACTGTGGGCTGTATTGCCGTGTGCTCAGTGGTGTACAGTACGGAGCCCCCTAGGGGGACAAGGAGAACAATTATTTGATAAAAAAAATGTTTTGCGAGATCTCGCAATACTTTTGCGAGATCTCACAAAACCCCTTTGCGAGATCTCGCAAAACCTCTTTGCGAGATCTCGCAAAACTTTCCATTTAGCTCAATGTACTTCCTGGTCAGTTCGGCAACACAGAAACCACAACAATGGAGCGGTTCATCGATTTTACTTTGAGCTTGGCCTTAAATATAAAGATATAACATCAGTGCTTGGCAATAGGCACAGGTTTCACATAAGTGAAACCTCAAGAGAACACTCAGAGCGAGGGGACATGCACGTCGCAAAGCATACTCTGAGCTGAGTTATTGACAGATTCGAATTGCGCGGATCAATAACTCATGAACATAACGTTGTCAAAATACAAACAACATGACTTTACAATCATGGCAAGGTAGACAACGAGCTACAGAGTCGTTTTTATCAGAACAGTTCGATGCGCGCCGTCATCCGAGCTAAACTTCAAGAATTGGCCACAATCTGCAGAGGAGGGAGAGGAGTGCTTAGGGACCGTCTACAAACTGCAACGGGGTTTTGCGAGATTTCGCAAAACTTTTATTTTTTTTCTCTTCTCCATGTCCCTAGGGGGCTACGTAGTAAAGCAACAAAGTGCACGTATTCAAGTACTGTAATTAATTACAATTTTTAGGTACTTGTACTTTACCTTAGTATTTCCATTTTATGCCATTTTATACTTTTACTCCACTACATTTTGTAAGCAAATATTGCACTTTTTTGTAAGCAAATACATTTATTTGAAAGCTTACGTTACTAGTTACATTTGGGATTTAGATTATATATCTAAATACAAAATATGAATCATTAAATAAATCCAGACATATGTTAAATATCTAGCAGGAATATATAAAGCAACTCAAATTAGCTGCACTGTGCAGCTGTGATGAACACGTTAATGCTTCAATAATCACAATCCTTTTATTTAATAGATGATTTTGAAATGGACCATTATGCATAACAAGTACTTTTACTTTTGCTACTTTAAGTATATTTTGATGCCGGCTACAATAGCTCCACTGATCAAATATTATTTTTTCACCAATTAAATTTTTTTTTGTTTTGAGGTTTGCCAGTACGGGCTTCAAATAACTTTTTGATAACAATTTATGACACTACTGATTTAAAAAAGTTCTTAGGCCATTTAATTAATTTGTCACTTTTGTTCCACACCTTCTAAAATGTAAATGCTATTTAGTTTGGCATTGTTGACTGAGAATGCATGCACTGTACTACATACATAAAACCTTTTGTTGATAAATGCATTTAGAGTAAGTGGGACTCGTCTGACTGTGCTAATGAAAACTTTTTTGTTTACTTTCCAGATATCTGTAGATTTACAACTATGGAAGAAGACCTCACAATACTGACGGATTCTCTGAAAAACTGCAACACAGGAGATGAAAAAGAAAAGGTCAAAGACTTTGTGTACAAGCATTTCAGAGAAGTGGCAGACGGGTCGCTCTTCAATAATGCAGAAGAATCTTCCAATAAGGAACATGGAAGTTCTTCCAAGAAAGAGAAGCAAAGTCTTAAAAAGGCCCATTGTAAAACTCAGCAAGGTGCTGTCTTCTCTGGAAAGATTCTGAGCTTTGGATGCTCTGTGTGTAAAGATGATTCCACATATAGCCCCAATGATCTCCTTAAGCATTTCCGAGCGGCCCATAAAGGAACCCTTCCTACGTACCCTTGTGACCTGTGCGCTTTTTCCACACACGAGTTCCCTGCTCTTCAACGCCATCGGATTGAGCACAGGAATACTCTGGTTACTTGTGAGCTCTGCAACAACGATGTTCAGTACTCTTTGCTATTGCTTACCAGACACTACATCATGTGTCACAGTCTAAATGGACAGTTTAACTGTGACTGGTGCGAGTTTACAACTGTGGATGCAGGTACATTCGTCCAGCACATCCATCATCACAATGAGAGTCCTTGGAAGTGTTTAAAATGCAGACATATCAGCCTGAATGAAGAGGCTCACCAGAAGCATAAGAAAGCTCACTCGTGTACATTCCCCTTCACTTGTCAGATCTGTGGATATGGTGCATCAAGAAGCGACTATCTTAAAAAACACACTGCAGCTGTTCACAAAGAGCATGCTGAGAGACGGAATGTATGGACAGCTTTAGAAGACAGCGGCACTTCAGCAAATTCATCTGCAAGCTTAAAACATTTGTTGAAAAAGGGTGGTGAATCACAGGAGGCTCAGAGGATATCAAAACTAAACTGTCTTTCTGGAAGTCAAAACCAAAATGGCAGGCTAATCAAACCAGAGATATCCTTTGAGGAGACCAACCACTTGGTGGATGCAAAAAAGGAAAGAAAATGTATTCATAATAAAGAGCAGTCAATGTCAGAGATGTTACAAGAATGTGACACCTCTCCAAGCTCTGATGCTGCCAATCTCACCAATCCAAATGGACTGACTGTTCTGATGGTGAAGAATAAAATCTCTCTTCCCCCCAACTGCACTACCAAAGTGATGGGATTCAAGATGGTTGATGGCAAAAAACATTTAGTACTCAAAGTAATACCAACAGCAAAGCAAGATTCATCCATCCAGAACCACTCCCTAGTTGAAGATGTTGGCTCAGCACCAAATCCTGAGTCAGATAAAAGTAAAGTCTCTAATGAGAATGTGGAATTCTCTAACAGCAATAACCTAACATCACATTGTTTAGCTCTTTCACCAAGAAGTGGGTCTTACGTACAGATGGATCAGGACGATATTCTGGCAGTTAAAGTAAAGATTGAGGAGGAAGAAACGTCTGTTTGCAACATTGATTCCACACCACCTAGAGCTGACGTAGAGGAGCAAACTAACCCTTTACCTAGAAGGTCTTCGACTTGTGCAGATACGTTATACCCAATGACTGATGAGTTTGATCATGCAGGCAAAAGAAATCACGCAAGTCGGATAACCTGCTCAGAGAGAAGCAAGTTCGATAATAATTCAGTCTCTGCAACATTGAAACCTGATGCAACCTACCATAGTGGTCCTCAAATCAGGAATACATCACCAATATGTGCTAGGAAGATCACTACTTTATCTTCACCTTTAAAAGTTGCTCAGGAAATATTGTCTTTAGAACACGTTTCCAAAGAAACTATTGAGAATTGTGGGGCTGAGTTATTAATGACTGATACAGAAGCAGATAAACTCAATGATGACCAATATTGTCAGAGTACTCCAGAAAAAACTGATAGAGGTAAAAGTCAGATTAAACATAACAACAGCAAGCTAAATGTTAAGCATTTGACTAATCCATCACATCAATCAGAGTTAGCCCAACCCAGTACAGGAAGCTGCAGAGAAAGTGCTATAGGCTCAGAAAACTCAAACACACAAAACTCCCCAAACCAAGAAGTATTTACATTTCACAATTATTCCAAGGAAACATTTGGCACTCCACCCAAATCTACCCAACACTTTGACAATATGTCGAAACATTCAGCAGACAAAGAACATATGTGTGAATCATCACAGTTTAGGTTGACATTGGCAGAGTCTCCAGATCCAGGAGAGGACTCGGATCAAGAAGATGTGCCAGATGGTGACATTGATGAGGGCACAGGTAGTGTTGAGGATCCTTCCACTGAGGATGAAAATCCTGATTCAGTGTTCCAAGACTTTAATATTATCAAAATAGAGGAGGATAGCATTCCTATATCTGACAATCAATCAGAAACAAAGAGTAATTCAACTGGCCTGGGCAATTTTGTGGAGGAACATTCAGATGCAATAATTTCGCAACAACTAAATAAGGAAAGAGTTGAACTCTCTAGTAATGATTCTCTAAAACAAACAAAAACTGCTCTTCGATTTCTTCAGTTGCCAGAGGGTAAGCAGTCAGTGTTCCTGAGAACTACTGAGAATAAATGTTCCATGCCCAAGGCAACTCCAGGTTTCAAACTGATAACAAATTCTGCAAGTCCCCAGATCAACGTATCTTATATGAAGCCAGGGTTTGAAAACGGCAGGAGGGTAGGTGCATCAGCACCAAAGACAGGAGCTTCTGAAAAAGGGACAACACTTCTCTCTGCTGTTCAACCAGGTGTTGGCACCACCTCAAATCACTACCTTATCAACAGCCAAGGTTTAAAGGGCCCTGTACTCTTCTCAAGCACACCACATAATACACCTACAGACAAAACAGCAAAGACACAGCCAACTTGCTACTTGGTACAGAGGTCGGTTCAATTTGGTCAGACCCCCAGTGCTCCTGGCCTCAGACTGGCAAGTACACAACTCCCACTGAACTCAAAGCCCGTTCTGGCCATGCCTGTGAACTCTACAGATAAAGCCAACACTTTGCAGACGGGGCGCCAGGCATTCTTGCTTCGCTACATTTCTCCACCCAAATCAGGATTACGGTTGAATAACCAAGAGACAAAGACTGGAACACAGTGTAGCCAAACCAGTGAAAGTACTGGAAACAAAGTCATGTTTAAAATTGTCAGTCCTACAGGAAGCCTTCTCACGAGTGGCGCCCCCACCTCAAGCAATCAACCTTTGTTTTTGGCCACCAGACCTCAGACCCAGTGTTTTCTGGTGTCATCAAACAATACCAATGCAAATTCATCCAATGGAGTAACAAAATGTATCCCAATACACAATACTGCACAGATAGATGTCAATGAATCTTGTATTTCACCCTCTCGGATGAATGTAAAGCTTCAACTGTGTGAAGCAGAGAAACCTATCCTAGCCCCAAGGCCAATTCGTCCCCCAAGCCAAAGGAAAAGGCGCAGGAAAACATTGTTCGACGAGCTTCCAGCTACAGTGCATAAAGCTAGAAGACTCTCGAATAAAGGACTGCCTGAGAAAGAGACTACTCTGTTATGGAAGCCTATAGCCAAAGAAGTAGAAAGGACACTGAGGCTTGCCCCGTTCAGTTCTCTCCAGCAGATCAAATGTCCTCGTAGATTCCAACCTGTTGTGGTGCTCAATCATCCAGATGCTGACATTCCCGAGGTGGCCAATATTATGAAGGTAGTAAACAGGAACAAAGGTGCAGTTACTAAAGTCTCTCTATCTCAGAAAACAATCCAAGCTCTCTCTGAGCAAGGAGCTCTATGGAAGAATTCCTTGACCAAAGGTGCATCGTCTCATAGCGACGATATAAGACCCCGGCCAGTTCTGAGTTCTGTCAGAGAGCGGTTCCTCCTGAAAATGAAGTTGAGGAAAAAGAGCAAAAAGAAGTATGAGGTAGTTGACCCTCGACCACGTTGTGGACAAGAGCCTGTGGTGTTTGACTGCTGGTTTTGTGGTCGGCTCTTTAACAACCAAGAAGATTGGATTGGCCACGGCCAGCGACACCTCATGGAGGCAACTAGAGACTGGAATAAACTGTTCTGAACATTTCAAATCACCTCCGAGTGGAATAACTTCTCTTTTTCGGTGTGAAACAAATGGTTCAAGTTGTATATTTTTAATGACCTTCCACACTATTTTTGTTTAATTTTGTGTTCCTGTAAATACATATTCTGAAGCAAATCATAGTTTATCTTTTCATAGGTGCATTTTCTGGTAAACTGTACTGTAAGCATGATCTCTATCATGCATGCACAGGTCACATTGAACTGCGAAAATGGTGCACTGTAATTAGGAGAGTTGCAAGATCACTAGTTCGATTAAAGGGACAGGAGTATTCTGAGCTGGATTGAATTGCTCAGGTGATTTCATATTAATCTTGTTTGTCATGTTTGCTCATACATTTTAAGTAAGTTGATGCCTAGTTTAAGGGACATTAGTATCTTATTTGCTTAACTTTAAAGCTTGCATAAAAACTCCTTTGTTAAATGCTTGTCTTGGAAGAATGTTCTGGTCCAAATTGTTACATTTTGTATGATGTTTTATTAATGACGATTTCATTTTACTCATCGGGGAAGATAACAGTTTCCTTGTCAGGGTTTTGCCAACCTGTAGCATATATTTGTAATAACTAGAGCTGAGAGTTTCCCAAGTTATCTTTTAAGTCTGCCGTCAGTGTTGGTTTAATAAAATACCTTTGCAGAACAATGGTTAAACTAGGGCTGAAACTTAGTCTTTGTTTTCAGTCCAAATCCCACAGATACTACGTTTATTATCACATCAAACGAGTTAAAGGAGCAAATCATCTTCATTTAAAAGCCAGAATCGTGCAGTATATAGCATCTTTGTCTGAAAAACGGACTATTGAAAAGTTGAAAAAACATTTTCCTGTTGATTGAGCAATGGCTTTACCTGTAGGTCAAACATATTACCTTTCTTATATTAAAGCAGGTGTTAAAATAATGGCTTGGTAATAATAATATAACAAATCCAATTGCTTTTATTTTTGTAATTTAAGATACCGTTAATCAACCGCAACACTTGAAATTATTTCACATTGAAAGCCTGTTCGGAAGGTAACCAAACCTGTATAAACCAGAATAATGTCAAACATATTTCTGAGGGTCAGAATGGTGGTTTTTATGATGGGATGGGTTGGCTGGATTCCCCAGAAATCACAACAGGTTTTACTTTACAGGAATAGATTAGTGTGTGTAAAAAATCTGAAATGGCTTGTTTGCTATAGAACAAACAAACATGCTTTTATCAATGAATTTAAAGTTACCGTCACATTTGTTTTAAAACTGTAATCATTTATACTGTAGTAGGAGCCCTGGACTCTGTATCAACTCTCACCTGTTCTTGCATTCTGTTATTTAATCTGTTCCCTACCATCAAGTCCAATATTTGGACATTTGTTTCAATGTTACGTTTGACACTTTTTTCATGGCGACAGGACAGGGACTTTGTTTCTTTAGGATGTTAATGATTGTATTACATGATGATGGATCTGTGGAATTCATGTTTTATTCTATTTAATATGCAAGTGATTGAACAATGTAAGCCATACTGATGTTTTTATACTTTCACAATGCTTGTTTGGAGCCCGTCTAAATTACTGAAGTTCTGACCTCAGCAGGTCCTGAATTTTACCAGCATTTACTAAATGTTCATCTTTATCTTTGCTACAATCATCAACAACAAACATTTATTCCACATTCCCTGAAATCATTTTCTGTAACACTCCTACAAATGTATCATGTGTAGTATCTACATTCCACTCATATTTGTGACTTACAAATGGAACCAAACAAGCATAAACCTTCACTAGCATTATGGGGAGTTCTCTTTTGTAAGACATTGTTAAACATTATGGAACAAATGCTTACTTAGAGTGAGCTGAGAAGATTGAAATGTCTGTGTCCTTACTACATAGCTGGAGTTAGCTTAGTTAGCCTAGCTTAGCATAAAGAGGGGAAGCAGGGTAAAGTCAAAAATACTCTACCTACACCTGAAAGCTCCCTCTTTAATACGCTGTTCATTAAATCTGTGTTGTGGTTTAAGGGGGAGTTGGCACTATTTCTTGAAGAACACCGGCGTATCCATCCACCCAATACTTCTGCCAAGTGCCCCGGCTACAGAGTGTTTTTAGATATGCCAAGTCAGCATAGGCCTAGCTCTCTGTACAGACTGCTTGAAGACAGTGACTGAGGTTCAGCCTGTACATTCTTAAGACACAAGGCTCATTAATGTTATATAAGTTAGATAAATGTTCCTTAATTCCAAATTTAAACTAGCATTGTATTTATACGTTTTCTTATTTTGGAGCTCACCCCCTAATGCAGTTAAAACGATCACAGCCAAATGGATGCCAACACCAAATGACCTCTGGCTTTTATTTCAGTTTGTTTCATGTTCCTGATGGGAATGCACAGTCTTCTTCTCTGCTCTCAGGCCAAAGAACTGTTTGGTGGTATAACATGTAAACAGTTGATGGGATTTCTAACACGAGTTCTGAACTGTGATAACTACAAACCACTCATGTGATACACTACTACATCAGCTAATTGTGTCCGTTGTATGAGCCGAAATTGAAATGTGAATAATATTTGATATCTGTTTTGAGTTTGTACATAAACACAACTCCATCATGTACAGTACACTGCTCCTGTCCACATCTTTACCCAGTCTTTCCTCATGCAAAGTGCCTTGAATGTCCTTTAGCAGGTTGACAATGAGTACTGTATTATTTTGTTCAACTTAGTGGTTCACTCCCCTTTAATAAATGTACATACCCTATGGATTTATTGTGGTGGCTTGTTATTGTTATCAGGAATAATGAAGTAGCCTGTCCTTCTGATGGATGTTTAAAAGTGATGATGCTGAGAAGATCCACACGAGGGCAGCACCATACAAAAATATTACAGGATGTCCCATCTGACTCTGAGTTAGCTCAATAATCCCATGTGGGCATAACCACAGACAACATTTTTGGCATCAAACTATATTTAACTAGATATTCTTATTAATAGAGGACTTCAAATAACTGTATGGAGTGCACAGATGTTGTGAATTTGTTTGATTTGAAAACCATTGATAACAACAAACTTAACTGAATATCTCATCATAACAATAATAAACCAAAGTCCTCTGATGTAATGAATTCCCTGTACAGAAACATTAGTGTTCATTTATCATTTCTGACCGTGGTCCTGTCTGACATTTAATGTAAACTCCCAAAAGCTTAAAACACACTTATCATAGTATATGATATATATATAAACCTTTTATACTAAGAGAATGATGAAATATGTTTGACCTTGGAGGTCATTTAAACTGTAACTGGAAAGCAACTTCTAATTACACTTCACAATGTTTCCCTTGAGATATAATCCATTCTGCATTGTTCTGTTTAGAATATTTATTTTGTTACTTGTTGAGTTTGTTGAACAACAGTTTGCTAAAACTCCTGCTCAATCGCTCTCTGAATTAAGACAAATAGAAAGTGTAAATCGAATACAATAAAACTGGAAAACACTCAACTAAAAGGCTAAACTGAGCGACTTGTATTATAACGGAATACAGTATTCTTTAAGGTGAGAGCATATCATATTGGCCTGATATATTGCGTAATCCTTTGATTTTGTACGAACTGTTTTTTTGGTTAAAGATAAAATATATCAGAATTGGCTCTGATATCGACTCCTTTATTAAAGAACTTGTTTAAGATATATGTATTGGTGCTACACCTGTACTTCAGCAAAATAAAGCACAACAACAGATGCATTTTATTGATCAAGTACATTTAACACAATACCTTCTAAACTTCATATATGATATATAAACTACTTTGTGTTATAAGGCAAACACATAACCAATGTGGCATGTGAGGTGATGTACATACTGTAAGAAATCACAATGTTTTTGTCATTATTTTAAATGTAATGTTGAATCTATTTCATGACTAATGCATACAAAATACTCACTCTCAAGTTATCATGCATTTTTTATATATATATATATATATATATATATACACACAGGTATATATATATGTGTATATATCTGCATATATATACACATATATATATCTGTGTATATATATATATATATATATCTCTATCTATGTGTATATATATATCTATATATCTACTGTGTATCTATCTATCTATATATCTTCATATATGTGTCTCTCTATCTATATCTCATATATATGTGTAACTATGTTAATTATAATGCTGGTGACAACAAGTGGATATAAATATATAATATAAACTGAGAATAGAATCAAACATAATTCAATATACCCACAATATGTTGTTATAAATATATAATTAATGAAATATTTTGTGCATGAAGACAGATAATGTGCCCAGAGGGAGGGGTGTGCAGCAGAGACGTGTGCAGAACATTTACAATAATCAGGCATGAGTGATGGTATGTAGAGCGAGATGCAGAGTGTTTATCTGTGTGTGTAGCATATAGCATGTCCTGTCGGCAGGTGCAGGCAGTAGGCCAGGTCTGCAGGCTGCTGTACGGCTTCAAAATAGGTCATGTTCACATCAGGGACGTCTGCATCATCTTTCTTACTCCTCTGCTGCTGGAGTGGTTCAGGCCAGTGGCCCGTGGCTGTGGAGGAGAGCAGGGAGTGGGGGAGGGGATGGATGGATGGAGAAGACCTCCACTTGAAGCATTATCATCGCCAGAGAGGCTGAGACACTCTTCTCTATCAGTCACATTGTTGAAAGTAAAGTTCCTTCCTTTGTTTCCTTTAGCCACTGAGAACCCTTCCAATCAAACATTTCTAACATGTTATCTTTTCCTTTATTAGTTTTACTTACAGATGTGATGACCTGCCTGGCTTCTGGTAATGTCTTGATGTTATGCGACTCATAGTTAATCAAAACAAAATAGTCAAACAAATTAAAACAATCAAAAGTCAAACTGAATAATCAACAAACTTGGATAATCTGTCTTTCTCTTATGTTGCACGTAATATAATTTAAATAAAATAAAGTGAAATACTGTCTCGGCAGCATCTATCGACACAAGCTAGTGAGGAAGGCTAGCTCTGTAAGAGGTGGCAGAGCGGAGGACGAGGAGAAAGCTAGACCCTATCCTGGAGAACCCCTCCCACCCCCCCCATGTAGAACTTGTTCGGACAAAGACTCTTCCCTACTCAGCACCACAAAGTGCCTGGGCCAGTCCTGCACAACCTTAGCTCGACCCACACGGAAATAAAACGTAAGCAACCTGCACACTGGCACATGTGGCGCATTTCCACTGCAGCGGGTAGCCCCGTTTAAGTTTCCTTAATCGTCCTCAAGCGGCCAGGCCAGTTTTTGGTGGCCTTTCCATATAGCGTAGCACCGGCTAGCGGGGTACTTTTTCCGGCCCCATAACATCGTGGTTCTATCAGGCCAGGGCCAGGGCTGAACGAGTGATGTCAACACTCTCGACTGCTGATTGGTCAGAGAGAATCGTCACAAGCTCGCGCGCAAGATCATCCCTAGCGTCGCATATATTTCAATCAGGAGAGACGTGATGTATGAAATACATGTTTATTACCGGGACACATAATATGAAGGAATAGTGATTGACAGATAATAACAAGTGAAAAAATGATGTTTTGCGATTAGGCCCCAGTTTGCAGGATAATCATTCAGGAGGGGAAAAACCGCTCCGATGAACCCCCAAAATAAGTGAAGTATGAAGTACTGAGATGTGATGCATTTCTTACCTTACCGGCTGACTGCGGAGAACTATGGATGAAATGAGAGATTAACACGGGAACATGATGAGAATGCCGGAATCACTGCCGGGCTAAAAGTACTATTACATCGTAGGATGCAGACCCTGCGGTCACAACCTGACGTGCAGGGTTAAACATGAACACAGACCCTGCGGTCACAACCTGACGTGCAGGGTTAAACATGAACACAGACCTTGCGGTCAGAACCTGACATGCAGGGTTCAACATGAACACAGACCCGGAGGTCACAACCTGACATGTAGGGTTAAACATGAACACAGTGACACGTATACATGCTGACGTGCTATGAAACCACCACCAGTTATAGGCATAATTACCATGTTTTAGTGTTTGAGAGACCTTGGATAGCCGGCACGCACTGATGTCCGGGCGAATGTGGGATATGAAGGCGGAGGAGGACCACCGTCCGAGTTGCAGGGATGAGGGAGAAATGCCTTGATTGGCAGCAGAGGTGGCTGCGCCTATCTGAACGAAATGATATGCTATTAAGACGCCACCACCAGTTATATGCATATTTACCATAGGTAAGCTGAAGAGATCTTGGATTGGCAGCACGAGCCGATGTCCGGGCGAAGAGGGAGATGTAGACAAGTAATGCACGAGAGCTGTTATCTTGAGTACGGTGATGCATGAATATCATAACCTGGATTAACACGAGCCAGGTGAGCATGAACCCGAGAATATGAATGAAGTGCAGGATGCACGCAGAAAAACATACACTTAGTTAAATACTGAAACATGACCCATGATATAGTCTAGCTTAATTAGCAGTTAAGTGCGCCAAGATGAGTTATAGATGCTGATAAGCTGATTGAGTGATTAAGACCGTCTTCGATCATCTGAAATGAGGATGATGGAGGCTATTGTTAGATCCAGCGAGTGTGATAATAATGTGCAAGCGATAGTGGAAATCTGAGTGTGCCGCTATGGCGGAAGATCTCATGCAGATATTCCCCCCAAAACGGAGGATGTGCGTGCACATCCTTAAAGTCGGGGAAAACGCGGTCGTCGTGAGGCCGGCGGATGCCACGTCCAGGAAACGGGAGATGATGGCGTGCCGAAGATCTGTAAGTGAGGAAGAGCAACTGTCGTTGGAGATGTTTGCTGTATACGCCTTGACGTTTATGTGGATGCACGCAGTTTGGTTAGAGGAACATTAATACCATGAGCTTGATGTGATGCTTAGGAACTCCAGGTGTGTGACTGGGCCTATAGTTTCTCATGATTAGGGACGCTGTGCTCCTGGAGGAGTCTCTTCTTCTTTCTTCTTCTCTTTTCCCAGTTGAGCGGAGTTATAGGTTAGTAATGTTGTATTTGAACACTAGATGGCGTAAAGGCAACACATGAGGGGATCTCCCTGAGCAGTGGGTGATGCACTCGGGAGAGACAAAATATTATTTACCCGAATAGCCGGTGCACACGTAGTTTCTCCTTACTTGACTCCCGCTTGAGGCTGATCCGCTGAACGGATGGGAACTTTAAAGCGCGTCGTTAATATCTGCTTTGAAGAGCCACCTTGCCCTGCACACTATTAAGATTACATTATCTCCGTGCGTAGAAAGGGGGAACATTGAACGTTGTCATCGAGATTGCCCTGAGCAATACCAGTCATGCTAGTAGCTTACGCTAAAGCGAATAGAGTTGTAACGAGCAGTAGCGCTTGAACAAAGTGACTAGAACGCGACCGTACCTTGAAACACTTATACGAGTCTAAGATTCTGTTATTGTGTAGGAAACTGTTTAACCTGTTAAACCCCGAGCCTGTTTTTCAGGTTTCAGGCTCGAAAATGACATTCCCAGAACAAATGACCATATCTTCCCTTCTAAAAAGGGTTAAATTAATAATCTTTTTTCTCAAAATAATGATAAACCTGTGAGTTGGATGTAGAAAAGTCAGATTCAATATAGATGTTTTTTATTTTAAAGAAAATTCAGATTGAACATGGGGGGATGACTGTCATCTCCCAGGGCAGAAGCAACACGCTTCGGGTTCAATACCCCACTTTATCGGAATGACTGGAGAGGCGAGCTCTTCTTGGGAGGTCGTTGCATTTATTTAGCTCTTCTGTTCCGCAAGATCACAGACCTATCCTTTTCTGCTGCCTCGTTTTTTTTCTAGAAAACGTATATCCCGCTCGCTCGACCATACCCACGCACACATGCACGCGCCACACCCCTCTCTTAAAGGGGTAGCGATCTCACTCTGCATGACCCTAATGTCATGATAATAACGAACATCTCGTGAATTTGTTGCAACCGCCTCTTGCCAGCGCTACCCTGACGCCTGTTTTAGAGGTGATGCGCAGGAAAAGAGGCGAGAGCCTGGGCTGTGCAATGAACCTGCTGCCGCCTAGACGCACTTAGTGTTCAGTAGTGACTACTGAGCCGGGAGGAGAAGTAGCTTCAATGGGATGTAGCTTAAGCCCTGCCTGCCTGGTTGAAGCCAGAAATGGGTAAAGCTTTGCATTCGATGAGGGCCCGTTCCGCGTGAAGCGCCGCATTTGAGCGGCCCTGATGCCAGCGATACCCTCTCGAGAGACTGAAGGCGTGGGTCAATTGTTTGCGTGAAGTAGCCATTTCCATTAAGCCGGAGGAACTTCCATGGAGCCCGATTTCCTTGTCTTTTCGTCCCGCGTCCGGGTTTGCGGGGCGGCCGGCTGGAACTGCTAGCCGACTGGGGAACGCCGCCTGTAGCTTAATCCGCAAGACTGCGGAGCTGATGAATATATGCCTGGAGCTGGGACGAAGCCCTGCTGCTGCATGCGCGTTGACACCTGAAATGACAACTGACAGAGAGGGAAGAGCAGATTTAAAGGGGTTAGCGGGTGCGATGATAGGCTTGTGAGAGATGGTGGGAAATGATTGGCTAGCTTGGGAGTAACGCCCCCGATCACTTATTGAGAGAGGAGAGAGTATTTAAATGACGTGTCACAGCCAGAGGATATTGGTCTTCCTGATTGAACTTGCGCTGAACTTCATATCTAGAAGCAAGCTTGCAGATTTTTTGTAAACGGAGGAGCTACAAAAATGGCAACATCAAAGAAAAGCACACCGTGGTCGACCGAGGAGGTGACGACGTTCCTACATCTCATTGGGGATGTTAGAATCCAGCGGGAGCTCGACGGAACAACTCGAAATGTGAAAAAAAAAAGCCGATCGCCCCGCCTGCACTGCGTTGCTACCCCAGGTCCTAAACTGTAATGGAAATGTGCCACGGCCTCGGACGGCCAGCGAGGCAGCCCGAGGCCTGAGCGAGGACGCTTAGGGACGCTTAAACGGGGCTACCCCGCTGCAGTGGAAATGTGCCAATAGAGAGGTGCGGGAATGGGCATGCGTTTTATTTTACGACATAAAACACATCAGTGAATACCCGACTCAACGGTCGAGAAGTGACTAAAATGCTTTTTACTTCCGGGGATGGCATTTGCACTTTAACTATAAAAGTGGTGTTAATATGTGGATAATATCCTGCTGAAGTATCATAAATGGAAAAATCCCATAGGTTTTTGTGTATGCAGCCCTTGCTATGCTAACTTTACAATGCTAACTTTACACTACAAAGATCTTTCATTAATGCACCACTTTATTGTATTTATATATATTGATCATATTCATAATTTAAATTATATATCTAGTACCATTTTACCCAATTCTATTGTTGACATTTTAATTAATACTGTTAGGCCTACTTAAATGTTGTATTTCTTATTCTTATTATCCCTTTGTAATAATAATAATAATACAGGGGATTTGTAAAGCACTTTTCCTAATGCTCAAAGACGCTTCACATAAAATCAGAACAGAAACAAAACATTATATTATTATATGATATATATATATTGTATATGAAAACAAATATTGTACAACATGCTGTCTGAGAATATGATGCACAGTGTGTGTCATTGGAGGAATGCAGGCCTTGTGTTGAACCTAGGGCAGTCTGACTTTTTTTCCGCAGCATCACAAACCTTGAGCTGGGGGGTTGCAGCAGGGAGACTGGTGCCCTCAAGTCAACATTGGTTTCAGTTCAATTCAGGAAACAAACAAACCGACAGAAATGTTATGTCATTTTTCATCAAGAAATCAGCAACACGGCAACCATCTTGGTTTCATTCCTCCTCATCTTTCGTGGTCTGCCTTTAGGCTTCAGTTTTAAATTGTTCACACAAATCTAAAACATCATGGTAGAAAACATACAATAATAGAGTCCCAATGCAGTGGAGAAAGAAGCCGAGGACTTCCTGTTAAGGTGTGTGTAGGAAGCAGGACCCAAATGCAGATTAAAGTGACAAAAATAACTCCTTTATTTCAAGGCTAAACTATTAACAAAGACTGAACAGAACACTCACCGCAGACAAAGTCATTACACAAGACGAACCGACAAAGACAGACAGAAACACCAGAACTTAAATACACACAAGACTAATCATACAAACAAGACACAGGTGAGGAGGGAGGAGAAAACAGAGACACCAGGTGAACACAATCGGGTAATCAGGGAGACAAGACAAAACCCAACACAGACAGATCTTGACACTTCCCAACAGAGTTAAATCAAGTCTAATCAGAAACATCTTCATAAGCCTTTTGACAGACTCACTTAATAAGACGCTGGGCAACTGATCCATACGACCGTGACAACTACAGTATGTGACGGTGGCAATTTGCATTAAGCTGATGCTCCGTGTGTGTGTGTGTGTGTGTGTGTGTGTGTGTGTGTGTGTGTGTGTGTGTGTGTGTGTGTGTGTGTGTGTGTGTGTGTGTGTGTGTGTGTGTGTGTGTGTGTGTGTGTGTGTGTGTGTGTGTGTGTGTGTGTGTGTGCTGTTTGAGACATGCATGGCCGGTGCTGATGACCTGGATGACTCAACTTCCTCATCTGCCCAATTATGTTAATATACCACTCTTGTGTTGTGCCATAAAACCATAAAAACTTGAATCATACTTTAGTTTCTAGTTTATATTAGAATATTGTAAGATAGCTAATGAAACATGTTGTCAGTTAACATTATGCCGACAAAAAAAGAAAAACAACATAACTAAGGTGGTATAATATTCCTCCCATAATAATTGCTGTTGAAAGTCAGCAGAATTTCAATAGAACTAAAGGGAGAGAAGGCTGTCAATGTAGAACATATACATTAATGTGTCAAAAATAATGCAATTTTATGATTATATTAACTTATGAAATGTAACATTCTGGTAGAAGCTTTTCTGTATTTTAGTTATTCAATTGTATTGTTTACTATTCAATTATACAATACGTTTTGACGTTTTTGAAGCTGCAAAAGAAATATGACTGATGCTGGTAGCTCGGCCCTGTACAGAAAGAGAACAATAACTCACGCTGTGTAGCACAGTACATCTTTATTTCTAGTGCAGACAACACACAGTGCTCCAATTGTTACTCCCTTTGTCTTACAAGGTGTCACGTTGTTTTCTTTACACTGTTGAGAAAATCCACAATAGAAGTGAGGAATAAAAAATGGCACATTAAGATTCTGTGTCTGGACAGCATCCTTCAGTGTCAGGCACTCCTGCCTCGGGCCTGGAAGATGTTAAAGCTGTCGTAACACCGGGACACAACGACACGTCACATGTACACACTCATCAATGTCAGGCGGAGGTTAAGTGTCGCTTGATGATCACAGCTCAGCCTACATCAAACTGGGATATGCTGACACATTAGTGAACATCTGTGTTTAACCTACAACAGACTGAAATGACTCATCTCTCTAAATCAACACAAGCTCCAGGATGAAGGCCTGATTATGGCCTTAAAATAGAATAAAATGCAAAAATGAGTCAAATTCAACAGCCTGTACTTTCACTCCAAATGTGCGGCTAAATACCATGAACCAGAGAGGTGTTTCATGAAGACTTAGAAAAGGATGGCTTTCTTTGAAATGCCTGGTTTCAGTGATCCTAGCTCACTGAAACCAGGATTAACCTTGACAAATAATAAACCTATCTCTCACCGGCGTTGCATTTGTGTCTCATTTTCGAAGGCATGACAGGACATCTTAAGCACAGGAAAACATCTTTAAAAGAGAAATTATATTTGCAGAAACAACATTATTACAGATATACATTTCACTGAGCATACAAAGATTAATGTGTATCTCTGATAATAATTACTCTAAAAAATAAATGAATGAGCTCAGTTTAAAAAATGAATTTGTTAGTGAAGGTCATAATATGGGGTTAAAAACTATAGAAAAAGTTAATAATTAAGATTATATCGTCATTATTAGTAATGACCTCACACTAACAGCATCAGGATTTATTCTTTTTTTTATGAACATAACTTTATATCTGAAAACCAATAAGAAGAATATCGTAACTCATGTCTGTGCCTTTAAGTGTGGAGCCGGTGGGTGATTAGCTTAGCTTAGCAAAAAGCAGGAGAGCAGGCGCTAACAGTTAGCCTTGTTCTGTCCAAAGTCCAAAAACATACCTTCCAGCACCTCTAAGGTCAATACTTAACACACTGTATCTGGTTTGTCTCATTTGTATGTGTTTTAAGGGTAAGTTACATGCTACAAATGTATGCTAGGCTAAGCTAATGCTACCTAGCCCCATAAAGCTCTACACACAGCCATCATCTCACAGATTTTTCAGGCTGAGGTGGGCCTGAAAATTAGCCTTACCTGAACTAGGCTAGTCTGGAAGGCTAGATTTCCAAAGTAACTTAGGTCAGTCACTGTGTGAGAACAGAAACTGAGCCTAGCTACGCTGTTAATGACGGGTAAAGCGCTAAAACCTCTCTGGAGGAAGCATGGAAGTTTCTGGAATAACTTATGGCTGCTGATGATCTTCTGAAACCTGAGTTCAAGTTTGTATGATGCTACAAACTGTATGACCTCTCAACACTCATTGAGAATGAGTAGTGTGTATTTTCTCATCACAGTGAAATCTGGCACATCATTTTGGCACTATAAAAGGTTTGTGCTTCGTAGCACATTGCAGTATTTTTGGAATTATTATCTCACCGGGTGAATTACTATTGTACATACTAGTGCAACATTTGTCAGATAAGAGTCTAGTTGACTCTGTTTGGCAGCATATGTAAAGTATCTCCATAGAAATCTTCATAGGCTTCATATATTAATCTTTATCATTATTAATTAATTTAAAATTCTTCAAGGGTGATTCCATAATAATAAATACATATAGCACAAAAACACACCACAGTTGTATGTACCTGTTCATGCACTGTTGCACACATAAAAAACACACACATGCTCACACTGACTCAAAAGTATTTTCACATGTGTAACCACTCACATTTAAAATGTCTTCAAAACTATCAATACAAGTATTTAAAGGTGCAATCAGTGACATTTGACTGAATGTTTGCATAACACTGTATATTAGCGGGGGGTTGCAGATGTTTATGTTCATTATAGTTAATCCTCCTCAATGGCTGATGAAACTATTCCAAATCCGTCAGCATAGTAAGGTAGTTTCTCCAAAACCGCAGTGAACACAGCAGCTTTCCGTTCTGGTTGATGAGTTTGTGAGTGTTAAGTATGTCTAAAGAATATTACTGTATTTTTTAAATCATAATAGAAAATTACAAATAAAATGTTGAAGTAATACCTATGACTGGAAGACACTGAGGTGTAAATTCACAAAAGGTTTGCACAGATTTTGCAACTGCTAAACCTGCATAAATAACATAGATTACCATGCTCCTGTGCTGTTTTCAAAAGAAATTGCTCCCATCCATGCAAAGGATATGCAACATATTATTTATCTCTGTCACGTTTAAATTCCTTTCCTGAAGTTACAAGGAAAGCCTTGTCAGTTGGGACAAGAAGATAGAAGCCTGAGAGTACTTTTTTATTTTTGTTCTGCCATTGTTCTGCCTACCGTGTTCTAGGAGAAAAGGTAACATTTATACTTTGTCACATGGATAAGTGCGATCAGATGCAAGAAAGTGAGCAAATTGCACAGAGCTGCAAAACTGTATGGGTGTTTTATTTGTGAATCTGACCTGGAGACAGCAATTGAAAATGATGTGCAATTCATGATGCTATCAGCAGCCTCAATTCCTTCTCGGGGAATGTGTCCCTGTGTTAACAAACAAGCCGAGAGTTTACATCCAGCTATGATGTATTTTATCTCAACCCATACTTAGTCCTTTTTAAGAGTTTAGCCAATATTTTGCTGCATTGTGGATGTATTTTTTGACAACCTTTTATCGCTCCTTACTTGTCACTTATTTTAAATCTCAATATAGTTGAACCAACAGCACTTGTTTGTTAATGACTGCCGGTCAACATAGCATTTATGAGCAAGATCAACTTTCATATTCGTTAGGTTTAAGAGGTCAACGCAACCTTTGGGTCTACTCTGCTTGGGTCTGATTGTCCTCGAGTTGGTTCTGGATCAAGTATCTTAGTTTAGAAAATTCCTTTTTTAATCCAATTTGCATTTGTGGATGTATGAGGAATGTGGATCAACTGACACAAACATTAAAAACGCCAACCAAATGTGTATGGTGTTCCAACTCGGGGCCTTCTTGCTGTGAACTTGCTAACTACAGAGCCACTGGGTCCCAAAGCCCCAAAAAGTCCCAAAAGCTGATTGCAATTTTAAATGGAGCAGAATAATAATTCAAAATTATTCCAACCTTTCTTGTCTATCTTACCCCTTGTAAAATTAAAGGTAACTTTTTCATAAAGGTTGTTAAAATATCAGGATACGAGGCCTCACTGAGAAAAGGGGTCAGCTGAAGGCATTGAGAACCAAACACTTAAGGAGTAATTCAATTACAGGGCAGCTGGAAGAAGGTCTTGCAAGTGAGTACAGATACATAAGAAGACTATACAGTAGTTTCATTCTTCCAAGGGCCAGTCCGTATGGTGCCTGGTCTGTCCGACCAAAACAGTCCTTCTTCCTGCAGGCTCCTGTTCCTGCCGATGGTTCCTCGCCGGCCCATAGTGCCGTGCCGAGGCAGAGTGTTTCTTGGGAAACCCTGTTCCTCTACGCAGAGATTATCCTTTTCTTTATCTATTGTCTTTGACACACTGCTGTATGTGTCGGGGTCTTGCTGATATTGTAAGGTGAAGGGATCAGGCTTCTCACAGCAGCTTGTAGTAGAAGAGTGATCCGCTGAGCTGTACATGTGCCACTGGCAGGTGTGCACCCCGTGAGAAGGCATGAGGAGGCTGTGACAGGAAGTAATGCTGTCATGCATGTTGTGTGCATGGCTGTGACAGGAAGCTATTGAGTCTTGTACGCTGTGGCAGGAGTTTTGGCGTAACAAGCTTTGGCAGGAAGCCAGCTGCTTATCCAAGAGAGGGCTGGGGCAGGGCAGCTGCAGGTCTGGGTGGGGGCTTTGGCAAATCAATGGCGATCCAGCGAGGTGGTGTGGTGCGTGAGGGCTGTCCAGGTGGGGGCTGTGCACACTCCCATCCATGCTGGTGGAAGTCAGGTGGGAGCGGTAGTCCTGAAGGCATAGACGTGGACGGTTGAAGGAGTGGGATTTTGTCCTGTCGTTAAGGCAGCTCTGAAGAGGCAGGGTGGGGCGGGGAAGCTCCCCAGAGAGCGTTTGTGGACGAGGGGAGGGCAACTGCTCAGGGAGAGGTGAGAGGGGGGCAGTAACAGGACTCATGACAGCCATGCAGCACGGACCCGTGTGATTGGTTGGGGGACTATGTGAAGGTGGTGTGTGGTAGGAACTGGGCACAATATAAGGAGAGAGTAGAGGCTGCTTGCCGGAGCATGGGGAGCTCAGGTGGCAGTGAGGCTGATGGAGCTCCTGCCTCTGGTTCTGTCTGTCCCCATTCCTGGCCTCAGACTTGGACTTAGACGGGCAACATGCCCACCAGCGGTGCCACACATCATCACGTTTAGCACAGTGCTGAATTAGAAGGAAGAGTCCCAGAGTGACACAAAAAGCCCCATACAGACAGCTGAATATCATATCCAGAAAATGTCCAAGTGATACTGCTAACGCTCCTAAAGCCCAGGTGGACAGGAACAGGAAGAGGGTGAAGGCTGTGGCCCGCAGCTGAGATTTAAACGAGTGCTCATTGGCCAACACCGACACGCCTGTTGCAAATGGTGGACAATCCCCCGCAGAGACCCCCCCAGTGTCAGTGTGGCAGTGGTGGTTTGACTCGCTGGAGGATAGCTGCTGCTGTTCCTCACTCAGGAGGCGCAGCTCATACTTCTTCTCTGGGTGCCGTTTGAGCTGGATGTATGAGCACAGTAAATACACACACACCACTAAGACCAGGAAACTCACAGGGGCATAGAAACCCCCCAAGCTTGGTTCCCATGCCATCCAGCAACTGAAAAGACACAGAGACATAAACATTTATCTTATTCTCTAAAGATTGAATGAAAACTGGATTGTTCAGAAATACTGAGCACTTACTACAAAGCGTCATCCCGACTGCCATAGTTGTCCATACCAAATGCTGCAGTAACTCCAACAATTATGAGAGGGATTCCATCACTTACAAGATAAAATCTGCAAATAAATGATACGTTTAATCCAACACATATGTATTTGTATTTCCATTGACATGTATGAACAGCAACTAGTAGCCAAGTATCAATGTTAACTTCTGCACGTCTGCATGACACTCAATAGTTGCATGAGGGCTGGTTGGCTTAACACACTGAATTGTCTTATAGAAATCTGCAAAACATTTTGGATCCAATGACCTGTATAATCCTTGCAACAGAGTTTAACATCTTAAAGCTGCCTCACATCACACTATCATAAGGGTTTGAAAGGAAGGATGTTGTGCTCATAAACCAGTGCGTACTAGCTTACAGCTTACCTCAGGATAGTTGGTTTGGTGCGAGTCTGGGCTGACCTGGTCCTTTTGTGGGCCCGGAGCGGGTCTTTGGACACATCTTTACAGATGTTCCTAGCAGTAAATGTCAGCCACAGCATGGTGGACAAAGAAGCATAGTGGAGTACAATGCCAACCTAAGACAGATCAAATTGACAAAGAATATTAAAAGCAATATGAGATCATTCTCCAAAATAACACCCATGGTGACTGTGCACACAGATGAAGCAGCCAGTGAACGTTTGTCTTTTTTTTGTGGTCCTTTTGCCTTTGTTACTTCGTATGGCAGATGATAAACAGTCATCAACATTTAAGAAGGAAGTGCAGTCATTAGATTAAGAACAGCAGACCTTGAAAATATTACCTCCCACGTCTTTAGGCATCTTCCTACTTGCCCAGCAAGACTCTGGGTTCTGATTAGCTGTTTAACTGTTAGCATGCTAACGAGCTGTTTTGTTTACCCTGTTCAGCTAACATTATTGTTCAGAAAGGCCAGCAACTGGCCTTTTTCACAGCAAGCAATTTGAATCGTCATAGAAGGAAATATCTTACTGATATTATATTACTACTTGTGTTTGTTCATTTAGGTTAAGTGCCTGTCACTGTCTTCCCCTGCTAAAGTGTTAATACTAAACCAAGCTTAACATATCTGATGACACTTGGAATGAGGAATGAACATAGCCTGTGCTCTGACTGGACATGCTGTAGCCGCTGTCATCCATTTACTGACCTAATTTACTCAATTGCATTATAGTTAGTTAACATAACATCAGCATGTCAACAAAGCACCAGTGTGCCTCAGTGCAACCCCACAGAGCTAAGCATGGCTCCTGTTTGAAAGTGATTAATACAAATAATAATACAAACTTCATCATATTATCCTATCATTCTAATCCAATTGATAAAAGTATAGTGCTGCCTAGGGAATACATTAATAAAGGGTGACATGCAACTTAACCTGTTAAACCCCGAGCCTGTTTTTCAGGTTTCAGGCTCGAAAATGACATTCCCAGAACAAATGACTATAACTTCACTTCTAAAAGGTTTATATGAATAATTGTTGTTATCAAAGCATGGTTACATCTGTGAGTTGGATGTAGAAGTGTCAGAATCAATATAGATTAGGTGTGTGTGTGGGTATGTGTAGGTGTGTAAGTGTAGCTGTGTGGGTATGTGTAGGTGTGTATGTGTAAGTGTAGCTGTGTGTGTGTGTGTGTGTGTGTGTGTGTGTGTGTGTGTGTGTGTGTGTGTGTGTGTGTGTGTGTGTACCAATGCACTATACAATAAAACTACACTGTAGGTCAGTGTGTGTAGGTGTACATGCACAATAAAAAAAACGGAAACATAGGTAACATTTGACTCCAACTGGGGCAGATTTATTTCAAACATTTTACCAACGTACTATACAAGAAAACCACACTGTAGGTATATAAAAACAACAAGTATTTTTTTTTAAATAAACACTCGCAAAACGTTATAGCTACCTGGACTTTATACCTACCTGAATGTTCCAGTATTTAGGTCGTGCCACTCCCTGAAACAGTTCTTTTTGACAGTGAAGCACAGAGGGACCTGGCACTTCCTGCAGTACACAGGTGTCTTCACCCTTTTGAGTCCAGCATCTAGGCACCTCCTGCAGTTCTTCCTGACCTTGGTGGCATCTTCCCCATAATACTCGGGCATGCATGTGAGTGGTGGTGGAGGAGGGGGTGGTGGAGGTGCAGGGCCTTCAGCAAACTTCATCAATTCTGCAGCAAGCTGCTCCCTGAAAGTCTTCTGGGTGTGTGGCTTTGTCCTGCTGGGGACACTCCTCATCTAACAAATGTGGAAAAACAAAGAGATTAGATTAATTCACTGGCTTATACTTATAGGATAATATTGGACTATAAATGAATAATATTACACCAAATAAAAAAGTAAACACATGTATATTCATTTACTGGCCATTCATTTAGAAAATGTAACTCCAAAAAGACAAGTAACACTATTTAGCATTTTGGCTAATCATTCCTGTTGGCTAAGCTAACACTGTGATGCAGTTCCACCAAACACAAAAGTAATATATAAAAAGGATAATATTGGACTATAAATGAATAATATTACACCAAATAAATAAGTAAACACATATATATATTCATTCACTGGCCATTCATTTAGAAAATGTAACTCCAAAAAGACAAGTACCACTATTTAGCATTTTGGCTAATCATTCCTGTTGGCTAAGCTAACACTGTGATGCAGTTCCACCAAACACAAAAGTAATATATAAAAAGGATAATATTGGACTATAAATGAATAATATTACACCAAATAAATAAGTAAACACATATATATATATATATATTCATTCACTGGCCATTCATTTAGAAAATGTAACTCCAAAAAGACAAGTAACACTATTTAGCATTTTGCCCAATCATTCCTGTAGCTTCTTGGCTAAGCTAGCACTGTGACGGAGTTCCACCAAACACATAAGTAATATATAAAAACAGAGAGATTACATACCTTTCCCGTGGTGGAAGTTCAACATCCGAGTCACTACTGTCAGGATCCAGGTCTGGCTGGAGGAGATCTTCATCATCCGAAGAAGAGTCATCTGGTATGATCATAGCCCCACTATCGTCAGCTAGCATCTCTAGCACCTGCTCGGTGGTGAAGCTCTCCCTTCTGGCTGCCATTATTTGCTAAAATGGAAAGAGGATACATAAGAAAAAGATCTAAAAGCAAAGAAATCAACGTCCTTGAAATGTGCTTTGTTACCTGTTACCTGCTATCGTCGCTGCGTGCTGTGGTGCTGTCCTGCTGTGGTGCTGTCCTGCTGTGGTGCTCTCCTGCTGTGGTGCTCTCCTGCTGCGGTGCTCTGCTGCTGCGGTGCTCTCCTGCTGCGTAATGCGTAATGGAGCCGGAGCGGGTGTAGTTTATATTACGCAGGATCATATCTTTGGAACCCATTGGTCGATTTGGGTGATTGACACCTTTTCTGAACCGTTAGAGCCAATAGAATCGAGTGACAGTTAGTAAGTCCCGCTAAACACTTACGTCAAGTAGAGAGAGGTTTGCATAAACAGCACGTGAGACAGCATTAGCTTGGGACTGCGAAACTTTATACCTACTCTGCTGCCATGAATGTAATGATAGATTATCAGGAACAATTCTAAAGTGACTAAGAGACATTGGATTAACCTTAAACAGCGTTTGTATTCCCTTGAACACAAGCTTTGATCACAAAACAGCAACGGTAAGACATAATTATTGTTATGTTTTTTAAAACTGTTGTTTTTTTTCTTCTCTGTTCTGGCTGCTAGCTCAGTGAGTTTGTGTGTCCTACAGTGATGATACTTATAACAAAATAATCTGTGGAGTATCAGTTTTCAGATGGTATGTAGTTTGTGCAGAAAATATTAAGTTTTAAAGATCGTTTTTGCTAGTTAGCACCGGAAGTAGCATCTGCCTGTTTTAGCTAAGGGCTAATGCTAACGCTTCTTGTGAGACTTGTGTTTTGTTTCAGTAAAAATGGTTCGTATCGTCAGTTAGCTGAGATTCTTCTCGTTAATCTGGTATAACACATTAATAGGATTTTAAATATTAAAATGCCCTGAGACACAGTGTCGTGAAAAAAAAACCAGGCGGGGACCTTCGGGCTTAACAGGTTAAACTGCGATGCCAAACACATTTGTGCTATTTGCACATATACATAAGGAATATGCATACATATTGGCTGAAATCCTACCTCACCAACAGACATCAGTTTATCAACATCAACAACTGCACCTCCTCCACTGCTCTTCTGTCCCAAGGCGTCCCCCAGGGTTCGGTGCTTGGCCCCCTCCTCTTCATCCTCGACATGCTCCCCCTTGGCAAAATAATTCGTCGCCACAACCTTCAATTTCACTGCTACGCCGATGACTTCCAACTTTATATCTCAACAAAAACCATCACCCCCACAACACACTCCACTCTCACCAACTGTCTCTCAGAAATAAAAGCATGGATGCAAACAAACAATCTCCAACTGAAGAGTGCCAAATCAGACATCATCATCGGCCCCCCATCCCATACCAAAGCCATCCAGAATTTCAACTTCACCATTGACAGCCACACTCTATCCCCTCCCCCCCTCACATCCGCAACCTCTGAGTCATCTTCGACAGTCAGCTCAAATTCAATCACCACATCAATCACATCACCAGGACCGCCTTTTTCCACCTCAAAAACATTGCCCGTCTCCGCCCATCACTCTCCTCCTCTGCTGCTGAAACCCTGATTCATGCATTCATCACTTCACGACTCGACTACTGCAATAGCATCCTCTACGCCAGGGGTCGGCAACCCCTGGCACGCGTGCCAGCATTGGCACGCGGCACCGTAACCAGTGGCACGCTAGGAATAAGTTGAATAATTGTGCAAAAATATTTAAATTGTATTTTGGGATCCTGAACGAGGCCGCCGCCAGAGGGCGTCTCCCCGTTACCCGCAGAAGGAAGCCATGCACACAACGCAGCCCCGCTCTCTTTAACTCCAGGTGACTTTCTGCCGCTTTCCTCCGTGGTGCTGATCGTTTCACCACAGAGAGGAAAGCACTTCACTAATTGCAGTAGCCTACCAATAAGGAGCTGTACAAATGCCGCAGTTTCTGCGTGGCTGTGTATTTAGTTGAAAGCCCAGTGGCGATCTGATCATCTCTCATTGAAATAATATGCTACAAAGGGGCGGACTGGCCATCTGTGTGTTGAACTTTCCTGTCGGCTCCCAGACCGTAGTCGAGGAGTACAGACCTCTGTTTTTCTGCTTCCTCGTTTCACTTCCAGAAACATACACACGTTCTCTCACTGTCGCTCTACCATCCACAAACACGTATGCACAAGCCACCCCTCTCTCTCTCTCTCTTAAAGGGACAGCGATCTCATCTCACTCTGCGTGACCTTAATATCATTACATGTGTGTTCTGGAGAATCACAGAACGGACAATCGTCCTTATTATTATGCCGTTTAAACCAATTATTTAAATGTGTTTGTTAAATTCGACATCATGTAAGTTGCGCTGACAGGTCCACACACTGCTTCCCCGCAGAGAGGCTCCCCCGCCCTCCTGCTGATAGTTGACAAGCGTCAAGCTCCTCACCCCCCCCCCCCCCCCCCCCCCCCCCCCACTTGATAATTCTCGATCGTTGGCACGCTGATAACAATTTTTTTTGAAAATGGCACTTCATATGAAAAAGGTTGCCGACCCCTGCTCTACGCCATACCATCCAACCTCCTCAATAAACTCCAACATATCCAGAACTCTGCTGCCCGCCTCCTCACCCACACCCGCTCGCGAGACCACATCACTCCCGTCCTCCAGAACCTCCACTGGCTCCACGTCCGTCAAATAATCGACTTCAAAGTCCTCCTGATTACTCACAAAGCCCTCAACAATCAGGCCCCCCCCCTACCTCACAGACCTGCTGCACCACCACACCCCTTCCCGCTGCCTCCGCTCATCAGAAGCCAACATCCTATCCATCCCCATCCACATCAATCACCGGACCTGGGGGGACAGAGCCTTCTCCGTCGCTGCCCCCTCCCTCTGGAACTCACTCCCCCAACCCATCAGAGACTGCACTGACCTCACCACCTTCAAAATACTCACTAAAACTCACCTCTTCAATCTGGCTTTTAATGTGTGATTGTTTTTGTATTATTTGACTTTAACTTTAACGATATATTGATTTGTTGTTCCTTTCTTTTCTTTTCACTATATCTGTAAAGCGTCTTTGAGCACCTGTAAAAGCGCTAACTAAATAAATCTATTATTATCTATTATATTTCACTTAACTGTCCCCTTTCTCTGCAAATGCAAAGTCACAAAGATCAGGGCTGATAGTCACAGTCACAGTGAAAATATTAACGTCTTCAGAGAGTTGGTGGGAACTAAAGCACCATAAGAGGCTTAAAGAGGCGTTTATTTTGTGATACAGTGACAAGCTGTTCATGAAACTGTCATGAAAAATAAATGAAAATACCTTACATGGTATTTTTTTTAAAGTACAACAAAGTCAATTTAGTTTTACAAAAGATAAAAAAATGATTCCTTCCTTCTCCCCGCTCTTCTCAGTCCCGGCCCGGGTGAACATTTTTACTTCTACTTTCTCTGAATTGCCTCCGGGATGTTTGGATGGAAGGGACATTTTGGCAACCCCCTCCTGACAAGACTCTGGCTGACTTCCCCCCTCACAACGACTCATCGGCCTCAAGCGTGTTTAGGCATTGCTACATGGATAATTGCAATCAAACATAAGAAAAAAGGGGAATTCTAGACTTTACAGGCATATTTGCAGTGTAGATGGCAGATTTGCAAGTTGCAAGTGATCCGCAATTCATGGAGATATCAGTGGATGCAACCCATTCTGTGTGAATCTGCACCCCTCAGTGTTAAATAACATAAGTCAGATGTGGGCTAATACCCTTTATAATCACTTTTCTGTATATTTGAGCCTGAACACATTTTAGACATGAGCAGCCTGAAAGGAACCCAGAAAATATTATAAAGCAAGCCTCAAAAACTCTTGCTCAGGATGATTTAAAGGGGACCTATCATGCAAAATGCACTTTTGTACATCTTTTATACATGAATATGTGTCCCCGGTATGTCTCACCAAGTGTCAGAAAACACAACCCTCTCTCTTTTCCTCCATACCCAAATCTCTAAAAACGGGGCTGCAATGGATCTGATACAGACTGATCCAGATTTGAAAATAGTCTGACGTCAGTGACGAGGAGCTCCGCCTATATGGCCAACTCTCCACTTATCAGGGGAATGAGAGACCGCTCGAAAGCGCTGGAGACGCTGTAGTACATATGCCAGGCCTGTAAGTGGCGCTGCAGTCTGCCACAAAAGCAGAATCAGCCCTTGCAAAAACACGGCTGGAAAAGAGGAAATAGAGCGAAATGAGGCATGGCTAAAATGCATGATCTGTTTGGTATTTTGAAAAAAAACGTCACAGACATGTTTTATATAGGTATAGCCCTACAATATGTTTCAAATATAGTATGATAGGTCCACTTTAACTTCACACTCCCATGGACACTGACGCCTCCCTCATAGACAAGGCAGAATTTCAGAAAATGTGCTTATTTAAAGTGCTGAAGGCATTTTGTGTTTATTTATGCTATACAACATTTCTAAGGGTAGTAAGGGGTGCTGAATCCAAATCTACTGTATATGAAGCTCAAACATTTCCCAGAATGCCTACAAATTGAGAAATCCAACATGGCCACTACCGCCAGGCTGAAATCTTACTCTTTGACTAAACAAGGTACAAACTTGAATTAAATGTGTTTTCACACATGGGGAATTTAACATACTGTGCTGATTTTAGATCAAATGTGAATAATCAGCTTGAAATCATACATGTATAGCGAAAAAGGTGGTCATCAGTAGGGTTGGGAACCGAAACCCGGTTCCAGATGAGAACCGATAAGAAAATCCCGGGTAACCACAATTTCGGTTCTGCTTAATGGTTCCTAAACGCGGTAGACCCTGTATTCCGCCGAGTCCGTCTGCGTCGCGGGTCCGTCTTCGCCACGGTGACCCGGTGGAATACAGCCAGGGTAAGGGAGGACTGGCCATCTGTGTGTTCTGGAGAATCACAGAATGGCCGGTCGTCAGCGGGCCGTTGACGGCCGGCTCGGTATGCTGACTGCCGGCACCGTCCTTCATTTTTTTAAACGCCATCATGTAAGTTGCGGCGACAGAGGTCCACAGTTGCCCCGCAGCGAGGCTCCCCCCGCCCTCCCGTAGACAGTTCACGAGCTCAGTCACTTCATAACACCAAAGATGGATCGCGGTAAACGCTCTAAAGTGAGGCTCCACTACACTAAAAAATAAAAAGACAAGGCACAGTTTAATAGCTTGCTACAGGCATAGCTCAGTTAAAATAAAGCACAGCTATTGTGCAATACATTTGTATTAAATGTAAATGTCAGTTAAAGCTTAAATTATTATATTATATTATATTTTTGTTATCTAAACGTTTGACCTCTTTCTTTTACAATTTTGGAATCGAAACGGGGAATCGATAAGAACCGGAATCGATAAGCAGAACCAGAATCGGAATCGGAATCGATACATTTCAAACGATACCCATCCCTAGTCATCAGTGATAAATAAGTTGTCAGACTCAACCAGGGCTTGCTTAGAAAGTGCATTAATAAACATTTTATTTGGCCACCAAACCATAACGTAAACATGACACGATTAGGCCTACAGTGGAGCAACAGTACCGTCAACAAAGCCCTATACAGGACTGTCTCAGAAAATTTGAGACAGTAATGCAATTAAAAAAACAAAAATGTCATACATTCTGGATTCATTACAAATCAACTGAAATATTGCAAGCCTTTTATTATTTTAATATTGCTGATTATGGCATACAGCTTAAGAAAACTCAAAAATCCTATTTCAAAAAATTAGAATAGTTCCTCAGACCAAGTAAAAAAAAAAGATTTATAACAGTAAAACACAATCAAACATTTGAAAATGTCCATTAATGGACTCAGTACTTGGTTGGGAATCCTTTTGCACGGATTACTGCATCAATGCGGCGTGGCATGGAGGCAATCAGCCTGTGGCATTGCTGAGGTGTTATGGATGCCCAGGATGCTTCAATAGCGGCCTTTAGCTCATTAGCATTGTTGGGTCTGGTGTCTTTCAGCTTCTTCTTCACAATACCCCACATATTCTCTATGGGGTTCAGGTCAGGGGAATTTGCAGGCCAATCGAGGACAGTAATGCCATGGTCAGTACACCAGTTACTGGTGGTTTTGGCACTGTGGGCAGGTGCCAGATCATGCTGGAAAATGAATTCCTCATCTCCATAGAGCTTTTCAGCAGACGGAAGCATGTAGTGCTCTAAAATCTCTTGGTACACAGCTGCATTTACTCTGGGCTTGATGAAACACAGTGGACCAACACCAGCAGCTGATATGGCTCCCCAAACCATCGCTGACTGTGGGAACTTCACACTGGATTTCAAGCAACTTGGATTTTGCTCCTCTCCAGCCTTTCTCCAGACTCTGGCGCCTTGACTTCCAAATGAAATACAAAACTTGCTTTCGTCTGAAAAGAGGACTTTGGACCACTGTGCAACTGTCCAGTGCTTCTTTTCCTTAGCCCAAGTCAGACGCCTCTTCCGTTGTCTTGAGTTCAGAAGTGGCTTGACCATGGGAATACGGCTATTGTAGCCCATTTCCCGGACACGTCTGTGAACAGTGACTTTTGATACCTGGACTCCAGCTTCAGTCCACTGTCTTTGAAGCTCCCCCAAATTCTGGAAGCGACTCTTCTTCACAATGCTGTTAAGGCTGCGGTCATCTCTCTTGGTTGTGCAGCGTTTCCTGCCACATTTCCCCCTTCCAACAGACTTTTTGTGGATGTGCTTTGAAACTGCACTCTGTGAACAGCTTGCTCTTTGAGAAATTTCTTTTTGTGTCTTACCCTCCTGATGGAGGATGTCAATGACGGTCCTCTGGACAGCAGTCAGATCAGCAGTCTTCCCCATACTTGTGATTTAGTTTACTGAACCAAGCTGAGTGTTTTTCAAGGCTCAGGAAACCCTTGCAGGTGTTTCGAGTTAATTAGACGATTCAAGTGATTCGTTGAACACCCTACTAGTATACTTTTTCATGATATTCTAATATTTAGAGATAGGATATTTGAGTTTTCTTAAGCTGTATGCCATAATCAGCAATATTAAAATAATAAAAGGCTTGCAATATTTCAGTTGATTTGTAATGAATCCAGAATGTATGACATTTTTGTTTTTTTAATTGCATTACAGAAAATAAAGAACTTTATCACAATATTCTAATTTTCTGAGACAGTCCTGTATATGCTTTTGAAGAAGAAGAAGATTCAACATATTGTCATTACGTAGTACAGGTTCTATGTAACGAAATGGTTTCTCTGCATTTGACCCATCCTAGTGTTAGGAGCAGTGGGCTGCCATTACTGTATGTACGGCGCCCGGGGAGCAGTGCAGGGAAAGGTGCCTTGCTCAGGGACACCTCGGTAGCACTTGGTCTTTCCGGGACTTGAACTGGTGACCTTCCAGTTGCCAAGCCAAGTCCCTATGGACTTCACCACCACCTTTTATTTGCTCCAATACAGTAAGAACATACTGTATGGGTAGCATTTGAATGTTCAAGTCAACAACAATACAAATCATACTGAAATGGTAAAAACCTGATTCAATAAAACACCACCATATATCAATGATTAAAAAAATAATAATGTAAAAATATATTAAAACAACAAATAAACCCAAATGATAGCTCTCAGACCATCCAGTGTTAAGGCAATGAAGAAGGAGTGGGCCTGTTCACACTGCCTTTTTTACATCAAACCCTACGGGAAATTGCCAAAAGGCAGGCACTTTTAAGCGTCATCTTCAGTGTTCGGGCAGGTGTCGTCATGTTTCCTGCAGTTGCATGCCTCTATACATTCCATGGGACTCTTTCTGAATAGAATAGAATCAAATAGGCATATTATGACCAGTACAAGTACAGGTACATTGGAATACACGTTACAGTTATCCTTACACTTATTGTAAGTCGCTTTGGATAAAGGCGTCAGCCAAATGCAATGTAATGTAATGTAATATTGTGTTCCTTTGTTACTTTTTTCTCAGTTATAGGTTCACAATTATCCGGTTATGGTTTCAACAATCTGTTAACAACAAACAGTCAGCAATATGCAGTCTGGCAGGCTGATATTCTCAACCAGTCTATCTTATTTTTACGATCTTGTACACATTGATCACTATCAGCTAATCCTCTATACACATACCTGCAGCTGCAGCGTTGGCTGAGGCATCTTCTGGCATAGGTGGCAAAGACAGTAGCCGTGGCACTAACTGACCTTCCTTATGTATCCATCCCATTTCATCCACTGGAGGAAGATCAGGATGCAGAAACTTCACTGCATCTGAGGTTGGTGGCAGAGTCTCTTGTGGACGACCTTTGCAAAACAACTTCACTCCTGCTTTGTTGCATGTAGAAAACCTCTGGCACACCATACATCTTACAGATACATTTCTCTGTTGATGTCACAATACCTTCTGTGAGAGGGCCCTTCCCAAGGCCAGTAAGATCGGTGTGATGTTGCTCTAACACCTGCCAGGCTGTTTTCTTTCCATGACCGCTGACCTGAGACACACTATCACAGCTAGTGATGGCATGGAAGGCAAGGAGTGTGTCCACTTGATCATCAGATAGTAACTTGCAAATGTCATGTACCGGAAAATACTTTTTCGGATCTGCAATGCCACATGGACCATGTTCAGGAACAGATTTTGATCTGCATGTTTGAATGTAGGAATGACTCTATGAATATTGGCGCTGTCGTCTTTCACCATTGCTGATACTGGAATATGCCAATAACTTGGTCTTGCAAGTCATGTGATATCTTCTATGGATGGAACCAAGACAGTGCGAGGTCCATTTCGAGGCTGATCATGCAGTACAACAACGTCGTATATGCCCTCAAGACGATCAGCTATTTGTTCCTTGAAGGTGTTCCTTCGGCTTTGAAATCTAGATGGTACATCTAGTTGAGCCTCTTTAGCTAGTGTACAGTACTGGTATGTACAATATCCAGAATATCCGCTTGCTTTGCTGATTGTTCAAGTTCTTGGCAGATCCACTCTAACGGCATGCCTGTGCTCCGAAGTGACATCTCTTCCATACGTTTGGTCCTACGTTCGAACTTGGTCTTGCAAGTCATGTGATATCCTCCATCTGCAGCTATTGGATCATTTACACAGGCTCGTCGCACTCTTAAGAAGGAGTCATACTTTGCTGCTTGTAGGATTTTTGCTGCTGACTTTTGTTACTTGGATGAGATGTAGTTTTTCTTTCCGATCTTGTTGGCAAATGATACACTGCTTCCAATCTATTGGAGGTATTTTGCTCCGTAGACTAATATTTTGCGGAATTGTTGCAGACGAACATGGTTTGGTATTTTGTTTTGATTCTGCCTTCAATTTCCTTTCAATTTCACGTTTATTAATGTTTTTGCTCGGCAGTCCTTATGCCATAAGAATTGTTGAGGCGAGTCTCCTTGAAGTATCTCAGTAAGTCGATTGGTTGCATCTCGGAAATTGTCATGATGTAATTTCAACCTGAGTTGTCTTATAGTGTCAGCTGATTGGAGGCCATCCTGACTAACTGTCATGAGCTTTTGCTTATAGTCGTCCTTGCATATGATGCATAACTGGGGAGCCATTAAGCTTTCTTGGGTCTCTGAAGAACCAGCACCTTACCGTGGTAGAGAGGTTTGTGTGCCCTGATGAACCTGGAGGCTGTGTTGTCTGGAACCTTGTGTTCCTGGTAGGGTCTCCCATGGCAAATTGGTCTCAGTCAAGGGGCCAGACTAAGATTGGTTAAAAATACTTCATGAAAGAACAACAAAGAAGTGAGGATACTCGGCCCGGAGGAAGCCCGGGGTCCCCTTCTGGAGCCAGGCCCAGAAGGAGGACTCGTCAGCGAGCGTCTGGTGGCCGGGCTTGCAAAGGAGCCCGGCCGGGCACAGCCCGAAAAGGCAACGTGGGCAACACCTCCGCTTCTCCGTTCCGCGGGCCCACCACCTACGGGAAACAGCAATGGGGTCGGGTGCGCTGCCAGAAGGGTGGCAGTGAAAGCAGAGGGTCTCGACGGACCAGACCCGGGCGACAGAAGCTGGCTTTGGTGACGTGGAACTCTCGCAATGATCCTGGAGGGGGCCTGGGAGTACGCTTATCCGGTCTACATGTGTTTTGTAGACATGGAGAAGGCGTATGACCGAGTTCCCAGGGAGTTACTGTGGGAGGTGCTGCGGGAGTATGGGGGTCTCTACTCAGGGCCATCCAATCTCTGGGTCATGACCGAAAGAACGAGATCGCGGATACAAGCGATCGAGATGGGTTTTCTCCGCAGGGTGGCTGGTGTCTCCATTAGGGATAAGGTGAGAAGTTCGGTCATCCGGGAGGGACTCAGAGTAGAACCGCTCCTCCTTCGCGTCCAAAGGAGCCAGTTGAGGTGGTTCGGGCACCTAGTTAGGATGCCACCTGGGCGCCTCCCTAGGGAGGTGTTCCAGGCACGTCCAGCTGGGAAGAGACCAAGGGGTAGACCTAGGACCAGGTGGTGGAATTTTATCTCTTCGCTGGCCTGGGAGCGCCTTGGGATCCCCCAGTCAGAGCTGGTTGATGTCGCCAGGGAAAAGGAAGTTTGGGGCTCTCTGCTGGAACTGCTACCCCCGCGACCCGACCACGGATAAGCGGGAGAAGATGGATGGATGGGTATGGTCTATTGCTTCGGCCATGGTTTTGGTCGCCAATTGACTAATTCACACCTACAAGAAAGTGCCAGAATTAGTGGCATTATGAAATAAAAGTGCCATTATGTTAAGTCACATTATAAAATAAATATGCAATTCCGGAAAGTAGCATTATGAAATAATATTTCATAATAATTGTAGAGTGTTTATTTAATTGATTCCGGCACCTTTGGTATTCCATAAACTCTAAGACATCGATCTGTATTCATTTAGCTAGCTCATTGAGCCAGAAACTAGCTGGCTAACGTTAGCTAATTAGGCTTCTTTTAGTGATCAAAAACGTTAAAATATATAGAATGCAATAATTTGAAGTACATAAAACATGTCACATCATCACAATATACACTGGGCATGACTTTACCTGTTAGCTGCTTCATGTTTCCGATCAGCCGTTTCTGAGAAGTGTGATAATGGCTAACGTTACGCTTCTTTCATAGTCCAAATATGTTAAAATATATAAGCTGCAATTATTTACACATCACACATTACAATTATTTAAACAACATGACACATGTCACATTTTCACATTAAACACATTACTTTACCTCTTATCTGTCATGTTGCAGATCAGTCATTCTGAAGTTTGAAAATGCGAATGGCGAAGAGTGCTTGTGCGGGGGTTGGAGGGTTTTGTGGGTGGGAGGTGCAACAGTGGGGAAGGCAAAGGTTCGATCACAGCACATTTGAAACATTTAACCTCAAAACAATATACAAAGTAAATAAAAGTAGCCTGATAATAATGTGGGAATCTGACGTCATTGTCACCTGACGGTGTCACCTGATGCGGTCACATGACCGGTGACCGGGTAAACAGGAAGCCATAAAAAGTCTGCCGTCAGTTCAAGAAAGTCTCTCTTGGAATAACAGTTTTAAGGTGGTTTTATGGTCCTTTAAATTAACTTATGCAAGTGGCTCATTTAGTTTGGTTTTAATAGGGCGAGTGCAAGACGAGATTTTACCATTGACGGAGGGAAACTCTCCCGACAGGCACAAGACCGGGGGTCCTTCTCACTTCGGTTAAATTAAATCCTTGCTTCCCTCACTTGCGTCGTTTCCCTGTGACTAGTCCCTCCCACCAGGGAAGCATGGAGAGACGCAAGGAAACCACGAGAAGCAGGGAAATGAGTTTTAAGAGCAATGGGACGTCCTTTCCTCCGGAGCGTCACATGAAGCGACGTCCGTTTGTGATGACGCTGCACAGCTGATCGTCTGACAGCAGCTCTGTCCCCGTTATTTTCACAAACACCCCCGCCTCTGTTAGTACACATTTACTGACACAAACATTTGTATCATCTGTTGTAGACCCACATAAATAAAATAAAATAAGAACTCATTCGCAAAAAAGATAAATGCCATTCTTAAAATGTATAAACGAACAATAGTTTGATTAATATTGATTAGAGTGCACAATAGAAATAAAATAATTGAGAGAAGAAAAAGAGATATGTTATCTATCAAAACCCAGTTAGATTAACATTCATTGGATTGCACACTTTGTTTGTTTGTTTGGATATGTAGCAAATTAACATTTTAAATAGCACTTAATGACTGAATGGAAATGACAATACATGAAAATGTAAAACGAAAAAAGCGATCATGAAATTGTTTCCAATAAATGAATATAATGATTGTTGACCACTTTGTTGTTCAGATATATATTTGTAACTAAATGAAACATGAATTGAAACAAACCACGGTATAAACTGAGGAGTGAGTCTCGTGAGTTTCATGTATTTTCTTCACTCTGCTCTCATGTCAAGAAGCATCAGATCAGTGCATGTACTGCATCGTCCAATCAGTGAGCGATACACAGTAAGGGACTGGGCGAGTGTCTGAGGATTTCATCGGAGGATGGTCTGATGGTTCCTCGGTTATCGCTCCTCCATTATCGCTCCTCGCTCCTCGATCCTCCGGCAAAAATAAGGCCATTGGGACGCTACTCAAGATGGCGCAGACAAATCAACTTCCGGTGAGACCGAGACCGAGGAGCGAGGAAATGATAAATAAGAGAAGTGAAAAGGGCCCCGGGTCTGTTATGAGTAATTTGCTTTTAAATGGCGTTTTTAAACCGACGTTTTTAATTGTGTTTTAAGCAACTTATTTATGTGTTTTACAGAGCTTAATGTACACAACCGGCCGAGCTACCTGGGATATTAAGTGACTATTTCCACGGCAGGATTAAGCTGAGTTGGAAATCTACTCTGTGGAAGTATGCCTTGTTTTTAACTCTTTCATTTTATATTGAGTTGGTGAATGAGGCTGGCAACTAACATGTTATGTTGTTCCCTTTTCAAAAGGACCAGGCCAGCCACTGTCCGATAGTGTTTATTTTGTATTTTCTTGTTCATTTTCTTTATGTGCAGTGTATGGCAGTATAATCATTTTATTGTTTGTGGCCTAGGTTGCGCTCCTCTGCGACGTAGGCCTGGGCCCGGGTGGAACGCTGCTTGCCTTCAGTGTAGGGACTGCACGGTGTGACACTTTCTTTTCTTTATGCTAAATATCTCACTGTTATTATTTTATAGAGATTGTGGTTTGAATATTGCATGCTTTTGGTGTGTGTCTTTTCTTGTTTTTGTCCCTCGCGATTAGCAGGCACTGCAACCCGGCGGACCGGGCCTGCCCAGCGGAGGAGGGTAACTTATATACGTGTTGAATTGTATTTGCCATTTTTACACTTTACATGAATTGATATTTTAAACTATTTCCAACACTTGTTAAATAAAGCTGCATATATTTTTGGAATTCATGCCTCTGTCATAATTGAACATATTAAGGGAAGCTTTAAAATCGGTCCATGACTTACATTTAGGGTCCACGGGTTCCTCCTGCCCCTTAGCAGGAGGTGGCGTTGTCATTGACTAGCTTTACATATGGTAACCTCAGTCACGGTTACCACAATAATAATAATAGCTGAGTTATTATTCATAGTTAAAAACTACTATTTTTGCAATATATATGAGATCTAAGCAGTTTATTCACATGACATGTCAAATCTGAATATGGCATCAGATTGCCCATGTAGGAGAACTTACAAAAGCACATTTAATTCAAGTTCGTACTTTGTTTAGTCAAAAATATATACTTAAAATACATTTCAGGCTGGCGGTATATTTTGTTGGATTTCTCAATTTTGAGGCATTTTGACATTTTTGAGCCTCATATACAGCAGATTGGATTCTGGTTTTATGACAACTGTCCCTGTCTATCAGTGATGCCTGTAGCCCCACAGAGAGCTCAAACTGCAGCTACTGTGCTGGGAAATAACACTATGCTGAGAAAGTAGAGAAACAACAACTTACGATTTGACACACAAAAGGTAAGTTGATCTGATTGATGCCCCCGGCAAAAACTCCAAATGTCAGCCCCGTATGAAAGAGGAAGTTGAGGAGTGTGTGCCAGCCATTCCTGCTGATGCGGATCACGCTGCAAACACAGAGCTCACAGTTAAAAGGATGGACTGCATGGGATGCAGTAATAAAACCAGTAATGTTGTTAACAAGAAAGCATAATTTAGCTGTGATTAAAATATAACCAATAGAATACAGCTAAAAAAGAGCAAACTTATTACTAATATTCTGAATCACAAAAACAAAACGTATGTGAATGTACGTATGTATGTAAGGGTTTGGGTTGGAGCAAGCCCCATGAAGTGCACCGGACTCTGAGGAAAATATTCGATGTGGCCAAACGGCGGTACTACACTTCCGTATCAGTCGCTGGGCCCAGAAAGACTTTTCCCCATCGACTAACATTGGGAAAGAGACGTATGTAAATCGTTGGATTTTTTTTTTTTTAACCAAATTAACTACCCAGTATGAACACTTGTATAGCCCTTATTAAAAACATTCGGTCCTCAAGTTGTAAAATGTGCTAACAACGTTATTCTGAGAGTTATTTTCCTCTGCATTATGAACGCGGATATAACCCACGGGACCGCGCCGCCCGGCACGTTCATGTGACGTGTTCAGTACTACATGAGTTTTACCTTTACCCATGGATGCACAATAAGAACGGATTATATGATTATATGAATGCTTTCGTGACGTTTCGCTCTCTCAAAAGTTGTGCCATTTTGTCTTCATGCGCCAATGAGCAACTCTCATAGGAATGAACGAGGCCCCGCCTCCCACGCTGTATCCAGTTCTTATTAGACATCAATGGGTTGAGTTATATGAAGGGCTAATGTCATATAAAATCAAACTTATTTAGGAAACAAAATATCAAAATAAAAATCTAGAAAAGCCTTAACACTAAGAACATTTAAAATGTTCATCTGTAAACAGCCTATTATTAACCTGAACTTAAATAGGAAGGATATGCTCTTCTCAGATCAACCCAAATGCATCGCCTCAATGCCATATGTACTGAAGATTAATGGCTGGCTGTAATTGTTCTTCCTGTCCCGACCCTGCGAGACCCCTCTCTTATTTGACTTCACTGTAGGAGATGGAGATCACAATCCACTGTCCTGGTTCCATGCTTCTGTGCTTCACATGCACAGTCCAGCTGAAGCTAATGTGACATTTGAGCAGTCTTAGACACTGAGAGTGCAACACTGTGTCAAAATATTCATTGGGCTGTGTTGCTTCTTCTGTGCTGCTAAAATAATGAAATGATATTACATTGCATTGCATTTAGCTGAGGCTTTTATCCAAAGCGACTTACAATAAGTGCATTCGACCAACAAAATACAAACTTGAAGAAAACATATATATATAATCATATAAGTACATCAGGTTTCATAGAGCTAAAACATTTCAAGTGCTACTCAACTGGCTATAGATAAGCCAGTCCTTTATTAGTATATAAGTGCCTTGTTAGTAATTCTATCGCTCGAAGTGGAGTCGAAGGAGATGAGTTTTCAGTCTGCGCCGGAAGATGTGCAGGCTTTCTGCTGTCCTGATGTCAATGGGGAGCTCATTCCACCATTTTGGAGCCAGGATAGCAAACCCACGTGTTTTTGCTGATGGGAACTTGGGTCCCCCTCGCAGCGAGGGTGCAGCGAGTCGTTTGGCTGATGCAGAGCGGAGTGCACGCGCTGGGGTGTACAGTTTAACCATGTCCTGGATGTAGGAAGGGCCAGATCCATTCGCAGCATGGTACGCAAGTACCAGTGTCTTGAAGTGGATTCTAGCAGTTACTGGAAGCCAGTGAAGGGAGCGGAGGAGCGGAGTGGTGTGGGAGAATTTAGGAAGGTTGAAGACCAGACGAGCCGCTGCATTCTGGATGAGCTGCAGAGGTCGGATGGCACATGCAGGTAGACCAGCCAGGAGGGAGTTGCAGTAGTCTAGGCGTGAGATGACGAGAGCCTGGACCAGAACCTGCGTGGCTTTCTGGGTCAGGAGGGGACGTATCCTCCTGATGTTGTATATAATCCAGACACAGCCCGTCATGCTTCATGTCTGATCTCCTGCTACATCTCCTTACTTTCTTCTCAGGGTCCTGTGTTTTTACTCAGGACCTCAAAATAAATATATCACAAAAATGTTCTTGAACATACAGTATTGCTTTGGCAGTCGGTTTCAGGATGGTGTCATTGTGTTAAAATTATTTTTATTTTAAAAAGACTTACTTTGGTCCCCTTTATCTAACATTTAAGTCATGATAAGAGGGGATCACTGCAGGGTCAGTATGGACATGATGAGACCGCAGTATGTCTCAAAGTGACTGAGCATGTCTAAAGGTACAGAGTTCAGAGTGCACAACAGACAATTCCCTCCTTAAATGCAGTCATGGCCTTGTGCTTGGTTGTTTGCAAATTGTGTGAAAATTGAAAAAACCGAGCTTTTAATAAATGTTCTTCTCACCTGTGGTGGACGATATAAGTCATGCTGGAGACCAGCAGGCAGAGCAGCATGACTGCAGTGCAGGCGTACACCACCGGGTGCAGGTAGTCCCCGGGGTACGGGGGGAAGGACAGCACCCTCTTCAAATCCTGCAGCGGGACACAGGTCAACGGACACAACAGATGAATAGGATATACAGAGAGATACACGCCCTCGCTTAATAAAAACAACAATGACTGTGGCCAAAAGTTATTACCAAACAGCCCAGATGGTGTTGAGTTAAGCCAGGCACGACTTGGTCAGGAGGACGGTCATGCCTTTGTCTGCCTACGTTATTCGGAGCTAGGAAATAGTTTAACAATTATTATTTTAACAAATAAAAAATAAATACACCTACAAACTCCTCTGAAGCTCACCGATCCATATGCGGATGTGGTTATTCTGTACACATGTTAAGGTGTTTACATGTATAGGTGTTTACATGTGTACAGAATACACAATGTTTGGTTTGTGTATTCTGTGTCTGGTTAGACCTAAAACTCACAGTATATGTTTTGTAATTTTGCTATTTGATTCCGCTATTACTCAATTAGAAGGGTTACACAATTCTTCTTCTTATCACTCTATTGGCAATGAAAGGGAGCATATATTAGGAAAGATAAAAAAGTTAAATAAAATGAACGTGTATTTTAGCCCCAGAAAATAATTTTAAAAAATGGTATAGGCCTGCATGTGTTATTGGAGGAATGTTATATAGTGAATGTCATGTGTTTCGATTAAAGTTAACAGCCATGCTGTTGTTTTGAGTTGTGACCGACTGTTTTGCTTAGCAAAATGCTTTTTTGCATTTTCACTGTTGTTTAATACATTTATCACCCAGGTAACGGCCCCTAGACACGGCAGCGTGCGTTGCAGCTTCAACGCTTCTGCCCATTCACTTTGAATGGGCAGAAGCGTTGAAGCGTTGACGTCACGATTCGCCGAACAGCATTGTGGGAGCGAAGCATAGCTTCTCTCGCGGTGCTCGATGGAGGCGTCAGCCAATCGAATCATATGCCAGTACATGCTCTAGCCAATCAAACCGCGTGCTTGTGTGTCTGGGGCGGGAGATTCATGTGATTGGTTGTTGGTCGAGTTTCAGCCCCCCCCCCCGCCGGCAAGCGACATCGCACGCCGCCGTGTGGAGGGGCCGTAAAGGTGGACAGTAGAGTGCACATTCACATAGACTGTATTAACATTTGTGGGTGAAACATTTTTCAGCGGTATAATAACAAGTGCATCGTCCTTGTTTGTGTGCTCAAAACTAAATGTGTGTGTGTCCATCACTGTGACAATGGTATTGCAAAATCAATGTTGGTGACGATTACGGGATACCGCACATTAAAAAACTTAAAGGCCTGAAATCAAATAAGCGTGATCACATAAAATCTGTCTCTAATGACCACTAAAGATGATTGATATAGAAAAACTATTTACAAACATAAATCTTTGTATCTTTACCATCCATTATACATGATATGAAAGCAGCACAAGGAGATGCATGTGGTTACTTTAACAAGCTGTTGTTTACCAAGAGAGTGTTAGAGCACATAACTGTTTTAGCATTTCTGCTGTACATGAAGCCATGTGTTCATCAGAGGTGTTAGGTGTATTTTTACCAGACTGTGCTAAGCTAGGCTAACAAGGTCCCGATTATAGCTAGAGTTTAGCACACACACATGAATAAATAGCAGTATAGCTGATAATGCTGATGCCAACGTGCTGTTATATGCAAAGTGAAGCAAAGAATGCTTGTGAAATAAGCATGATTCCTTTATGCAAATGCTACCCTCCTTGCTAACAGCCAGCTCAGTGGTGCTCGTCAGAGTGACTCTGGAGCCTGCAGACTTGCTGCTGGAGGACGGGCTGAGCTGCATGTTTCCAAAGCTTTGCACAATCATTCATGCTCGTTCAGTATGAGTGCATTAATAAAGTGTCCTGACGTACCAGGATCTAGCAACATATCACATCATTAAACATGTAAACCATGGTGAGAGGGATTACAGTGTCTCCTGAAACATGAAATTAAAATAACAAAAGGCAAATATCAGACCTTGTTCGGGAAGCTGTATTTGTTTTTATTGGATCAGCTTTTGTATGAAAACCAAACCGCATAATGAATTAAGTTGAGACATTATAAAAGCCAGTCCTCTCATAATATAGTGCTGCAACAAAGGACTACTTTCATTATTTATCACAAACAGATTATTTATTGTTGGACTGCCAATCCCGAGACGATGTCATTTTGTCACAAACGAGCTGAGGACCAAAATGCAGAACACGGGAAACCAGAGATAGTCGGTAACCAGCTTTATTGAAGGCAAAAGGCTGGTATAAGACAACACGGCAGATAGTAGGCAAAGGGCTGGTCGGGGACAGGCGAGGGTTCCAGGAGACAGCAGGACGGGAGTCGCAGGTACAGAACGGGTCAGGGAGCAGGCGAGGCAGGCTGGTCAGGAACAGGCAGGGTCGAAACCGGGAGAGCAATCTGAAGGGTAATGCGGGAAAGACTGGCATGCTGCAAAGTACGATCTGGCACTGAGGTGAAAGTGAAGTGGGCCTAAATACTAATGGAGCTGATGGGTGTAACAGAGTGAGAGAGAGGCAGGGTGTGACTACCAGGTGACTAAGGAATGTTAATGCAGAAAATAGGTGAGTGAGAAAGCAGATTGTGACAGAACCCCCCCCTTAATGGACGGCTCCAGACGTCTAAGAAATTTCTATCAAGAAGAAAAGAGAGAGAAAAAAAAAAAACCCTACAGACACCGGGTGGAAGGTGGAGGTATGGGAAAGGTCAGTACTCATCTGAGAATGCTCTCTCGGCCTCTCCCTCCTGGAAATCCTCGTCCTCCTCGCCTGATGACGCTTCCCCCTCCTCCTCGATGAAGCCTCTATCCGTCGCGGACGAGTGCCCCCCTGCTTAACGCCTGGTTGAGCGTGGGTCCTGGAAGGCTGCTCCGGGTAACGCAGGTGGAAGTCTCGGATGAGTTGAGGGTTGAGGATATGCCGAGCAGGAATCCACTGCCTTTCCTCAGGACCATAGCCCTCCCAGTCCACCAAATATTGAACCCCTCTTCCTCTGCGACGGGAACGGAGTAGACGACGAAGGGTGTAGGTAGGACCCCCATCGATCATCCTAGGGGGTGGTGGTGGAGGGGTGGCGGAAATCATAGTACTCTCCCGGACAGGTTTAATCCTAGAAACGTGGAAGGTGGGATGGATCTTCATGTTCCAGGGCAAACTCAGTCGAACTGCTGCAGGATTAATGACCTTGACAATCTTGAAGGGTCCAATAAACCTGGGCGCTAACTTCTTAGACTCCATCCGAAGGGGAATGTTCTGAGTGGAAAGCCACACCCTCTGGCCTACCTGGTACACAGGTGCCTTGGTGCGTCGGCGGTTCGCTGATGTGGCGTACCGGTTAGCAGACTGAAGCAGAGTTGTTCGAGCCTGCCTCCAAGTCCTCCGACAACGTCTGATGAAGGCCTGGACAGACGGACAGGTAACCTCCTTCTCCAATGCAGAGAACAATGGGGGTTGAAAACCGTATGCACACTGAAAAGGGGAAAGACCAGTAGCGGAACTGATGAGGGTGTTGTGGGCATACTCCACCCACAGGAGTTGTTTTGACCAGGTCGTGGGATGATCGGAAGCCATGCAGCGGAGAGTGGTCTCCATCTCCTGATTCTTCCGTTCGGTCTGGCCATTGGCCTGTGGGTGGAAACCGGAGGTGAGACTAACCGTCGCCCCGATCAGTTCACAAAACTCCCTCCAAAACACAGAGGTGAATTGGGGCCCCCGGTCGGAAACCACATCAGTCGCCAGTCCGTGAATGCGAAACACGTGGAGAAGAATCAGTTCTGCCGTCTCCTTAGCTGACGGGAGCTTAGGCAGGGGTACGAAATGAGCCATCTTACTAAACCGATCTACCACCGTCAAGATGGCAGTATGTCCGTGGGACGGTGGTAGACCAGTCACAAAGTCCAATGAAATATGTGACCAAGGGCGACGTGGGACCGGTAATGGATGAAGGAGGCCAGCTGGCGCTTGGTGAGATGGTTTGTGCCGATTGCACACAGGACAGGCGTTCACAAACTCCCGGGTGTCAGCCTCCAGCGTGGCCCACCAGAACCGTTGTAGGACCATCCCCTTGGTACGTTGAATTCCAGGGTGGCAGGAAAGTCTGGAGCTATGAGCCCACTGAAGCACCTCAGCCCTCAAAACCTGAGGCACAAACAAGCGGTTAAGAGGACAAGAACTAGGACCGGGTTGGTCCACCAAAGCGGTCTTAACCCTCTCCTCAATCTCCCAAGCGAGGACGCCGATCACTCGAGGAGCAGGAAGAATGGTGTCCGGAATACCCCAGGTGTCTCCCTCCCTCCCGAACTGCCGGGACAAAGCGTCGGCCTTCACGTTGCGGGAGCCCGGGCGGTAGGAGAGAAAAAAATTAAAACCGGGTGAAAAATAACGACCACCTGGCTTGCCGAGAATTCAGTCTCTGTGCCGACCTGATGTATTCCAGGTTCTTATGGTCGGTCCATACCTGAAATGGTTGTTCTGTCCCCTCAAGCCAGTGTCGCCACTCCTCCAACGCCAACTTGACTGCTAGAAGCTCTCGATTCCCCACGTCATAGTTTCTCTCCGCCGGACTCAATCTCCTCGAAAAGAAAGCACAGGGGTGGAGCTTCTGGTTCTCACCAGAACGTTGCGACAGGATGGCCCCCACCCCTACGTCAGAAGCATCCACCTCCACCACCAACTGACCAGCGGGGTCTGGTACTTGTAGGATAGGAGCTGACGTAAACCGGCCCTTGAGGTCCTGAAAAGCCTCCTCGGCTGCAGGGGACCATCAGAACGTCACCTTGGATGAGGTCAGGGCGGTGAGCGGGGTGGCCACGGTGCTGTAGCCACGGATGAACCGTCTGTAAAAGTTGGCGAATCCCAGGAAACGCTGCAGCTCCTTCCGGGAATCAGGGACCCGCCACGAGGTAACTGCTGAAACCTTAGAAGGATCCATCTCCACACTTCCTTGACCCACGATGTAGCCAAGAAAGGCGACCGAAGAAGTGTGAAACTCACACTTCTCCGTCTTGACGAACAGCGAGTTCTCCAGAAGTCTCTGGAGGACTGTCTGGACATGATGGACGTGTTCCTTGAGGTTCTTAGAAAAAATCAAAATGTCGTCCAGATAAACAAAAACATAACGATCCAACATGTCCCGGAGTACGTCGTTCACCAACGCTTGGAAAACTGCAGGGGCGTTGGTAAGTCCAAATGGCATCACCAGGTACTCGTAATGTCCCGAAGAGGTGTTGAAGGCGGTCTTCCATTCGTCCCCCTCCCGGATTCGTATCAGGTGATAAGCGTTTCGTAGATCCAGCTTAGTGAAGATTGTAGCCCCCTGTAATAACTTGAATGCTGACGAGATGAGTGGCAAGGGGTAACGATTCTTCACCGTGACGTCGTTCAGACCCCGATAGTCAATGCAGGGTCTCAGGGTTTTGTCCTTCTTCGCCACAAAAAAAAACCCTGCTCCTGCGGGTGATGTGGAAGGACGAATAATTCCCGCAGCCAGAGAGTCATTGACGTAAGTCTCCATGGACTTCCTCTCCGGTGCCGAAAGCGAGTACAACCGGGCCTTGGGTGGGACTGCGCCTGGATGTAGCTCAATGGCGAAGTCATAGGGCCGATGAGGTGGGAGAGATGTCGCCTTAGCCTTGCTAAAAACCTCCTTAAAGTCCAAATATTCAGCCGGAACCCCTGTGACATCCGGAACCAGGTTCATATCCACAGATAGTTGAGGTGCGGCGGCCTGCTTGAGGCAAACCTGATGACAGGAGGAACTCCAACCTAGGATGGACCCAGTTGCCCAGTCAATGTTCGGGTTGTGGCGGCGGAGCCACGGATAACCCAAAATCAGAGGGATTTGGGGGGACCGTAGCACATGAAACTGGATTGTCTCATGGTGGTTCCCCGACATGAGCATATGGACCGGTGTCGTCTGGTGTGTCACTGTTCCCAGCAGGTGACCATCCAAAGCATTAGCCGGTACCGGCTGGAGCAGCCGAACCTGTTGGATGCCCAGCTGTCGTGAGAGCTCCTCGTCAATGATGCTAACATCTGATCCGGAGTCGATAAAAACAGCCAGAGCCTGAGATTTGCCTGTCAGGAGGAGTCGAGCATGGCACAAGGGTCTTAGATTGGGAATCAGCTCAGAGGTTTGGCCCACCAGTATACTCCCCATTACTGATGAGCTCTGTCCTTTTACCGGACAACGGGAAACCATATGTCCAGCCTGACCACAGTAAAGGCAAAGATTACCTCTCCGACGTATTTCCCTCTCCTCAGAGGTAAGACTGGTACGACCCACTTGCATGGGCTCGACCTCGTACCGTGAGTCAGAGTAGGAATGGGAATTCTCCGCCGAAACCGGAAGTCGAAATCTCCCGGAAACCGGAAGTTGTTGTCGCGAGCGGCGGGCCGCTGCTCGCGTCTGTTGCTCTCCTCTCCGGGTCTGGATTCGTCTGTCAATCCGAGAGGTGAGTTCAATCAACCCATCCAAGGAAGCAGGGAGATCATAGGAAACCAGCTCATCTCTCATATAATCCGCTAATCCTCTCAGATATGCGTCACACTGCGCCGGCTCATTCCAGCTACTGCGGCGGCTGCTGGTGCGGAAGTCAATAGCGTAATCCACCACCGTGCCGGAACCCTGGCTCAAACTTAGCAGGCCTCCAGCAGCGTCGGGACCCAGACGAACGGAACCGAACACCTTCCGCATCTCCGCGGAAAATGCAGCAAAAGAGGCGCAGGCTGAAGTCTGCTGCTCCCACTCTGCAGTTCCCCATAAACGGGCTCTCCCCGTCAGATGATTAACGGTGAAAGCTACACGAGCCGCCTCGGAGGCGAAGGTGTGTGGCTGCAGTGAAAACAATATGGAACAGTTTGTGAGAAAAGGACTGCATCCCTCCTGCTCACCAGCGTAGCGTTCCGGCGTTCCCACACGAGGCTCCGGAGCGTATCCCGTCGACCTAGGGGCTGGAGCGAGCATCGGAACTGCGGGCGGAGGGACGGTAGCAGCCATGGTAGCGGCTAGCTGTTGTACGGTGGCGGCCATCTGTTGCATCTGGGAGGTAAGGTAAGCCAGCGTTTGTCCCTGGGTTGAGGTTGCCTGGTGGGTCTCGGTAGCTAAGGTAGCTATCGTGACCTCCTGTCTTTGGATGGCATCCTTAACCCTCTCAAAGCGGTCTCTAGGAGACCCGGTGTTTGCTTGGTCCATTTCTGGCCGGATCGTTCTGTCACAAACGAGCTGAGGACCAAAATGCAGAACACGGGAAACCAGAGATAGTCGGTAACCAGCTTTATTGAAGGCAAAAGGCTGGTATAAGACAACACGGCAGATAGTAGGCAAAGGGCTGGTCGGGGACAGGCGAGGGTTCCAGGAGACAGCAGGACGGGAGTCGCAGGTACAGAACGGGTCAGGGAGCAGGCGAGGCAGGCTGGTCAGGAACAGGCAGGGTCGAAACCGGGAGAGCAATCTGAAGGGTAATGCGGGAAAGACTGGCATGCTGCAAAGTACGATCTGGCACTGAGGTGAAAGTGAAGTGGGCCTAAATACTAATGGAGCTGATGGGTGTAACAGAGTGAGAGAGAGACAGGGTGTGACTACCAGGTGACTAAGGAATGTTAATGCAGAAAATAGGTGAGTGAGAAAGCAGATTGTGACACATTTCTCCAATAGTTTCTTTAAGTCCAATGATATGTCAAACAGAAAACCAAGAAAACACACATTGACTCTTAAAAATGTGTTCTGGGAATGATTGGCTTTTTAGCTTTAACATGGATTGAAAGGATTTCCTATAACACTGGATAAACAGTATGTTAAGCTGCCTATCTGGCGCTGTATTCAACCTACCACGCTATAAAATAACAATGACATATTATTGTGACCAAACTTTAAAGAGTCCTCTCCTGCTCATGTTCAGGTTCATATCAGTATTTAGTGCCTCTCCTGTGACATGTCTTCATGCTGTTCAAAAAGCTCTTTATTTCCTCATACTGCCTGTGCTGCAGCACCTCTTTTCACCCTCTGTCTGAAACCAGAGCCCAGTCTGCTCTGACCGCTTAGAGACGTCCCGCCCCTTAGCCTATCACGTACTGTGTTGGAGCGCAAGCCAATAGAAGCGTGAGTGTTACCTAGTGATGTCACTATGTTAGGGAAGTAAACAAAGGGAAAATAGGGATTTAAGCCTTTGCGAATCATATTTACATGCACTAAAACCTAAAGCCCCAAAAAGCATGAAACGTCCTCTTTAAAGTTGGGTGCTCACTTTTCTTTACCACTCTAGCCCACTATCACTTGCAAACAGCAATACGTTCTTCAGGGTTACTGTGAGTGGTGAACAAATGCCCTGAAGGGCCAAACACTGAAACTGGGCTTCTACAAACCAAGCAGGCATGATGATGTACAGTAGCTCATTCTGACCTGTCATAGAACTCAACTGTCATCCATTAACTAATATAAACATATAACGGAAACACTACTGTGTGTGTGAAACATCTCTTTAATCCCAGCGAGTGCAGCTTACAAACTGTTTATGATGGAGACTCTTCCGTATGTCCGTGACCTTCCCATCCACCATGAAAATCATCCAACTGTCTATTTGCAGTACAGTGTTTGCATATCACGTCACCTTTGACACCTTTCTTCCATCAACAGTTTGTATGGGGACACATGATGTGTGATCAACTGCAGAGACTCAGAATAAAGATACACTATGTTCCTGGTTTTCTATAACCCACAACAATTTGCAAAAAGCCTACTTCGCAACATTTTAATTTATGTATAATCCTATGCCAATATGTGTCTGTAGTATATTTTTATATATTTCTGTAGCTTGGTTAGATTGTATATTGTAAAGTATTCCATTTCTTCAATATGTGTATATTGTGTATTATTTAAATACTCTAAGTGATATATGTATGTATGTCCTTTCTATTTTTATTATTTATACTTGCTAATGTTAATTGTTTTGTATTTATTTTATTTGTATCTTACTGTATCTTTTAAATATGTTTTACTTTTGTAATGCTTGACAACACTGCTGCTGTGACAAAATAATAAAACAGAATTGAACCAACTTGTATTGTAACTGTGCTTGGTTCCTATTATGTGACATAGTGACATGAACACAAAGCCACTGTCCCAAGCAAAAGCTTTCAACTGTGCTACAAATTTGGTGGTCTTTGGTGGTCAATTGATATTGGGGGGGACATAATATGAGGCTGATATTCATTTACAAATGTCTCTCTCTATGTACACTTTATGTCAAAAGAAACATTAAGTCAATAAACAAATCCATGAGAGTCTCAGTAAACACATCGGCTGAAACGTGAATCAGTGCGCTGCCTTGCTATCATTTACCCGATGACTTGTCTGTGGAGGCAGCAGTGTGTGGGAGGGTTAGAGAAAGTGATTCATGTACAGTAAGTGATGTGCTTCTCCTGGACAGCTCTAGCTTTCCCTCTGTGTTAAAAGGCAAAACGTGCCTTCAAACAACAGTTAGGCCTTCTTCCTCTCCCACTGGAGCACAGCCCTGCATGTGCATAATTCAAGCTGAACATTCCTGTGGAGGCAGGAATCAAGAGCTAACTTGGCTCCGTCTTTAAGACAGCGTCAACTCGCTTTTCCTTTGTGTTCCGAGGCCTTGTATTTTAGAGACACTGTCATGTCTTCCCCCTCTCATCTCTCTCTCTCCGGGACAGCATGCTCTCTCATCATGCTCCACTGAACAACCCATCTATTAGACAGAGCATGACTGATTAAATCCTTTGCAGATTCCATAAAATGAAAAAATACAGGCATGCACATGCAGCAGCTCCACGCTCCACTTCCTTCAGATGACCGACCACGAGCTGTGTCACGAGCTAAGATTTAGTATTTAGGCTTCTTTTGTTCTGTTACATGTTAGGAGTAACATGCTCATAGTGACAATGTGAACAGCAGGTACAATGTTCACCTAATTGACCATCTTAGTTAAGCATGTTAGCAAACTAGCATTGCTACAGCAGAGGCTGACAGATATGTCAGTATTAGTTTTGGATGTATTTGGTCCACAGTCCACACTACTAAAATAATTGTTTCTGTGATGGCGCTAGTGGAAAAATCTGAGGATCACTTAAGTTATAACAATTAATGGTAAAAGTACCATGAACGTCTATATTAACTTGTTTTACAATCCATACAGTGATTGTCAAATCATTAAAGTGAAAGCAGTAAACGCTGAAATATCCTGACTTCCAGTTCATAGGCTTGGTTGAGCACCAAAATATTTCATTCTATACTTCTCATGATGCAACTCCAAAGTCTTTCAATAGACCCACCCTTCCTGCTATGTGTCAACACATCTGTAATGCACGCTTTCTGTTCAAAATGTCAAACTGTAATAAAAACATGTAAGTCTACAGGAGACACCATAGAAGCGTTTTGATTGATGAACACTTCTTTCGATACTTTATCTTGAGGCCGTGTTTTGTGTGTGGAGCCTGTTATATGCATTTTATTATAACATCCGTTTATAGTTACAATATACTAAACAGCAAAGACAGGGGCGTCAGTGTAGGCCCTTAGCTAATGTTTGCCTCGGGGCCCCCTTCTGGGTTAATCTAGTCCTCCTTAAAGACCTCTAATATGAAGCTGTGTAACACTTTGCCACTGAGCTAACATCACGCAACAGTTTCAAATAATACGCGGCGGCGTACGTTGAAGCTTGCAGGTGGGCGTGTCTGAAACTCGACCAACAACCAATCACATGAATCTCCCGCCCCGGACACAAGGGCACGCGGTTTGATTGGCTAGAGCTTGTTGGTACTGGCATATGATTTGATTGGCTGACGCTTCCGTCGAAGCATCAAAAGTTGAACTTTTCTCAACTTTTGCAGCGAGCAACACGAGCAATGCGTAGCGACGCTCCCACAATGCAGTTCGGCGAAGCATGACGTCACCCCATTCAAAGTGAATGGGCAGAAGCGTTGAAGCTTCAACGCACGCCGCCGTGTGGACGGGCCGTCACTGACAAAGTGTTAGTCTACTCCAGAGACATGCTGTGGTTAGAGACCTCATTTCAACTCCAGTTTTGCCAAAAATAAAGAGTGCAGTTACCTTTTTTTTTTTGTAATACTATTTAACTAATCTAGCAGCAGTTTGAGAATCAAGTGTCCCCATAGCTTGTGCCTTTAATAACCTGTATATCTGTCCTAATCAGGGTTCCTGCAGGTTTCACCAACTCAAATGTAAGACTTTTAAAGACCTTTTTAAGACCACTTTGAATAGAATGTACAGGTACGTCTGCATTTCCTGCCAAATACTAGCCTCAAAAGATTAAAATATAATTAATGCAAATAAACTACTTCTACTAATAATAATAATCATAATCAAAATCAATTCAATAATATAAATACTATATTATTTTATTATAATATAGTTGTAATATAGTCAAGACAAAACATGCTTATAACATGCTCAAAAACTGATATTTCTTAAATCTGTATTCGAGTTCCCTCTGTCAGCAATGTATCAACAACTACACACATTTCTATCAGTATTTCTCTGTGTTGTGGTTGACATGACGATGACTGTTAGGAGTTAAGGGGAGAGGCTGAGCATCACCATGAAATGTGCAAATTGACATAAAAATGAATAAAAGGGGAAAAAATGCTCCATGTTTTTTAGGCTGTAAACTTGAACTGTTATGTAAGCCAACTAGACAGACAGTGTATCACTCGTCCTCCTGTACATTAGCAGATCAAAGGCATCACATACTTGAATGAATGGTAAATAAAGAATGCTGGAAATAACTGCATCTCCTTTAGCCTATGCCAGGGGTCGGCAACCCCTGGCACGCGTGCCAGCATTGGCACGCGGCACCGTAACCAGTGGCACGCTAGGAATAAGTGGAATAAGTGTGCAAAAATATTTAAATTGTATTTTGGGATCCTGAACGAGGCCGCCGCCAGAGCGCGTCTCCCCGTTCCCCGCAGAAGGAAGCCATGCACGCAGCGCAGCCCCGCTCTCTTTATCTCCATGTGACTTTCTGCCGCTTTCCTCCGTGGTGCTGATCGTTTCACCACAGAGGAAAGCACTTCACTAATTGCAGTACCCTACCCATAAGGAGCTGTACAAATGCCGCAGTTTCTGCGTGGCTGTGTATTTAGTTGAAAGCCCAGTGGCGATCTGTTCATCTCTCATTGAAATAATATGCTACAAAGGGGCGGACTGGCCACCTGTGTGTTGAACTTTCCTGTCGGCTCCCAGACCGTAGTCGAGGAGTTCTGCTTCCTCGTTTCACTTCCAGAAACATACACACGTTCTCTCACTGTCGCTCTACCATCCACAAACACGTATGCACAAGCCACACCTCTCTCTCTCTCTCTCTCTCTCTCTCTCTCTTAAAGGGACAGCGATCTCATCTCACTCTGCGTGACCTTAATATCATAACATGTGTGTTCTGGAGAATCACAGAACGGACAATCGTCCTTATTATTATGCCGTTTAAACCAATTATTTAAATGTGTTTGTTAAATTCGACATCATGTAAGTTGCGCTGACAGGTCCACACACTGCTTCCCCGCAGAGAGGCTCCCCCGCCCTCCTGCTGATAGTTGACAAGCGTCAAGCTCCTCCCCCCCCCCCCCCCCCCCCCCCCCCCCCCCACTTGATAATTCTCGATCGTTGGCACGCTGATAACAATTTTTTTTTAAAATGGCACTTCATATGAAAAAGGTTGCCGACCCCTGGCCTATGCTATGCAGAGACTGCCTTCTTCATGTCGTGAATTGCAGCTGATGTTTTAATATGGCAATTTGACTTATACAACATTCGCAAGTTGTACATTTGACTCATACAATAACCCACCTTCGAGTGATACTTTAGTTTCTTCATGTTTTGTTTTTTGCGCCGGACTGAAACTGTCTTTTCACCGACATCTCTTCACCTGCACTAGTGGCCGTATCAAAGCCGTGATTGGTCAGATGTCGATTCATTGCAATTGCGCGGAGAACTGCGCTGAGAACTGCGCACAAGCCGAACCCTGCTTCTCCTTCTCCTGATTTATATAAACAGAGATTATGTTTACAGACAGAATGTAATCTTCTTTCTGCTAGACAGACTGAACAGATGATTTTAAAATCAAAGGGATTGGTTTATGAGCAGGGCGAAAGAGCATCCAAAATTCTTGCTCACCAATTGCGGCACTCAGAGAGCGCACGACTAATAGCTCAAATCAGAAATGAATCTGGCCATCTGACCCTTGATTCTGGTGAAATCAACAAAACATTTAAGAACTTCTATAGTAGACTTTACGAATCTGAATCCTGTAGGAACGAAAAACTGCTGGATACATTTTTTGAAGGCATTTCTTTTCCCACTTTAGGCGATGATGCTAGGAAGAAGCTCGATGAACAAATTACTGCATCTGAAATTGAAGAAGCTATAAAAACAATGCAAGCGGCCAAATCTCCTGGGCCAGATGCTTCCCGGTGGAATTTTATAGAACCTTTAGCAAAAATCTTACTCCTGTTTTAAAAGAAATGTGAAATTGTGTTTATTTTGCTAATTTGTACTTTAAATATTAAATGTAAAGGAATGGAATACACACATATATATATATATATATATATATATCTTTAACTTTAACTATATATTTATTTGTTGTTCCTTTCTTTTCTTTTCACTATATCTGTCAAGCGTCTTTTGAGCACCTGTAAAAGCGCTAACAAAATAAATATATTATTATTATTATTAGCTCTTAGCTTGACATGCTCAGTTCAGTTAGCATATACTCGGTTTCCCTTGAAAGAGCCAAGGAAACGTATACATGTGGACCCGAGTATGACTGGAGGTAAGCTGGAAACATGAGGAGAATGCTAATACAATTTCCATTAAAGTGTACAACCCCTGATGCATGTGATTTTATAATATTACATATGACTTCTTTATACCATCTTGTCTTATCAGTGAGATGGAACTTTGTTCTCATGACCTCACCAAGAACATGAGTGAGGAAGCGCACAAAAGGCTGAAGGACTTCACTGAAAGATTTCGAGGAGTTTCTAAATAGGCTTTAACCTCCCGCAGGTCAATCCTGGCTGGTTACATTTTTATTTAAAATCATGTTGATTTTACTGTTGGGATCAATTTAAAAGGTTATTTTTAGTTTTTGTTTTTTTAAGTTGACCAGCTTGAATGGTGCCCCTCTGATGATGTTCTATTCAATAAATGTTCATTGAGGAAAACGGTATCAGTGTCTTATTTTATATTCATCACAGTGAATGCTGAACTTGCCGGACCATATACTGTAGTTGAAAGTACACGATGAAACACTGGCTTGCTTGTATCAAATCAATACAATTCCCACATGCCCTACCCCGGAACCTGCGGTCTTCAGACTCTGGCCCCCCGCACCAACCTGCGATCCTTCGGGGACAGAGCCTTCAGTATGGCAGCCCCCACTCTCTGGAACGCTCTCCCTGTGGAGATCTGCAACATCCCCCCGCTTGACGCCTTCAAAAGGGCCCTCAAGTCCCATCTGTCTGCCAAGGCCTTTGGCCCCAAATCTATTTGTTGTTTTGTCTGACTGCCTTTTGTTATGTATGTTTCTACTCCTGTTCTTCTTTTTAAAGCGACCTTGGGTCTCATGAAAGGCGCTATATAAATCCAAGTATCCAATTATTATTAATACATCATTGGAACGGTAAGAATCTCAGCTACAACACTGACTAAAGCCTTTCCATCTCCAGTATGCCTACATGACAAGCATTTTTATAATATACAGTAAACATATCTTTGACTTATTACAAAATTATAAAATGAAATTCACCCCTGCTGTCATTCTGGCTTTCACTGTTCAAATGAGATGTCAACCATCAAAATGGGATAAGGGGTTCCAGAAATATCTCAAAGATAGTATGGGAAGGGGTATATGACCGAACGCAAGAGAAAGGTTACCTTGTGTGTTGAAAACCATGTTTAGGTCATTGCAAATAGGACTTGTTATACAGAAGATGTTATAGGAATTATTTTATAAGATACAAATATTCTCCTTTAGCAAACATACTATAATTGTTAGTCTTATATTCATATTTCTAACATCAGATGTCATTTAATTTCAAACCTTTATTTAACCAGGTGAATCTCATTGAGATCATCGATCTATTTTTCAAAGGAGACCTGCAGCAAAGTCGGTTACACATGAAAACAGAAAACAAAAAGGACATCATACAACATATTTACAGGGCTACATTTACATACCTATCGACAATGACAGGTACCAACAGTATCAAATTGCATAGCATCTATCAGAGCTTTAAAATCATGCAGTGGAACCAAATTGCTCAGTTTCAAGTCCTTGCACTTGGCACATGAAGTAAGTACTAAACAGTTAGTAACAAATCTCAGCGCACTGTGATAGGCAGTTGCGGCGCCAGAGTATTTGTGTTGGGTAATCTATGGTAGGGCTAACCCATACAGTGGTGGGGCTCAAGTCAGTATTTGCAATGTAATTACATACATGCTCCCCTTGACAGTGAAAGGCCACGCGTGAGGTTTAGATTAATTCCCTGTCTCAATCCAAATTGAACTGTATGAAATAAAAAGGCACATTTGTCTTGTAGTAAATAAAAAGGGCGACCTGGAGCCAATCCTGCAATTTCCCCACAGGTGAAAGAGTTGACATGCTGAAAACCCAACCCCTGCAGGGGGGTCTGGGGGGATTCTCCCCCAGGAGATCTTTTGAAATACTAACATAAAATACACATTCTGGTACTCTCTTGAGAAGAAAAATAAATAAATCTATTACTACACGACATATTTAAAAAAATGAATGCCATTTTAGTTTTTTGTTACTTTGTTCTGAAAGCTGAACCTGCTGCTCCTCACTGAAGAGGGAAGAGGCTGTGTGAAGTACTTTACATTGTGGATAAGGGTGGATAGCCCCCATTGTTCTGTGTGTCAAAATGAAAGACAGCCCACACACCTATCAATCATCAAACCGTGGGGTCTTATTTCATTACGTGTTGATTTCTATCAACACGTAATATTGTATCGATGTATATAGAGATGTACTACAGCAAAAGTATTCTCCGTCGGGACTTCCTGCAACAACACCACGCCGTTATCTTGATTCTGATTGGCCAGAAGACATTATCAAAGATGTTCTATTGAGAAGACGATCACTACCTGACAAAAGTTTTCAAAACCGTTTCTGTATTTCCAGACAAGTGGCTACTGAAATCAATCTTACTAACTGCCGTCTGTGCAATTTACTCCGTGTGAGTTGGCGGACTTTATTTTGCTTACTTTAACATCATTTTTCATGGTGGGGCTAAGCCATTTCTTGGTATGGCTGTAGCCTACCCCAGCCATACTCTGGCGCCGCCACTGGTGATAGGCGGCATCTAACTTGATCAGGTAATGGGCAGGTGCATTCATATAGATCAGATCACCATAGTCCAGCACAGGTCAAAAGGTCACAGAGCCTTTTCCTGGCCTCAAGCAAGAAACAGGACTTGTTTCTGAAAAAGAAACCTAGCCTAACCCTCAGCTTTCTAAGCAAATTATTGACCTGAGGTTTAAAAGAGAGACAATCATCAAGCCATGATACCAAGGTATTTACAACAGGCAACCACTTCAAGTACTTTTCCTTTATATTATTGTTATTTGGTTTTTATTAGTGCTTTTGTCGTTTTGAAGGACATTAAAATACTGTATTGAGTTGGTTTCTTCTGTTTTGGAAGCCTTGTATATCTTTTTGGTCTTGTTAGAAATACCCCATGGTAAAACTGTGTTCTAGAAGCAGCTAAAGAAGCTTAGTTTGCTGTCTTAAACTGCTAGATGTACACTGAACAAAAATATAAATGCAACACTTTTGTTTTTGCTCCCATTTTCCATGAGATGAACTCAAAGATCTAAAACATTTTCTATATTCACAAAATAACCATTTATCTCAAATATTGTTCACATATCTGAAAAAATCTGTGATAGTGAGCACTTCTCCTTTGCCGAGATAATCCATCCCACCTCACAGGTGTGGCATATCAAGATGCTGATTAGACAGCATGATTATTGCACAGGTGTGCCTTAGGCTGGCCACAATAAAAGGCCACTCTGAAACGTGCAGTTTTGCTTTATTGGGGGGGTCTGGGGGGGTCAGTCAGTATCTGGCGTGACCACCATTTGCCTCACGCAGTGCAACACATCTCCTTCGCATAGAGTTGATCAGGTTGTTGATTGTGGCCTGTGGAATGTTGGTCCACTCCTCTTCAATGGCTGTGCGAAGTTGCTGGATATTGGCAGGAACTGGAACACGCTGTCGTATACGCCGATCCAGAGCATCCCAAACATGCTCAATGGGTGACATGTCCGGTGAGTATGCTGGCCATGCAAGAACTGGGATGTTTTCAGCCTCCAGGAATTGTGTACAGATCCTTGCAACATGGGGCCGTGCATTATCATGCTGCAACATGAGGTGATGGTCGTGGATGAATGGCACAACAATGGGCCTCAGGATCTCGTCACGGTATCTCTGTGCATTCACAATGCCATCAATAAAATGCACCTGTGTTCGTCGTCCATAACATACGCCTGCCCATACCATAACCCCACCATGGGCCACTCGATTCACAACATTGACATCAGAAAACCGCTCACCCACACGACGCCACACACGCTGTCTGCCATCTGCCCTGAACAGTGAAAACCGGGATTCATCCGTGAAGAGAACACCTCTCCAACGTGTCAGACGCCATCGAATGTGAGCATTTGCCCACTCAAGTTGGTTACGACGACGAACCGGAGTCAGGTCGAGACCCCGATGAGGACGACGAGCATGCAGATGAGCTTCCCTGAGACGGTTTCTGACAGTTTGTGCAGAAATTCTTTGGTTATGCAAACCGATTGTTGCAGCAGCTGTCCGAGTGGCTGGTCTCAGACGATCTTGGAGGTGAACATGCTGGATGTGGAGGTCCTGGGCTGGTGTGGTTACACGTGGTCTGCAGTTGTGAGGCCGGTTGGATGTACTGCCAAATTCTCTGAAACGCCTTTGGAGACGGCTTATGATAGAGAAATGAACATTCAATTCACGGCAACAGCTCTGGTGGACATTCCTGCTGTCAGCATGCCAATTGCACGCTCCCTCAAAACTTGCGACATCTGTGGCATTGTGCTGTGTGATAAAACTGAACATTTTAGAGTGGCCTTTTATCGTGGCCAGCCTAAGGCACACCTGTGCAATAATCATGCTGTCTAATCAGCATCTTGATATGCCACACCTGTGAGGGGGGATGGATTATCTCGGCAAAGGAGAAGTGCTCACTATCACAGATTTTTTCAGATTTGTGAAAAATATTTGAGAGAAATGGTTATTTTGTGTATATAGAAAATGTTTTAGATCAGCAAAAACAAAAGTGTTGCATTTATATTTTTGTTCAGTGTATTAAGATGGTTTGTTCACAATTTACACATAAAACCTAAATGTTCATCTGTTTATTGTTCTTCTTCCTATATATTCAAGCATGTTGATTGTCTATTGGCTATATCTTGACATTATGTTAATTTGATCATACTTGCCATACATTTATTTTAATTGATGCGATTCCCTCAAAGGTTTTGTAATAGACCCCTAGTACTCTTAATTTATAAAGTAATAATAATACATGTGAATGATTGAGCTCATTAGTGGCCTGACTGGCCCTCCTAATTTGGTCCTTAATGATCCCATGATGTGATAATGTAAATCTTAAAACCTTTAACAACTATATTTAGATGTTCACAAATATCTACATTTATGTATAAATACATGTGTAGCAGTTAGACAAACATAATTAATATATTATCTCATTAATACCTATTTTATATAAAAAGAAAAGTTTACTAAACCACCGTTTTGTTGACAAAATGATGTGGGTTGAAAGTTATACTGTTGTGTCTCAAACGGATAGACTAGGTTATTAATTGATTTGCCTAATAGTTGCTTAAAATGCTACAATAACATTTCCAATCGTTTTTAATCTGCCATGTACCACGGTCTCTCAGCCACCGTAGTGTTGTGTCAGGTGTGCGTGTCGTGTAGTGACCAGTGTTGCCAACTTGGCGACTTTGTCGTTAAATTTGGCGGCTTTCCAAACCCTCTGGCTACTTATTTTTGTCAAAAGCGACTAACGACTGATCTAACGACTTGTAATGCTGTTATTAGGGACTTTTCTGGTGTTTGGAGACTCACGTATTGTTCAGCAGTTAACGAGCCGCGGGTGCTGCCATGAGAGCCCCTCTGCCCCTGCTCTGTCCTCCCATAGTACTCACAGGCGCTAGTTGCCTCCCGCAGCAGCTCAGCTGCAGTCAGAGCAGAGAGGAGACAGCCACACCCTCCTGCGTCGAGAGAAATTGTAAATGAATTGCGCATGCGCCAAGCCGTCCTGGTTTTGAGCGGGATTTAAATGTAAAATATAAATGTTTCTTCACTGTCACATTATAATGAATAACTGCCTTTGCTTTGACTCACGCAGCCTCAGTCACTTAATCACATCGTCCACTGTGTGTGTGCCTCTCTGTGACAAGCTAAATAATTCACGTAGGTCATCATGTCACAATCTAAACTGTAATCACAAAAGTACAGAAAGGAGTGGGAATCAAACCCTGAGTTTAAAGGATGGTTGAAGCCATTTATTGGAGATGACACACAGGCATACTGCCTTTATTGTAAGGGAGATTTCTACTAAAAACTATTAAAACTATTTCTACTTTCTACTTTGTCTAATAGAGACATTTCTGATCTACTGTCGTCTGGATTTACTCTGGTGGTTTTAAGTTTTGATCCTTGAAGGGGGTGGAACGTTTTTTTTACCGCCATTACATGATATGCAAATTAGGCGATGACGTCATTTAGGGACTTCTGGTGACTTTTCGGACTGCCAAGAGCTACTTTCCTTACTATGGAGTTGGCAACACTGGTAGTGCCGCGACCGCAGCTAGACCATATTGGATCTAGCCGCTGCTGCACTAGCTAACGCTACATTAGCAAAACAAACGCTATTTCTTTTTGCAAAAGGTGCAGCGGGCTTCAAACACGTTCTCCTCAACTGGTTTCAACCAAGCACTAAATTAGATGTTTTCCAACCAAATATGGTTGAACCTACACTTCCCCATATTTGTTTGTAAATAGATTTCGAAGATACCATAGTTTCTGACTGCTGCTAGCTTGGTTGCTAGGTTACTACAAGCTGGGTGTTCTCCGATAAGGGGCCGGGGGAAACAAAGTTAGTGATTACTGGTTCCATGTTGATTTAATTCAATACAAATTGTTGGGGGGAACTGAAAGGCTATTACCGTACTGGTTACTTTGCAGCCCGGACATTTCCCCCAAAACACATTTAGACGTGCTGGCAACACAGAACTACCTTTCACATCCGATCATTTTTAAGACCTTCTAAATCATATTGAAGACCTTTCTTATTTTTTTGGTCATATTTAAGACCTTTTTAAGGCCTTGAATTCAGATGATCAAATGTAAGACTTTTTAAGACCCCACGGGAACCCTGTCTAATGCGCTCACTGACAGGCGGCCATGGAGGCAGTTAGACATTACATACCATCAGTGGTGGAATGTAACAATTAAAAATGTTGGTACTAGTAGGCCTACCTTACTTGAGTATTTTTACGTTATGGTGTTTTATACTTTTACTCCACACAGATTTAGTTACTTCAAAATTAATACAAAAACTAAATCAACTAATATATTTCATGTATTATTATCAGTGGCGAACCGTGTCTATCACAACTGGACCTTCTGTAGACACACACACGCCACTGATCATTATAGGTCAAAGGTGGGGTAGGTAATTGTAGAGAAACCAGCTCGAGTGTGCTAGAATTTGAAAATACACAACTGGAACAAATCTGCCACTTCCTTACAGAGCCCCTCCTCCAATTTGCAAATGTATTTGTGAGTTTTCAAATCTTTTAAATGCATTTGTGGATGTTTTACATTTACAAATCACATATTTACACACAAATCATTTGTATGTTCACACAAATATTTATGAGACAAATCTAAGCCCATACATATTTCAAACATATGGTGCTTAATTGGGCCATTCTGCATAACGAGTACTTTACATATTGATAAATAACAGTGATGCTAATATTTCTTTCATTTTACTGATGTACAATATGAATGCAGCACTTTTACTTGGAGTGTTTTTACACTGCAGTGTTGTTACTTTTGCTTAAGTAAAATACCCGAGTAGGCTACTTCTTCCACCTCTGCAAACAATATAAAGTAGTAAAAGCATCTTACCATTGCTCTAATGAAGTTACACTTGATGTGAAGCTCTGGTCCTTCTGGAGGTCCCCGCTGCCCCCCTACCCTCCATATGGAAGCTGAGGATTCTTTAATAAAGTTGGTGTTTTTGCTCCAACACTCCCGGTGCAGCAGAGGATGCAGTCCCGGAGCTGCAGGCGGAGGATGGGGGTCACAGGCCGGTGCTCTGCCTCCAGCTCGGCTCCGGCAGCAGGGAGCCTTCTCCCGGTCCCGGCTCCATCTGATCGGGGAGGATCATCTGCCGCTGCGCTATCAGCTAAACTCCCGTCTGACAGGGGGGGTGGGCGGGGACATGCGACAGATCATGTACAGGATACATAGAGACTGTTCCGAAATGAGGATGTTATTTTAAGGTGACGACATGTGGGAGAGGACAGTGTCATGGATGGTCACGGTTAATCCGGTATGCCTAACGCTTATCTCCGAGAATATGGCGTGGCGTATGTATCAAGAGAGTGGACAATAATACAGTTATGTCCCCATTATTGCATCATTAATGTTAAAAAGATGGGAATATAAGGATTCAGACTCACCTGCGGTGCTCCTCACAGCGGAATCTCAGCCTCCTCAGTCCGGCAGCGGAGACGGTGCGCTCGGTTCGCCTGTAACGCATGTTACGTAGTAAACGTGGGCGGGGAGACCCGGTTAAATAAAGTGCAAGCGCCACGTCAGGCGGAGGAGGGGTGACGTCACTGTCAAACAGCTGCAGGTGGCAACCAGTCACCGTTATAGATGTAGGAAGCATGGTGGGATGTATTCAGGTGCATTTACTCAAGTATTGCACTTAAGTATAATGTGGGGGTACTTGTACTTTACTTTAATTTGTATTTTAAGCTACATTATACTCTTCACTACATTTATTAGCCAATAATTTACTTTTTACTCTACTCAGAGGTGGTTCTAGGGGGGGCGACAACAGGGGCTAGTGCCCCCTTAACACTGACCAGGGACCCTCCTGTGGCCCCCCCTACAAAAAAAGGTTACAATATTACGATTTATTGGAACTAAATCAAATCAGAGACCCGGATGTGCAGTGGAGATTAAACTGTTCATTACCTTATATATAAGCAAATACTGTTTATATTTTTTAATTCAATTGTCACTTAAAGTTACTAAAACAGATACTCTAAATGAAAAAAACTACTGAAACAAAGGACTGTAACTAAAATGTACTAAAACAAATACCTTTACAAAAACAAATACCAATTACTGTATTTTATGTTCATTTTACACAACTACTTTATACTGTCTTTGTCTTTTTAACCACTTGTATTGTGACCCTCTCATGAAATAACTGACCCCAGCCTGGCCCCCCCAGTTAAATTGGTCTAGAACCGCCACTGACTCTACTACATTTATCTGACAAAATGAGTTACTAGTAACTTTACCGATTCAGATTATTCGCTAATAAAATATATATAAATAAACTATGATATATAATTATAGGTTAAGATTCAGCAGGAGTATATCAAGTAAAGCTCCACATTTACCAGCTGTGATGAACACATTAATCCAGTGGTTCTGAAACTTTTTCTGTCAGGCCCCCACTGTAAAAAATGGCTGTAAAATCCACAGTTATTTACAGTGTTTGTGCACAGTAAATTACTGTATACCATTTTAGAGTATAATACCGTGTTTCCAACCAAAAATTACAGCAACTCTGGAGTTACTGTAGAAATAGCAGTAGTAACGTCCCAACTGTATACAATCACAGTAACCAACAATGTACTGTATAAAATCACAGTAACCAACAATGTACTGTAGATAATTACAGTTACCATCAATGCACTGTAGATATTCACAGTAACCAACAATGTACTGTAGATAATTACAGTTACCATCAATGCACTGTAGATATTCACAGTAACCAACAATGTACTGTAGATAATTACAGTTACCATCAATGCACTGTAGATATTCACAGTAACCAACAATGTACTGTAGATAATTACAGTTACCATCAATGCACTGTAGATATTCACAGTAACCAACAATATGCTGTAGATAATTACAGTAACCATCAATACTGTAGATATTCACAGTAACCAACAATATACTATAGATCAGTGGTTCTCAACTGGTGGGTCGCGACCCAAAAGTGGGTCGCGGACCCGTTTGAAGTGGGTCGCAGATGTGTGAGTGAAGAAAAAAAAATATAGAACAAAAACACATTTTTTTTTCTTTTTTTTTTTGGGGGGAAAAAAGTCAAACTTTTATTTTGAAGGCCCGATTTTCTAAAGCTGTGCATGCAGAGTAGGCGTTGGACTGGAAGTACCGGAGATCATGAACGGTTTTGAAAACTTCTGTCATGTAGTGATCATCCTCTCAATAAAACATCTTTGCTGATGTTTTCTCAAGTCTTCTGGCCAATAAGAATCAAGATTGTTGCCGGAAGTCCCAACGGAAAATAACTTTGCGGTAGAACTATTCTTTATACATCCATGGTTACAACTTCAGATAAAAATGAACACATAATGAAATATGACCCCCAGTTTGATGATTGACAGGTCACAGAACAATGGGGGCTATCTACCCTTACCCACAATTTAAGTAATTCACACAGACTCTCTCCTCTTTACTCTTCTCTCTGTGAGGAGCAGCAAGCTGTCAGAACAAAGTGAAAAACAAACAATGGCATAAAATATTATTAATATGTCGGGTAGTAATAGATTTATTTATTTTCTTCTCAGAGTGTACCAGAATGCGTAGTTTATATGTTAGTATTTGTAAAAATCTCCTGGGGGAGAATCCCCCCAGACCCCCCTTCTGGGGTTGGGTTTTCAGCATGTGGGCCTTTTTATGTTATGTAGTTCAGCTTTGATTCCATCATCTCATTAAACCTTATTTAAAAACATACTTTAGTTCTGTGAAGGCCTATAAAGGATATATGCACTGTACTTCACTTTAATTAATAATGTATGCGGAAAAGAGTATATTTTACTGCACTATTTTTTGTTGAATAGATTTGAGTGGTTCAAAATTTCGGGTCGCGATATATTGACTAAGGAAAAAGTGGGTCCCGAGGCCTGACCAGTTGAGAACCACTGCTATAGATAATTACAGTAACTATCAATACTGTAGATATTCACAGTAACCAACAATATACTATAGATAATTACAGTATCCATCAATACGGTAGATATTCACAGTATCCAACAATGTACTGTAGATAATTACAGTATCCAACAATGTACTTACTGTAGATATTCACAGTAACCATCAATGTACTGTAGATATTTACAGTAACCAACAACGTACTGCAGATAATCACAGTAACCAACAATGTACTGTAGATAATCACAGTAACCAACAATGTACTGTAGATATTCACAGTAACCAACAATATACTATAGATCAGTGGTTCTCAACTGGTGGGTCGCGACCCAAAAGTGGGTCGCGGACCCGTTTGAAGTGGGTCGCAGATGTGTGAGTGAAGAAAAAAAAATATAGAACAAAAACACATTTTTTTTTTCTTTTTTTTTTTGGGGGGAAAAAAGTCAAACTTTTATTTTGAAGGCCCGATTTTCTAAAGCTGTGCATGCAGAGTAGGCGTTGGACTGGAAGTACCGGAGATCATGAACGGTTTTGAAAACTTCTGTCATGTAGTGATCATCCTCTCAATAAAACATCTTTGCTGATGTTTTCTCAAGTCTTCTGGCCAATAAGAATCAAGATTGTTGCCGGAAGTCCCAACGGAAAATAACTTTGCGGTAGAACTATTCTTTATACATCCATGGTTACAACTTCAGATAAAAATGAACACATAATGAAATATGACCCCCAGTTTGATGATTGACAGGTCACAGAACAATGGGGGCTATCTACCCTTACCCACAATTTAAGTAATTCACACAGACTCTCTCCTCTTTACTCTTCTCTCTGTGAGGAGCAGCAAGCTGTCAGAACAAAGTGAAAAACAAACAATGGCATAAAATATTATTAATATGTCGGGTAGTAATAGATTTATTTATTTTCTTCTCAGAGTGTACCAGAATGCGTAGTTTATATGTTAGTATTTGTAAAAATCTCCTGGGGGAGAATCCCCCAGACCCCCCTTCTGGGGTTGGGTTTTCAGCATGTGGGCCTTTTTATGTTATGTAGTTCAGCTTTGATTCCATCATCTCATTAAACCTTATTTAAAAACATACTTTAGTTCTGTGAAGGCCTATAAAGGATATATGCACTGTACTTCACTTTAATTAATAATGTATGCGGAAAAGAGTATATTTTACTGCACTATTTTTTGTTGAATAGATTTGAGTGGTTCAAAATTTCGGGTCGCGATATATTGACTAAGGAAAAAGTGGGTCCCGAGGCCTGACCAGTTGAGAACCACTGCTATAGATAATTACAGTAACTATCAATACTGTAGATATTCACAGTAACCAACAATATACTATAGATAATTACAGTATCCATCAATACGGTAGATATTCACAGTATCCAACAATGTACTGTAGATAATTACAGTATCCAACAATGTACTTACTGTAGATATTCACAGTAACCATCAATGTACTGTAGATATTTACAGTAACCAACAACGTACTGCAGATAATCACAGTAACCAACAATGTACTGTAGATAATCACAGTAACCAACAATGTACTGTAGATAATCACAGTAACCAACAATAGAATATCTAGAAATATCTCAAATATCTTAAATAAACCAACATCTTTTTCTTAACCCTTTAACTGCCGGACCAAGAAAAAAGCTATGGAAAAATTATTGTTTTGCATTTTCTTATCAAATGGGCCACAAATAAGCACAAACCATTTTTTTTTTTTGACTGACCACACAGTTTTGTTTTTATGAGCCTCTACCAACTGGTCGAGCTGGCCTCCTATGGTAAAAGTACATTTTCAACAATCATCATATACAGTACAGTATTTGTATGCATCAAACTCAAATAAAACACAAACTCAAATACATTTGTTTCTTTCATGGAAAATTAGCATTATATACAACCAGATATATTCCTAAAAAATAATAAATTATAATTGTAAAAAAAAAAAATGGAAAAAAGTAATGAAAAGTGTTTTTCATTATAAAAAAAATACTTGCTCATCTTACTGTATATGCTGAATTGGCCTAACAGGAAACCACTGGCCTAACAGCAAATGTCTATATCCTGTGTTGGCCTAACTTGTTCATCTGTGTGCAACTTTGGGCTGAATGCCATGCATGAAAGGTGCTATATAAATTATTATCACTCTTTCACTCTGAGACTCATAAGGCAGTGCTAGATTTAGTAATATTACCATGAATCTACCCATTTATTTACCATATTTTATTGGAAAACATCTCTGAAACTCTGAAAAAGTCATTTTCTAGCTTACCATAAAAGGCCAATTTAACCGATTGGTTGAGCATATTTTCCAAAAAATAATTACACCCTTGTTAAAACTTTTTTTGTGCATCAAGTTATCTAATTCTGTTCAGTCAGTGCCCTGCCACTAAAATATATCAAAAGGGATATGGTTACCTAACAAAAGTTGACCAAAAAGAGCAGCAGTGATTTTTAGCATTGCCAACTTTCTCAGATGAAGCTAGCTGAAGGGCTTTCTGTTCGAACCACAGTGACATCTAGAGGTTGTTTTGTGCATAACATGTCAACCAAAGGGTAGAGCTGGCTGAATCAGATGGAGTTCAACTTTTTCTTTTTTTTTTCAACAAGATATCAAGATACAAAATGTGCTCTACCTAGATATTATATATACTAAATAGATATATATTTTTAAGACCCTGAGTGTTTCTTAATTGCGAGTAAAGCTGCTGCAGAGCCAGTATTTCAAGCATACTATGTCATCGAGTGCAGCCGAAGTACTGTTCCAATCTCAAGCATACATGGAAATCTACCGAACCTGGCGTACTTCGTTAGGAGACATTTCGAGGCTGCAAATGTGTAGACTCCGCGGTCTTAAAATCCCCACAATGCTTTGCGCACGGACCAATTTCCCCAAATCTGTGGTGGAAAATGTAAGGCAGTGCCTCTCATATGACGTACACCTGCACACTTGCTAGCCTGTTCCATTCTTTGTTTTCCGAATGCCAGGAAGTATTCTTGCCTCGCTTCTGAAGCAAGATGCTCGGCAGACATGTGCTACCAAGCAAGCGTACTCGCGATTGAGAAACACCCTCAATGTCTTTGCAAACCGGAAGAACGATAGTTACGGCTGTAACTACAGTTCTATGAGTCCTGGATGACTGCCAGAGGCGGTGCTTTAGCACTGGATATATCCATCGCACGTATGCGCAGTTCGAGTACCTAATAACAACAAAGTCACCTGTGACCCACGTGACGACGGCTACATAGGCCGGCGTCATTAGCAGATCGGCTCCCAGAATCTTCTCGCGAGCACACAAGAATTCTGAGTGACAGGAAACTCTGGCGGTCATCCGGAACTCATAGAACCGTAGTTACAGCAGTAACTATCGTTCTATTTCGTTCCTACTGACCGGTGCTTTAGCACTGGATGACTTATACCAGGGGTATTCTACTAAAATTCAACGAGGTCCAGTTAGAGAAAAATCTCCCCATGCAAAGGTCCGGAACATCAAAATGTCTAACTTGCTTTATGAATTAGTGTGATATATATTGAAGTAGCTTCATCAACGTCTGCATGTAATCAACAACTGACTGCCAATCAAATAAAGAAAGTACAACAATATGTATTGTCAATTAAAATAGAATTATACAGATATACAGTAAATACTGTGGATATGTGTAATGTTCCTCTCTGGCTGCATTTAAAAATAAAATAGAGACAATAAATCAAATAGCTTTTGAAAATGTGTGCATCTTAAAAGTGCTTAATTTTAGATAAATAAAATAAAGTGTAGCAGCAGCTTGAGTTTCCCTTTTTCTTTGTTAACCGTTTCACATCATGACTTAACAGTTTCAGACGATTATAGAACAATATCAGTCTTTACATCATAACAATTGAACAGTTTTAAAGTTTCTCTTTATTTCCCTCTTATATTGCAGTCCCTCACTCATTTTTTTTTAATTCAGTGCTAGAATTGAGCTGGAGCTTATTGTCCTGCCAGGAGTTTGTAAATCTAGGCTGAAATGGTGTCAGGGCCATTCTCATACACTTGCAGGTGCTCATTGGTTAGCCTCGGTTAGCCTGCCATGGAACCATATTTAGTTTTAATGTTGATCCTGGTGGACTGATCATATTGGGCTCTGAGACTGCTTATTTTTTGTGACCTCAGTTCTGACTTGAGAGGGAATGTTTGGTCAAACACTTTGTGTTTTGTCTCATAGTGGCGTTTTGGCACTTTTAATGAGCGCCACGGTCTCTGAACAAATGAGACACACTGGTTCTGTGCTCCCAGTGGGCAGGATGAACATGAATGAGTCCACTCAGGGTTAAAAGCTCTGTTCTCACTGTCCACTTTCCTCTTCTTGGAGAGCGGCATGTGCAATTATTTGTCTCTCCCTGTCTTCCGCTAACACGTCTGTTCACTCTCCTCTCCGCTTCTCTCCCTGTATCGCTAATTATCCTCTTCACTCACTTTCCTCTCCGCTTCTATCTGCCGCTCTCTCGTCTCTTCTTCCGTGTTTCTCTCCCTGTATCGCTCACTCGTCTCTTTCGCCCCCTATCGGCTGCGGTTAAAATATAATCGCCCCGTCAAAATTGAAACTAGCTATTAATGTATTGATTATAAGTCCGGGTCCGTATATGTTGGCGTCTGGGTCCGGATCCGGACCACAGTCCGCCTGTTGCCAACCCCTGACTTATACCAACCATGTCATGAAGAATCCAAGCCCTTGCTCACTACTGGAAGCAGCGGAGCTCGGCAAAAGGACCACGGCCAAAGAATGGGGAGTGGCGACATTAACCCAATAACAACTGGTGCCAGAATGTGCCAGAAGACGCCCACGACGCCGCGGCGCAGATGGTCTCCAGGCGCACCACTCTCAGGGCAGCCCAAGATGTTGAGATGCTCCTTGTAGAGTGGCATCTCAGCCCTGATGGCAGGGGGCGGCCACTGGCCCCGTAGGCATGTGAGATGGTATCGACAACCCAGTGGGGCAGCCACTGGTTAGAGGGCACAACCTCCTTTAGTGCCGCCATGGCAAGATCAAGAGTTGCTCCGACTGCCGTATACAGGCAGTAGTCTTGATATACGCCCTTTGGGCACCCACAGGGCACAGCAACTTCGACGTGCCATTCTCCTGAATGTCAAAGCGTGCCAGCTGGGCAGGCTGATTGAAGTGGGTTTGTGGAAGCACCCTGGGCAGGAATGCCACATTTGCCCAAAGGGCATCCCCTGAGAGTCCCACCTCGGGCATGTATCGTTTATGGAGAGGACATGCAACTCCCCAACTTGCTTCCCTGAGGCTATGGCAAGCAGAAATGCTGCCTTTGTGGGCAGCCACCTAAGCCCCACCTGGGCCAGGAGCTCAAAGGAAGGAAATGATAGGGCATCCGGCAGCAGGGGCAGGTCCCAAGCCGGAGCCCTCTGGGTGCTAGGGGGACGCTGCTGTAAAGTCCCTCTCATAAAGAGGGACACCGACCTGTGGCACCCCGCCATGGCGCCGTCTACCCGAACATGTCGGGCAGAAATAGCAGCCACATAAACTCAGAGTGGAGTGAGAACGTCCACTATCTAGAAGGGACTGTTGTCTGAGCAACAACGTACATGCTGTCCCAAGGAACACGCACAAGCTTTCCCCCCAGTTGGGGTAGAAATTGTGTGAGTGCAAGCTGCACAGCTCTAGCACGTTGACATGGCGTGCACCCCAAAGTTCCCGTTAGAATATTTTTCCGCCGGTCAACATGTCCGTTAAAGTTTAAATCTTCTGGACAAAATGAGAAAAGTGGCGGTCAAAGGTCTTCTTTGTTATTTATTGTGCTTTAAAACAAATTGATATGATTCGATATTAAACAAATTAATTATAGTAGATCAACTACATTATTCAAAAGTGTACAGTAACTTACAATAACACGGGAATAATAAACGGAGCGCTCTCTCCCTCTCCTGACAGCCCGTCAGTATCATGCAGCTCACGGATCAGTAATGAGTGACCCGACAGTAAAACTAAACATATCTATTACATTACATTGCATTTGGTTGACGCTTTTATCCAAAGCGACTTACAATAAGTACAATCGACCAGGAAGACACAACCTTGAAGAAAACAGAATCATATAAGTATATCAGGTTTCATAGAGCAAAAACATTTCAAGTGCTACTCAACTTGCTATAGATAAGCCAGTCCTTTATTAGTATATAAGTGCTCTGTTAGCAGTTCATTGTTAGTAATTCTATCGCTCGAAGTGGAGTCGAAAGAGATGAGTTTTCAGTCTGCGCCGGATGGTGTGCAGGCTTTCTGCTGTCCTGATGTCAATGGGGAGCTCATTCCACCATTTTGGAGCCAGGATAGCAAACCCACGTGTTTTTGCTGATGGGAACTTGGGTCCACCTCGCAGCGAGGGTGCAGCGAGTCGTTTGGCTGATGCAGAGCGTAGTGCACGCGCTGGGGTGTACAGTTTAACCATGTCCTGGATGTAGGAAGGGCCAGATCCATTCACAGCATGGTATGCAAGTACCATTGTCTTGAAGTGGATTCTAGCAGTTACCGGAAGCCAGTGAAGGGAGCGGAGGAGCGGAGTGGTGTGGGAAAATGTAGGAAGTTTGAAGACCAGACGAGCCGCTGCATTCTGGATGAGCTGCAGAGGTCGGATGGCACATGCGGGTAGACCAGCCAGGAGGGAGTTGCAGTAGTCTAGGCGTGAGATGACGAGAGCCTGGACCAGAACCTGCGTGGCTTTCTGGGTCAGCTGGGGACGTATCTTCCTGATGTTGTACAGCGTATATCTGCAGCAACGGGTTGTAGCAGCGATGTTTGCAGTGAAGGACAGGTTGTTATCTAGGGTCACACACAGATTCCTTGCAGTCTGACTCGGGGAAACAACAGAGGTGCCGATGTTGATCGTCAGGTCAAGAGTGGGACAATCTTTTCCCGGAAGAAAAGCAGTTCAGTCTTGTCAAGGTTGAGCTTGAGGTGATGAGCAGACATCCACTGAGAGATGTCAGCTAGACAAGCAGAGATGCGTGCGACGACCTGGGTCTCTGAGCGGAGAAAGGACAGAATTAATTGGGTGTCGTCAGCGTAGCAGTGGTATGAAAAACCATAATAATAATAATAATAATAATACATTTTATTTCGAGGCGCCTTTCAGGACACCCAAGGTCGCCTTACAGTGCATTTAAAAGTTAAAACAGCTAAAACAAAAACGGAACACAATTTATCGAACCGACAAGGCAATACAGCAGCATAAAAGCATAAGAAAAGCCAGACAAGAGTGTGGAGTGACGGAGTGAGAGGAGGGTCTGTGATAGCAAGTTGAATGTCTTTTAGAGTGAGTAGGCCAGTTTAAACTGGGTTGGGTTTTGAGGTGGGATTTGAATGTCATGATGGAGTCAGACTGAATGTCGTGATGGAGTCAGACTGTTTGATGTGAGGAGGCAGAGCCCATGCGGGCTAATGACTGATCCGAGCGAGTTTGTGTACAGGGAGAAGAGGAGGGGACCAAGAACAGAGCCCTGAGGGACCCCTGTAGTTAATTGACAAGGGTCGGACTCGGACCCTCTCCAAGTTACCCTGTAGGTACGAGATAACAGGAGAGTTGTTTAAAGACAGCGCGTTCAAGTGTTTTAGACAGGAACGGGAGGAGAGAGACAGGCCTGTAGTTTATAACATCTGACGGGTTGAGAGTGGGTTTCTTCAGGAGAGGGTTTACTCTTGCCTCCTTAAGACTATTTGGAAAGTGACCAGAAGTTAGAGAAGTGTTTGATATGCCAGTGTGTGGGTGAGAAACGGTAGAATATCAGGAGCGATAGTCTGAAGGAGGTTTGAAGGGATAGGGTCCAGAGGACAGGTGGTAGGGCGGGCAGAGGTAATGAGGGTAAGAACCTCACTTGGAGAGAGAGGGGAAAAGGAGGTTAGTGTGTGGGTGGAAGGAGGATCTGGTGACCCAGCGGTAAGTAAAGGTGAGTCAGAAAAAGAAGAGTGAATATCATCAACCTTTTTTTCAAAGTGGTTAACAAAGTCGCTTGACAGAAGTGAGATGGGGGGAGGGGCTTTGGGAGGGTCCAAGAGGGTGGAGAAGATGGAAAATAGTTTTTTGGGATTGGAATAGGAAGATTGGATCTTATCTTGAAAGAAAGTGCTTTTTGCCTGAGAGATCGAAGCAGAGAAAGAGGAGAGGAGAGCCTGATAGGTTAGGAGGTCGTCACGGTGTTTGGATTTCCACCGTTTCCGCTCTGCTGCCCTAAGGACGGTTCTATTAGCACGCAGTGCGTCATTTAGCCAGGGAACAGGAGGGGACTGACGAGCCTGCCGAGATGTGAGAGGACAGAGAGAGTCCAGAGAGGATGAGAGAGTACAGAGGAGAGTTTCTGCAGCAGAGTTTGGAGGCAGGAGTTGGAACGAGTCAGAAGAAGGGAGGGCTGAGAGAACCGATGACGCAAAGGTAGAGGGGGAGAGGGAACGAAGGTTACGGCGGACAGGTGCAGGATGAGAAGCGATTAGTTTGTTATGTTTGGAAAGGGGTAGAGAGAATGAAATGAAGAAGTGATCGGATGTGTGGAGCGGGTTTACAGGGAGGTTAGAAGTAGTGCAGTTCCTTGAGAATATGAGATCAAGGACATTGCCAGCTTTATGAGTTGGTGGGGATGGAGACAGTGAGAAAGCAAAGGCGGTTAACAGAGATGTTAGTTCGTCTATCTTCCCCGTCTGGAGGTTGAAATCTCCGAGAAGTACAGCGGGAGGGCCAGTTTCAGGGATGTGTGAGAGGAGATTATCTAATTCCTCCAAGAAGTCTCCCAAGGCGCCTGGTGGACGGTAGAGAACAACAATGGTTAATTGTATAGGATGGGTTACTGTGACGGCATGGAATTCAAAGGTGGAAGGAGTGAAGTTAGGTAGCTTGAAGAGGGAAAAGCTCCATTTGGGAGAGAGCAAGAGACCAGTGCCACCTCCTCTGCCAGTGGGTCTGGGTGTATGGGAGAAGGAATATGCTGTGGAGAGAGCTGCTGGGTGTGTTGAATGGAGTAATCCAGGTCTCAGTGAGAGCAAGGAAATCCAGAGACTGCAGGGAGGCGTAGCCAGAGATGAAGTCAGCCTTAGGAACAGCTGACTGGCAGTTCCACAGGCCATCTGAAACTAGATGTTGGATCTCAGTGGAGCATGTGGGATAGACGAGAGCAGGGCGGTTATAGCGATTAGGAGATACACGGAGCCAGCGATGATTGCGAAAAGACACGTGAACAGGAATGGAGAAAATACACATGATTATAGCATGAGGGGCTAGAAAACTAAAGAAAATAAAATAAAACACCAGCGGTAATTAGCTCAGTCAGAGGAGGATTTGCCTCCTCTTTGTCACCCTCGTGACTCCCGCAGGACTCCAATGTCTTTGTCAGTCTTAGAGACTCCCGCAGTATTCCAATGTCTTTGTCAGTCTTAGAGACTCCCGCAGGACTCCAATGTCTTCGGCTGTCTGATGCTCCAGGAAAGAGCTACCTAAAATGGACACCTGATTGCTGAGTTCTCACAGCTGTGGGGCCACGCCCCTCTAATTAGTTAACTCTCTACAGCTGATGGGCGACAGCAGAGTGGCCCTGCCTATATTGTAATGCAGGGTTGAGTACCCCACTGAGACCTGTGTTACAGGTTCCCTTTGAGCAGATCTGAGATGTAAAATCTCTCAAAAGCGCCGTTTTAGCTACAGTAACTACAGAACAATTATACAGAGAAGTCTAATTAAACAAGAATATAACTTACAGTGGTTGCTGCGTCAATAGGTAGTGTCGTCACCCGGTCGAGATGCACACTGAGTTCTTCAGAATTTAAATGCGGTATTTAAGTGCTTTTTAGCTGAAAAATGGGTAAGTCACGCTGTTGTACTTCACGCAATCAGCAGAGTGACCCTGCCTATATTGTAATGCAGGGTTGAGTACCCCACTGAGACCTGTGTTACAGGTTCCCTTTGAGCAGATCTGAGATTTAAAATCTCTCAAAAGCGCCTTTTTAGCTACAGTAACTACAGAACAATTATACAGAGTAGAATAAATGAAACAGAGAAGTCTAATTAAACAAGAATATAACTTACAGTGGTTGCTGCGTCAATAACTAGTTACGGTAGTTTGAGAGGTAATTAAAATAGCTACGTGTGATATTCTAACCTGCGGTGTGTGTTTTGTCCGCTCACCGCTGCATGTGATTATGCAGAGCTGCCTGTCCACTCGTCAGCAGCAGCTGATCTCTCTCTCCCGCCAGATTAGACTTTACTCACGTGTATGTCCATATCGATCAGATCCAGCTAGTTCTAGCTAATGATATGACTACCTGCTTATTAAAAGACACTGTTAGAAATTAAAATCAATGTTTAGATATATTGAATGTACAATGTCTGTATCCTCTGATATGCGTAACAACGGACATTAAAACGTTGGAGAGCCGGCCTGCAGGGAGGAGCCAGCAGAGGATATAAATATAGCCCACCTACGGCGGTTCGCTCTCTTTCTTCACCTGGCGGAGCCAGAGACACAGCTGTGATTCTGTCGGACAATATTCTGTTTGTAACATTACCGCGCCTTTATTTGAATTAAAGTACCAATTAGAAACCATCTCAGAGACTCCATTTAGTCTCCTTTTTAAGCTTCTCTCCTGGACGCGAGAATTATTACACAAACAACAACACCTAAACAATAAGCGTCGCTATGCAACCGGGTGAGGCCGCAAAATATAGCGCAGCATTATGCATTTGTTTACATGCCCACCGGAACCCCGAGGCATTACCAACAGATCAACGCACAATCAACCCATACAGGACATCTCTTTCTCCACATTAAGTGTTAGACATTAGAATTGACTATTCTTGTCTGTCACATACTCTTTTGTCTGTCACATAAATGGCGCACGTTGCGCAACTGATGCGGTATTGCGCTAAACGGAAATTTTGACAGGAGAGATTTCTATTTGCCGGTCTTCAGCATATTTTACCGGTCGTAGTCCGGTAATTACCGGCTAACGGGAACTCTGGTGCACCCTCCTGGGCAGACCACTGACCCTGAACGGTCCTGCCCTGCCGCACTGCACCCCACCCTGATAGACATGCACCTATGGTGACGGCAGTGGCGGTTTTAGACCAATTTGACTGGGGGGGCCACTGGGGGGCCAGTTATTTTCTGAGGGGGGCACAATAAATGCAGGACGAAAAAGAGAACTAGACAGTATGAAGTAATTGCGCATAAGAAAACAATGCAATACAGTTATTGGTATTTGTTTCAGTACACTTATTTATTTTAGATATATCTTATAGTTATTACTGTTAGCTTCAGCTTAAGTTATATGTTTGCACTAACACCATATTTATATAAAAATAAAGGCAATGAACAGTTACATCTCTACTTTACATAAGGGTGTCTGCACAATCTCACATAACAGCAACAAAATCCTGCGGTTTTTGGCAAACCGAGTACCAGAAAATATACATTACAAAAAAAAAAAAAACATTTCATTGTTAGGGGGGCCACAGAGGGGTCAGAGGTCAGTGTTCGGGGGGCACTGGCCCCCCCTGCCCCCCCCCCCCCCTATAACCACCCCTGGGTGAAGGTCTCCTGGTGGGATGGGATGGCGCCCATGGGCATGCCTATCAGGAGATAGGCCCTGCCCCTCCAGCGTGACAGAGAGTGGAGGCAACACTGCGACACCCTGACTTTCCTGTGCCTGTGCCACTTGGTGTTCAAGTGAAGGCTGTTCAGCCACATCTGCATGGGGCACAACGACAGCGGGCCTAAGGGCCCAGCGGCCGAGGCAGCCGTCAGTCTGCCCAAGGGCCGGAGGAACTGAATATAAGGCACCATCTTGCCCGGCGCACGTGGAAGTAGGCATCCCTCAAGTCCACGGTTGCTAACCACTCCACCTGTGCATGTGCTGTGGTCAGCATATAGAATGGCAGCACCTTCAGGAATCTGTTGATTCCTCTGAGGTCCAAGATCAGGCGAGTCTGCACCAATAAGGACATAACTCGTTCCAATTCCCTAGACATTAGGGCAAAGGCTTACAGCAGGCCTATTCAAATGGCGACCCGCGTGTTACGGTGTGTGTGGGAAGTAGGACCCAAATGCAGATTATAGTGACAAAAAATGACTCCTTTATTTCAAGGCTACATAATCACAAAGACAGAACAGAACACTCACCGCAGACCAGGTCATGACACAAGACGAACCGACAAAGACAGACAGAAAAACCAGAACTTAAATACACACAAGACTAATCACACAAACAAGACACAGGTGAGGAGGGAGGAGAAAACACAGGGACACCAGGTGAACACAATCGGGTAAATTAGACACACCAGGGAAACTGACAGGGAATCACAGACAGATTACAACAGGCAGGAAACGGGGGGTGAACACTTTACAAAATAAAACAGGAAACTAAAGACAGAAACAGACAGACAAAACACAACACGGACAGACCGTGACAGAACCCCCCCCTCAAGGGACGGATCCCAGACGTCCCTAAACCCCAAAAACAAAAATCCCACACAGTCCAGCAGGGTGGGTGGAGGGGGTCCGGAGGAGGGACGTATCCCTAGGCCACCAGGGTGGGTGGAGGGGGTCCGGAGGACGGGACTAAGCTGACCGCCCAGGAGCCCAGTAGGGGAACAGGAAGGGATCTCGGGCGGACGGCCCGGGGGCAAGGCAGAGTCCACGGTGGGGGTCTCGGGCGGACGGCCCGGGGGCAAGGCAGAGTCTAAGGTGGGAAACTCGGGCGGACGGCCCGGGGGCAAGGCAGAGTCCAAGGTGGGGGTCTCGGGCGGACGGCCCGGGGGCAAGGCAGAGTCCATGGTGGGGAACTCGGGCGGACGACCCGGGGGCAAGGCAGAGTCCAAGGTGGGGGTCTCGGGCGGACGGCCCGGGGGCAAGGCAGAGTCCATGGTGGGGAACTCGGGCGGACGACCCGGGGGCAAGGCAGAGTCCAAGGTGGGGGTCTCGGGCGGACGGCCCGGGGGCAAGGCAGAGTCCATGGTGGGGCGAAGGCCACAGCGGGCGAACTCAGGGGGCCGAGCATGAGGGCGAAGACCAGACAGCTCCGGAGGCCGGGCAGGACCCGGTGTCGGCCGGACAGGAACCGGAGCCGGCGGGACAGGCTTCGGCAGGATCCCCCACGGAAGAGGACCAGGAGTTGGCAGGACCCCCAGCAGGAGGGTGGACGACGGGACCTCCAACGAGACAGGACAAAGGGTTGGCAGGACCCCCGGCAGGAGAGTAGTCGGCGGGGCCTCCAACGGGACAGGACACAGGGTTGGCAGGACCCCCGGCAGGAGAGTAGTCGGCGGGGCCTCCAACAGCACAGGACATAGGATTGGCAGGACCCCCGGCAGGAGAGTAGACGGCGGGACCTCCAACGGCACAGGACATAGGGTTGGCAGGACCCCCGGCAGGAGCGTAGTCGGCGGGACCTCCAACGGGACAGGACACGGGGTTGGCAGGACCCCCGGCAGGAGACTAGTCTGCGGGACCTCCAACTGGACAAGACATGGGGTTGGCAGGACCCCCGGCAGAGGGCTAGTCGGCGAGGCCTCCAACGGGACAGGACAAAGGGTTGGCAGGACCCCCGGCAGAGGGCTAGTCTGCGGGACCTCCAACTGGACAAGACATGGGGTTGGCAGGACCCCCGGCAGAGGGCTAGTCTGCGGGACCTCCAACTGGACAGGACATGGGGTTGGCAGGACCCCCGGCAGGAGACTAGTCTGCGGGACCTCCAACTGGACAGGACATGGGGTTGGCAGGACCCCCGGCAGGAGACTAGTCTGCGGGACCTCCAACTGGACAAGACATGGGGTTGGCAGGACCCCCGGCAGAGGGCTAGTCTGCGGGACCTCCAACTGGACAAGACATGGGGTTGGCAGGACCCCCGGCAGGAGACTAGTCTGCGGGACCTCCAACTGGACAAGACATGGGGTTGGCAGGACCCCCGGCAGAGGGCTAGTCTGCGGGACCTCCAACTGGACAAGACATGGGGTTGGCAGGACCCCCGGCAGAGGGATAGTCTGCGGGACCTCCAACTGGACAGGACATGGGGTTGGCAGGACCCCCGGCAGAGGGCTAGTCTGCGGGACCTCCAACTGGACAAGACATGGGGTTGGCAGGACCCCCGGCAGAGGGCTAGTCTGCGGGACCTCCAACTGGACAAGACCTGGGGTTGGCAGGACCCCCGGCAGAGGGCTAGTCTGCGGGACCTCCAACTGGACAGGACATGGGGTTGGCAGGACCCCCAGCGGAACCTCCAACGGTACAGGACATGGGGTTGGCAGGACCCCCGGCAGAAGACTAGTCTGCGGGACCTCCAACTGGACATGAGTAGGGGCTTGAGTGGGGACTCGAGAGAGGGCTTGAGAGGGAACTTGAGAGTGGACTCGAGAAGGAACTCGAGAGTTGACTCGAGAGGTAACTCGAGAGGAGACCTGAGGGGAAACTTGAGAGGTGACTCGAGAGGACACTGGAGAGTTGACTTGGGAGGTGTCTCGAGAGGACACTGGAGAGTTGACTCGAGAGGACACTGGAGAGTTGACTTGAGAAGGAACTCGAGAGGTGACTCGAGAGGTAACTCGAGAGGGGACCTGAGAGGGGACTTGAGAGGGAACTCGAGAGTAGACCTGAGGGGAAACTTGAGAGGTGACTCGAGAGGACACTGGAGAGTTGACTTGGGAGGTGACTCGAGAGGACACTGGAGAGTTGACTCGAGAGATAACTCGAGAGGGGACCTGAGAAGGGACTTGAGAGGGAACTCGAGAGGTAACTCGAGAGGAGACCTGAGAGGGGACTCGAGAAGGAACTCGAGAGGTGACTCGAGAGGTAACTCGAGAGGGGACCTGAGAGGAGACTTGAGAGGGAACTCGAGAGGAGACCTGAGGGGAAACTTGAGAGGTGACTCGAGAGGACACTGGAGAGTTGACTTGAGAGGGGACACGAGAAAAGACTCGAGAGGGGACCTGAGAGGGGACCTGAGAGGGAACTCGAGAGGTGACTCGAGAGGTAACTCGAGAGGGGACCTGAGAGGGGACTTGAGAGGGAACTCGAGAGGAGACCTGAGGGGAAACTTGAGAGGGGACTCGGGTAGGAACTTGAGAGGTGACTCGAGAGGGGACTTGAGAAGGGACTCGAGAGAGGGCTTGAGAGGGAACTCGAGAGGAAACTGGAGAGGGGACCTGAGAGGGGATTTGAGAAGTGTCTGGAGGGGAAATTTGAGAGAGTTGGTTTGCCAACAGAACACGGGGTGCTGGAGTCGGCCGGTACGCCGACAGGACACGAGGAGCTGGCGTCGGCCGGTACGCCGACAGGACACGGGGAGCTGGAGTTGGCTGGGGAGCCAACAGGACACGAGGAGCTGGTGTTGGCTGGGGAGCCAACAAGAGACGAGGTGCTGGAGTCGGCCGGTATGCCGACAGGACTCGGGGAGCTGGCGTTGGCCGGTAAGCCAGTCCTGGAGCCGAAACTGGAGTCGCGACCAGGGGTACTGGAGCCGGTACTGGAGCCAGAACCATGGCTGCTGGGGCCGGAACTGTAACCGGAACCATGGCTGCTAGGGCTCGGGCTAACCTGGCCTTGCGACGACTCCTTTTAGCAGCCGCCTGAATACTCCGTGGACCTCCATAAGCCAGACGAGTACCCGAGAACGGATCCTGGACAGGAGCAGGAAATGGGGAAGAAGCCGGGGCTGACTCCAGACGGAACCCACCAAGGCGTATGGTGCCAGGTTGGGAATCGGGAGGCAGGGAGCTAGCATGCCCGGGGCTAGCAGGCCGGGAATCACACACCGGGAGGATCTTTGAAATCCAGCCAGGTAAGAACTTCACCAAACCTGGTTTCTCTCTAGCCATTTGGCGCGCCTCCGACAACACAGCCTCTCGCTGCTGAACTCCGGGTGCTCTCTTCCATCGATCCGAGCAGTTAGCCAAAAAAAAGGAAAAATTGAATAATTCCCACTCGAACGGATCTGCTGGGCCCATTTCTGGTCGGTTCGTAATGTTACGGTGTGTGTGGGAAGTAGGACCCAAATGCAGATTATAGTGACAAAAAATGACTCCTTTATTTCAAGGCTACATAATCACAAAGACAGAACAGAACACTCACCGCAGACCAGGTCATGACACAAGACGAACCGACAAAGACAGACAGAAAAACCAGAACTTAAATACACACAAGACTAATCACACAAACAAGACACAGGTGAGGAGGGAGGAGAAAACACAGGGACACCAGGTGAACACAATCGGGTAAATTAGACACACCAGGGAAACTGACAGGGAATCACAGACAGATTACAACAGGCAGGAAACGGGGGGTGAACACTTTACAAAATAAAACAGGAAACTAAAGACAGAAACAGACAGACAAAACACAACACGGACAGACCGTGACACCGCGGGCCAGATGCGGCCCAGAACCAACTCCCGAGTGGCCCAGCCTCCCGTAGCCAAATTCCTACACTAGTACAGACCATGAACGCAACACTCCGCGTTGCATAGAAACCACCAAACCACGACGCACAGCACGTTTTTTGAAAGTGCATCTAGTGGTGCTAGTAACGGTGGTCATATGATAGCAACTCTAAAACATGTCCATCTCAACTCTGAAACGTAAACTGAGACAAAACGGTCATTGATCTTGTGGAGCAGATGCGCGCATTCAAGCTGGACCTTTTCGCGACCGACTTGAGCACGGGTCGGATACTGCATTTTCCGACATTCCACAAACACATCACATCTCAGGCACAAATCACGAATGTGATGACAGATGTCATTGCGAGGTTGAAAGAGAACTTTGCCGGCCGATTGGATGGACTTGCTCTGCCCACAGAGGTGATGGGCTTTGCCAGAGACCCCTTCACTGTTGCAATCGAGGGAGGGACGTATCAACCAGAGCAAAGGAAGTGGTCCCCTGCATCGGCGAGGGGAAATTTACACCGGGACTTATTGACATGCATTCATCCGTAACCATGGCACAAGAGCAGCGCACTAACGGGCCAGCGAAGTTTTGGAGTGATGTCAAAAAACAGCAGTTCCCTTCATTCAGAAAGTAGCGATCTGTGTGCTCAGTATGTTTGGATCAACATACAAATGTGAATCAAGCTTTTCACACATGAACTCAATAAAAAGTTAGTTAGTTACCCTTATCCCTTGTTATGGGTTTGTGCAGGGTTTGACAGTTATTTTTGTATTCATTTAAATGAACTTTGTAATGTGTCAAATGTGACCAAAACGTATGATTATTTTTGTTATTACTTGAAATGTGAAAAAATTATAGTACTACCTCTTTTTGTTACATTGGAGCTCTTTAACGGTTTGTTAATGCATTTTTTTGATGTGCATGTGTCATATGTATCCAATTTTATTTTGTATGTGAGGACATTTATTAAGACTGCTATTATTGTATTCAGTTAAATGCACGTTGTGATGTGCCTGGTTAAAAATGTAATGCTACAACTGTGCACTTTTTTTTCAGATTCTGTTAAATTAATACTAATTTGTTCTGTTGTTATGCACTTTTTTACGTACCTTTGTTAGATGAACAATGAATAAAAATGGCATGTTTTTCATCGCAGTAATATGTGTTGGTTTAAAATGTGTCATTACCCGCTTTTTACAGGCTGCTGAATGTCTGGCCCAGCTGAATTTTGTAGTTATAAAATCTGGCCCAACTGAATGTGTAATTGAATAGCCCTGGCTTACAGTGATGCATCACTGAGGCCCAGCAAAGAAGGCTCAGCCGGAGCCTGCTGCAGAGAGGTAGAGACAGCCAGCATCAGATGGGAGAGGGAGTTTCCGTGCCGCTGTGTCGTAGGCCCTACAGAGCAGCTCGTTTGTGACCCTGCACTGAGGCCGAGGGCACATGGCATCAGGAGCCAGAATCAGGGAGGCGATGGCAGGCTCAATGGATGGCAAGCGACCCAGCCCCACCCTCGCCGGATCCTGCATGGCAGCAGAGTGGGAGAGGGCCCTGGTGTCTCTCCAGCCTGCATGGAGCTCCCTCAGGTACTCCTCTGAAGGAGGAACAGTGGGAGTGAAAAGGGGCAGGGTTATGCCTGAAGAAGGCTAGCCTGAGCCGTGTCGGCCTGCAGAACCTGAAGCTGTAAGCGTACCAGGGCCGCACGAATAATGGCCGCCATGGAGGCGTCCTCAGTGCCCTGCAGAGAGCTCTGAGCAGAGGAGTGGGAAGCCTCCTCGGGGGTGAGCGGGGCCCGTCCCCCCCCCTTCATAGAAGAGGTTTAGCCGGAGCCGCTAGCGACATGGCATCCTCAAGCAGAGGTGTGGCAACCGAAAGAGGGCCAGGCGGCAAGCTAGTAGCCCCCACACCGGCCCCTGGCTGAAGGGCCAACAGGAGCAACTTCGTCTGCTCCATGGCGGCAGCTAACCGATCCACCTTAGAGGACACCCTGTTTCTAGCCCTCCACCTGGGGGGTGAACCCATAGCCATCACTCAATCAAGTCACCGGGAACGGACAGACTGAGCTGGAGGAAGTTGTGACGAGGAGAGGTGCCACCTCTGCGACTCTAGCCACTCTGAGCGCCCGAGGCATGAAGGCGTGAGACCCTCCCTCAAATGCTCGAGGCCAAAGCAGAGGGGGGCAGCGGTCATGGCCGTCCTCGGGCTCAAGAGAAGCCATACAGGCGCTACATGAATGAGCCAGTCTGTAGGTAGCCAGATGCAGCGTAGCCGGGAGCGGGTGCGAGAACACAGCCTTCCCCAGCTACCTGCTGAACGGAAAGAGTAGAGCAATGCTCCTACTTGCCGAACACAGAGAGGGATGGTGGATCGGACGAGGACGGTGTGTCGCCGTTGTTCGACAGCGGTGCGGTATGCTAATGGGAACACACGCCAAACATGCTAAATCATATCAGAAGGCATCACCCAGATTTGCCAATCACCGGAGCCCGGCGAAAGACAACAGCAGTTCAACAGCTGATCCCCGCTGCTTTTAAGAAGCCAAGAGACATGAGAGCCGAGAGACCAAAATAAATAACGGAAGCTTTTGGCATATGTTTTTTAACGACTATGCGCTCTTGAAACACTTTCTTATTATTTATGATGTAACATTTTTAAGACATTCTTTTTAGTTTTACAGCTTGATGAAACCTTTTGTTTGACATCAGCCATTATAGATAGTATGGCCATCTGAGTGTGTGTGGTACTGTTTGTGGTTTGTTTTTAATTGTTTAAAAAAACCTGCAGGTCCGCTGCAACTCTGACTACTTTTAAATCCAGACTGAAGACTTTTCTTTTTGTCGCTGCTTTTAATTGAACTATTCATATCTTAGACTGCACTGTAACATTTATCCATGTATTTTTTCTTTTAATGTTATTTTATTCACTTTTCTTTTTAATGACTGATTTTAAATGCCATTTTCTTAATGTCTTTCATTTTTTGTAAGGCACTTTGAATTGCCTTGTGTTGAAAAGTGCTATATAAATAAACTTGCCTTGCCTTGCCTTAATACAGTTAATTATTCAAAATGTCAGAGTTCCTTATTTTTAAACTGAAACTTGCACTACTGTTCAAAAATAAATAACAAACCTGGAATTATGCATTTGGGACTTTTTTTTGCTTTTCCTTGTTGTACCGAACCCGTACCGAACCGTGACCCCCAAACCGAGGTACGAACCGAACCGTGACTTCTGTGAACCGTTACACCCCTAGTGGCCAGTACTTACATAGCTTAGAACCGTAGTTACAGAAGTAACCGTGGCCGGTGCTTAAAAGTGTGAGCCAAACGGCTGCACACTAGATCATATAATATTGGGAGGAGGAAATCCTCTTTAATGGTCACGCATGCAGAGCACACAGCACACACAGTGAAGATTGTTCTCTGCATCTAACCCATCCTAGTGCTAGGAGTCTAGTACTAGGAGCAGTAAATACAACGATATAGCGCTACTGCAATCAAACCCATACGTTACCGGTAGCGAGAGCACTGCCCTCACCGGCTGAGTTAAATAATGAAGCTTAACAGTACATGTTAGCCAAGCAGCTGCTGCTAACAATCAAGTGAGACCAAGTCAAAACACAAATGTTAAGACCAGATAATTAGCTTCTAAGGAATAGAACAGCCCGCATAGAACCATGGTCACAGTAGTAACCATGGCCAGTGCTTATATGGCCTAGGACCTTAGTTACAGTAGTAACTATGGCCAGTACTTACCTTACCTTCTCTGCATCAAAACAAAAAACGGGCAAAATGTGGCACCCTGGGCTTTCCGTACTAACTTGAATGAGAGACGCAGCTAAAGCTGGGACTCAAATGCTAATGATTGCTCAGGCACAACGCCACAAGCAGAACTTTCAAAAGAGCATAAGGGCAACTTTATGCGAGAGGAAGCGGGAACACTGTTGTCACCAGAAAGTCTAAGCCAAACAATAAACAAGACAGCAGTCAGGACAACTTAGCTGGGAGAGGGTGCGGGGACACAGCCATCACCAGCAACAAGCTGACACAAACCTGTCTGTCGAGGCTCTGCACAGCGCACAGCCGGCCACAGCTCCTGGAGGACGCGTTAACAACCCGTAGCTCCGACTGTCAGTCGCGAAGCTGCACGCGGCCAGCTGCTTGCAGAGAAATCCCCCAGATCAAATGTTCAAACCTGAACGCTGTAGGCTACAATAATGTAGCCGTGGTACTCTCGCGCAGCGAGAAGATGAAAAGGAGCCGATCTGCTAATGACGCCGGCCTATGTAGCCGTCATCACGTGGGTCACAGGCAGTGTTCGAATTACCCATTTGCTTTCGGAGGAGCCCTATTTATTTATTTTTTTGGCAATCATATAGGCAGACCTGAAAGATGTATATGTTTCCTGCATTAGATCAACATCATTGCCAATAGGCCTACCTTGTTTGGTAGGACATCATTTTTCTTGATCGCTTTTTCTTATGGCGCTTATAAATCTTTTTTCGCAGGTTATTCTGTTGATCACTGCTGACTTTTCCCTGAATCCATTCTTGTGAAAGGTGCACTCAGGTGGATTTTTTTACGAGCGGCAGGTGGATCAATATACTTTTTGCCTCTTTGCAAATCTCACATCCAATTTTTAATTTTTTTTGAAAAGCCATGGATACCTTTCATTCCACTCACTCCATCTTTTTTGTGTCCAGTTAAAAGGCAGGTCATTGGCATCGTCAGGTTCGCTAGTGCAGGTGACACTGGTGGCTGTTGTTGAAGCCTCTTCATGCTCCGCATCGGCAGGCCTCTCCCTCGGTGTGGAGCTGTCAAACTCAAAATATAAAAATATAATATAAATATCAATATGAACATTTCAAATACGCCGCCGGCATCGCCGCCGTAACCATAACAATGTAAGTAGCGTAAAGAATGCTGCGCCGCCACGTACAGACAGTACTCGAGTTGAGGGGGAATGAGGGGGGATGGCATCCCCCCTGAAATAAAAACGGTCAAAATCATCCCCCTTTCCATCCCTTATGTAATTTTATCAAAGAACGTGGCACTGGTATTACTGCTATTTCAACATTAATTTTGCGCATTTTGAGTAAAATACTGTGGGCGAGGGAGCACGCACACACGCAGGCCCATTCCCAAACCGCCCCCTACACCCTACCCCTACATCCTACCCCTCCGTTTGCGCGTTCGCGCGGAGGGTCCGCCATATTGAGGGCTGCTCCAAAGCAACGAGTGTGGAGCAGTGTGGAGGGGGAGTGGGCTATCAAGCCCTCAAACAGCGAGTCTGCAGCGGTGCTGACTTGAGACCGGTCTCTACCTGACCGGAGTCACGCTGTGTGTGTCCGTCAGGAAACACGCTGTTTACAAGTAGTTCCAGCAAACATCCACTGATAAACTGCGATGTTAACAACCTCATGATAACCTCATATGTTTTTAATTTAGGATCATACCTGTGTTTATTCTAGAAAAAGGTAAATGTGTGCATTTTATTATAAAGTTGTGTATATTTACAGACCGTTGCAAAAACTAAGAAGCTTATAAACATCAGGTTTAAAACTAAAAGAGCTTTGAAACACAATGAAAGATGTTTGGAGTTTTAGTTGAGTTATTCATTTAAATGTTTTGTCTAAGAGATGCTGATTTGAAACCGTTGTTGCATACAGTTACGGCATTTCCTGTTTCTGCCGGAGAGAGGGGAGGCCGTCCCAAAGCTTGCTGCTGTATTTACTCTCTCCATCTGACAGGAGGGAGCCTCGTTGAGCTGCGAGTGTGGCTACAGACGGAGTTCACTCCATCACGGAGGGGTAGGGTTGAGGGAGTGGTTTGGGATTGGACCGCAATGACATTTTTACCAAGTCACTGACGCTATACTATGCGAGTGCCCTAGAGGGCGCCAGAGCGCCGTGATGCGCCTGTTTGATCGATGCTAGAAGCGCAGGTAACGGTCATCACAATGGCCAAGCGACCAGGAGGACAACGCGATCTGAGGGACTTCATATTTAAAAATACTAAAAATAACATTTCAGGTAAGTCAAGAGTCAGTAATCTTAGTCATTACTCACTACTTTAGTCACCAAAGGTGGAATCTATGGACATAAGCAGCAATAACAACTTAGTTTGGAGTTTGGCTACGTTTTTCTCTCGTGTTAGCTAGCTAGCTGGTAAGACTCAAAACTGTTGATGAAATGATACCACCAGCACCAGAAGAGCTGAAACCCCTCCTTCAAGCAGTGAACACTCTGGTCATCTCCACAGCTGAGTGTGAACGTGGGTTTAGTCAGATGAACATTTACCACAACTAGAAGCTCCCTAGAGGTAAAAAGCATGTCAGCCTTGTTTTTCATCAAGTGTGTTGGCCCTCCACTGAACAAGTTCAGACCAGAGGTATATGTCAAGACTTGGCTTCAAAGCCATTGCTTAGCTAACAATCCGAAAGCAAGAGCCAGAAACATTGAGACCAAAAAGCATGATTATGAACATCTTTGGAAACTTCTATGAGATGGGGGAGAGTGGAGTAGGCAGCCATTAACAACATTGGTCCTATTTTGTATTATCTGTATAATCTTTTAATATATTTTCATATTTTGTAAACAATTTCAATTTGCACTTAATGCCCTGTTAAAAAAAGTAACATTGGGAATGTTAACATCAAATATTTGTATTTGAACTGCAATAAAATGATGACGGATCAATATTTTTCAAAAATTTTTCCTCACATTTTTCATGAAGAATTTACATAATGATTTAATTAGTTACGATACAAATGTAACCCTTTAGATACCAGTTTTGATCATATACCAGTAAGTGCTTTTTTGAAAAAATACACTATAATTCAATATTCTAAAAACTATTTTGACTTTATTATTAGTATAATCAGCTGATCCATCTGAATAATAAATGAGGGACTGTTAACCTACAAGATTTGTACCATAGACTTCCATTATAACCACATTTTTGTATCCCCTCGCCCCCTTTAAATTAAAGTGAAAAAAAGATTTTGCACTAATTGTCCTCTGCATTTGACCCTAAATGTTAGTGGTGCCATGGCAACCGGGGACCGACTCTAATTCTGAGGTGCCTTGCTCAAGAGCAATGAAAGGAGTATCTGAACATCCATAACATGCATGTTGTTTTAGGAGTATAATAATGATCTTTATGCTGGTTGGTCTCCCACCCTCGGCGGGTTATCAGTACACATTATGTCCCCATATGATCAAATCCACCATCCCCCCTGATTTGTTTTTACAACTTGAGTACTGCGTACACCCAAAAATATTCACAAATATAAAACAAATATTTCGAAACTGTAATGAACAATGACTATTATTTATTTCAAGAACTTTTATTGACAGAAACTCAACTTTTCTAATCTGTGTGACACAAATATGCGGCTCCCCCTACTTATCTCAAAGACGGCTTTCAGGGGAGCTCCCTCCCTCTTCGGAGGAGCCAAGCTCCCCCTGGCTCCCCCCCCATTTCGAACAGTGGTCACAGGTGACTTTGTTGTCATTAGGTACTCGAACTGCGCATGCATGGATATAGTTTCACTTTTTGAATTGAATTAATGAAATAAATGAACTTTTCCACGATATTCTAATTTATTGAGATGCACCTATATACTGTATAGTGGCTTGGCCAAACCAAGTTGAAACCAAGGGATAATTAATAGTAACAGAATACACAACTAACTACTTGTTTTAGATGTCATGTTTCAGTTGTGCTCTGTCTATGTTAAAAAGCCTCAGTCACCTTAATTCATGTAACAAAAACATCTCAGGTCAGTAACACTCAAAGCTAAATGTGCAATACCATGTTCAGCTATGTTACTATTTATAATGTTATTGTTGTTACATCAGAAGATGTACATATTGGAATGATTTCTTAACTTACAGTAGGCTATTTTTTACAATGTGTGTTGGAAGGATTTATTAAATTACTATGAATATTGTCATTGTTGAAGGCTTTTAGAGAAGGGTGAATTATAAGCCTGAATTATAAAACATTTTATACCTAAAAACATAAAAGCCACAATAAATAAATCTTGTCACTCAGAGTGACCTACAGTTAATTTAGCTGCTGGAGAAGAAAGCTGCTGGAGAAGAAAGATCATTGGGGGAGAGATCTGTGGTTGATGGGCCATTAGGTGTGTAAACACCAAGCGGCAAACTCTGGGGAAGAGCTGGGACGCCAATACAGAAGTGCCACACACTGCAGTTCATCTAGTGGCCAGTAGGAGCAGGCTGCAGAAGGGAGCAATTTCCATAGACCCCCATGTTATAATGCCCAACTTTACAGCAGAAATAAACATGTTTACATCGTGGTTCAAAAAACCATATTCTCTGTATAGTTAGATTCCCCCTTCATGACTACTGTGTGGGGGGTGAATTTTTTCTCAACTCATCTGTTTAATTAATATTAAGCCTTAAAGCTTTTGCATAAATTAGGGCGTGGTCAATTTGATGGACATGTACGTGCCTCACAGTCAGCTAACAGCAACTTGTCCACTCTGCTAGGCTACCACCATAGAGGCTACAACGTTAGTTAGTTGTAGTTACTGTACTTGACCCTTTAGCCGTGTTCGTGGTGATTATGCCTTTTAGGGAATATTGTTACAAATTCCAGACAATTAAAATGTTGTGCTGTGCGCTTGAATATACTAACAGAACTTCCAAGAAGTCTAAAATGATAATATTATACATGCTAACCCCGTTCGCAGGTGTTTGTGTGCTTGGTAGCTTAGCTTGCTACTTATTAGCCAGGTAAGGACGTAACCCTTTATACATATATATACATTTTAGTTTATGATTCAGCCTTGGGTAAGACTTTTATAGTCTATGGCAGGGGTACTCAAACTTTGTTGTTAAAGGTCCACTTGTGAATTTTAAACAAGGTCAATGGTCCGGATCAATGCCAGTAAAGTCCCCCCCCTCCACACCCCCGGAGCGGAGCAACGAAACTGAAATTAAGAAGCAGTTTCGGCGCGCTATGCATGTACTTTGGTCAGGAGGTTTTAAAGTGCTATATAAATAAAGTTGGATTGGATTAACCTACCTTATTTGGGGGCCCCCTTCTGGTCCAAGCACTTGCCTGTCGGTAAACGGCGCCCCTGTATACACACAGACATTCAATACATTCATACATACATACATACATACATACATACATACATACATACATACATACATACATACATACAGCATCATGGCTTGAACTAGTGGGAGAAATGGCACTGTTTGTCTGTAGCCAATGCCTTGAACCTCGGCAAAAATGGCATTAGAAGCATTAGAAAGTCAAGGTTACCTTGTGGTTAACTTAAATGCGTGTGACACTCGCGCACACAAGTAAATATATGCACGTTCATTCTCAGAACGCGTCAGACACAAGACAATATATATTAAAGGGGAGCTATCATGCAAAATGCACTTTGATGTCTTTTATACATAAATATGTGTCCCCGGGGGGTCGGGCAACTCACGCAGCGTCAGAAAATAAAACCCGCTCTCTTCTCCTCCGTACCCAAATCTTTTAAAAACAGGGGTACAACGAGCGGATACAGATTTGCTGCCAATCTGACGTCAAATCGGCAGCGGACCCACAGAAAATTGCTATCAGAAACAATGTCTGGCGCGTTTTGAACGTGTTTTGGGACGTAATCTCGTCTTTGTTTACATTAGCAAGCCTCGCTAACACTCAGAGCTAACCTGTACTGGAGAGCACATGTGTTTAAAAAGCAGGAAATCAAAAAAGGAACTCACCTTGTGATAAACCCGCAAGAGACAAAGCATTTGAGATCCATACTGTTTCAGAAATAATCCTTGATGTGGATAAGAACAGGATGGCGTTTTATTACAACAGAATTTAACTTTATCTCCGGTAGAATTCTGATCAGGCATTAGCTCCGCGTCCTCTTTTTTTTTCAAGCAAAGGACCCAAAATCCGCGTTTCTCTAACAGGGCTGCACAAGAGGGGTATGAGCAGTATGAGACATGGCTAAAATGGGTGATCTGTTTGGTATTTTAAGCAAAAAACTTCACAGACCTATATTTGTATAGGTATGGCCCTACAATATATTTTTTCCAATATAGCATAATAGGTCCACTTTCATTTACATCAGAATCAGATTTTTTATTTATTTTTATAATTTATTTTTGTTGTTGTTATAATCGGACACAGGGTTCGGTCCGGATTGATTTGCAGTTCGGTCCGGATCCGGACCTTGGTCCGGAGTTTGAGAAGCCTGGGCTATGACGCCCATAATGCTAAATGGGAACAAATGTTAATAGAGGACCCAATTATCCCAGTGGTGGCCGCCGGAGCTAACGGAGCCGCAGGGGGCTTGCTCCAGCCGGCGTCCCGGAGCTAGCCCACTGCGGCTCCGTTAGGTCAGGGCGGTGGAGTCCGTCTTTTCTCAATGTGAGAATGACAAGCATTAAGAATAACAAAATATAGCTAATTCTCTTGCAGATTGTCTCATTTGATTATGAATGTAACGTTTATATAGGGGAACTACACTGTTAGCAGTAACTTGGTATGCATGTATAGCTTAGCTTCTTAGCCCGAGCTAGCTCTGTTTACTTCCAATTCGGAGGCAGCAGGTTCCGCCTCGGCTCCGCCTCTTTGCCCTTATTTGGAGCAGGCGGGATTAGAGTCCGACTTCACAGTCGAGCCGTTAGTGGCCGACTCCACCTACTAAGGGCTTCACGGCAACTCTGCAGAATCCTATGGGTGACGTCACGGACACTACGTCCATTTATATATACAGTCTATGGCAGTGGTTCTCAACTGGTCAGGCCTCGGGACCCACTTTTTACTTGGTCAGTAAATCGCGACCCAACATTTTGAAGCACTCAAATCTATTCAACAAAAAATCGTGCTGTAATATACGCTTTTCAGCATACAATATTAATTAAAGCTGCAAGCAGCGTTGAGCGGGTCTTCGACGTTCCGCAGGCTGTTGTCCGCACGTCGACGTGTGTGTCTAGGTGTCTCGAGGAGTCGGCCGTTGGCAAACGTGGGAAGATTCAGGCCGATCGGATAATGTCTTTGAGTTACAGCAGTAACACAAACATTGTGTTTGATGGCGGGTGATCTGTCGCCATGGCAACGGCATATGATGACATCCCATAATTGACATAGAGCTGTTGAGGGCCGGACTAGGAGCCATCATATGAAGTGTGGTGGCGTTTGGAAGATTTCCCATTGACTTAGGACAACATTGTGTTTTATAGCGAGGGACGCGTTGCCATGGAAACGGCATTTCATGACATACCATAATTGGTGTAGAGCTGTTGAGGGCCGGACCATTAATGATAGTCTGAAGTCTGGTGCGGTTTGGAGGATTTTCCATTGAATTACAACAACATGGTATTATTTGGCGAGGGACGCGTTGCCATGGCAACGGCATATGATGACATCCCATAATTGGCATAGAGCTGTTGAGGGCCGGACTAGGAGCCATCATATGAAGTCTGGTGCTGTTCGCACCATTTTCCATTGACTTACAACAACATCGTTTTTTTTGGCGAAGGATGCGTTTCCATGGCAACGACATATGATGACATCCCATAATTGACATAGAGCTGTTGAGGGCCGGACCATTAATGATAGTCTGAAGTCTGGTGCAGTTTGGACCATTTTCCATTGACTTACGACAACATCGTATTTTTTGGCGAAGGATGCGTTGCCATGGAAACGGCATACGGTGAGATCTCAGATTTCACGTTGAGCTGTTGAGGCATGGACCAGTGATATAAAAGTGAAGATTGGGGGACGATGGGACCGTGTGCATTGGATTTATAGCGACATCGTTGTTTATGGCGAAGGATCCGTCGCCATGGTAACGCCAAATTAAGTAACATCAGATTTGACCTAGAGCTGTTCAGGGCTGTAGTGTTAACCATCATGTGAAGTTTGGTGGCGTTCTGAGAATGTCAGTTGGCGCTATGACATCATCGTGTTCCATGGCGAGGGACCGCCTAGCATCGAGCGAACGCGAACTTTGGCGCCAAATAACGGCTACGCCGTGCGAAAGAAAAAAACTTCCGTGATAACTTTAGATTGCCCTTGTCTCGAGAAGCTACCCGACGAATTTCGAGCCGTACGGATAAAGTCCCTAGGAGGAGATAGATTTTGCGCGGAGGACGAAAAACGCGATAAATCGCGTTTTTCCGACACAAAATTCAAAATGGCCGACTTGCTGTACGTTATTTTATACCCCTCCAAGAGGCTTTTTGGTTCGTCTCCGCACCCTAGATATGCGTAGCGAGTTTCGTTCGTTTACGTGAAAGTTAAAATAGGGGGAGTTAACGTTAAAAATGGAAGTGGGCGTGGCCTACGCAATTTTTGACGCAAAGTTCCGGAACCAATTACACATCGCAATTTGCCACACTTCTGACGTGAGTGCAACATTTGGTGAGTTTTGACATATGTTGCGGGGGTCAAAAGGTTTGTCGTTCGCTGCGCGAACGATTTCAATAGGGTCTTCGCCGACCTCTGGTCTCAGACCCTAATAATCGGTCCGATATCAATCATGTTCGATTTAACATGGAGGTGGGCTATGCCCACCTCACTGTAGACGTCCGGCCTACATACTGGCATGATGTAGGCCACTTTTAATGGGCTTTTGCCCCTCTTTTTCCCTGTTTTTAGTGGGTTTTGCATGGTTATCGCTCGCTTCGCGAGCGACTAAATTGATCGTAACGATATCAATTATGCGAGTTGCAGTCACGTGGGCGGAGCCCACGTGACTGGGCTCACGCGGCCTATCAGCCGTCATGATTTGCGAACCTTTTCTGTGCTTTTGCCGGTCGTTTTCCCTGTTTTAGGTGTTTTTTGCAGGTTTATCGTTCGCTGCGCGAACGATTTCAATAGGGTCTTCGCCGACCTATGGTCTCAGACCCTAATTAAAGTGAAATACAGTGCATATATCCCTTATATCCCTTCACAGAACTAAAGTATGCTTTTAAAAAAGTTTAATGAGTTGATGGAATCAAAGCTGAACTGTATAAAAAGGCACACATGCTGGAAATCCAGCCCAGAAGGGGGGTCTGGGGGGATTCTCACCAGGAGATTTTTAGAAATACTAACATAAACTACGCATTCTGGTACAATCTGAGAAGAAAATAAATAAATCTATCACTACCCGACATATTAATAATATTTTATGCCATTGTTTGTTTTTCACTTTGTTCTGAAGCTGAACTTGCTGCTCCTCACAGAGAGAAGAGCAAAGAGGTGATTAAATTGTGGGTAGGGTAGATAGCTCCCATTGTTCTGTGACCTGTCAATCATCAAACCGAGGGTCATATTTCATTACGTGTTCATTTGTATCTGAAGTTGTACCCATGGATGTATAAAGAATAGTTCTACCCCAAAGTTATTCTCCGTGGGGACTTCCGGCAACAATCTTGATTCTGATTGGCCAGAAGACTCGAAAAAACATCAGCAAAGATGTTTTATTGAGAAGATGATCACTACGTGACAGAAGTTTTCAAAGCTGTTTATGGTCTCCGGTACTTCCTGTCCAACGCCTACTGCATGCACAGCGTTAGAAAATCGGGCCTTCAAAATAAAAAAAATAATTCCAATTTTTTTTTCAATTTGTTTTCTTCACTTTTTCCGCGACCCACTCGAAACGGGTCAGCGACCCACTTTTGGGTCGCGACCCACCAGTTGAGAACCACTGGTCTATGGTAAACACACAGCTGAGAGCTGCCGTTTCATTCAGACTGTTTAAAAAACGGTAACAACGGACTATTTTTCTTAGCGGATGCATGTCAATTTAAATCAATACATACAACTATTTTTTAAATCAATAAAAACATTTTCTAAATCCATAAAAGCATTTCAATTAATATTGGGTGTCATGTCGTTACTTTGTTGAGAATGTGGCCATGTAATAAGCGGGATAATTTGCAGCGACTTGTTCCTTATGGGGAAAATAACACCCTTCAGCTGATCAAGATCCCTCCGCTACGCGTTGGGATCCTGATCTGCCGACGAGGCTCCATTAAAATATAAATATTTTTAGTGAATTACTGAGTTTAGGGACGTTAATAACGTTTTAATGAAGTTGAATACAGTATATTTATATGTGTCAGTGATTTCATGTTAATTCGGCGAACATAAACATAAATTATCGTGGTGAAGATGATGATTAAATTAGGATTAAAAATCGAGAGCCGGGCTGTATTTCCTCCTGTTCGTTTTTTTTTCGACTAAACAACATTATTTTGTTAAATAACAACATGGTGATGTTTTGTAAATGATTACATGTCTCTTATTTAGCACAAAGTATGATATCCGTGACATATGGATCTTAACAAAGTTCCGCTGTACATCCAGCGTACCGTCTGACTTTATTTCACATAACCCCACTGCACCCCCCTGGTGGATCAATGATCCATTGCAGCTGGCTTCATAATAATTACATTTATTTATCACGGGGGAGGTCTCAAGTCAAGCTGGAGGTTTTCCCTTGAGCGAGGGCAGATCACGTACCAATCACGGCCCTCGCGTTTCAAACTGTCTGAAATGAAGCGCTACATCTGTATGCGCACTAAATGACTGCTATCGTGTCAGTAGCGGGACCTTAGCATATATATATGATATATTGTAGTCCCGAGAGATAGGGAGTCAGAGGCGGTGCAAGCAAGGTGCAAAAGTGTACTTTATTAGAGAGTAATTAAAGTCATGTTATCCGGTTGCAGTCCAGGAAGAAGAGAGAGAAGACAGGAGGGCACACAATATATATAGACAACACATAACATGTCCGTGTGGAAACAAAACCCCAACTGTAGTTCCATGTGTGAATTATGAACCCAGTGCATAAATAGGTGGTCACCACAATATATACAATTTATACAAATAAACAATATTGGACACAGACTATAAAGGGCACAAAGTTTCATTCACCAATGAAAGTCAAACATATGTTTGTTTCCACTGTTTTATTGTGTGCAATTAATTGACTTATTGTACGATAAATAAAAATGAACTCGATAACTTTTCTGACCTCGATAAATTGCCATTTACATGAGGATGTGACTAGCAGTTTGAAAGTATGTACTTGAATTATTGTTATATATTATCATTATGTCAGTGGTCTAAAATGGTCATACAACGGTGCAGAGAATATTATTGTTTATCGCAATAATTTCTGGGAAAATGTATCCAACAAAATTAATTATCGTGAGAGGCCTATACATGAAACACACACACACAAACAAATCTACAGACTTACTCCAAACAGCCAAATATATTAATTAACGCACTCTCACTCTCATATACTCTTTCACTCTATTTTGGCCTCGTAGAACAATAAGCAGCAGACTTTTACTTTTTATCATTTCTACTGGATCTTGGATCTGCGCATGCGTAATACGGGTCGGGGATTGACCAACCAGCTCCCACCGCTCTGCTGTCTGTTACCGTTGTTAAGAGTGGTGGGGACGGGAAGGGAGCGGATCAACAGCTTGAGCAGCTGTCAACTCAACATTGTAAATAACCAACCAAAAACGATCGCCGGTTCATCTTGTTTTTGGCGTGAGAATAGTTTGGGCAGCGTGAGAGCGTGAGATTGAGAGTGAAAGCGTGTCACACGTCAGATGCGTGAGAGTTGGCAACCCTGACTAATTACGAACATTATGTGTGTGTGGGTGTGTGTGTGTGTGTGTGTGTGTGTCATACTTGCCAACCCTCCCGATTTTCGAGCAGCAACTCAAAGTCTGAGAGGGTGAGGAAGATGAAAACTGAACAAGAATCGACAACTCCACCCTCTGCTCACTCCTTTCCTGTAAAATACAGGTCCAGCCCACACATATGCTCCATGGTGACACAGGCATTGCCCTTACTACAATAAGCATGTAAATGTTAATCTACAGCTCTGGCTGTAGATTAACTAGCGCCGGAGTCTCCACCTGCAGACGCAGCCATCCTCGACAACTACTGTAGCGTCACCTTGGATACGAGTCCAAACAACTCACAGACACACAGGCAAGGGCGCTGACAGGGCGCCCTTTGAGCATCAGATCCGACGATGCAGATTGGCTGAAATTATGTTTCGGCGGCATAGTTTACAGATAGCAACAGTCAGCTTGTTGGCTGCTGCTGCTCTTGCTGAGGGCTCCTTTCTTACCGCCCGGACGAGAGAGGGTAATGATACACGCTGCGGGCAGGCAGGAAACATGTGACTTATCAGTAACATTCGACATCGTAAATCAATTTTAAACGAGATTTTATTGTAGATTATACATTTTACTGATACCAACTATATAATATTTACCTATTTTTAAATATATATTTTTTTAATTTTTAATGACAATCAAACATGTGGAAAGAGGGGGGGCGGCGCCCCTAGCGCCCCTATGGGCCGGCCGCCACTGACTACTGTTGTAACAAAAAATAAATTAATTAAATATTACTGTGTTTCATTTTACAGTTAAAACACTATAACCGTAAACACAAATGCAGTATTTGGAAGTTACTGTGTTTCATTTTACACTGTTACTGTCAATAAAAACTTGTAAATACTATGATTACCTTAACAGTATTTAACTGGCAGCAATTGACAAGTTACTTACTGTAATTCATTTTACAGTATTTAACTGGCAACAATTGACAAGTTACTTACTGTAATTCATTTTACAGTAAGTAACTTGTACGGAACGTTTCTTACAGTGCCCCCTTTGGAGAAAAAAAAAAGTCGGGCCCCCCCAACACAAATAGTCACATAATGGGCCAAGTTAACATTTATTAAAATATATCACAGTGATAATAAAACAATGCTCCATAAGTCTGTGGTCAAAAAAATAAATACATAATACAACTGTGCAATCCCATTGCTAGAACAATAAGTTATAATATTTTGCCACTTTGCAATCTGTGCAAAAAAAGAAAGTGCGGATATTTGGCAAAAAAGTGTGTCTTTTCACAGCATTTGCAGCGCCAGAGATTTATTTTAGGGGTGCTGTGGGGTAGCTTGACGTTTCATAGAGGGTGCTCAAACATTTAGGGTTTCCCATGAATGTACCGGTCGCTACAGTGGAATTTTCTACTGCAACAATCCCCACAACACACTCTCACTCCCTCAACGTCCAGGAGTGACGCTTGGTCAGGGTCCATGGCATCCAGTTGTGACGCGCTGAGTCTCCTTCAGCTTCATAAACGGACGCAAAGAGCTTTCAACTGATTGCAATGTATTCCCATCGGCGGAGATATTTGACGCTCAGGGGAGCGCTCCAGCTGTTCACTGCAGTTAAGGCGCTGAGCGACCCTTCCGATTGGATAAGGGAGAATGTTTACACCCGTATACTCTCCTTATTGTTTATTGACTTTACAGTGATATTTGCACGACTCATCAACTCAAAAACACCAGATTATCCTTGTTAATTACACAACATTGATTGGTTTAAATTGTGTACAATGCTTTTGTATTTTTCCCCTTCGATTCGGAGAAACAAATATTTGTTCAGATTTTAGGATGGCCGAAGACACTACACTACCCAGAATCCTCAGCTATCATTTGGGACTACACCATGTGCTTTGGTCACAGGCTCCTCCAACAGTGCAACACAATAAAACGATAGTTACGTATGTAACTACGGTTCTATGAATACTGGATGACCGCCAGAGGCGGTGCTTTAGCACTGGATATCTTCTGTCTCGCGCATGCGCAGGTCGAATATGTATATCAACAAAGTCACGTGTGACCTCGTATGACCCCGGAAGGCATAAGTTCCGGTGCTGTCACGAGTTCAGTCCTATGGAATCTTCTCGCAGAAACACCAAATTCCGACTGACCAAGAACTCTGGCGGTCATCCAGTATTCATAGAACCGTAGTTACATACGTAACTATCGTTCTATTTCATCCTTACTGACCGCCAGAGGCGGTGCTTTAGCATTGGATGACCTATACCAACAGAGTCACGAGGAAGTCTGAATACTCACCCTATAAGGATGGCCTAGGTGGACTCTGCAGGAGGACCACACCCAGCGGGTGAGGGGTGGAAACATTCACGCTGTAGTATCTGGCAAATGTGCTCGGAGATGCCCATGTGGCCGCAGCACATATGTCCTCCAGGGGCACACCTCTCAAGGTCGCCCATGACGTGGAGACACTCCTGGTAGAGTGGCCCTTTACTCTGGGTGGCAAGTGACGGTCATTCTCCCTGTATGCCTGGGCAATGACGTCCACAATCCAGTGGGACAAGCGCTGTTTTGAAAGTGCACGGCCCCTTCTAGGACCACCGTAACACAGAAAGAGCTGTTCAGACTGACGCAAGCCTGCAGTAGTCTGAACATAAGCTCTAAGGGCCCGCACCGGGCATAGGAGTCTTGACCTCTCTTGCCCCTCTCCTGATGGGGGGTCAAACCGTGCCAGCTGGATTGGCCGATTAAAATGAGAGCGTGCCAGCACCTTAGGGAGGAACGCTGTGTTCGGCCATAAGGTGACACCTGAGCCATCTGAGTTCCACCTCAGACACGAGCTGTTCACGGACAAGGCCTGAAGCTCGCTTACACGCTTTGCTGAGGTGATGGCAAGAAGGAAAGCAGTCTTGGCTGAGAGCCACCTCGGTTCTGCCTGTAACAAGGGTTCAAAGGGAGGCGAGCATAGCGCATCCAGCACCAAGGGCAGATACCATGTAGGGGCCCTTGGGATGTTCGGTGGGCGAAGTCTCAGTGCTCCCCTTAAAAAGAGAGATACCAGCCTATTGCTCCCCACTGTGCTGTTGTCAACCCTTGCATGTTGAGCTGATATAGCAGCCACATACACCCTAACGGTAGCGGGACACCGGCCGTCATCCAGGAGGGACTGCAGGAACTCAAGGTTAGTAGGCACCGAGTAATGTACTGGGTCCTCATTTCGCTCTTGGCACAAGTCAGAGAACAGTTTCCATCTGTTTTTACGAGTAGATGGTGCCCTAGCATTGAGAATAGTCCTCCTGACAGGCTCTATGCAGTCGCTCAGCAGTGGGTCGGGCCCTCCAGTGGCCAGACCCACAGCTGGAGGCGGCAGGGAATTGTCTATACGGCCCATGCGTGCCGCTGCATCGTAAGCCTTAGTGAGCAGGTCATCAGTGACCCGACATTGGGGTCGAGGGCACCTGGTATCTGACCTCAGAGCTTCGTCAGGGGAAACTATGAGGGAAGCAATGGTAGGCTCAACAGCCGGCATGTGGTCAAGGCCGACCTTTGCCGCATCCTGCATGGCTGATAGGGCTCGGCCATCGGACGTAAGACGGGAAAGAGTCTTAGTGTCCCTCCAGCATGCATGAACTCCCTCAGATACACACAAGAGGGAGGAACTGCAAGGGTGGCGGGTGCCAAAGGGCGCCTGAGGAACGCACTGTTAGGCGCTGTTTCGGGCTGCTGTACATCCAGCTGCTGGCGAGCCAGTGCCATGCGGATGACGGTACCCATGGAGCCGACATCCGCCCCCTCCGAGGATGTATGAGCTGAGGTACAGGAGCCAGGCCCAGAAGCATGGGACGGGCCCTCTCCGTCATACTCATTAAATTGAGTGGCTGAAGCTGCCATCGAGAACACATCGTCATCTGGAATCAGTTCAGCCATGGGTGGACTGGATGCAGCGGCGTGCTCTTTACGGACACCAGAATGGATAGCCAAGAGGAGTGAATTCATCTGGGCAAGCTCAGTAGTGAGTAAGTCCACCCTAGAGGACAGCCTATCAGGCTTAGTCCTCTTTTTGGGCGGGGCACCCGCAGCCTCTGCTGCCCGACGCCTAGGACGGGTAGGTTGGGATGTAGTCGACTGTGCAGGGGGAAGGCCACCCTCAGTCAGTAGTTCAACCTCGGGTAGTCTAGCAGCTCTTACCGCACGAGGCATGATGGTGCAATTCATGCACGGGTCCTCCGAAAGGCCCTCCCTCAGATGCTCGAGGCCAAGACAAGAGGGGCAAAGGTCATGGCCATCCTCTGGTTGCAGTGAAGCCATACAGGTGTTACAGCCGTTAAACATAGCGCCAAGGGGGAGCACTCAGCTGACTGTAAATAACTGGGCCAGGAAACAAACTCCGCAGTGGAGCGGAGTGAGCACAATAGTAGTTAGCGTGAGCGTGAGCACTCTAACTGGGGTGTGAAAAAATTAGTGGTCAGTTAGTGGTATATATGCTGTGAGAGGAGAGCGGGATTACTCTCTCCACTAGCGTCGTAGCGAGTTAGCCTGAGCGAGAGCACTCTGCTAACTGGAGATGGAACGGGTATTAAACCAACTGTGTGTAGTGAGAGGGGAGCGGAAGCACTCTCTTCACTAGTGCTGTAGCAAGTTAGCTTTGAGCGAGAGCACTCAGCTAACTGGAGGATGGAACCGAAAGCAACTGTGTGCAGGGAGAGGGGAGCGGAAACACTCTTCACTAGCGCTGTAGCAAGTTAGCTTTGAGCGAGAGCACTCAGCTTACCGGGAGGATGGAACAGGAACCAATTGTGCGCCGTGAGAAAGGGCGAAGACACTCTTTTCACTAGCGCCGTAACAGTTAGCTTGAACGGGAGCACTCAGCTAACTGGACGATAGAATCAGGTAAGGAACCAAATGTATGTAGTGAGAGGAGGGCGGAGACGCTCTCTTCACTAGTGCAGTAATAGTTAGCTTGAACGAGAGCACTCAGCTAACTGGACGATAGAATCAGGTAAGGAACCAAATGTATGTAGTGAGAGGAGGGCGGAGACGCTCTCTTCACTAGTGCAGTAACAGTTAGCTTGAACGGGAGCACTCAGCTAACTGGACGATAGAACAGGTAAGGAACCAAATGTATGTAGTGAGAGGAGGGCGGAGACGCTCTCTTCACTAGCGCAGTAACAAATTAGCGAGAGCCCTCGGCTAATTTGTACACAATTATCTCATTAGTTTGAGAATATATAGCACAATCAGCAATAAATGGTAGTGATCTCACCGGCTGACGTGCAGGAGCGTCCGCTCTTTACCGGTCCGGAGCTCCTACGGTCCGAGCGGTGAACACCGCAGTCCCCTCCTTTGGGAGGGCGGACAGTTAGCTCGTCGCAGCCTTTGGAGGGCGAGCGTTTTTCTAACCCGCAGCTCCGATCGAGGCGATCACAAGGCTACAGGTAGCAATGAGCTAGAATCTTAATTTTCAGTAAGCTAGCTTGGCTTCTACTCATAAAGTAGTAACCTGTGCAGCGAGAAGATGAAAAAGGACTGACCTCGTTGACGGCACCAGAACGTATGCCTTCCGGGGTCATACGAGGTCACACGTGACTTTGTTGATATAAATATTCGACCTGCGCATGCGCGAGAAAGAAGATATCCAGTGCTAAAGCACCGCCTCTGGCGGTCAGTAAGGATGAAATAGAACAGATAAACAGAAAAAAATAGTGCAAGTCAATACAAAAATAAAAATAGTAAAAAGTAAATAGTGCAATAAGAGTCTATATACAAGTGATTGGAATATGATATATTAGATCAATAATGTCTAAGTAGCAGCCAGATGAATGTTATGGATGTTGCTTCAAAGTTCAGGTGTTTAATAGTCTTATGGCCTGTGGGATGAAACTGTCCCTGAGTCTGGTGGTTTTAGTCCGGATGCTACGGTAAGATAAGATAAGATGGTACTTTATTGATCCCAATTTGGGAAATTGTTTTTTGAAGCAGCAGCATAGAAGACAAGGCATTTTACAATAAAACAAAACTACAAATAAACAAGAATAGAAAGAAAAGAAAATAGAAAATATACATGTTGAAAGAGAAAATATACATGTAGATATTATATATGCAAATATAGATATTCAAAAATATATGACATATGGAATATGGAATATTAAATATTGAACAGATTATATATGTGTAAAATGTACAGCGAGGTTTTATTTCAAGAGAAACTATGGAGCAGAGAGTTATTTTCCCCTGTGCAATTCTCCAACCCAGTCTCACATCTTACATCACATCGTCATAAACAAATACCGGAAACAGACCGAAAACATTTTTAAAAAATAAAATAAGACTTTATTCCGAGTGTGCTTGCTTTTCTCTTTAGAAGTCATCACATAACGGCATTGTAATACAAGGTTGTTGGAGCACCACCCAATGGCGGTGGTGGAAGGTTCACCTCTGCTCCGCGCGCCCCTTGATGACTCATGAGCTAGTCAAATTATAAAAGAAGGAATTCAAAGCACCAGGAGAAAGGTCAAACAATAATCTGTTTTAATGGTAAGAGCAACAATACACAATACAGAGCACTCTGCAACAGTACAAGATACAGAGTACTCCGGGCTCAATTCCTACCACTGTGTGATAAACGTACCACGACAGCCAGTCAGGAAGAGAGCCCCGACTGTAAGAATGTTACAGTATTTAAACACATTCTGTGGGAGCGGTTGTGTCGGTTGCTCCTCCCTAGCTATTTGTTATTGGCGATTTCACTTCTGGGCGAGCCCTAGACCGTGAGCTGGTAGTTCTCCATTGGCCGGTTTCACTTCTGGGCGGGATACACTCCCTCTCCTTACAGTGTGTGTGTGTGTGTCTAAATAAGGATGTTTCCTGCCATGCAAACTGCTCCTACTTCATACAGAGTAATTAAGCACACACATATATTTAAGCCAACTACTCCAAAATGTTGTGGCAATTTAGCACAGGCCTCCTCTGAACTTCCTCTAACCTCGAAGTCAACAGGAATACATCTATTGATAATTTAGAACGACCATTATCCCATGGCCTCTCTAGGAGTCTTGCAGGATATGAATTATCCAATTAACTAAGTCTGCCCACGAGCGCACATACATTTTCCCCTATGCAGCTTACGGACCAACATTTTTTTAGCGTTTCTTAGCTAATGCATGCTGGATATGAACCACTAACCAACAAGACTTTAACTGTATTATGTCTGAGGAAGCCCTCTCTTGGAGTTCTTCTGACCTCTTACCAATTCACTTAACATGGGTACATCTGCTGTTAATTTGCAAAGACCATTGATAATTAGCAAAGAGACTCCCGGGCCTCTTCTACTGACTTTCTGAAAAATTACTCATCCCCATGTAATCATCATCCAGGCTCGAAGGCGAACAACTCCGGAGGATGGGCAAGAAGGCAAGGACGAGACAGCTCCAGAGGCCGGTGGGACAGGCTTCGGCAGGATCCCCCACGGAAGAGGACCAGGAGTTGGCAGGACCTCCGGCGAGACAGGTGGCGGCAGGACCTCCAACGGAACAGGACAAGGGGTTCGCAGGACCCCCGGCAGAAGAGTTGTCGGCGGGACCCCCAGGACACAGGGTTGGCAGGACCCCCGGCAGAAGAGTAGTCGGCAGAACCTCCAACGGCGCAGGACATAAGATTGGCAGGGCCCCCGGCAGAGGAGTATTCGGCAGGACCTCCAACAGGACAGGACATACGGTTGGCAGGACCCCCGGCAGGAGAGTAGTCGGCGGGACCTCCCAACGGCACAGGACACAGTGTTGGCAGGAAACTCGGCGGAGCAGGTCTCGGTGTGACCCCCAACGGAACAGGACATGGAGCTGGCAGGACCCTCGACGAAACAGGTGTTGGCTGATGCGCCAACGGCACAGGACATAGGGTTGGCAGGACCCCCGGCAAAAGAGTTGTCGGCGGGATCTCCAACGGCACAGAACATTGGATTGGCAGGACCCCCGGCAGAAGAGTGGTAGGCGGGGCCTCCAATGGCACAGGACATAGGGCGGCAGGACCTTCAACGGAACAGGACAAGGGGTTGGCAGGACCCCCGGCAGAAGAGTTGTCGGCAGGACCCCCAGGACATACGGTTGGCAGGACCGGCAGGAGAGTAGTCGGCGGGACCTCCAACGGGACAGGACACGGAGTTGGCAGGCCCCCCGGCAGGAGAGCAGTCGGCGGGACCTCCAACGGCACAGGACACAGTGTTGGCAGGAAACTCGGCGGAGCAGGTCTCGGCGTGACCCCCAACGGAAGAGGACATGGAGCTGGCAGGACCCCCGACAAAACAGGTGTTGGCTGATGCTCCAACGGCACAGGACATAGGGTTGGCAGGAACCCCGGCAGAAGAGTAGTCGGCGGGATCTCCAACGGCACAGAACATAGGGTTGGCAGGACCCCCGGCAGATGAGTAGTCGGCGGGGCCTCCAACGGCACAGGACATAGGATTGACAGAACCCCCTGCAGAAGAGTAGTCGGCTGGGCCTCCAACGGCACAGGGCATAGGGTTGGCAGGACCCCCGGCAGAAGAGTAGTCGGCGGGGCCTCCAACGGCACAGGACATGGAGTAGGCAGGACCCCCAGCGGAACCTCCAACGGACCAGGACATTGGGTAGGGACTTGAGAGGGAACTCGAGAGGAGACTTGAGATGGAACTCGAGAGGAGACTTGAAACGGAACTCGAGAGGTGACTTAAGAGGGAACTTGAGAGGAGACTTAAGAGGGAACTTGAGAGGGCTCTCGAGAGATGACTTGAAAGGGAACTCGAGAGGGGACTGGAGAGGGTACTTGACAGGGGACTCGAGAGGAGACTCGAGAGGGGACTCGAGGGGGAAACAGAGGTGGCTTGAGAGGGAACTCGAGAGAAGACTCGAGAGGGAACTTGAGAGGTGACTTGAGAGGGAACTCGAGAGGAGACTCGAGGGGGAACTTGAGAGGTGACTTGAGAGGGCTCTCGAGAGATGACTTGAAAGGGAACTCGAGAGGGGACTGGAGAGAGAACTTGACAGGGGACTCGAGAGGAGACTCGAGAAGGAACTTGAGAGGAGACTTGAGAGGGAACTTGATAGGGGACTTGAGAAGGAACTTGACAGGGGACTCGAGAGGGAACTTGAGAGGAGACTTGAGAAGGAACTTGACGGGACTCGAGAGGGAACTTGAGAGGGAACTTGAGAGGGGACTGGAGAGGGAATTTGAAAAGGACCTTGACAGGGGACTTGAGAGGAGACTCGAGAGGGAACTTGAGAGGGAACTTGAGAGGGAACCTAAGAGGTGACTTGAGAGGGCTCTCGAGAGATGACTTGAAAGGGAACTTGAAAAGGACCTTGACAGGGGACTCGAGAGGGAACTTGACAGGGGACTCGAGAGAAATGACTTGAAAGGGAACTCGAGAGGGGACTGGAGAGGGTACTTGACAGGGGACTCGAGAGGAGACTCGAGGGGGAAACAGAGGTGGCTTGAGAGGGAACTCGAGAGGAGACTCGAGAGGGAACTTGAGAGGTGACTTGAGAGGGCTCTCTCTCTCAAGAGATGACTTGAAAAGGAACTCGACAGGGGACTCAAGAGGAGACTCGAGAAGGAACTTGAGAGGGGACTTGAGAGGGGACTGGAGAGGGTACTTGACAGGGGACTCGAGAGGAGACTCGAGAGGAGACTCGAGGGGGAAACAGAGGTGGCTTGAGAGGGAACTCGAGAGGAGACTCGAGAGGGTACTTGACAGGGGACTCGAGAGGAGACTCGAGGGGGAAACAGAGGTGGCTTGAGAGGGAACTCGAGAGGAGACTCGAGAGGGAACTTGAGAGGTGACTTGAGAGGGCTCTCTCTGGAGAGAGATGACTTGAAAAGGAACTCGACAGGGGACTCAAGAGGAGACCCGAGAAGGAACTTGAGAGGGGACTTGAGAGGAGACTCGAGAGGGAACTTGAGAGGGGACTTGAGAGGAGACTCGAGAGGGAACTTGAGAGGGAACTTGAGAGGGAACTTGAGAGGGAACTTGAGAGGTGATTTGAGATGACTTGAAAGGGTCGGTAAGCCGACAGGACACAGGAAGCTGGCATCAGCCGAAGAGCCAGTACTGGAGCCGAATCTGGACTCGGGACCATGGCAACTGGGGCCGGTAGTGAAGCCGGAACCATGGCTGCTGGGGCCGGTAGTGAAGCCGGAAACGATGGCTGTGTGGACCGGTACTGGAGCAGTCTGTAGGTGAGTGAAGAATTGATTCATCTGTGCAGTCCGCTGTTGTATCTGCGCATAGATGATTTCCTGAAACTCTGCCTGGTGTCCCACCAGCTCTTTTATTCCCTGGGCGGCTATGCCCAGCAGTTCCCCCGTGGCAATAAATCTTCTCGCCTCGTGCTGACAGGGCAGCATGAAGCGTTCAAGGGTCGGCTGAGTCCATAATGGTGAGTTTGTTCTGTCAGAACTCAGGCACTCAGTAGGTAGGACCCAATTGCACAACCCGGGAGACAGAGGTAAAGTATTGGTAAGATACCTTATTTTTCCTAAAAACACGATGAACAAAAAATGATCACTAACTAATCTCAGGATAAGATGACAAACAATTAGACCAAAAGGAAAATCGCTCACGTAGTGAGGAACAAAACTTTTCTTGAGCACAAAAGAGCATAGACCTGACCATGGCAAAAGACAATACGAACTCACACAGAACACTGGGAGACAGGGGAATTTAAACACATGACAACAAGACACAGGTGAAACCAATCAGGGGCAGGGCTGGTGATGATGAGCACAGGAGACACACAAGGGGTACAGGTGAACACAATCAGACACACCAGGGAAAGTAACGACAGGGAGGAAAACACATGGAGAAGGACCAGACAATACACAAGGAGGAAAACATGACAGGGAGAACAGCAAAACACCCATAACAAGACATACAACACTAAAAACGTGACATAACACAAGAATCATGACACATTACACACATCCCTTCACATTTAAATTTGAATTTACATTAAAGTATTTTGTGAGGGCTTCTAAAATATTTTTAAATATAATTAGGGTTGTAGTTTCAGGTTTTTTTTCAGTTTATTGAACATGTCAGAAACAAAAACATACAACAATAATATATATATATATATATATATATATATATATATATATATATATATATATATATATATATATATATATATATATATTCTCTTGTTTTCCTTTTTTTTCTCATTCAAATTAATAATTATAACAAAGTACAAAAAACAAATAATAACAAAAACAAAAAAAAAACATTAATAATTCTCAGATAGTCTGTCATGTTCAACAGGGGCAAGAAGAAGCTTAAAAAAACTTTTCTGGTCCTACCCCCTCTAGCATAAATTTTTCTTATAAATAAAACATTAGGTCATTGTCATCAGCGACATGTTTGTCTTGTTAATTTGTTTGCTTTTTGTTTTTTTACAAAACAATCAGAAATAAATTACTTTTACAATTACATGAAATAACAACAAATGGGATTTTACAGGTCCTGTTCATAACCATTAATGATTTGGCTCCTAAATAATACTTTCAGTTTAGATAGACTTGTACAATATTTCAGTGCATTGTTACAGTTATTCCACAGACTAACACCTTTTGATAAGATGCAATGAAGTTTGGCATTTGTTCGTACGGGTGTTTTTTTGAAAATGCAGTTTCCTCTCAACATGTGCATGCTTTCTCTCCATGTGAAAAGTCCCTGGATATTATGAGGTAATTGTTGATTTGCGGCTTTGAACATAATTTGAATAGTTTTATAGTCAACCAGGTCTTGTAGTTTTAGTGTTTTTAGTTTGATGAATAATTTATTTGTTGGTTTTCTGTATGTAGTTGTACGTATAACTCGTATGGCTCTTTTTTGCAGGATGAAGATAGGATGTGTATTTGTTTTATATGTGTTCCCCCAAACTTCCACACAATACATCATGTATGGAAGTATGAAGGAGCAGTACAGCATAAACAAAGAAGCTTGATTAATGTGGTATTTGGCTTTATTCAGAATTGCTTTTGATTTGGATATTTTGGCTTTGATATAGCTCAGTGGTTCTCAACTGGTCAGGCCTCGGGACCCACTTTTTACTTGGTCAGTAAATCGCGACCCAACATTTTGAAGCACTCAAATCTATTCAACAAAAAATCGTGCTGTAATATACGCTTTTCAGCATACAATATTAATTAAAGTGAAATACAGTGCATATATCCCTTATATCCCTTCACAGAACTAAAGTATGCTTTTAAAAAAGTTTAATGAGTTGATGGAATCAAAGCTGAACTGTATAAAAAGGCACACATGCTGGAAATCCAGCCCAGAAGGGGGGTCTGGGGGGATTCTCACCAGGAGATTTTAAGAAATACTAACATAAACTACGCATTCTGGTACAATCTGAGAAGAAAATAAATAAATCTATCACTACCCGACATATTAATAATATTTTATGCCATTGTTTGTTTTTCACTTTGTTCTGAAGCTGAACTTGCTGCTCCTCACAGAGAGAAGAGCAAAGAGGTGATTAAATTGTGGGTAGGGTAGATAGCTCCCATTGTTCTGTGACCTGTCAATCATCAAACCGAGGGTCATATTTCATTACGTGTTCATTTGTATCTGTTGTACCCATGGATGTATAAAGAATAGTTCTACCCCAAAGTTATTCTCCGTGGGGACTTCCGGCAACAATCTTGATTCTGATTGGCCAGAAGACTCGAAAAAACATCAGCAAAGATGTTTTATTGAGAAGATGATCACTACGTGACAGAAGTTTTCAAAGCTGTTTATGGTCTCCAGTACTTCCTGTCCAACGCCTACTGCATGCACAGCGTTAGAAAATCGGGCCTTCAAAATAAAAGTTTGACTTTTTTCCAAAAAAAAAAAAAAGAATTCCAATTTTTTTTTTTCATTTTTTTTCTTCAATGTTTCCGACCCACCAGTTGAGAACCACTGATATAGCTTATATGTGGTTTCCAACTTAATGTATTGTCTATAATTACTCCAAGGAATTTTATTTCCGATACTCTTTCTAATTGGACGCCATTTATAGTGAGTTTCTTCTCTGTATTGGTCGATCGATTCCCAAATATTATTAGTTTGGTTTTGCTTGCCTTCAATATTAATTTATTTTGTTCAAACCAGATCTTCATCCTGGTCAGTTCCTTCTCCATTGTGACCAATAGCTGTTCTAAATCGTCCCCACAGCAGAGTAGACTTGTGTCGTCTGCAAAAAGAATGGTTTTAATAATTTTTGATACTTCACATATATTGTTAATATACAGAATAAATAGTAATGGCCCCAAGACTGAGCCCTGAGGCCCCCCACATGTAACCCGCAGTAGTTGTGATTTATGGCTTTGTAGTTCAACGTACTGTTCCCTGTTATGTAGGTAGCTGGATAGCCATGATAGTGCAATACCTCTAATGCCATATCTCTGTAGTTTTTTAATTAATAATTTATGGTCAACCGTGTCAAATGCTTTTTTAAGGTCCAGAAATATCCCTATTGCATATTCTTTCTTTTCTATTGCCTTAGTAATGTGTTCCATAAATTCTATTACTGCAAATGATGTAGTTCTGTTTGCTCTGATACCATATTGTTGTTCATACAGTATGTTATGTTTGGTGAAGAAGTCATTTAGTCTTGTCTAGTAGATTTTTTCCAGTATTTTAGAAAACTGTGAGAGCAATGAAATTGGTCTATAGTTTGACAGTACATGTTTATCTCCAGATTTATGTATTGGTATGACTTTAGCAGTTTTCATTTTATTTGGAAATACACCGGTTTGTATTGACTGATTACAGATGTGAGTTAGTGGTTTGGCTATACATTCAATAATGTTTTTAACTGTATACATGTTAATATCATGACAGTCTGTAGACAGTTTTTTAACTGTGTCAATAATTTCATTTTCATCAGTCCCTCTTAAGAATATAGTTTCCTTCACATATATATCTTTACTTTCAACACCATCACTACAACCAGTATTTAGAATTTCCCCAGCTAGACAAGGACCAACATTGACAAAGTACTTATTGCAATCTTCAGCAACTGAGGTCATGTCATAAATTACTGTATCGTTTTTTGACAGAAAACTGTTTGGGTATTGTGCCTTTCCATTTCCTTTTTTAATAATGGTATTTAATACATTCCATGTGTTTTTAATGTTGTTTTTGTTATCCTCCAATAATTTGTTGCAATGATCCATTTTGCTACATCGTATTATCTTTGTTAGTTTGTTTTTGTATGTCTTGTATTTTTGTTCAGCCTCTACTGATCCATTCTTTAAGAAGTCTTTATATAATTCATTTTTCGTTTTACATGCATTTAATATTCCCTTAGTGATCCATGGTTTTTCAGCATATTTTTGTTTCACTATTTTCTTTACACAAGGACAATGTTTTTCATACAGCCCTGATAGAATATGTAGAAATGATTCATAGGCTTAATTTGCATCCGGTACATACACTTTGTTCCAGTCTTGTTTAGATCATTCTTCTTTGAAAGAATGAACAGACTCTTGTGTTTTGTATCTTGTAATTGTGACTTTTCTGGTGTCTTTTTTGATCCTAGTACAGTTCTGTATTGTTGCAAAGACTGGCAGGTGATCACTTGTGTCATTGATTAATATTCCACTTATTACTTTCCTATCCATAACATTTGTGAATATGTTGTCAATGAGTGTAGCACTGTGTGATGTTATTCTGGTTGGTCGTGTGATTGTAGGATATAAACTGTTGCTATACATAGAATTAATAAATTCTGTAGTTGCATTGTGTTCTTGTGGGTTCAGCAAATCAATGTTAAAATCTCTACATACAAAGAGCATTTTCTTGCTGTTTGTGTAGTTATAAAGTTCGTATAGTATAGCTTTTTCTCAAATGTGTCAATACATGATCCTGGTTTTCTATACACGCAGCTTATCAGAAGCTTTTTAGATGTTTTCATTTCAATTTCGACTGTTATGCATTCCATAATGTTGTCTATAGCGAAAGACATATTACTGACAGATCTACTTTTGTAACTTTTGTTAATATAAAGTGCAGTCCCCCCACCTTTAGAATGTGTCCTATTAGCAGGGTTGTGCTAGTTACTGAAAACCAGTAACTAGTTACCATTACTAGTTACTTCATTTCAAAAGTAACTCAGTTACTTTACTGATTACTTACACCAAAAGGTAATGCGTTACTGTGAAAAGTAACGTTTTAGTTACTTAAAAAAAGGGCTCCCATTAATGCCCTTATAGCGTTCATTTCAGTACTGTTATTGCATTGGAGAATAATACAATGTCACAAGTTAGACACTTATTTTATTGTTTGTTTGGTGGCTCATCTAAACTCTCCTGTCATTTCAGATCCCGCTTTCCTCCAGGCCCTTGTAATCAGCTCATTTCCCTCACCTGGTCTCCTCAGCCCTTCCCCTCACCTGTTACTCATTCCCTCATCACTCCACAGTATTTATACCACCTCATTATCAGTTGTCCTTCGCCAGATTGTCTTGTCGTTTCCGCCAAGCTCTCCAGTGAGTGTTGTGCTCTAGTCCCGAGTTTTGTCCTGCCCAGTTTTCGATTCCTGCCTGTCTAACGGATTTACTGGTTTTGACTCTGCCTGTCCTTGACCTGGAATAAACTGAACATTACTATACTGGTGGTATCTGAGTCGTGCTTTTGGGTTCTTATCTGTACCTGTGATCGTGACAGTACAATCTGGCCAAACATGAATCCAGCCGACTCAGCGACAGAACCGCCTTCGCACGATATCGTGTTACAACGCCACGAGCAGCAGCTTACCTTCATGGCTGAAGCGATGCAGGAGATGGCCGCTCGTGTCGAACGGACCTTTGTGAATCTCCGTGATCATCTTCAGACCCGTCCTGCAACGGTCCATGGCCCGGAACTAACTCCAGCTTCCGCTGTTCGAATCCAGAGTCCTCTGGCATCGGATGCACGCCTGCCTCCTCCGGAACGCTACTCGGGAGCCCCAGGTTCGTGCAGACCATTCCTGGTCCAATGTTCCCTCGCCTTCGAGCTTCAGCCTTCCCAACAGAAAGATCCCGGGTGGCGTATATTGTCTCTCTTCTCACGGGCAAAGCTAAAGACTGGGGTACCGCCGAATGGGAAAGACAATCCGCTGCCTGCTCGTCTGTAAGCGTATTCTCCGATGAACTGCGTAAAGTTTTTGATCACGCTACACCCGGAAGAGAGGTAGCTCGTGGACTGTTTAACCTGGTGCAAGGAGGGAGATCTGTGTCGGATTACTCCATCGAGTTTCGTACCATAGCCGCCGAGAGTAACTGGAATGCTTCTTCACTCCTCGATGCCTTCTACAACGGTCTGTCGGATCGCCTTAAAGACGAGCTGGCAGCTAGGGACCTTCCTGCTGATTTAGATGAGCTGGTGGCTCTCTCCATCCGCATTGACTGCCGTCTGCGGGAGCGGAGGAGAGAGAGGGTTTTCTCCGTCGCCCCTCAGGCTCTGTCTCTCCCGTCAGCGCATGCTACTGAACAGGTGAGAGGAGAATTTTCTAACTCGTCTGAACCAATGCAGCTGGGGCGGACCCGGCTTTCCGAGGAAGAACGACAGCGCCGCCTGCGGGACAACTGCTGTCTTTACTGCGGCCAGCAGGGTCATCTTGCCTTCTCTTGTCCTGTAAAAGACAGGGCTCACCAGTCATCCAGAGGGCGCTGGTGAGCCGTATGATGAATTTAGAAATGCCCTCTCGACCCCTAACCCATGCTCAGCTGAGCTGCTTGGGGAAAATGCACACTGTGGCAGTTCTTATTGACTCTGGTGCTGATGCCAGTCTTTTGGACATAACACTGGCCTTTCAAATGGGACTTGGTCAGGAGGCTTTGGAGAAGCCCATTAATGCTACAACTCTAGATGGTCGTCTTCTCTGCAGAGTGACACACCGTTCAACTCCAGTTCAAATGAGCATGTCAGGTAATCACAGCGAAACACTCTCTTTTCACCTTATCCATGCACCACATCAGCCTGTCATTTTGGGGTTTCCTTGGTTAAGCAGGCATAATCCTCATATAGATTGGGCTTCAGGGACTATTAGAGAGTGGAGTGCTCATTGTCATGCTGTCTGCTTAAGATCTAGTTCCTCAATTGATTCCAGTCAGCCGAGGATCTCTGAGTGTGAAGACCTTTCCGGTGTTCCCAATGATTACTGGGACCTTAAAGAGGCCTTTAACAAAGTTCGGGCCACCTCACTCCCGCCTCATCGTGCTAATGACTGTCCTATTGACCTGTTACCTGGTACTTCTCCTCCTAGAGGTCCACTTTTTTCTTTATCGGCTCCTGAAACTAAGTCAATGGAGAAGTATATCAATGACTCTTTGGATGCAGGGCTTATCCGGCCTTCATCATCTCCTGCTGGTGCAGGTTTCTTCTTCGTGGGTAAGAAGGATAAGACTCTGCGCCCATGCATTGACTACAGAGGACTCAATAACATCACTGTCAAAAACAGGTACCCCCTTCCACTTGTTTCCTCTTCATTTGAACTGTTACAAGGCGCTACTATTTTTACCAAGCTGGACCTACGTAATGCTTACCATTTGGTGAGAATCAGGGAGGGGGACGAGTGGAAGACGGGATTTAACACTCCTAGTGGACATTATGAGTATTTAGTCATGCCTTTTGGACTCACCAATGCACCTGCAGTCTTCCAGGGGTTGGTGAATGATGTTCTGCGGGATCTTCTCAATATCTGTGTTTTTGTATACCTGGATGACATTTTGATTTTTTCCAAGTCTAAACTGGAGCATGTGGTCCATGTTCGCCTAGTCCTCCAGAGGCTCTTGGAGAACCACCTCTTTGTCAAGGCCGAGAAGTGTGTGTTCCACACCACAGAAGTCCCTTTCCTGGGATTTGTGGTCTCCACCGGAAACATCAAGATGGATCCTGAAAAGACCAAGGCGGTCACTGACTGGCCACGCCCTTCAACCCGCAAGGAGCTCCAACGCTTTCTGGGTTTTGCCAACTTCTACCGGAGGTTTATTCGAAACTACAGTTTGGTGGCAACCCCTCTCACAGCTCTCACCTCTCAGAACATTCCCTTCCGGTGGTCCTCGGTGGCCGAAGGGGCTTTTGGTGAGTTAAAGTCCCGCTTCACCTCTGCTCCCATTTTGATTTTCCAGACTCTACTCGGCAGTTTACTGTAGAGGTAGATGCGTCGGACACTGGAGTTGGGGCAGTTCTTTCGCAACGGTCGGCCGAGGATCAGAAGATGCACCCGTGTGCCTTCTTCTCCCGGAAGCTGTCTCCAGCAGAAAGAAATTACGACATTGGAAATCGAGAACTGTTGGCAGTGAAACTTGCCCTGGAAGAATGGAGACACTGGTTGGAGGGAGCAGAGCAGCCTTTTGTGGTCTGGACGGATCACAAAAATTTGGAGTACATCCGTTCAGCTAAGCGGCTGAACTCTCGTCAAGCCAGGTGGGCTCTGTTTTTCACACGCTTTGATTTTTCTCTTTCATACAGACCTGGTTCTAAGAACATCAAACCTGACGCCCTGTCTCGCCAGTTCCAGCCAGAGAGCTCTCCATCTCATTCTGAGAATATCATCGCTTCTACATGTGTCATTGGTCTGGTGACCTGGGAGGTGGAGGATAAGGTCAAGCGCTCTCATGCTGAACACCCAGCCCCAAGTGCCTGTCCTGTTAACCGTCTGTTTGTTCCTGCCACTCTTTATCCCTTGCCTATCCCTCATCGTCCCTGGTCCCACATCGCCTTGGATTTTGTCACCGGACTACCACCCTCAGACGGTAACACAGTCATACTCACAGTCATAGACCGGTTTTCCAAGTCTGCCCGACTTATTCCATTAACCAAATTACCTACTGCCAAGGAAACGGCTGAAATCATGCTACAACATGTGTTCAGGCTGCATAGTCTTCCCAGTGACGTTGTGTCTGATCGGGGACCACAATTTACTTCTCGTTTTTGGTCCGAGTTTTGCAGACTGCTGGGAGCCAGTGTCAGTCTCTCGTCCGGATTTCATCCCCAGTCCAATGGTCAAGCAGAGCGAGTGAACCAGGAGATGGAGACTGCCTTACGCTGTCTAGCTTCCTCCACTCCCTCCTCCTGGTCGAGGCAGCTTCTATGGGTTGAGTATGCCCACAACACCCTTCCTAGTTCTGCTACTGGTCTTTCTCCATTCCAATGCTCCCGCGGATACCAGCCGCCCCTTTTCCCGGCACAGGAACGGGAGGCCAGCGTCCCATCTGCACATGCGTTTGTAAACCGATGTCGACGCATGTGGTTAAAGGCCCGCTCCTCGCTCCTGCGCTCTTCCGACCGTTATCAACGGACCGCCAATCGCCGTCGCAAGCCAGCTCCACAGTACTCCCCAGGGCAACGTGTCTGGCTCTCCACACGGGATCTCCCTCTCAGAGTTGAGTCAAAGAAGTTGTCTCCCCGTTTTGTAGGCCCATTTCCCATAGCTAGGATTATCAATCCTGCAGCTGTCCGCCTGCGTCTGCCCCCTTCTATGAAGATTCATCCTACCTTCCACGTGTCCAAGGTCAAACCAGTTAATGTGAGCCCTCTTCAGCCCCCCTCTACACCCCCACCACCACCCCGGACTATCGACGGGGAGACTGTTTACACTGTCCGTCGCCTCATCAAGTCCCGGCGACGTGGTAGAGGGTTGCAGTACCTGGTACACTGGGAGGTTTATGGTCCTGAAGAGCGGTCATGGGTGCCCGCTCGCAGTATCTATGATCCATCTCTCATTACTGACTTTCACCAGGCCCATCCCGATCAACCTCGTGGGACGTCAGGAGCCGTCCATAGAGGGGGGGGGTTCTGTCACAAGTTAGACACTTATGTTATTGTTTGTTTGATGCCTCATCTAAACTCTCCTGTCATTTCAGATCCCGCTTTCCTCCAGGCCCTTGTAATCAGCTCATTTCCCTCACCTGGTCTCCTCAGCCCTTCCCCTCACCTGTTACTCATTCCCTCATCACTCCACAGTATTTATACCACCTCATTATCAGTTGTCCTTCGCCAGATTGTCTTGTCGTTTCCGCCAAGCTCTCCAGTGAGTGTTGTGCTCTAGTCCCGAGTTTTGTCCTGCCCAGTTTTCGATTCCTGCCTGCCTGTCTAACGGATTTACTGGTTTTGACTCTGCCTGTCCTTGACCTGGAATAAACTGAACATTACTATACTGGTGGTATCTGAGTCGTGCTTTTGGGTTCTTATCTGTACCCGTGATCGTGACATACAATCTGTTGATCAACTTTATATGCATTATATGCAATCTGGATTGCATCGATATTAGCTGGCTTTCCATTTTTGTATATTCTTTCTCCAGGTAGTTGGAAAAGGTTTTCCGTCCCATATGCCGTGTGCCACCCGGACATGGTATCATGCTAACTAGCTCCCTGAAAGCTGGTGACTCCACTGTAGCAATAGCCTGCATGTGTTCTACAACATACCGTGCAATGGCTTTATCGACTTTTCCCTGGCCAGCAGTCCCTTGGTTAAAATCCAGCCGCTGTTGCTTAGGTGGAGGTGGAGTGGCGTCGGCTGAGTCTCTGTGGTCTTAGCTACTAGCTTCGTCCCAGCATGTTGTTTTTGCAGATGTTTTAAGAGATCTGAATGACTGGTTTGGGCAGTAGATAGGCTCTTTGACCCGCCAGGACACAACTTACATTTAACAGAAACGTTCTTTTCTTTGTGCTCGACAAAAGTGAAATAGTGAGAATATCTCCAGGTGGAGAAACTAGACTTGAGCTCTGCCGCCGCCACGATAGTCTTGTTACTAAACAACACAAACACGCCCACAGCGCGTCTCCACATGTGACACAGGAAGTATCTAAGTACATTTACTCAAGTACTGTACTCAAGTACAGTTCTCATCTCTGTTCGCCTGGCTGTTGACTATATAAAAAAAACTAACGCAGTAACGGAGTAACGCACCATGTAGTAACGGTAACTGAGTTACTGAATTTAAAAAGTAATGCGTTAGAGTACTAGTTACTGGCAAAAATAACGGCGTTACAGTAACGCGTTACTTTGTACACTGCCTATTAGTAAAAAACATGTTGTATCCCTAGATTTCAACCATGTCAGCTTGCTCCTCACTAAGCCAGGTCTCTGATATTGCTAGGGCTGTAACTCGTTTGATCTTAGATACATTTGAAATGAGGCTTCTGCTATTAAAATGTAATATTGATATTGATCCATCCATTATTCCATTTATTTTGAGTTGATCTTCTGTGTAGTATTCACATTGGTTATGGATGTTATTGTAGAAATTATTTTTAGGGTCAATATCGTTTTCAATGTCTTGTGATTTATGTTCCGTGTATTTGAAACATTTCAAGTCCAGTTTTTCAGATTCAGCAGGTGAGTGGTTTTTGTCCAAGCTTATCATGGGTGTTCTTAGTGTGTTCATTTCAGTGTGTAGCTATTAAGTTAGGCCTACCTTATGTTGATTTTGATGTTTCATTCCTCAAACTGATCCAGCTCGGTGATTTCCCGGATAATGAGCACTTTCGCCATCTCTGCTGTTGATCCATTTAGTTTGATAAATATTTTACAATTTGTCGACCATGTTGCTTGAATCTTGTTTTGTTTCCTTAGTATACGTGCTCTCCTTGCGATGTCCACGTTCTTCTTCGTAAGGTTTCTTAATCTCCTCCACCTCGTCAGGGAGGTTTGCACTTTTCTTGGGTGCCATTTCTCCTGCGAGACTCACTTGTTGTAGGGCCTTACAATGTTTGTAGTGATAGACCCAGCGCACATGCAGAGCTGCGTTCACACAGTCAGTGATGAAGAGTTTGTAAATGATTGCGTTCGCACAACGGCACGTCCATTAATACAGATACTGATACAGATTTCAGTATTCTGAGCCCCTACTCTCCCCATAACTTTCCCCATAACTGATAGCTTGGTATTACCAGCTTTATAAGCATTGTTATTGTACATTCCCGATTCTAGAGTTATTTAATTATTTTTGTTTGTTGCTGTTTTACAGTGGCAACACTGGTAAGGAGAGGAACAAGGACCAGCAAGGTGTTGGTCATCTCTACCTGAACCAGAAGATTCCTCTTTCTATCAGGACTGTCCTCACCCATCCAGAATCTTCCTGAAGTTAAGCATGCACCTACCTCACAGGACTATTTCAAGAGGCAAAACACAAGCCTCACATTTAGCTATTGCTGCATATTTTCTAAATGTTCTTACTGATGTATATTTTTTAAATGGTGTTAATGCAAATTTTTAAAATGTTCTTACTGATGTATATTTTAAAAATGGTCTTAATAGTACAGTTTGTTTTCTAAATGTTGCTTATAATGCATTTGTTCAAAAATGTTCTTACTGATGTTTTTTTTTTTTTACAGTAGCGGTATTTATGTTGACACTGCCTTTTTAAATAAAAGTGTGTTTGCATTAAATCCTTTCCAAATTGTTTTTTGCTTATTTTGCATAATTTTCATAATAATGCTTATTTTAAGCAGATGTCTGTAACCCACAGAACAATATATATTTTATGTTGATTAATTAATAATGACTTTTTAGATATTCTCAAATGCTAAATTGAGTTGTTGTATTGTCAATCAAGTAATCTACTGGCAACCAGAATGTTACTGTGAATTATTGCATATTTTACAGTAATAAACTGAAATTGTTCAACAGTATGAATACTGTAGAATTTCAGTATATTACTGGCGTCTCTGCTGCCAGTATTTTACTGTTAATTGAAAAAATACAGCAGTATACTGTATTTTATGTTTACAGTAAGAGGCTGTAAAGTCATTTCACGGTATGAGTACTGTAGTATTACAGTAAAGTACAGGCGTCTGTGCTACCAGCACTTTACTGTTATTTGACAGGAAAATGTGTTACAGTGCAGAGCTTGAGGACTAATCATGGGGTTTGTCGAGCAAAGCATATGGTGTAGTCCCAAACGATAGCTGAGGATTCTGGGTAGTGTAGTGTCTTCTGCCATCCTAAACTCTGAAAATGTGTTTCTCCGAATCGAAGGGGAAAAACACAACAGCATTGTACACAATTTAAACCAATCAATGTTGTGTAATTAACAAGAATAATCTGGTGTTTTTGAGTTGATGAGTCGTGCAGATATCACTGTAAAATCAATCGACAGTAAAGCGAATACTTACTTATGGACGCTCACATTGCCTTTAAGAGCCGCCGACATGGACCGATGCAGTGCTTCCCTGAGCGTCAAATACCGCCGCCGATGGGAATACATTGCAATCAGTTGAAAGCTCTTTGCGTCCGTTTATGAAGCTGAAGGAGACTCAGCACGTCACAACTGGACGCCATGGACCCTGACCAAGCATCACTCCTGGACGTTTAGGGAGTGAGAGTGTGTTGATCCCCACGCAAATGCACAGTGTAGCTGCGACTGTTACAAGGAAGGCTCGATAATCAGCATACGGCATATAGTTGTAAGCAGAGGTAAAGTGCTATTTTGTGGGGAGTGGACCGAACATCCTCCAGGGGGGTCCGGGGGCATGCTCCCCCGGGAAGATTTGTTTTAAAATATTGAAGTTAAAAGCATCAATCTGGTGCACTTTGAGAGCAAAATTAAGAGATCTATGGATAAAAACCTTTGTATCTCTTTGAATGTTACTCAGATTATAGACAGTCCTACTCGCACTAACATTAAGTCCCCAAATAAATCCTCCCTAATTGATCTCATTTTAACTAATGTTCCCCATAAATACTCATCTGTGGGAGTATTTGCAAATGATCTGAGTGATCACTGTGTTGTAGCCACAATTAGGGACACAAAAGTCCTAAAGGGTAAACCTCGCATTATCAGTAAGAGAGACAAAAAGCATTTTGTGGAGCAGGGTTTTGTTCATGATCTGTTTGGTTTTGATTGGGGTAAAATCGATCTGTGTGCTGATGTAGAAACTGCATGGTCTTATTTTTATCTTGGTTTTATGGAAATTATAGATAGACATGCACCCCTGCGTACATTTCGAGTGAAGGGACGAGACAACCCTTGGTTTTCTGCTGAACTGTCCAGTCTCCTTCATGAGAGAAACAAGGCCTGGGCAAAGGCTAGGAAATCAGGCTCAGAGGTAGAATGGCTGCGCTTTAGGCAGCTAAGAAATAGCTTCACATCCCAAATCAAAAGTGCTAAGTCAAAGTATTATCTGTCAGTTACCACAAAGAACCTGAATAATCCTGGAACATTTTGGAAAGCCATAAAATCGATATCCACCGGTGAAATCCGTAATGAGCTACCTCCGTGCATTACCACAGCATCTGGCACTATATCGGACAGGGCCACTATGTTAAATTGTTTTCATGAGCATTTTGTGTCCTGTGGCTCTCTGTTTGATTCTGTCACTAACTCTGCCTCTGTTAACACCTCAATCCGTGACTCTGAAAAACTTGTTTTTGAAAACCCTTTTAGTTGTACTCCTTTTACTGTTGATGTTGTTCGTGAAGCTTTAATCAAGTTAGATCCTAAGAAACCGGCTGGCCCGGGCAACGTAGAACCTTTCTTTTTAAAGATAGCTGCAGATGTTATTGCTCTTCCTCTCACTACTCTTTTTAATCTCTCCCTCAGCTCAAACACAATTCCAAAAATATGGAAGTCAGTTTATGTCCTGCCTATACTAAAAGGTGGGGAGGCCATTTTATTAAATAATTATAGACCTATCTCTAAATTATCAGTTCTGGCTAAGGTTCTTGAATGCCTAGTGAGTGAACAGGTAAAGGTGTTTTTATGTACAAATGACATCCTGTCTAAACATCAGTCAGGCTTCAGAAAGCAACATAGCACCATCACTGCGACAATGAAAGTGGTGAATGATGTGGCGAGTTTTTTAGATAATAAGCAGAGTTGTGCAGCTCTATTTATTGACCTGTCCAAAGCGTTTGATACCGTCGATCATCACATCTTAAAGCAGAGGCTACTCAGTATTGGCATATCCAGCCATGCAGTGGGGTGGTTTGTGAACTACCTCTCTGAAAGATTCATTTTGATGGGCTGTCTTCTGAGTGGTTAAACATTACTAATGGTGTTCCTCAAGGTTCTGTTTTAGGTCCACTTTTATTCTCCATCTACATCAATAGTTTAGGTGAAAATGTCGATGGAGCAATCTTACATTTTTATCCGGACGATACTGTGATGTACTGTGCAGGTCCCTCCATCAAGGAGACTGTTGTTGAATTGCAAGCTGTTTTTAACGAGAGACCCCAGTACCGGAGTACTGCCGCAACATCAAAGTGTCTGAGGGCATGTTCATTTAATAAACTATGAATGTTTTATATCCGGGAAGAAACTCATCTAACTGATCATTATTTATTTATTTTCAAAATAAAACCCACAATGCTAACGCTGAGCCTCTGAATTAACAACGAGCGAAAAGTACTAACAGATGACTGCATCGAAATTCACTCACAAAACCTTATTATTTATCTGCACATCCAACACATCGTTTCACATCGTGAGGGGACACAGAATCGAAGGGTACCCTCATTATCACTCAATTATACGAAATCGCGACTTTATAAACAAAAACAGACATCAAAACATGTGGCGCTAGGTAGCTAAAAATGCTAACATGGCTCACCTGTGTCGTAGTCTGGTCAAAACTGGTCTTCAATGGCATTAAAACGATAATGCCATCAGATCCTCCTTCGCACTCTCCAAGAACTTGGAGTTTCAGGCTCTGCACTTTCCCTCCTCACCTCATACCTCAAAGACCGTACCTACAGGGTAACTTGGAGAGGGTCCGAGTCCGACCCTTGTCAATTAACTACAGGGGTCCCTCAGGGCTCTGTTCTTGGTCCCCTCCTCTTCTTCCTGTACACAAACTCGCTCGGATCAGTCATTAGCCCGCATGGTTTTTCATACCACTGCTACGCTGACGACACCCAATTAATTCTGTCCTTTCCCCGCTCAGAGACCCAGGTCGTCGCACGCATCTCTGCTTGTCTAGCTGACATCTCTCAGTTTTCCCACACCACTCCGCTCCTCGGCTCCCTTCACTGGCTTCCGGTAACTGCTAGAATCCACTTCAAGACAATGGTACTTACGTACCATGCTGCGAATGGATCTGGTCCTTCCTACATCCAGGACATGGTTAAACTGTACACCCCAGCACGTGCACTACGCTCTGCATCAGCCAAACGACTCGCTGCACCCTCGCTGCGAGGGGGACCCAAGTTCCCATCAGCAAAAACACGTGGGTTTGCTATCCTGGCTCCAAAATGGTGGAATGAGCTCCCCATTGAAATCAGGACAGCAGATAGTTTACAACCCTTCCGGCGCAGACTGAAAACTAATCTCTTTCGACTCCACTTCGAGCGATAGAATTACTAACAATAAACTGCTAACAGAGCACTTATATACTAATAAAGGACTGGCTTATCTATAGCCAGTTGCGTAGCACTTGAAATGTTTGGCTCTATGAAACCTGATGTACTTATATGATTCTGTTTTCTTCAAGGTCGTGTCTTCCTGGTCGATTGTACTTTATTGTAAGTCGCTTTGGATAAAAGCGTCAGCCAAATGCAATGTAATGTAATGTAACAACGCTGCTGAAGTTAATCCATAGGTTAATCCAATGTGTCTGTGTCCCCTTGAAATGATTTCTGATAATCCATGAGCAATAAACCTGCTTTTCGGTTTCCAGATGTCAGAGCTAGAGACAGCTTCACTCTCATGCAAAACTGTCTGCGAAGCCCACATCTTTTTGTTTTGCCATGTGTGTGAGTGGGGAGATTCCCCTTCGATTCTATTGGCTCTAACGGTCAGAAAATCGACCAATGGGTTCCAGAGAAACGGTAAAACCCCCATTTCCACCCAAATCACCTCAGAAGTGGAGTTCTTTTGGCTAAACCTCTCTAAAAAGGTCAAATGTCACTTGTTTTGCATCAATCTTGATACAGTGTACTTATTATGTGTTGTACTTTGGATTCCTAAAGCTTTTAGTCTACCTTACCATCATCCAAGGGTAGTTTTCACTATAAGTAAAAAAAAATGTTTGGACGGACACTATCATTTACAGTTTTTTACTATGTTCAATCTGAATTTTCTTTAAAATAAAACATATCTATATTGTTCTGACTCTTCTACATCCAACTCACAGGTTTATCATTACTTTGAGGAAAAGGATTAATAATTTAACCCTTTTAGAAGGGAAGATATGGTCATTTGTTCTGGGAATGTCATTTTCGAGCCTGAGACCTGAAAAACAGGCTCAGGGCTAAACTGTTAAAGGTAACCCGTTTTCTATAATGTAATAAATAATAAATGCAAAGAAACTGTAGTTTTTGTCTATGATGTAACAATATATACAACTTTATAAGCTATCAAGCTATCAAATATGTTTTGCGGCTCCAGACAAAAATAATGTGTGGAAAAGGGGGCAAAATGGCTCTTTTGGTCAAAAAGGTTGCAGACCCCTGCCCTAGGCGAACATCTATAGCCAGTGCTACGGGCCGGCCCTGGTCCCATGTCATGCTTTTCTGGTTATTACCCGTCCCCTTGTGTGCTATGAAAGCTTTTTTGATAGTGGAGCCTTGCCCCCTCAGCACCCCCTTCACGCGTCCATTCGCGATGTCTCGCTGTCTAACAAGCAGGAAACCACACAGGTCACACTGTCAGCTCCTCGCAGCAGCGAGCCAGTGGGCGAGCTGACCAATCAGAGCACACTGGGCTCACAGGGAGGGGGGGGGCAGGAGCTCCAACAAGGCGTTTAGGACAGTGAGTGAAATTCAGTGAATACACATACTATACAGAGATGCTGTATGAGAAAACCAATGTGAGTTTGGAAAATTGCACAATGTAAATCTATTCTAGTAGACCTCAACAATGGAATTATGATCAGTAGAAATGGCCATGTCATGGGACCTTTAATACATTTTAACGGCCTAAAACAAAGATAACGTGAAGCCGGAAGTGACGTCATTGTCACAGCTAGGCAAACCAGTATGAACCAAAAGCACGACTCCACAAACAAAGTACAAAAGAAAGTCTTTACTGAAAAAAGTGGCACTGTGAGCTCTCCGTAGAGGTAACATGTTAACGTAACAAAAAACACTCTTCCGAGGAAAAGGTTAACATAGTATCAAAAATGCAAAGGATAAAATAAATTCCAAAACTTGGTTCTTAGCTCTTAGCAGAAAAAACATGGACTTCACGCTGGCAGTCAGGCACATGGGACAAAACTAACTGGCAACAAGACAAGGGAGACAGAATCTATATATAGGCAGGCTAAGGGGGAACAGGTGCAGACAATTAGGTCGGGGTCGACAATCACAGTGGAGGGAAAACACACAAAGGGAGGAAGTGAGGTAATCTGCAACAAGAAGGAAAGGTTACTACAAAATAAAACAGGATACAAGACTGAACTAAAAACATTAACTTAACGGATTTTACGAGACATAACAGTCATGTGAACAACGGGGTTTTCCTTTTAAATAAAGCTTTTTTAAATAAAACGGTGCATTCATTTAATATTCAGCAATAATAACATCTCAGCGTCAAAGTCAGTGTGTTTAGTGTGCAACACTATGTGTCATTTCATCTTAAATTAACTTTTTCTTAGAAAACGTAATATTTAGCCACAAGCTAATGCTAACCGGAAATGACGTCTTTTACTGCTGGAAACCGGAAGTCATGTTCTGAACATTCGGTTTTCAGAATATAGCAGTTTTAAATTAAAACAGTGTATGTAAACTTCCGGTTTTCAGAATAAAACAGCATTAATTAAAACAGTGTATTTAATTTAAATTACACCATATAAACATTGATTTTAATTTCTTACAGGCCTCGACTGTTATTGGTACTGCTTATACCAGCAGAGGCCACAGGATCCGGGGTAATAGAGTGCCACAGTGACGCGTCCTAAAACCCGGATGTAAGTTAGCATTTTACCACTTCCGGTTCCTTCGACAAAAACCAATGAAATTTCTCCATAGGATTTTGGAAAATAGCTCAAAATAAGGTCTGTGGTTGACACAAATTGAAGCGACAGATCACGTTTTGTTCAGCCGGATAATATCCACATGTCTACTGTACTTTTATAATTTTCTAATCATAATTCTAATCGATAGATTTATGATTTACTTCCGGGTTTTAGGACGCGTCACTGTGGCACTCTATATGGAGTGCTGGTATATCCATGCCTTGATGGAAGGGGTATTATTGGCAACCAGTTTATCTTCTTCAACCTGTTAAGCCCGGGGCGGGGGCTCCCGCAACATCTTGCAAGAAACAGCGTCTGAGGGCTTCTTAACATTTAACAAACTATGAATTTGTCATACCCACTTTACAGGAAGAAACTCAGCTACCTGACGATATGAACCATTTTTACCGAAACAAAACACAAGTCTTATGCAGAGCCTCTGAATTAGCCCTGAGCGGAAAAAATTCTAATGCATTTAGCACAGAACTCACGGTAGAAATAATGTATTACTTATTGGAACACTCTCTGAAGAACCTGCACCTTACCGTGGTAGAGAAGTTTGTGTGCCCTGATGAACCTTGGGGCTGTGTTGTCTGGAACCTTGTGTTCCTGGTAGGGTCTCCCATGGCAAATTGGTCTCAGGCAAGGGGCCAGACTAAGATTGGTTCAAAAGACCTCATGAAAGAACAACAAAGAAGTAAGGATACCTGGCCCGGAGGAAGCCCGGGGTCCCTTTCTGGAGCCAGGCCCAGAAGGAGGACTCGTCAGCGAGCGTCTGGTGGCCGGGCATGCCACGGATCCCCGGTTGGGTGCTTCGTTGTTGGAGTTTACCCCAGTGGACGAGAGGGTCGCCTCCCTACGCCTGCGGGTTATGGTGGGGAAAACTCTGACTGTTGTATGTGCTTATGCATCCAACAGCAGTTGAGAGTATACAGCCTTCTTGGAGACCCTGGAAAGAGTCCTGTATGGGGCACCTGAAGGGGACTCTTTAATCTTGCTGGGAAACTTCAATGCACATATGGGCAATGATGGAGACACTTGGAGGGGCGTGATTGGGAGGAACTGCCCCCCTGATCTGAGCCGGAGTGGTGGTTTGTTACTGGACTTCTGTGCTAGTCATGGATTGGCCATAACAAACACCATGTTCGAACATAAGGATGTGTACGTGGTACCAGAGCACCCTAGGCAGAAGGTCCATGATCGAGTTCGTTATCGTATCATCGGACCTGAGGCCGTATGTTTTGGACACTCGGGTAAAGAGAGGGGCGGAGTTGTCAACTGATCACCATCTGGTGGTGAGTTGGGTCGAGTGGCGGGGGAAGCCTCTGGATAGACCTGGTAAGCCCAAACGTGTAGTTCGGGTGAACTGGGAACATCTGGAGGAGGCCCAAGTTCAGGAGGCCTTCAACTCACACCTCCGGCGGAGCTTTTCGGGCATTCCTGTGGAGGTTGGGGACATTGAACCAGAGTGGTCGGTGTTCAAAGCCTCTATTGCCGAAGCCGCGGCGGGGAGCTGTGGTCTCAAGGTCTTAGGTGCCTCAAGGGGTGGTAACCCTCGAACCTCCTGGTGGACACCGGTGGTCAGGGAAGCCGTCCGACTGAAGAAGGAGGCCTTCAAGGATTTGATATCCCGGGGGACTCCCGAGGCAGTTGCAAGCGGCTGAAATGATGAATGTAAGAGTACAGTAATCATAGATAACACGGCAGGGTCCGTTACAGTTTGTTTTCATCTGATTTCAATTAAACAAAGTCTTGGCTTTCAGAATATTAAACTTGTTTCGTCAAATTCAGATGATAAATACAGCTTTGAAGCTTGTAACGGCATAACTACAAGCGGAGAACGGAGTAATTTAACGTCACAGCAGGCATAACAACAGCCGGTGTTTCTCGTGAGTGTTTTCCCCGGGAAACAAATACAATACACACAAATGCAAAATTACACAAACACACACACACACATATACACACACACTCGCGAGCTTCCCCTCCAAACGAAAATATCTTCCCTCCGTAGTATTTTGATCATTTGCTCCACTAATAATCAATCAGATCGATGGATTCCAGAGAAGAGGAAACTTTGAAGGCCTTTTTCTCAAAATGATGACTCGGTGAAAGTCATTATGTGGTGTTGTTAGGCCTCAATGATTGACGTGATTGACGTGATTCAAGATGGCGCCTGTGTCGGCTCGCCGCTCGCTCAGCTGTCTACCTATAGCTATCCTGTTTTTGTTTTATGTTTGTCAGAATGTCTCTGCTCTGCTCGTCTATGATCGCCAAGCCCTCCTTCACCTCAGACCCTCACTGGAGTTGATACTGCTGCCCAAAACCACATCTGGCAACCAAAAATCGTCCCCCCCCCCCTCTACTGTTGGACATACCTTTCTACCTGCGCAGGTTGCCCTCCATCCTGCCTCGCCGAAAGCGCTTCAGACGACGGGGAAAGCGTGGTGGTGCACTGGTCCACCTTAAGGCTTACCTGACGGCTTCTTCCGGGACCTATCCACGCCTCGGATGTCATGGCCCTCCCGCTGCACGTCATGTGAGGGATCGGTGGATTCGCCCTGTCTTTCCGGAGCTGCGGACTCTGCTGGGCCCGCTGGCAGCTACTCCTGCCCGCCTGACTGCTCCCGGCCCGCGCGGCGTTCAACACGGACATCTTCGACAGCTGAGACGAACTACACCGTCGGCAAGCCCGGAGCGAAAACTTCGTCTGGCTTTGCTAAATGCTAGGTCGATAGCTAACAAAACGTTCCTGCTGAACGACTTCTTCACCTCCCGTGAACTGGATTTCATGTTCCTGACGGAGACCTGGGCACACGCTGGCGAGTACACATCATTCTTTGATCTTCTTCCTCCTGATTGTACATTCTTTAGCTCCCCCCGTGCCACCGGCCATGGCGGGGGCATAGCTTCGGTGTTTAGAGCTAGCCTCCAGTGCCGATTGCTACACCATGTCACTAGCTATGCTAGCTTTGAGTTGCAACTCTTTGAACTGAACCCGGCCTCGCCTATACTCTGCGCAGTTGTGTATCGTCCGCCAAAGCGCAATAAGGATTTCATAAATGACTTTTCTGACTTTCTGTCCGGGATCATGGTGAATTATGATCGTGTTTTGATCTGCGGAGACTTCAATGTCCATGTGTGTTGTGAGTCCAGGCCTCTGGTTAGGGACTTTTTAAATCTCCTTGATTCTTTTGGTCTCGTTCAGTCCGTGGCTGGCCCAACACACGAAAAAGGACACACTTTGGACTTGGTATTGTCGTTTGGACTGTCTGTATCTGTGGATGAAATATGTGCAGCAACGCGTATCTCAGACCATTTACCGGTTCTGTTTACAACCTCCATCCCTTCCGCAGGAGTCGAGTCCCGTGCCCCTGCGCGTCGTCTGCGTTCGATTAACCCCTTGACTGCCTCACAGTTCTCTGATGTTTTTAACGCTTCTCTGATCTGTAAATTAGATGTGGACTGTGCTTTTAATGCTGATGAGCTTCTCTCTATGTTTGACTTGACATGCACACCAATACTGGATTCTGTTGCTCCTTTTACGCTTAGACGCAACAAAGTTCTATCAGAACCGTGGCTCAATGACTGTACTCGTGCTCTCAGACGCGCTTGCAGGCGTGCTGAGAGAAAGTGGAAAAAGGATAAACTCCATGTCTCCCTGGAAATCCTTCGTGCTTCCCTCTCTGACTACCAGACGGCAGTCAAAGCAGCCAAAACAGAGCACATTTCTCTGTTCATCTCTAAAAACAGCCATAAACCTCAGGTTCTTTTTAATGTCCTCAACTCCATCATTAATCCCCGTGATGTTTCTTCTGTTGTGCCATCGCCTGCTCTCTGCAATAAGTTTCTTAAATTTTTTATTGGAAAAATATCTGCTCTTAGGCTAGCTCACACTAGTGCTACCCCCGATCCTGCTCCCTCTCTGTGCCCTGCTGTCCTCGACCACTTTGAGCCTATTTCCCTCTCTTCTCTCTCGGACATAGTGGAGCACCTGCGGCCGACAAACTGCTCCTCTGACAGCATTCCCTCTCGCCTTCTCAAAGAGGTTTTTCTTTCAGTTGGAGCAAGTATTTTATTACTTTTAAACACCTCTCTTACCTCAGGATGTGTCCCAGCTGCCTTTAAACATGCCGTGGTTACGCCACTACTTAAAAAGAAAAGTCTCGACCCCTCCACTCTCGCAAATTTTAGGCCCATCTCCCAGCTACCATTTTTATCAAAAGCCCTGGAGCGCGTAGTCTACGCCCAGCTGCAGTCTTTCTTAATCCTTCATGGCATCCATGAAAAGTTTCAGTCTGGCTTCAAACCCATGCACAGCACTGAAACAGCCCTTTTAAGAGTTTTTAACGATCTGCTCCTAGCCGCCGACTCAGGTAGCCCAGCTGTCTTGGTGCTGTTGGACCTGACAGCTGCCTTCGACACCGTGGACCATGGCATCCTGCTGTCACGGCTTGAACAGTCCGCTGGCATCACAGGCTCTGCCCTCGCATGGTTCAGGTCCTACCTTAAGGACCGTAGCTTCTCAGTGCAGCTAGGTGCCTTCTCCTCTGCCAAAGCCCCTCTTACCTGTGGGGTCCCCCAAGGCTCGATTCTGGGCCCCATCCTGTTCCTACTGTACATACTGCCCCTAGGTTCTATTCTAACAAAACATAATATTCCCTTCCACTGCTACGCTGACGACGTCCAGATATATCTCCCGCTCAAAGCAAACATCAAACAGTCACTACAGCAGCTGATGGACTGCTTAACGGAGATCAAATCCTGGCTGAGCAACAATTTCTTGAAACTTAACGAGGGCAAGACGGAGGTCATCTTTTTTGGACCACAACCCCCAGCCTCTCAGGTTGATATTCTGGGCTCCCTCCAACAAAACATCCTCCCCTCGGTCATGAACCTTGGCGTGACCTTGACGAACACTTTTAAATTCGATAAGCAGGTCAGCAGCGTAGTCAAATCCTGCTTTTTTAAAATAAGACTATTGGCCAAAACCAAGTCCTATTTATCTTTTAAAGACATGGAAAGGGTCATCAACGCCTTTGTTACCTCAAGGCTGGACTATTGTAACGCTCTGTATGTGGGTATGGACCACGCGTCAATTAAACGCCTGCAGCTGGTCCAAAATGCAGCTGCACGTTTGCTGACTGGCCATAAAAAGCGTGACCACATCACCCCAATTCTGGCCTCACTGCACTGGCTTCCAGTTCGGTCCAGAATTGATTTTAAAATCCTTTTATTTGTTTTTAAAGCTCTAAATGGGCTGGCTCCTTCCTATATAGCTGAACTCCTCCAGCGCTACACCCCAGCCAGAGCTTTAAGGTCTGCTGACCATCTGCTGCTGGTAGTGCCCAAGACCAGGCTCAAAACCCGAGGGCACCGAGCCTTCGCAGCAGCTGGCCCCAGGCTCTGGAACACTCTGCCCCTCCACGTGAGGTCGGCCCAGACCCTAGGGGTTTTTAAATCCTCACTAAAGACTCACTTCTTCTCTCTGGCCTTCTAGTCTGAGCGGAGCACGACTCCTGACTATTCCCTGTGTTTGCTATATATCTGTTGTAAATTTGTGTCTTTTATTGTGATTATAAGTGTTTTTTATTGCATGTACAGCACTTTGGCTCGACCAAAAATCGCTTTTAAATGTGCTATATAAATAAAGCTTGATTTGATTTGATTTGATTATATAATGTGACATATTTCGCTTAATATTTGGAGTACAACAACAAGCCTGATATCATTAGAAAGCTAGGAATATCCTCTTTCCAACAGTGTATACAACTCAAAATGTGTCTTCGGGTCAATGTGACTGATTTCGATGGAGCAGGTCACAAATGATTAATGATAATCCATCATTCAATTTTTTCTCAAAACCCCTCAAAAACGGAGGTTTGTTTTTTACTTAACCTCTCTAAAAAGATCAAATGTCACTTGTTTTGCATCAATCTTGATACAGGGTACTTATTATATGTTATAGTTTGTATTCCTAAAGCTTTTAGTCTACTATCCCATCATTCAAGGGTGGTTTTCACTATAAGTAATGTTTTTTTTCATTTACATTGTTTTACTATGTTCAATCTGAATTTACTTTGAAATAAAAAAATTCTATATTGATTCTGAATCCTCTCTATTCAATTCACAGGTTTATCCTTGCTTTGAGAAAAAATATTATTAATTTACCTCTTTTAGAAGTGAAGATATAGTCATTTGTTCTGGGAATGTCATTTTCGAGCCTGAGACCTGAAAAACAGGTTTCGGGCTTAACTGGTTAACATTATTCAGACTCAGCTCTCTAAACTAAAGCTTCTTTTAAATGTTGATAAAACCAAGGTAAGGCTCTTTTCAAAAGCTAAAAAGACACCAGAGCCTGTTTTAGATATTGTTACTACGCAAGGAATAAAACTTGAAGAGGTTACCTGTTACAAATACCTTGGTATCTGGCTTGATGATTGTCTCTCTTTTAAACTTCATGTTAATAACCTGCTTAAAAAACGGAGGGTTAGGCTAGGTTTCTTTTACAGTAACAAGTCCTGTTTCTCACTTGAGGCCAGGAAAAGGCTAGTCACTGGGACCTTTTTACCTGTGCTGGACTATGGTGATTTGATTTATATGAATGCACCTGCCAATTACCTGGTCAAGTTAGATGCTGCGTATCACAGCGCACTGAGATTTGTGACAAACTGTAAAGCATTAACCCATCACTGTACCCTGTATGCAAGGGCTGGTTTGCCTTCGCTAACTGTACGGAGGCTCAGTCACTGGTACATTTTTAAAGCCATATTAGGGAAACTTCCATCCTACATCTGCTCTCTAATCTCACGGCGAATTGTAAGTGGCTACTGCCTGAGATCGCATGCTGTAGTTTTATTAAATGTGCCAACTGCTAGGACTGTCTTAGGGAAGATAGCTTTTAGATGCGCAGCTCCTCTGTCTTGGAATAGTCTGCAATGGAAATGGAAACTGAGCGATCTGGTGCCACTAAATGTTTTTAAAGCTTGGTTGGATGCTACTCAATCGGAAGCTGTTGGTACCTGCTCATGTGAATAGTTATGTAAATTGTATTCCCTGTAATGATGCTGTAAAATGTCCTTTTTGTTGTTCTGTTTATGTTTTTATGTATCATGTGGAACCTACTTGAGCAGGTATCCCTTGAAAAAGAGATCAATGATCTCAATGGGATACACCTGGGTAAATACAGATTTGAAATGAAATGAGACCCAGGCGTACTTGTACTGTACTGTAACTTTTCAAATTATGATTTTCTTTTTATTCATTTTTTTTCAAAAAAACAAAGACCCTCTCTCTTTTTGTCCCGATCCATTTATATAACAACCTGTCTGAAAATGAACTGATCAGATTTGGCCACTTTATGATGTCATTTGGCTTGTGTAACCAGACAATAACCCAAGGTAACCCCCCCCCCCCCCCACGTCATCACCTGAATCTCCTCCTAGAGCACCATTGGGTTCTTTGTAACCAAATGTCTCTCAGAGGGGCGTGGGGAGGGGCTCCTTTTTTTCATCTAAAGTAACAGATAGAGAATCAGCACTTTTGGAACAGGGCTGAAACAGAGGGGATGTTACAATGGGTGACTTGTTTGGTATTTCAGCCAAACACTTCAGACACGTTTTGTATATAACTGAGACCTATAATGTATTGATGATTAACAGTATAATAGGGGACCTTTAAGACTATGTTGCTTAGTTTGTTGGAATAATCAAAAGCCAACTTCTTGATGTCGTTTGATGTAAAAAAACGTTTGCCCATTTCATGCCCTTGCACAAAAAATAGGCATCTGTCTTGTGTGTGTGTGTGTGTGTGTGTGTGTGTGTGTGTGTGTGTGTGTGTGTGTGAGAGAGGCTGAGATGCACAAACCTAATATATATGCATAATCAGAATTGTAATTCTCATACACGCACTGCATAATACCCCAATATGGAAGGCCTTTCTAAGAAAATTGCAGCATATTTTATCTAAAAGAAATGTACATACTGAACTGCTGTGTAATACATTGTACACATGCAGTTTGAATTGTAGACAAAAATGAGTGTAGGTACACTAGAACGTGAGAACTGTGTATACAGTACTGTCGTTATGGTAACCTACTTCACTACATCCACTGTAGTGAAGCTTTGCCGATCCCCCCTCCCCGGGGATCGGCTTTGGACGGTGTCCTAAGCGTAGACCCCGGGGGAGGGTCTCGCCGACTGGCGAGTTACGTATATATTTATATTGTTGTATGTCTGATATTTTAAGAGTATTTTAGTGTGTATATGGAGGGAGAGCAGCAGGGTGGGAGTGGCCCTAAATTGTGGGTTGGTTAAGTGCATGTGTGTGCCGTGTGTGTTTACAATTGCAGAGTTGTGTGCCTCCGGTAGAGGGTGTTCGCGTGCCGTGTTCTTTGTGTGGTGTGCCGTGCTAAAGCTATTAATCTAGCCCTGTTTGAAGTGTATAAAGTGGGCTCCACAGTTAGTGGGAGTTCCTTGAGTCCCGTGGATTCGCTTCCTCTCTTGCTCTCTCCTCTTATCAATGAACTGTTCTTATAATAAAGATTGTCCTACATTTTGTACATAGCTGTCTCTGTATTTATTGGAAGGTTCTGACAAAGTGGTAGTGTTTCCTGCCAGACCTGAGCGAATCCAACATATATTACCATATATAACCAAGGCAGAAAGAAAAATGTCAGAGACAGGTGAAGTTAACGATATCCCTACGACTGAGAACAAAGACATTCCTAATCACCCATGATCATATTTGAGGGGGAAGTTCTATAAAACAGCTGGTAGTTATGGCTACTTTTAACTTAAGTAGGCTACATATCAAAGCCCTTAATTTTAATTGAGTAAAGAAGTTCAGTCAGTACTTCAACTACACATCACTGGCATTGCTGTTCAACATTCTTATTTGGTTTCCTGATAAAAACAAGTCCAATATTCTCTCTCCTTTTACTTCTGGTTTGGTCTCCACCAGCTCCTGCTTAATATGTCTCTGACATATACTGTGTGTCTATGGGCTTGATGCAGGGCAAGTAGTGTACAGTAAATGGTAAATGATTTATTCAAGCTTTTTGCTGTAGGAAATGAAGGGGGGGGGGTTGGAGGTTTATGGGCTGGAAACAAAACGATAGGTCTGTTCTGTATGGGGAATCTGTTTCTAGGTTAATAGCTTCTAGGGGCAGCTGTCCTTTAAAATGTATGTTATTATCATCTATAACCAATGCATTTATCAGTGCATGTGTGTAGATGTATTTGTGTAAAGCAGTGATTCTCAAACTCTATTCCCTCTTTTAGAGGGAGATTTTTTTTTAAAGTTTTCAGTCTTTAGACCAAAAAGCAGGATTCTCCTTTGAAGCCATGTTTGTGCAGTAACTTTACCTGCGAGATGGAGTGGAAACTGAAGCATGCTCCATGTCCACACACCCAGAATAATATACACCATGGCTGGACTGGAGTCCCTTTGACACACACACATACCATGTATACATCACTTCAGGGGACATTACATTGACTTGCATGCATTTCCTGGAGACTTATCCTAACCTTAACCATAACCAACACACGCCTAACCCTAACCCTTACCCTTAACCTTACCCTTACCCTAACCCTAATCCTAACCAAGTCTTCACCCTAAAATTAATGATTCCCCTCATGGGGACCTCCAATTTGTCCCCATAAGGGAGGCGAGTCCCCACACGTGACTGTGTAAACAGATTTAGGTCCCCACAAGTATAGTAATTCTAGGCCACACACACACACACACACACACACAGGTTTGATTTCACATTAATGTTAAGTCAACAAGTCAACACCTTCCCTGCTCTCCTCCGTCCTGTTACTCACTTCATGTCGGTCAGTGTTTCCGAGGTGAACTCCAGTATATCGGCGGCGGTGCCCACGAAGATGAGCAGTAACTGGGAGAGCTGGTCTCTGGTCAGCTCTCCAGCGGCCGGCAGCAGCCACTTCCCTATGATCAGTAGGATGAGCAGGATTTGGTGCAGAGCCAGGATCCAGTCGTTGGCACAAACTGAGGTCTGTCGTGTGCAGACAGAGAAATAAATCATACAGAGAAAAAACATGGTGACCCTGAGAGCTCATCGCACTGCTAACTTAGACAACATCTCCACCAAGTTGACAACAAATCGCTGCAAATACAGAAAGATGCAACGGTTGACATGAAGTGTTGGGTTGCTCATTATTAGTCAATTCAAATAGTACACATCAGTCATGTCCTGCATTCATTCTGGATTATGTTTATTGATGTGTTATTCCATTACAGCTGGAGTGGAGCTCATGATACTAATCATTATACTTATGCTGGATGAGGTAATACTTGTACTGTATATGTCAATGGTAATTTATTACTTTTCTAATAATAGTAGATACAAAGTATAACTTGGTATGCAATTAAAATACTGGGGAAGTACTTAGGTACAACATTTTAGTAAATGTACTTCATCAATGAATATTAGAAGCAGTCTTAAGTACCAATCAGTGCTTCCGTTAGCCGGTAATTACCGGTTTTTAGCTGGTCAAATTGAATAAAAACCGGTAAATTCAAAATATGCCGGTCAAAATGTCCGATGCTCCGATCGATTGGCCGCCGATCATTATCGGCCGATATTCATTCTTAATAGCTTGATCTGTGCTCTCTATAGGCCGATCAGGAGAGCTGGATCTGATCGATATGGACATAAACGTGAGTGAAGTGTAACCGGACGCGAGAGAGAGATCAGATCAGCTGCTGAGTCTGACCTGAAGCCCCGCACACTGTTTAGTGCGCTCATAGACTGTGTATATAAATGGACGTAGGGTCCGTGACGTCACCCATAGGATTCTGTAGAGTTGCCGAGAAGCCCTTAGTAGGCGGAGTCGGCCACTAACTGCTCGACAGTGACGACAGAGTTCAACTCCCGCCTGTTCCAGCCTGCTCCAAATAAGGGCGAAGAGGCGGAGCCGAGGCGGGACCTGCTGCCACCGAGCTGGAAGTTCCAGAGCTAGCTGAAGCTACCAAGCTAAGCTAACATGCTCCCCATTGTCAAGGAATATTTTAATCCGATCTCTTTGTGTCTTGAGTTTCTCAGCTTTCCTGAGATCTTATCAAATTTACAAACAATATGCTTTTCGTTAAGTTGCAGCTCCTGTCTGTAATGTGTGGAGAACACAGGTCAAGAGGTCCTCTGCCTTCCTGTGGGTGAGGGGTTTGGTTCATTTGAGTTGGTAACACAAACTAGTCTTTGTTCCCATGTCTGGTAATAATTAAGATAGGAACCGCCTTTTCTCCCTAGTTCCATGTTTCTACTCTTTGTGTATTCAGAGATGGCTTGGTAGCTCACATGTAAAGTGTGATATGCTCTGTGATCTCTCCGGCCGTATTATACTCTCAATAAATATCAGTATTTGACTAAAGCCGCTCCTGCTTCCATCCTTTCCTGAGCCTTGGCTCTGCATTGCTGCTACAGAAGTTTTCTTCACAAATTGGCGTTGTAGGCAGGATACCAAAAGATTTTCAGAACTGGTAAGTGTAATTTCAAATCTATATTTGGGCATTGCTTTACCAGAATCTGTGATTGACGGTATCATAAAAAAATTACCTGTGAAACTGAGCGGCTGCATTTTTTTTTAGTTTCTCTACTCTTTACATTTGGGGGTTTAATGATAACCTTGGGAATCGGTGTCTAGGGGATTTCGTCCTGGCTGATTTTCCCTGTGACTGCTGCTGGGCAAGTGCCTTCAGAGCAAACACAGCTCATGTAAAAAACAATAAGAATATTTGGGTGTAATGATAACCTAGGAATATCGATTTTGACTGATTTCCTCTGTGTGTGTTTTTTTGGAATTAAATTACCAGACAATTACACACAGCAAATATTCGGAGAGACCTTAAAGAGAGCATCAGTAAAGTGGACTTCTGCATTAGGAGCAATGTGATAGATTTGTATTGAAATAAATCGCCGAATTCTGGAGATTTCAGCGGTCAACCGGTTAAATTAACAGCAGGCATCGCCTCGGATCTGCCTGCTGCTGCTGCAGTGTGTGTGTGATTCCACCCCCCCTGCAGGGGCCGCAGGCAAGAGAGGAAAAAAGCACAGAGTGTCATATATCTTTTCCTCACACCATTGCCGATTTTTTTCGGTCTAAAAGCATTTATTTTGTCTGCACCGTAGTTTCCTACTTGCTGGAGAAACTGGGTGTCTGACCGGGATGCACACATCAAAATAAAGGTTAATTGGTCATTAATGGGAAGGGTGGTATGCGAGAATGTGACATAGCGCTATATTTCATCGTTGTAATGAACTGATGGGTTGTTAAATTTTACTGTTGTTGGAGAAGAAAAGGTACTGAATAAATAAAAAGTCTATGCTCTCCGGATCGGGGTGAGCAAAGCACCACTAAATTGGCATTGTGGTTGTTGATTGAGAATAAATTAGTTATTGCTCTTCAACAGATTCCCTTCTTAGCACTTGTACAAGTATATATGAGTAAGAAGGCACTCATATTAAACAGATATTTCCCTACCTCCTCTGAAATCTCTCTATTCGGATTAAATTAAGTTGGATGAGCTTTGCTGTCACGCTGATGTTTGTTGCGAGTTCATGTTTGTTTGTCTAATTGTTTCTATATTGGTTTGCCTACCCGCCATCTTGTGTATGCTTTGTAACAACTAATAATGAATCAGTCCATAGCCAGGGTTAAGTAAATGACTTGAAAAAAAAAAATAATAATAATAATGTAAAGATGTAAAGCAAAATTATATATTATAGTATAAATGTGCTGCAAATGTGCTGCAAAATGAAAATAAAAAGCAAAAGAGTGTTTTTATGTCCTGCATCTGTCTCACACCCTGAGACCATCAGAGGCACCACTGCTGGTCATAAATACCGGCATGAGGAGATCAGGGTTAAAATAAATCTGTCTGCTCAATTAGGTCAATGTTGTATTATTTGTTTCATTTATTCTTAATCTATGTATTGTATGGTAATAATGAATAAAAACGTAATGTATTGAACACATTCCGAAACAAAGCAAGACAGAACTAGACTCAGACATAATACTAATTGTGGTTGAAACCTTTTGCGCTGTTGCTGCAAAATGGAAACTTTGTTGATTATCTATTCCAACTGGCCACTGGAATCAGATAATTGATATAAGTTGAAGTTCAATTACAGTTTTTTTAACTATAGTTTAACATTCTTTATTAAACTGTTTCAAATTATTTCTAGTACAATTGGTCTACAGACATTACTACAATTCTAATAGTTGTTAAACTACTGACCTTATGAACAACAGAGTAAAGGTCGCTGGTTAAGCCAGGATCAATTATATTTGTTGAGGTCTTTATTGTGTGCATAATTAAATGTGCTAAATGAATTGAGAATTATTTTTTTTTGAAAAGGAGTATGATGGTGCAATCTCTTTAAGATAAGTAATTGCAGTTCCAAGACAGATGTTGTTTTCCCTGGGCCTCTCCTTCGCGGGCCCATAAATCATGAGATTTCCAAATGCGAACAGACAGAGCAACTAAAACAACTAAAGCAGCAGTGGTAATAATAACAGAAACGCTAAAGAGTCACATGTAATAGAAATATATAAGAGCATTCATTTTAATTGTGTAGCAGTCAGTTTATAATTTTGGCAGCACTGTTGAGCATTTTGAGAAACATTTTTTATTTTCATGCCTCTGTGCAAGGCTTAGTCTTTCTATCTGTATAGCCAGTGGTGTTAAGTAACTAAGTTCATAAACTCAACTAGTACTATACTTGGGTACAATTTTGAGATATTTGTACTTTATTTAAGTATTTCAATATTTTGCTACTTTGTTCTTCTACTCCACTACAGTTCAGAGGTAGCCTACATGGTGTACTTCTACTCCACTACATGTATTTAATCCCTTTAGTTACTTTACAGATGTGGATGAATGATGTGAAATATAATCAAGTGTTAAATCAGACTTTAGTTCCACCTGGAGTAAATCCACAAGCTACCCTGCAGTATACAAAGTCATTCAAACTAGCTGCACCTTTACCGGCTTTGAGAACACTTTCATGATCAATCACTATTAAATATATCATATATATTATTCTGAAATGGACCAATCTGCACAACAGGGGCGGATCTAGAAAAATATTCATGGGGTGGCATCCCCTGGCAGAAGTATATGCTGATTTAATCGCAGTCATATCAATCAATGTTAACTTGGTAAGCCACAATATTGATATTTTAACTCAATAACATTTGGTGACATTATTGTGGCACATCAGTAAAGCCTTAAATATAAATATATAAGATGGTAGACATAATTTAATGAATTTTAACTGAACAATAACTGAATGAGTTTGTCTCACTCTTAGACCAGCAGGGGTACCAAATCAATGCAGACAGCTGCAATAAGTACATGAATTAACTGTCTCATCGATGTGTGTCTGTATGAATATGATAATATTAACAATCATATCATTCCTATCAGCTGTCAATCACTGTTATGATTCACATATTCAGTGTTATTATTAAATAAACTATATTTGTTGGAGGGGATAATGATAAATGTTCCTCAAGATGCTTGTTCACCCTCCTTCAAATTTGAAAGACAAGTAATTACTATCATATATCAAAAGAATCAAAAGAACAGTTCAACGCCCCACAACTTAATTGCAAACAGTTACAACCTTGACTTTACATCAGAAAGAACAAACTGCAGTGACTAACTGCATCAGTTAGGGTTAAAAAAACGTGTATTCAGCTGAAACATATACATCGCTGCAGTTATTATCCAGTGGAAAGCCCTTACCTACTGGCCTAGTTAAATCAAAGTGGTTACTTTCTTTTGGCTGGGCAGTGAAGTTGTACACACCGTCTTATTTGACTTTCTCAGGACATGAAACCGTTTTTTGGGGGGAAGACCCACACAAAGAAGAAAAATATTATACACACGTAAGGTAACTAACTGCCTCTTAACAGTTTATTATTCTCATCGACTCATCCGTGAGCAGAGTTGTTGGCATCAAGTTGGCATGCCTATAATTACATTACATTGCATTTAGCTGACGCTTTTATCCAAAGCGTCTTACAATAAGTACATTCGACCAGGAAGACACAACCTTGAAGAAAACAGAATCATATAAGTACATCAGGTATCATAGAGCCAAACATTTCAAGTGCTACTCAACTGGCTATAGATAAGCCAGTCCTTTATTAGTATATAAGTGCCTTGTTAGTAATTCTATCGCTCGAAGTGGAGTCGAAAGAGATGAGTTTTCAGTCTGCGCCGGAAGATGTGCAGGCTTTCTGCTGTCCTTATGTCAATGGGGAGCTCATTCCACCATTTTGGAGCCAGGATAGCAAACCCACGTGTTTTTGCTGATGGGAACTTGGGTCCCCCTCGCAGCGAGGGTGCACCAAGTCGTTTGGCTGATGCAGAGCGGATTGCACGCGCTGGGGTGTACAGTTTAACCATGTCCTGGATGTAGGAAGGGCCAGATCCATTCGCAGCATGGTATGCAAGTACAAGTGTCTTGAAGTGGATTCTAGCAGTTACCGGGAGCCAGTGAAGGGAGCGGAGGAGCGGAGTGGTGTGGGAAAATTTTGGAAGGTTGAAGACCAGACGAGCCGCTGCATTCTGGATGAGCTGCAGAGGTCGGATGGCACATGCAGGTAGACCAGCCAGGAGGGAGTTGCAGTAGTCTAGGCGTGAGGTGACGAGAGCCTGGACCAGAACCTGGGTGGCTTTCTGGGTCAGCTGGGGACGAATCTTCCTGATGTTGTACAGCGTATATCTGCAGCAACGGGTTGTAGCAGCAATGTTTGCAGTGAAGGACAGGTTGTTATCTAGGATTACTCCCAGATAACAGCTGAATGTGGTGATTACCATCTTGTTCATCAAAACGCCTCACTTATTAAGATTTAAAGCTATGGTGCGTTTTGATTCAATGCTGAGTACAGCCAAACTTGACATGCTTTTCTCTGTCAATGTAGACCGCAAACAGTGGCTCCAGAGTATTTTTGTTGGGTAATCTATGGTCGGGCTAACCCATACAGTAGTGGGGCTCAAGTCAGTATTTGCAATGTAATTACATACACGCTCCCCTTGACAGTGAAACGCCATGCGTGAGGTTTAGATTATTTCCCTGTCTCAATCCAAATTGAACTGTATGAAATAAAAAGGCACATTTGTCTTGTAGTAAATAAAAAGGGCGACCTGGAGCCAATCCTGCAATTTCCCCACAGGTGAAAGAGTTCACATGCTGAAATGTGTTCTATTGAGAAGACGATCACTACATGACAAAAGTTTTCAAAACCGTTTCTAGTCTTCGGTATTTCCAGACAAGTGGCTACTGAAATCAATCTTACTTACTAAATGTGCAATTTACTCCGCGCGAGTTGGCAGACTTTATTTGGCTTACCTTTACATCATTTTTCAAGGTGGGGCTAAGCCATTTCTTGGTATGGCTGTAGCCTACCCCAGCCATACCCTGGCGCCGCCACTGACCGCAAATACCTCATTCCTTCTGTCTACTTGGATCAGAAATGCTTCTCGTTTTGCGCTGTCCCCCGTTCAAATGAAATCCGCCTCCAATCATATTTCCACGCTCGTTCCAGGGCCGGGGGAGGGGTTACAAGGCTCGCGTCTTGTGCTGCATTCACTTGCACTCGGACATTAGAGATTTTCTCTCGTAGATGTCCGATGAGCCACAATTTTTTTCAAAACAAAGCTGCCACCCCGTGCCACCCTGTAGAAACGCCACTGCTGCACAATGACTACTTTTATTGTCGCTATTTCCACTATATTTTGATGACAATACTTTTATACTTTTGCTTGAGTAACATTTTTGAATGCAGTACTTTTACTGTAACATAGTATTCCTACACTCTGGTACTTCTACTTTTACTAAAGCACAAGATCTGAGTACTAAAGCTAACGTTAGCAGATAGTGACAATGTATGCTAGTTAGCTAGCTCAACGATTCCTTAAATAATATTGCGACAGAAAAACTTTTAAGTGCACATCACGCTCTGCCGCTCCGACAGGGAGCTCTGCTCTGAACACCTGCACGGCCCGTTCTAACAGCTGTTCACCGGTCCAGTCTGTGCCACAGTGACTCTGGACCATACAGCTAATATTAACGAACGCACCCGTAGGTAATGTGGCTACTGAAGCTAGACCATCTTCACGGAGCAGCAGAGCCTTATTATACATCCATAAGCAGAGCCGACGGGCAGGAAGACTCGAGCACACAGCTCGCGCTTCATTATCATATATAAAAAAAGAACACCATGCGTGTCATGATGGCACATAACAGCTTGCGGCTGCAGATTACTCCGGTTCCCAGACCCCCCCATACCCCAATAATATTTCTTATTGCAGATCTACATGAATCACACAAACGACCTATTTTGGATTCGAAACGGCGAATTTCGCTGAAAGGTGACAAGTTTGCATCCCTGCTTGTTATCTTTTCATCAAAGAGCTGGGAAAATTGTGTATTGATTAGATTCTGATCCGTGCAAGTCCAATTTTAACTGACTTTAGTTCTAATGTTAATGTGATTTCAACCCATACGTAATTATTTAAATTAACTCAACATTTCACATGATGGAATAGTGTTCCACATTTATCCCACTGATTTGTTTTATGATTAGGCCAATGGTAAAGAGAGACATTGATGGCCCTGTGTCCTATTTGTTAGTACGTGGTTCCATTTTGTCTATGGTCTTGGACGGTTTCACTGAGAGTCACCCAGTTCTCCCCTGCTACAGTCCGGCTGAGTGCAGTCGCAGGGATGCTATGGCTGCTCTACATGACATTAATGGTCTGGTCCGAGAATGGACACCATTTCCTGCTCCCAGAGAGAATGGCGCTCCTCAAACTGAATATTACAGCCGTTGATTGATACTGTCTCACATGGGTCTGCTCCCCCCCACCGAGCCATGAACTGAAAGCTTGACATCTGCTTTGAACACTTGGAAGCCTCATTGTCACACCAGCACCAACCCTTGGGTCAGTCAGACTAACGGCTTCACTTAGGGCATTTGGGTCAGACACATGACTCTCGTTACCGCAGAGTGGGTTGTTTTTTTAAGGCTATTCATACTGCTATGCAGAGGATGCCCGTAAGTTGGCAAGCTGTTAAAAAACCCTACTATGTATAGTATAGGCCTAATGTCAGGGGACTCTTACTGTCTACTTCTACATGTATTCGCATTATATGGACCATGTTTCCACCTGGTGAAACTAGAGGCCGCACGGAACTCAGGCTACAATACGACCATTTTGTTCTGCTCTGACGATTCAATTGATAGATTCTACATCAAAACAATTCGTTTTTATTGTTTCCAATGATAACGTCACCTTAAGTGGAGGAATGCAAACCTGTTTTCAAATGTAAGGTTTTGAATTTGTTTGACATTTCTCAGTAATGACACCCTCATACGCCCACTATCATTCATGCTATGCCTTCAGTGGTAACTCAGATGTTAAGGGGGTTGAAGCTTTTCCTCCCGAATCGGCTATGCTTTGTTTTTGTTTTTTTCAACAACGGTGTGCATTTCCTGCATAATATATATGCTTCTCACAATTGTTTTTTGTTAGCTGCACACCGGTGATACTGAGTCTTCTCGAGTAATGGATTATGACCTCTACCATGCTTACATGGACTCGTCTGTTTTATTTAATATCTAACAGAAGTAAGATAGAAAGACATGGGTGAGTGAGAGATGAAAGACACAGGAAGTGAGGAAAGAGGTGGTAGATGAGGAAGAGAGAGAGAGATGTGGAAGAGAGAATAGAGAGAAGAGGGAAGAGAGGGATAGGAAAGAGAGAAGAGATATTTGCGAGTTGCATACTGATACTGAGTCTTATCGATTAATAGCTTATAGACAATACCATGTTTAAATAGACTCCTACTTGTTATTACACATGTGACATATGTAAGAAAAGGGAGGGGAGAGTAAATTATATTGAGTAATTGATTTCATATTGGAACATTTATTTCAAATGTATTTCTGATAAACTAATATTTTATCAAACGGTAAATGGTGAATTAATATAACATTTAGAATCATTGAGAAGGAGTTATATCCACAGGAACTAGCTCACATTTAACTTAAAATAACATTTCTCTGCTTTGGACTGATGGGTATATGATTCTTGTATGTTAAATGACTAACACAAACCTTACATTTATGCATGTGCATGTGTCAGGAAGGCTCCCAAATAATTCTGAGGGGCCTATCATATTTTGTAATTGAATGATAATGTGCTAATCCATTACCTTGAGTTGTCTTCACTCAGGAAAACATCCCTATCAAGTGTTAACAGTGGCGTTTTTATATGTACAAAAGTGGTGGGGCACAACAAACTTAGATGTCTATAGCTTCTGCAGTGAGGTTCATGGCTGGTGAGGCACTGGCACTGACTCTTCAGGTTTACAAATATTATATTTTGACCTAAATCAAAATATAATATTATTTTCAAAAGCTTTTTTTGTCTGATGCTTCAATTAATTTTAAACAGACAGTTCAACAAAAGGATACCCAAAAAATGTAATTGTATCATTTAAATATTGAATTGTTCTCTCTTAGTAAGATCCCATTTTCAATAAAATTGCAGTTTTACCTTGACTTGAAGATGAAGTCCATTTGCCTATCCTTCTGGACAAAAATCTCTTACTTTTTTGTAAAAGTCCTCCTTATGTTCTTGTAGTTTCAAAAGTCTATCATAAATCTAATCTAATCAATAGATTTATGATTCGAAAATTATAAAAGTAGAGTATACCTGTGGATATTATCCGGCTGAACAAAACGTGCATTTATCTAACCGGTTTGTTTCCCACAGATCTTATTTGGAGCTATTTTCTAAAATCCTATGGAGAAGGAAATCTCATTGCTTTTTTGTTGAGGGAAGCCATGCGCAGCTTACTTCCAGATTTTAGGACGCATCACTGCAGCTCTTTCGTCTCCTCTTCACACACCACACTTTTCGCGGCACACGTACTTACAGCCAATCAGCGCTGAATGATGTGAGATGACGTATGGTGGGGATGGCAGCTCACTGCCCCTATGGTCATTATTTTTTTGCCACACACATTAAATAGGAAAATATTCTCAGCATGCACAGTGTAGTTTTTACAGTCACCGTTCACTTAGACAGAGAGAGGGAAGGGCAGGATCTGGTTTTGTCCCACATGGCTATAAACAGCTCAATAGGCACACACTGTAGACACTAATTAGAAGAACACAGACTAAAACAGCAATGTGCAGACGAATCAGATGATTAAACATGATCTTAAAATATATGTAATATATTTTTTAATTTATTTTTTTGCATTTTGTTGTAATCATTATTTTAAAAACGTTCTGCTGACACTAGGTGGGGCTGTGCCCCACCTGCCGCTAATGACCAGTCTCCACTGAGTGTTAACCCAATAACTAGGACAGCTCTGAAGGCCAAGGGTCAGAGAGAGAGGATCACACTCTCCGGCTGCAGAGAGCACCCCCAGCCACGGGCAAGGGGGCACGAGGTCGTTCGAGATGAGAGGATTCTAATCTTCAACTTTCTGATGAGATGGGATGCTTCTTCATCTTTCTGCTGGGGGGGCCGAAGCAGACAACCCTGCAGGACGAGCGATGGTTTCAGAGGCTTCATACAAGGTTCCATGTTTCTTGGAGGAGCAGATCTTTTCCTAACCTCTCTCATCACGCCACTTGGAATAGGCAGTTGCACTGCTCTCAAGCAGAAGGAATGCAGGCAGATGAGCCTCCATTTAACTGGGGGATCAGCTACAGTGCTCACTAATGAGCCACACAAAAAGCAGAGCAATTGGGGGGTGAAATATGGCGCTCTGATGAAGAAGAGTTTTGAGCCAATCAGCACCTCAGTGCTAATCTATACAGTATCAGGATGCATTTACACACCAGACATTCTGTGTCATAAAGAGAGGAGGAGGACGAGTCAGGAGGACAGGTTCTTCCAGCTCTTGTACAAAGATAACATTTGAATTGAATGACCAGATGTTTACAGATGTACAATTAATGATGGTTCTTATATTTCCGATGAACAGATATGTGTTAAATAGTGGTGATAAATATATTTTGTCAGATCAGATTACACTTTCACACTAAACAAAATAAATTAATTGATATTTTCAGATTATAAAATATTGAACAATAAGATATTTCTAATATTATAACAGATAATGTTACTATGCTTAATTGTCCAGCAATCAGGTTTAACAACAATACTCTTCAATGTATTATCCATGCACAGAAAGACCTACAATGATGTTTCAAGTTTTAAATATTTAAACCTTCCTTTCCAGGTTTTACAAAAGTCTTTGAATATTTGCCTAACTTTTCCTTTTCAGGTTGTTATACAATAAATGTCTGATTCTTCCTTTTCAGATTTTGAACATATGTATTTGAATGAAATATATGTACTACTAAGTGCCTTACTCTTGAATAAAGCGTAATGAAGTAAACGTAAAGTAATGTTAAAGATTGAGGACACTGCAACTTTACAGATTACAGATTGATCGATTCATCACTGTGAATTTATACCTTAACTGGGAATTTTAGCTGGATCTCTCATGATTCTGATTTTATACCTCAATTGGATTTCTTATAATCCTAAATTCTAATTGTGTTTTAATAAGTAATTGCCTCGAAGTAAATCTTTGAGATGTAAACTGATTTTGAATTTTGCTATTATATTTTTGTATTTCATGTGTGTTTATTATTGTGCTTTTGACAAATGATGCCAAACACTGAAGAGAGATGATTTTTTCTATTATGATTGATTGGGTTCAATCATGGTGATTGAAATGTTTTCAATCTTGTTTTACTTTTGATGTAATTGATGTATGTGAGCCCATACAACTCTGAAGACGCTTATTGATTTAAGGCGAGACACCCCAGGTGAATAGGGTAATTTTTGTAACTTAAAGGTATCAGCTAGAAATTTCTCCAGTTAATGTCTTACAATAAGGCAATTGTCTTTTGTATTACAAGTTTTCTGAAATAGCATGTTTAAATATGCAAATTAGCCATTATCTCATTAAATATGCACATATTTTAACACATTTCAGGAATCGAAATCTGAACTTTGGATAAAGCCAGGTTCCAAATTCTTGTTTCATTTTGTAGTCATATTAGTATCTAAGGCTTTTACAGAAGGGATATTGGATATCTCTTTTTATCACTCAATAAATCAGAAAATACTGTCAACAGCCCTAAAATATCAATTTTCGCCATGTTTTTAGGTATACAATGTTGTATAATTCAGGCTATGAATTATATATGAACAAACCCTTCTGTAAAAGCCTTCATAATATTGATAGGAATATAACTGGAAGGTTTGGTGTCTCTACATGCTTCTGAAGTTGAAATTTCGAACTCAGAGTAGGAGAAAAAACTCATTTTGAGAAAACGACCTTTAAAGATTGCAGTGAGGCGCTAGCTAAACCCTCCTGTTCTCTGGATGACAGCTTGCGCATCGACGCACTCCGTGAAGGTGTTTCATGTTCGGGGTCATTTGTTTTTTGTATAACCTTGCTTCGTGCAAGTGACAATTGTTGTCGTCTTCTCTGTGAACGTTTTTTTCGCCGTTCTTTTGCAATTTTGAGATTTCAATTTCTAGCGGAAAGCTAAACAGGAAGTGTTTTAGCACACCACGTGACGCATCTGAACGAATCACGTTGTCAGAAATTGACACCAGCCAATGAGATTTCGTTTCTTGGTTTAAGACCCCTTTGTGCTTTCACGATTGGTTGCTGATACAAAGGAAATGACCATATTTGGATCCGATGAGATTGTGCAGGAGAGACGGAGCTTTCCAACGATATCTCTGTTGACATGGTGCACACAGCGGTCGCGGTACTTTATGTTACGTTAGAATACTAACTTTTGGTGAATTTAGGAGAAATCTACAGACGCAAATAGACAAACTATAGTAAAATAAACACTTAAATGTGTATTTTGTACGTTTTCCTTCCAAAAGCCTGAAAGAAAACATGTTATGGAATCAAAATAGCACAAAATCTCAAAATTGACCAGTACTTGAAAAACGATGTTTTTGCCTGCCGTGTCTCGCCTTAAGTATTGACTGAAAATATTCTACTAATGTTAATTGGTTATCATAAATTGATAAAAAGAGTGAAATTGTCAAGGAATATTTTTAATCCGATCTCTTTGTGTCTTGAGTTTCTCAGCTTTTCTGAGATCCTGTCAAATGTACAAACAATATGCTTTTCGTTAAGTCGCAGCTCCTGTCTGTAATGTGTGGAGAACACAGGTCAAGAGGTCCTCTGCCTTCCTGTGGGTGAGGGGTTTGGTTCATTTGAGTTGGTAACACAAACTAGTCTTTGTTCCCATCTCTGGTAATAATTAAGATAGGAAAAGGCGGGCTTTCTAAGACCGCCTTTTCTCTCTAGATCCATGTTTCTACTCTTTGTGTGGCAGAGTTTGCTTGGTAGTTCACATGTAAAGTGTGAAATGCTCTGTGATCTCTCCGGCCGTATTCTACTCTCAATAAATATCAGTGTTTGACTAAAGCCGCTCCTGCTTCCATCCTTTCCTGAGCCTTGGCTCTGCATTGCTGCTACAGAAGTTTTCTTCACACCCATCTGCACACTGCTGTCGCATTTTACGTTTCTAAGGTAAGCGGACATGAAACTATTCAGCAAAACTATAAATAATAATCTAAGTTATTGAGTTTTTAGCATAATACTTCAGAATCTTAAAACCCCTTAACGTTTGTATACAATTGTGCTAAATTCAACACTGGAATCAAGCAAATATTAATATGTTTGCATCACATTAGTTATTTATATTTTGATATCACTTAATTACACGTTTAATACATTTAAGTCAAGCTAAGGTACATGTGATGGTAGCTAGTTAGTGCTCTTACCGTTGATGCCTCCTCCAAACAGCATAGTAACCAGACTGTATCATTAAAACCAATACCAGTTCTAGATCCTTGACTTTAGACAAACAATTCAAAAGACAACATTTATAATTATATATATATATATTTATTTAAAGACCAATCTTTATTTGAATGTGCCTCTTAACCTGATATATTAGTTATACAGTAATAGTATTGACAATCTAAAAAAACTGAGCAACTCAACAGTCAACTTTATATCTCTTATTGTCTAAAGCATTTATTATTTTCATTTTCCCCCTCTCATATTCAGTGTGGACGGATTGAGACAGTGTGGTGTCCAGAGAGCAGCAGAGACTTCAGGGAGAAACCTCCGTGTGATGGACGTCCTGTCTGTTGGTTTGGAGAGGACTGAGGGTCTTTCCTCAGCAAGGAGGACCAGGCCTGATGGAGGAGCCCATGCTGGGCATAGCTGATACCAACTGCACAGGCCTAGTCTGTCACTTTATTTGACTAAATGTGTTTATTTATACATTTAATAGGTTTACACCTTCTGTCCATATGTGCTTTTTATTTAAAACATGTTTGATTAAGTTTTGGTTCACATTTCAATAAATTGTATTTGTATTTGCACTCCTTTTGTCCATTATTCTTACTGAAAATGTTAGATTACACATTCACATCTGACTGAAGATTGGCCCCATTTATTTGTGACATTGCAAACTCTGCGGTACAAGGCACAAGTGATGTGAAGCTCATAAAGTGAGGCACATAGAAATAATCAGCTGATGGAATGTAGATGTGGAAATAGATGCATCCCATCAGCTGACTGTTTTCACAATAAAAGTAGTTTCTTAGTGAATGTCCTGTACTGGACTTACAATCTCATAACATCAGCTTTTAATGTTCCTCTTGGATGTTCTTCTTGACCCTCAGAGAAGGAGAAAATGTTGTGTCTTTCAGGCATGTCCTTTCCTAACAAAAATGACAGGAAACATAAAACATATTATTGCAGAACAAGTGTGTTATTTATGAAAGTGGTGTGTTTGTGTGTTTAGGGGCTGTAGATATAATTATTTTGGAATGATTTTTTTTATTTCAACAGTGGGTTAGGGTTAAGGGTAAGACGATCAGATTATGAATGAACAGTATGAAGTTCATCAACATTGAAATATATGTTATTATCAAAATAATATTTAACCGTTATCAAAACGTAGTGCAACTGTAGAAGCTTGCTCTGTTGTCTCACTGAAAGAATCGCTTTTATCACGTTTTTTTCAGACAATATTGAGATAAATAGTAGCAGTTCTCACTATGTGTTAAATATCTTTGCCTTCAATACATTCAATTAGAAAGCTGACAAAACCATATGTCTTTAGCCTTTATTTATACAGGTGTAGATCTCATTGAGACACAAGGTCTCATTTTCACACAATCATATTGCTTGTTAACATCTAAATGTAACCTTTCGCATGGAAAAACCCCTCAACTTAACTGATGTGTAGGTGATCTAGTATTTAGTATTGTTTAATGAAATATATATCAGTGTATTCAAGCCAATACCTCATTTATTTAAACAAATATCTTTCTTGATTCTTTGTACAGTATGAAAAATAGAGTCTTTGTACCTGTGCTGAAGTTCACTGCTGTGAGGAGTCCAGTTCTGTCTCTCACTCTCTGGTCCAGCCTATCTGCATCACCTGGACACCTAAAACAAACAGATATATATATAATAGTACCATAAAGTACCATGTGTACAAACAATATAACTGATTCTCTTCTGTTGAACATGTTGGATTGTGTATTGTCCGAGTCAGGGTCCTTTTTATTTTACTGTAACTTTGGAAGTTGTGTTACCAATGCTTACTGTTCATTTGATACCAATTTGGTAATGCAATTAATAAAAACAACAAGGTTTGGGTTCGTTCTTCAGATGACTGTGACGTTAACGTGTAAACTCAAAAATGAACTCCAGCTCAACCAACCATATTGTAATATCTAACCTAATCATCTTGAAATATGACATTATTATTTGTAATATACAGGACTGTCTCAGAAAATTAGAATATTGTGATAAAGTTCTTTATTTTCTGTAATGCAATTAAAAAAACAAAAATGTCATACATTCTGGATTCATTACAAATCAACTGAAATATTGCAAGCCTTTTATTATTTTAATATTGCTGATTATGGCATACAGCTTAAGAAAACTCAAAAATCCTATTTCAAAAAATTAGAATAGTTCCTCAGACCAAGTAAAAAAAAAAGATTTATAACAGCAAAACACAATCAAACATTTGAAAATGTCCATTAATGCACTCAGTACTTGGTTGGGAATCCTTTTGCACGGATTACTGCATCAATGCGGCGTGGCATGGAGGCAATCAGCCTGTGGCATTGCTGAGGTGTTATGGATGCCCAGGATGCTTCAATAGCGGCCTTTAGCTCATTAGCATTGTTGGGTCTGGTGTCTTTCAGCTTCTTCTTCACAATACCACACATATTCTCTATGGGGTTCAGGTCAGGGGAATTTGCAGGCCAATCGAGGACAGTAATGCCATGGTCAGTACACCAGTTACTGGTGGTTTTGGCACTGTGGGCAGGTGCCAGATCATGCTGGAAAATGAATTCCTCATCTCCATAGAGCTTTTCAGCAGACGGAAGCATGTAGTGCTCTAAAATCTCTTGGTACACAGCTGCATTTACTCTGGGCTTGATGAAACACAGTGGACCAACACCAGCAGCTGACATGGCTCCCCAAACCATCGCTGACTGTGGGAACTTCACACTGGATTTCAAGCAACTTGGATTTTGCTCCTCTCCAGCCTTTCTCCAGACTCTGGCGCCTTGACTTCCAAATGAAATACAAAACTTGCTTTCGTCTGAAAAGAGGACTTTGGACCACTGTGCAACTGTCCAGTGCTTCTTTTCCTTAGCCCAAGTCAGACGCCTCTTCCGTTGTCTTGAGTTCAGAAGTGGCTTGACCATGGGAATACGGCTATTGTAGCCCATTTCCCGGATACGTCTGTGAACAGTGACTTTTGATACCTGGACTCCAGCTTCAGTCCACTGTCTTTGAAGCTCCCCCAAATTCTGGAAGCGACTCTTCTTCACAATGCTGTTAAGGCTGCGGTCATCTCTCTTGGTTGTGCAGCGTTTCCTGCCACATTTCCCCCTTCCAACAGACTTTTTGTGGATGTGCTTTGAAACTGCACTCTGTGAACAGCTTGCTCTTTGAGAAATTTCTTTTTGTGTCTTACCCTCCTGATGGAGGGTGTCAATGACGGTCCTCTGGACAGCAGTCAGATCAGCAGTCTTCCCCATACTTGTGATTTAGTTTACTGAACCAAGCTGAGTGTTTTTCAAGGCTCAGGAAACCCTTGCAGGTGTTTCGAGTTAATTAGATGATTCAAGTGATTCGTTGAACACCCTACTAGTATACTTTTTCATGATATTCTAATATTTAGAGATAGGATATTTGAGTTTTCTTAAGCTGTATGCCATAATCAGCAATATTAAAATAATAAAAGGCTTGCAATATTTCAGTTGATTTGTAATGAATCCAGAATGTATGACATTTTTGTTTTTTTAATTGCATTACAGAAAATAAAGAACTTTATCACAATATTCTAATTTTCTGAGACAGTCCTGTACACACATCTTATTGTGAGGTTGATTTCACATAGGCTACACTACTTCGACATGAGCTTGTCTACATACTTGAGCATAGCCAATTTAAATTAACCTTAGCGATGCATACAGTTTCTACGTATAATAAAATATCTCTCTAAGTTACAAGGATGACCTTATTTTATAAGCTCAAACAGAAGCCGTTTGTTCTACAGTATATCCCACTTAACGCTTAACACTTATCTATTTCGTTTTAACCTTTATATATACAGTCTATGGTTTTAACTTGGAGACTACGATTAGCATCATTAGCACCGATGTAGCTACCACTCACTTAGCCTACACGCTAACCCAAGCCTTAACATTCATTACGTAGCTGATTCAAATCATAAACACATCAATAAGTACTCGAATTTCACTTACCGCAAAAAACGCATTCATGCACCGCCTGTTTCAACAGCAGAGCGAGTCACAATAGTCCGATATATAAGAATGAAGAACAAACAACCACTGCCGGCTTCAAGTTGTGTTCCCTGGATGAACTGAGCAGGCAGAGTCCCTGTAGCTAGCTTCACGGAGCAGGTAGCAGAGAGACAAGAAGCTAGCAGCAGCAATCCCTTGACAGAGGTTTCACTCAATGTGACCACGCCCTAATATATGTATAACTTTAAGGCTTAATATTAATTAAACCGGTGAGTTGAGAAAAAATGCACCCCCCACACAGTAGTCATGAAGGGGGAATCTAACTATACAGGGTATATGGTTTTTTTGTAAAGTGTAAAGTAAAGTTGGGCATTTTAACATGGGGGTCTATGGAAATTGCTAGTGATGTTACGTATTGCGCCGAGGCTTCGGAGCGTGTGTCGAGTAATCCCCGAAACTTTTTGTGAAGCATGTATCGAGGCTTGTATCGTTTTGGGCCAGTGACGTCATGGATGACAAACGAAGCCTCGCTGCCTGTCGATACCACGTGACTGCTTCACGAAGCGATTCAGATCGGTTGAGCCGTTGAACCACAACGCTCATATTACCCATGGATGTATAATAAGAACCATATTACCCCTCCTGTACCCGGGCCCGGTAACACGATGGAATCAAGAGAGCTCAGACCCTCACTCATATAGAGGTCGGAACATGTCATAAGTGTAAATAGATGCAAGCATAAATAAATGTACATGTAGGAAAAAAAACATGAATAAATAAATGAATAAATATGTTCCAGTGTTTTCAGGGAGATTCAGCGTGTGTGCTGTGGCTCAGCTGGAAAGCACTTGACTCACAACCGCAGGGTCCCTGGTTCAATGACTGAACAATACGTCTTTGTTGTTGTTTATAAAAGCTACAGCTAAATGAGATAATGTAGTTAATAAATGTATTCTTTGATATGGTTTAGCCTTTCTCAGGCTACAACATGGTTAAGTTTACGAATATTATTAAGGAATACAAATCCCTCTTTGCAATGTTTACCAGCCTCCTTAGGCTTTTCAATCACAATCATTCAACTGGAATAAATACACTATTGTTAACATGAAAATATGATTTTATGTTCGTTGTTTAGAGTTATTCTAAGGCTTTACTCAATGGGAACTCGGTATGAGATAGAGCACACTGTTGAGATGTCCAATCTGCCTGTTTTACACACTTTGACCAACAGGGGGATTTGTGTTCAAATGAAGCCCATGATGAAGCCTCATGAGATGAAGCCTTTTGCGAACCAATTGGCTGGAAAGCTTCAAAGCTTCATGAGGCTTCATCTCGCCATCACTAGAAATTGCTCCCTTCTGCAGCCTGCTCCTACTGGCCACTAGATGAACTGCAGTGTGTGGCACTTCCGTATTGGCGTCCCAGCTCTTCCCCAGAGTTTGCTGCTTGAGCGCGCTGTATGAGAAACTGACGGGCTGTCAGAGAGAGGGAGGGAGAGAGGAAAAGAGAGGATCCATTTCTCCCGTGTTATTATTCAAAGTTAATGTAAACTTTTGAACAATGTACTTTATCTACTACAAATAGTTTATTTGAATGTAATAATGATGTTGTTTGTGGAATCATTTATTGAAAAATTAATCTGAATTTTTGGATCTGTTACGATTATAAACTGAAGCAATATAAAAACGTGCCCCATTAACTGAGTTTTAAACATCAGCATATCCGGTCCTAGTCCGGTAATTACCTGCTAACGGAAACTCTGCTACACAATTCTTATTATTATTATTGAAACATGACCGGTAAGTTTCAAATGTGTCCGGTAAAATAAATTCTGTTCGGACATTTGACCGGCGAGAAAAAATCCTAGCGGAAACCCTGGTACCAATCAAGTTAAAGTAGTGTTTTCTGTCACAAATGGAACCTCACTCTTGGTTTGTTCCAAAGGGAACAATTAGGTTACAGCCATCGTTTGATTACAGAAAGGGTTGGTTTGCACTTCTTTGTTGGTCTAATCTCTTCTCATCCTGCACCTGTCCGCCGTAACCTTCGTTCCCTCTCCCCCTCTACCTTTGCCTCATCGGTGCTCTCAGCCCTCCCTTCCTCTGACTCGTTCCAACTCCTACTTCTAAACTCTGCTGCAGAAACTCTCCTCTCTACTCTCTCATCCTCTCTCTGTCCTCTCACATCTCGACAGGCTCGTCAGTCCCCTCCTGCTCCCTGGCTAAATGACGCACTGTGTGCTAATAGAACCGTCCTTCGGGCAGCAGAGCGGAAACGGTGGAAGTCCAAACACCGTGACGACCTCCTAACCTATCAGGCACTCCTCTCCTCTTTCTCTGCTTCCATCTCTCAGGCAAAAAGCACTTTCTTTCAAGATAAGATTCAATCTTCCTATTCCAATCCCAAAAAACTATTTTCCATCTTCTCCTCCCTCCTGGACCCCCCCAAAGCCCCATCCCCCTCCTCCCTTCTGTCAAGCGACTTTGTTAACCACTTTGAAAAAAAGGTTAATGATATTCGCTCTTCTTTTTCTGACTCACCTTTACTCACCACTGGGTCACCAGACCCTCCTTTCACCCACACACTGACCTCCTTTTCCCCTCTCTCTCCAAGTGAGGTTCTTACCCTCATTACCTCTGCTCGCCCTACCACCTGTCCTCTGGACCCTATCCCTTCAAATCTCCTTCAGACTATCGCTCCTGAACCCATTTCATCAACACTTCTCTAACTTCTGGTCACTTTCCAAACAGTCTCAAGGAGGCAAGAGTAAACCCTCTCCTAAAGAAACCCACTCTCAACCCGTCTGATGTTATAAATTACAGACCTGTCTCTCTCCTCCCGTTATTGTCTAAAACACTTGAACGGGCTGTCTTTAAACAACTCTCCTGTTATCTCCATCAGAACAACCTTCTGGATCCGCACCAGTCTGGTTTCAAGGCAGGTCACTCCACAGAAACTGCCCTCCTTGCTGTCACTGAGGAACTGCACATTGCTAATGCAGCCTCCCTCTCCTCTGTCATCATCCTGTTGGACCTGTCTGCTGCATTCGACACGGTGAACCATCAGATCCTCCTTCGCACTCTCCAAGAACTTGGAGTTTCAGGCTCTGCACTTTCCCTCATCACCTCATACCTCAAAGACCGCACCTACAGGGTTACTTGGAGAGGGTCGGAGTCCGACCCTTGTCAATTAACTACAGGGGTCCCTCAGGGCTCTGTTCTTGGTCCCCTCCTCTTCTCCTTGTACACAAACTCGCTCAGATCTGTCATTAGCCCGCATGGTTTTTCATACCACTGCTACGCTGACGACACCCAATTAATTATGTCCTTTCCCCGCTCAGAGACCCAGGTCGTCGCACGCATCTCTGCTTGTCTAGCTGACATCTCTCAGTGGATGTCTGCTCATCACCTGAAGCTCAACCTTAACAAGACTGAACTGCTTTTCCTTCCGGGAAAAGATTGTCCCACTCTTGACCTAACAATCAACATCGGCACCTCTGTTGTTTCCCCGACTCAGACTGCAAGGAATCTGGGTGTGATCCTAGATAACAACCTGTCCTTCACTGCAAACATAGCTGCTACAACCCGCTGCTGCAGATACACGCTTTACAACATCAGGAAGATTCGTCCCCAGCTGACCCAGAAAGCGACGCAGGTTCTGGTCCAGGCTCTCGTCATCTCACGCCTAGACTACTGCAACTCCCTCCTAGCTGGTCTACCTGCATGTGCCATCCGACCTCTGCAGCTCATCCAGAATGCAGCGGCTCGTCTGGTCTTCAACCTTCCTAAATTCTCCCACACCACGCCGCTCCTCCGCTCCCTCCACTGGCTTCCGGTAACTGCTAGAATCCACTTCAAGACGATGGTACTTGTGTACCATGCTGCGAATGGATCTGGCTCTTCCTACATCCAGGACATGGTTAAACCGTACACCCCAGCACGTCCACTCCGCTCTGCATCAACCAAACGGCTCTCTGCACCCTCGCTGCCAAGGGGACCCAAGTTCCCATCAGCAAAAACACATGGGTTTGCTATCCTAGTTCAAAAATGGTGGAATGAGCTCCCCATTGAAATCAGGACAGCAGATAGCTTACACACCTTCCGGCGCAGACTGAAAACTCATCTCTTTCGACTCCAAAGCAAAAAAAAAAACAAAGCACTTATATACTAATAAAGGACTGGCTTACCTAAAGCCAGTTGTGTGCACTTGAAATGTTTTTGCTCTATGAAACCTGATGTACTTATATGATTCTGTTTTCTTCAAGTTTGTATTTTGTTGGTGGAACGCACTTATTGTAAGTTGCTTTGGATAAAAGCGTCAGCTAAATGCAATGTAATGTCTAAACAAAAATGTTTCATGTCATCGAGCGGCAACTTGTTTTGCGCTAAACCTTTCAATAAACTATTTTCTGAATTTTTTCCTATACCCTCACTTGGCTAAAGTTCTGAAAGTGTTGAAACCCACATACCATAACACTACCCTCTTTCATGTTTAGTGTGTATACTGTGACAGCAATTACATGTGTCTTCATTTTCAATATCACTGACAGATAGCCAACTTTAATGACGTGATAACCGTAAAAACACGTCTTCTGGAAACAGCTTATTTCATGTTGTCAGCAGGCCTGGGGAGTAATGTATTACATGTAACGAGATTATGTAATCGGAATACAAAAAAAGGTAACTGTATTCGATTACAATTACATCAATAAATAACAAATCAGTTTACCGTTACATTTAACAGAAAATATAGATTACTAGCACGATTACAGTGTTTCAACATTTTTTAAACAAAGATCGATGAAGTTAATGAATTTCTTTATATTGAGGCTACTTTAATTATTTTTTATTTACATTGTATCACATGTAGCTAGTTATTTGATGGATTGATGAATGGATGGATAGATAGAGGGATATATACATAATGTCCCAAACTGGGAAATTATTTATTATTTAGTACTCTTTAAGGAAAATATGGCACATTTTGGGAAGTTTTCGCAACTTCTTTTAGAGTCATATTCCCCGACTCATCCCTCTGTGAGATTTGCAAGCTATGCTTTTTTTCTTCCTACTTTAACACTTTGCAAAAGGTTTAAGTTAAAGGAGAAGTAATGTGGGTTTAAGTGAAAATAGGGAATAAAACATGGTCAACACAGAACATTTTACCTGAGGCCTGTACTATGAAGCTGGTTCAACCTAACCTGGATATGTTTGAGTTAGCCGGTTGCTGGCCTAATCCAAAACATACGCGCTCTCGCTAAACTGTCCTACGACGCTGGTTATCAAGTGGATCGCTCAAGCCAGCCGTGCCCCATCTAGTTAGGTGCGCGTTCACATGAGAGGGGTGGTATCTGGAGCATTCGACCAATCACAAACATGGAGAAGCGTACTGACAGCGCAGCGTCATACTTCCTGAATGAAAAGTGAACTTTAATATTAGTCAAATATGAAGAAGTTAAACTTTAAACATCCATGACTTAAACCCTTTATCCAGGATAAAAGCCACCTGCAAGGTGAATACAGCTGATTGTGTTTGAATGCGTACATTAACAGGTTTATGATATCACTGCCCCGTCTAAGACACAACTTAATGTGTTGCTTAAAATAATACTTCTGCAGACAGTATGTGACACTGTGAGTGTTGCACGGCCAGATACGGCTCAGCTGACTCAGATAAGGAGATATATGATACATTATGAAGTATGCCGTTGACTGTACTTAATGTTACTCTGATCCGTTATGTTGTGGCAGATATTTAAGTAAGCTTTCTTAACCCTAATGTTATAATAGTCAGATTGCTCTGAAGATGGGAGGTGATATTCTATTAATGTTCACGTTCACAGTCAGTTAATTGTTGCCGGCCGTCTTTCCTGCAACGGCAGTTTTTCTCTATTTCCTCTATCCTGTAATATGACTTAATCGCTTTAAACTCCGCACACTGAGCTCTGATTGGTCAGCAGGAGGTGTTTTCACTGAGTTGATCTCTTAGCCTGCAACCTAACCAGGCACAGCATACGTTACCATGGAGATCTAGCCCGCTAAAAAGAGAACCAGCGTCGTAGGACCGGAAAGCCGGAGTTTTCCCTGAAGTTAGCCCGCTAAGCGAAAATCCTGCTTCGTAGTACAGGCCTCATAGCTTTCATGTTGGGCTTGTTATTGTTTTAATTAAGGGTGTGCCGGGTCTTTAAAGTGGTCACCACTTCTATGAATGTGCTGGTGTTGAAAGAGGAAAAATACCCGCAGCCTCACAACAGCCTCTTTGAGATGAATCAGCATAACCAAACACCGGCAGGGAGAGAGCTCCACTGACCAACTGAGTGACCAAATGGAAAGCAACGGCAAAAGTGCAGAAAATAATTTAAGGTAGTGTTATCCTACCTTAACTGAAGTGTTAATATACATTCAAACTGCCATGTGGAACTGTATTTATCTCCAGGGGCCCTTACCTATCCTGTGACACATACTATACAGTTTAAGTTACAGTATAATACGTCCAAATGAAAGAAAAATTGTTTAAATATTTTTAATATATTCTCAGTTTTATTTGAAATTAATTAAACCTTCATAACGCTTTGACACTTACCTGAAGTTTCAAAATACTCTTGATATTTTCGGGAGAGTCCAGTTTTTCACACTAAAATGAGAAAAACAGAATGAACATCTTGAATAAGCAAAGCAATATGTAATTAAACTCTTAGAATGGAAGAGAATATGATATCAAATAATACATAGATTATACCCTGGAGTCAGTGGGCTTGTTCTCTTGGTGGTGGAGCTCTAAAATCCATAATGACGGGATGATACTGACGAGAAAGAGGAAGATAGCAGGAGAAAACCTGCAGGGAAAGACACATCATTATACAAAGATTGGTATAATCTTAACGTATTATCAATACAACAATAAACTGCATTCTAGCTTAATATCATACATTTAACCAGAATAATAAACTGAATACCATTTGTAATCTTTTCCCCGTCTCCTCTTCAGAGTCAGGATCATCTCTACCACCAGAGGCAGGCAGAGGCCGGTGAGGAGCCAGTTGAGGCCATGGTCCTTCACCCACACCACCCTCCACACCCCTATGAGGGAGAGCAGGAAAAACAGAGACCTGGTCAGCACAGCACAGATGAACTGGAAGAACATGACTCAGGTCTCTGAGTTTGTGAAGCATAGTGCTGGCGCTGTGGCAGTCTGCTGGGGACAGAGCGTGAGAGAGAGGCGTGAGAGGTCTGAAGGAGTTCAGACCGCCCATTTAAAAAGGAGCTGGGCACGCCTTCCGTAACCAGACTTGAAGTTTGTCTCTAATAACTGCTATGGTGTGCCAATTTGGATATGAGTCAGTAACACTAACCCTATAAAAATAGTAATAATAAATAACCGACAGTGTCAAGAGGAATTAAAGTCCCCTGGTTTGTCCCCTACTCTAACTGCCATGAGAAAACTCAAAATCAATATAAGCATATTCAAAAACGGGGACATTTCCGGGGGCAGGCCACCAAAGCCAGGCAGGCATTTGGTATGATCACCATATGTTAAGAACTCAGGCACTTAGGAGGTAGGACCCAATTGCACGACCCGGGAGACAGAGGTAAAGTATTGGTAAGATACCTTATTTTTTCCAAAAAAAAACACGATGAACAAAAAATGGTCTCTAACTAATCTCAGATTGAGATGACAAAAAACTGAGAACAAAATGATAATCGCTCACGTGGTGAGGAACACAACTTTTATTTGAGCACAAAAGAGCATAGACCTGACCAAGGCAAAAGACAAGGAGCATAGACCTGACCATGACAAGAAACAAGACCTTCCATGGCAAAAGACAAAAACGAACTGACACTGAACATCTTCTTCTTTAGTATTTATTGGCGGTTGACAAACCAACTTGTAGGTGCATTACCGCCACCAACTGGACTGGAGTGTGGACAAGAGACTATGCAGAAAACAATAAACAAAACAAAGAACCAAAACTCTAGATTATTTGAAATGTATCAATTTCTCTTGGAAACGTAATAATCTCACACTATATATTGCCTGATGTTTTCCCTAACAGCGACAAGTCATGGAATGTTGCTTTATTCAGTGTCTGGAAAAGCACATTTCTCTGAGTACTATATTGCCTGCAAAGCAGTAAAACATGCTCAACAGTTTCTGGCTGGCTGCAGTGTATACACTTTCCGGTTGGATGCTTTCCTATTATACTTAATGTATGATTGAGACCTGTATGACCTATTCTCATCCGAGAAATGACATTTTCCTCCCTTCTTTTAAACCCTACCTTCCTCCCATCCCCCACATACCTTTGAATTTGATAAAGATGTCTTCCTGTATCACTAAGGTCCCAATGATCTTGCCATGCTGTTTGTGCATATTTCTGTATGCATGTGTTAACCTCCGCTTTGCTGAGTGGAACTTCTATGTCTATGTTCATAATTCTGAGTGTTTGTTTGGCCAGAATATCCACCTGTTCATTTCCCTCCACACCAACATGAGCAGGAACCCGGATGAAACGAGTTGCTGTGCCTTTGTTTTGCATTTTATATAAAATTAGAAATACTTCATTTATTATGTCCATTCTAGATGAAGATCTGCCTGATCGTATACTCGATAATGCTGAACAGCTGTCAGATGCAATTACACTGTTATATATTTCTTTCTCCTCTATCCATTTCAATGCCAACACCAATGCCAACAACTCTGTGGTGTATACTGACACATGGTCTGTTACCCTTTTCTATATGTGTATTACTCACTGGGATATAAGCTGCTGCCCCTGCACGCCCTGTCTCTGGATCTTTGGAGCCATCTGTAAATATGATTGTTGAGTCTGAGTGATATCTTGCAAAAATAATTCTGGACTATGATCCATACTGGTAGTTCTTTCTTTTCCTTTAACTCCTCTTGTATATTGAGGTCTACACGTGGCAATGGGAATAACCAGGGTGGAATGGACAAGATTGGAACTGTGGGGCAATACTGTATTTGAAACCTATACTTGCTGCTTTAACATCGCCAATCCATCCAAAACTTGTTAAATGTGACTCATTGTGCTCCCAGCAGTCTTTCAAAAATACTTTTCGCATGATGACTATCACTGTGCCCCTGAAGGTTTACCCAGTATGCCAACATTAACTTCACTCTTCTTATCCTTAAAGGCATTTCTCCCATTTCACCTGTATTGCTAATACTGGAGATGTTTTAAAAGAACCACTACATATTCTCAGGGCCTGAGCTTGGAGGACATCCAGCTTTTTAAGGTTTGATTCTGCTGCTGCCATGAACGCTACACACCCATAATCCAATACAGGTCTCATGAGTGCCCAATATATATTCAGTAGTGATGACCTACTCGTTCCCCACTCCTGTCCCGCCAAACACCGAAGTACATTGTTGACCTTTTTACATTTATTTTGAACTTTTCCTTTATGATTACTCCATGTCATACAATTTTAACGATATAGGAGCAATGTTATGCCATTTTGTAAAACAAATGACCTGCGTCTTAGCTACTGACAGTTTGTATCCCCATTTATTTGTCCATTTCTCCAGCTTGTATTTTCTTTCCAACATGTGCTACATTGCGGCCTTTTGCCCACAAAGCCCCATCATCTGCATACAGTACAAAGATTTTCCCACACTTGGATTAACTTGATTAAAAATGTCATGAATCATTATATTGAACAGCAACGGACTACATACACTACCTTGCGGAGTACTATTTTCCACAGCATAAACACTTGAATATTCTGCACCTACTCTTACTTGTATTTTCCTGTCCAGTAAAAAATTCATAACCCAATTATATGCTTTACCACCAATTCCCAACGATTTTAACTTAATTAGTAGTCCTTCCTTCCAGAGCATGTCATAAGCCTTTTCAATATCAAAGAAGACTGCAATCACTACTTCCTTGTTGGTCTGTGCTTTCCTGATGTCTGATTCTAAGCACAATATAGAATCCATTGTATTCCGACCCCTGCGAAACCCACTTTGACATGGGGACAACAGAGCTTTACTTTCTAAGATATATGTTAACCTTTCTGTACAAATTCTTTTCATGATTTTGCATACATGAGATGTCAGGGCAATAGGCCTGTAGCTAGATGGATCTGAAGGGTCTTTCCCTGGCTTCAGGATGGGCACTATTATCGCTTGTTTCCACTCTGAAGGAAGTTGGCCAGAATCCCACACCCTATTAAACAACCTTAACACAATGACTAGAGAGTTATCTGTCATGTGTTCCAACATTTTGTAACAAACACCATCTTTCCCAGGAGTGGTTTGACGAGCACTAATAATTGCTCTTCTCAACTCAAACATACTAAAATGCAGGTCCAACTGATCCCCTAACACTTCTACTCTATCCAATATTACAGGTTTTCCATGAGTGTATTATTTCTGCACTGCCTGGCTTCCTCTGTAAGGTTATCTGAACTATGAACTTTCCTAAATGTTTGAGCTAGAAGTTCCGCCTTTCCTAAGTTTTGTCCCCTCTGCTCAAAACTGGCAACTCATAATTCCTTCGAATTTCCCCCCATTCTCCTAATCATGCCCCAAACATCTGCAAGCTGTACTTCTCTTCCAATACTATTGCAATATTGCGTTTTTGCATTCTTATTGTTCTCCTTACTATAGCCTGGGCCCTTTTATACTGATTCAAACCTTCCTGAGAATTGAGTTTTTTGAGTTGCCCGAATGCTTTATTCCTGTCTTTAATGGATTTGCTACATTCACCATTCCACCAGGGTACACTCTTGGTACGCCTAACTCCTGCAATTTCCAGAATTGTTTCTTTAGCAGAATGAATGATAACCTTAACCAGCTCATCATTGAATTCATTTATATCATCATAATTTTCATCTTGAAGTGGTTTACATCTATTCGTACTTACAACTTGGAAGGCATCCCAATTAGCCTTTCCCAATTTCCATCTAGGAATTTTCTTGTCCTTTTCAAACCTTATGTTAGTCCCAACTTTAGTCATTACCGGATAATGATCGCTACCCACTATGCTTTACCACATTCCATGTACTTATACCTGCTAAAGCAGTAGATACAAATGTCAGATCAAGTACTGTTTCTATATTCTTCGTGCAATTATATTGTGTTCCTTCTCCAGTGTTAATGCACACTAGCCCGAGGTGATCTATAAATTCCTCAACTTCTGCACCATTTGCATCTGTGCTACTGCTTCCCCATAGCGAGTTATGTGAATTAAAATCCCCACACCATATTACTTTGTCTTGCAGTGAACCCCCAGCATCCTTTAATATACTTTGATCTAATTTCCCACATGGATTATAATAATTTACTATATCTATAGGTCCTCTATCATTCCATACCCTTATAACTATTGCTTCATGATCTGTACTTACATGTATAACTTTGTAACTTATACCACTCCGTATGAATGTTGCAACTCCTCCCCCTCTGCCAGAGTCCCTATCTCGTCTAACTGCAGTATATCCCTTCACAATAAATTCCAGTTGTGGTTTCAGCCATGTTTCCTGAATACAGAGTACATTAGGTTTCTCTCCCAGGTTGTCAATATATTTGTTTAACTCTTGTCCATTTGCAATTAAACTTCTAGCATTCCACTGCAGTACAATTAACACCATCAGGATGATCCAGTCCATGTCTGAGGTTGTTGGATGTCATCATTTAGGATATCTTTCACATTAAGGTATTTCTCAGCTGATTTGACAATTATTTTTGATTCTTTCATTCCGGCTTGTAGTCTGCGCTGAACAGTTGATAATCTCTGCCATAAACAGTACAAACTCTCTTTTACTCACTATCAGAGTGTCCTTCTTCAACTTAACACAATTGTGGACTTTTCCTGTTTCTTTGCTCTTATTGTTGTTTCCCATTTTAACCTGCGTTCCTCCTGAAACTGTCTTCGCTGCCTCTGCATAGCTAACTCCCTGCGTCACCCTGACTCGCTGCACCTCTTCTGCTGTATTGCTACCACACATCCATGGTACGCTGAGCTATGCTCCCCTCCGCATTTGCAACATTTCAGCTTAGCCCCTTCTTCACATTTTCCGTATTCATGATCTCCACCACATCTGCCACACCTTTGTTTTCCCTTGCACACTGCCGCCACATGTCCAAATCTCTGACATTTAAAACATCTTATTGGTATTGGAAGATACGGTCTCACATCATACTTATCTATTTTTTTTTTTTTTTTTTGTTTTCTCTTGTCTTTTTTTTTTCTTCTTAATTCTCTGTCAAAGCGTCTTTGAGTTTCATGAAAAGCGCTATACAAGTCCCATGTATTATTATTATTATAACACATATATCCAATAAGTATCGTTTCCGGAAGGCTTTTTTCATCAAAGGTGATCAGAACCGAAAGACTATCTTCTTTAATCCCATTGCTGTTTGCTTTCATGCGTTTGACATCACTTATTTTTGCATTTGTTATATTCCCTTTCACATCATCAGTTGATATTCTGACGGGGATTCCTGTCACAACTCCCCTGACTAGCTTTCTACCACTGAACAGTGAACATTCCACTTTCTTACCCTCCACGGCACTCATCTTTATTGCTCTCCCCTGTTGCTCTCTATCCCTACATTTGATCAACATTGATCCATTCCTCAATACTTTAGCACTCATTACCTCCCCGATGTCTTTACTGATGGATTTAGTTAAGCGTATAGGGTTCTACACGCCGAACGAAGCTCCCTCTTGCACAAGTTTCACAACCACCATGAACTCCTGTTGCCTATTTCCGACTACTCTTTCTCTCCATTCATCCTCACTATTGCTCTCATCCGAATTAGTATTTCCACCCTTTTTACATTTCTTTCTCCTCACTATATCCCATTTTCCATTTTCACAACTCTCGCCTGCTACATCCATGTCTCCTAACTCGCTTCCTGCCTCGTCACTTCCCTCTGCCATCTCTCGTCCAGTCACAGTCCAGTGTTGCCACCGCCCTGACACTGAACACTGGGAGACAGGGGAATTTAAACACAGGGTAACAAGACACAGGTGGGAACAATCAGGGGCGGGGCTGACACTGATGAGCACAGGAGACACAGAAGGGGTGACAGGTGAAAACAATCAGGAAATTAGACACACCAGGGAAACTAACTACAGACATGAAAACACAGGGGAAAAGACCAGACAATACACAGGGAGGAAAACATGACAAGGAGAAAAGCAAAACACCCACTACCAGACACACAAAACTAAAAACATGACACAACACAAGAATCGTGACACCATAGCCATATGAGGCCGGACTCGGAGGGCTTTTCTTTGAATGTATCCATGTACATTACAACCAGGTGCGTCACCTGGCCTGGGCATCCGGGGCTTTTTTAATTTCCTGCTTTTTAAACACATGTGCTCTACAGTACAGGTTAGCTCTGAGTGTTAGTGAGGCTTGCTAATGTAAACAAAGACGAGATTATGTCCAAAACACGTCAGGCATTGTTTCTGAAAGCAACTTTCTGTGGGTCTGCTGCCGATTTAACGTCATATCGGCAGCAAATCTGTATCCGCTCGTTGTACACCCGTTTTTAAAAGATTTGGGTACGGAGGAAAAGAGAGAGGGTTTTATTTTCTGACGCTGCGTGAGTTCCCCGACGCATCGGGGACACATATTTATGTATAAAAGACATCATAAAGTGCATTTTGCATGATAGGTCCCCTTTAAGTGGGGGGGGGACCTAACCTCCTTGAGGGGGGTACGGGGGCATGTTCCCCCGGGAAGATTTTTTTTTAAATATTGAAGTTGAAAGCATCAATCTGGTGCACTTTGAGAGCAACATTAGGAGATCTATGGATACATCTCTCAACACCCATATGGAACAGAACTGTAAACAGATTTACTTTTTCTTTGTTAGCAGATTTAGACTTATACCTTCTGTTGACTATTCTCATAGTAGAAGTTTAGCCATTCATCTTGGCGTTATTTATTAGATGCACACAGGTCAAGAGACTTGAGGACTGAACAAGAAGGGGCGTGACTCCAAATGTCATATACCCTGGCCAGGTAGTGACCTCACAATCATGTGCTACAGCGCTACCCAATGAACACAGTAGTAGTTGCAGCTACTTAAACAAACAATATGGTACACAGTATTACATGGAGTCATACAATATACAATATACATGTATGTTATACCTCAACACTCTCACTTGTGAATTATGTGCTTACTGTATACCTGTTCATATTTAATTAACAAAATAAAAACATGGTACAAATGATTTAAATATCGGCTTCTTCAACACATTTTACACATACAAATGTGGACTTTTTCAACACATTTTACACACCAAACATGATCCCTGCAAATTTCCTCAGCTTCAGTTTGGAGACAGGCTTGGTCATCACATCTGCAACCATTTCATCTGTAGGACAATACACAGTGACATCTTTCCCTGCCTTATGGTGGACCTTATGAAGTGGTATTTAATATCCCGGTGTTTACATATTTGTATAAACACAGGATTTTTAGCAAGGGCTATTGTCCCCTGATTGTCCTCGTTAACAACTGTTTCTTGGTATGTATCTATACCTTCCAGTAGCTGCTCCAAATAAATACACTCCTGTATAGTTAGAGCTAGAGCCAGCTCCACATGTGTAAAGCGCTACTGTAGGCTGTTTCTTGGTTTTCCAAGAGTCTAGTGAGCTGTCCTTACCCATGCTCACACAATACCCTGTCGTACTGCGCCTATCGATTTTATCTGCAGCCCAATCAGCGTCACTATAAGCCCGTAGGCCTAGTTTCTCGCTGCTCTTTCTGAAACAAAGCTGTTTGTCTGCAGTACCCCTGAGATAACGCAACACATGTTTTACTGTAGCCCAATGCTCATCTGTCAGTTCAGCAAAAATGTTATGATAACTTGATTCCAGGGTGTCGTTAGCCGGTAATTATCGTTTTTTAGCTGGTAAAATGTATTAAAAACCGGTAAATTCAAAACCTGTCAAAATGTCCGATATTCACTCTTAATAGTTTGATCGGTGCTCTCTATAAAGGCCGATCAGGAGAGCTGGATCTGATCAATATGGACATAAACGCGAGTGAAGTATCACCGGACGCGAAAGAGAGATCAGAGATCAGCTGCTGAGTCTGACGGAGACAAGCAGCTCTGCATGATCACCTGAAGCCACTATTTAGCGAGCTGCATGAGAAATTGACGGGTGGTCAGGAGAGAGGGAGAGGGGAATACTTTAATTACCGCTGTTGCGCCCCCTTTATCATCTGTGTCTGAGTCTCGCTATCACAAGTTGTGCTGGTGACAAATGTTACTAGTCTGTGCTTCTGTACCTTCTCTTTGTCGGGGTAGTAAACTAGATAGGCGGGGCTTCCCTTGTCAGGCCCTACAAAACGTCCTTTCTCACACCTAGTATCCAATTTTCCCCTGCCCAGCTGCTACGCATAACACACTGCCCCAAACGTATGCATCCTAGCTAAGTTACACTTTTTCCCTGTCAGTGCTGATGTGGAGTCTATTTTTATATAACATTACAAGACTGATTCTTATTATTACATTATATGCTTATTGTGCTCATGAGATTGCTATGGCTATAAAATAAATAGACACAATCACTAATCCCAGGTTCTGATGGGTTAGATACCAACGAAGGGAATAGTCAGAAGAAAGTGTTCCGCTTGAAATAGAAAGTAGCAGAAGCCAGATGCAGGCACTGTAGAAACAATGAGTTATTGAGGCTATGGCCTTGGCCGCCTGGGTTAGCTCCGCGCCCACGCATAGCTGGGAATCAGTATAACCAAGATTCCACTTTTCTATAGAAGCTTCATCAAAACAAATTACGTATGATGGTAGGGAGGGACTTCCACAGGCCGGCAGAATGCTGATTGGAGGATCGTGTTGCCAAGAGACTATATCTGAGTCTGGGCACCAACCAAAGAGAACCAAGTCTAAACCATGGTATCTCTTCAGCTAGTCTTGACCAATCATAAATGTACGGGCAACGCCCTGTGTAATAAAATGTATTGTCGCACGAGGTTTGAGGCTCTTGACGGATTTGGTAGTTACAGATTACAGCTTTGCTGCCTGTGATTCCCAAAGACGTGATGAGTCCTTGGCCAAGTAATATATATATTTTGCTCTCTTTACAATAGTTAAACTTAGAAGTTGTCTGTCTTTTCTGGAATTCTGAACCCAACAAAATGGTGACCCACGACGTGATTCCAAAAAGACGATTGGGAACTTCCGACTTAGAGTCCAAGGGACTGAAGGACGGCGGAGACATCCTCTGGATTCCTATCAATACTCACAGGGCCAAAATCACACATGGTGTAGGTATCCGGGACCCTAAGAAGAATTAAAGATAAGAGTCTGGGACCTTATAGAAGAATTAAAGATAAGAGTCTGGGACCTTATAGAAGAATTACAAATAAGAGTCTGGGACCTTATAGAAGAATTAAAAATAAGAGTCTGGGACCTTATAGAACATTTTCAAATAAGAGTCTGGGACCTTATCAGAACATAGTTTAAATCCACCGCCGTGAGGCTCCACCGCCGTGTGGAGGCTGTGGTTTGGGGAAAATGAAGAATAGGGCAAGTGATTGGATTCAAAGTAAGATATTTATAGTAAGTGGCGACTTTTTACGGCAAGTCCGTCAAGGACGGCATAGGTTTAAAAGGGTGATTACGTTAGGTGAGTGACGACAGCTTAATTGTCTCATTCTCACTATAATATCCTAAAAATTGTGGCAGGGACAATTTAGGACATGACAGAAAATATAGCATTTGGTTGCTAAAAATACTTTTTACAGGGAGGCTGTGGCGCAGTGGAATAGTGTGATCAGGGGAGCAGAGGTTCAAACCCCACTATAGTCAGCATGTCGTTGTGTCCCTGAGACACACACCACAAATTGCTCCTGTGGGGGATTGCCCACAGTATTGAGTATGTAAGTCGCTTTGGATAAAAGTGTCTAACAAGTGACATGTAATGTAATACATTGCTAAATGACTTTTGACACTGTTTGATTAAAAGAACAGCAAATGTAGCATTTTGTTGCTAAATGACCAAGACTTTTTATGCTGTTTGATTAAAAGAACAGAACAAATAGATAAGAAAGTGTGAAATAAGGAGAGGTTTTGTAAAATGGAGAAGTCAGAGTGAAAAGGACAAAGAATGTATACAACAGGGTGTGGCACATAAGAAAGAGAGATTCATTATAAATTAAGGTTTGGCTTCATCTGCTGGACATATTGTATATTATTTTAGTCAGAACTAGAACCACTGTGTTGAAATTTAGAACTATTACATTTAACACATATATGTATATTTAAAGCATTACACATAAATAATTTTGATCATAAGTACAAAAGGGATTAGTAATTAATCCATAATAATTTAAAGAATCTTTAGAGTGTACACTCAAACAATGTACATGTCTGGATTAAGGACAGGGCATTTAGATAATACGAATAAGTGTTCACTAAAAGTGATAATATTAATAATTATAATAGAAATAAAACCTAAAAAACAAATAGGCCTACTCTTGGGTCAATTTACATTGTTGTGATCTGTTAGTATGCTCTCAGCTGGTTTTTACTGTTGTTCTAAGTAACAGTGAGATTTAAACGGGGAATATATGGAGATGTTCTTTTTGTAGTGGGTGGAGATATGGTGTTTGTAATATGTGAGTATTTCAATTTATAGGAGAAAATGGTTTACTGAAAGAGCTATTTTGAGTAAATATGTTACAAATGGTTGAAATAATTTAGTAATTAAAATTTAGTAAATAATTGAGTTCTGTAATATCATTAGGAGACATTCATTTTGTTGTTAAGATGGCATTTAACAACCAAGACAGATAGTATGATTAGAAAAAGACAGAGTGGAAAGGGTTGGATTTATTTAACCTCAGTGTGCTAGAATTACTATAAGTAATGCGTCCCGAGACCTGGACTCTCTCTCTCTGCCTGTCAGACGGCAAAGACCCTGATCCGCCTGAGCAAACAAAGACCTATCCCAAGCAGGAGACTGCTGCTTCTCAATAGACCAGACAGAGAACCAGAGATGAACCAACTACAACAAGACTGCATCCAGAACAATCTCCACCTGTGGCAGCCAGAACCAAAGCTCCAAACAGCAAAGAGACTGTAAAGGAGGAGATGAAATGCAAAGCAGTACAAGAACAGTGGCATGATGGGGGCTGCAGATGGCTGCATGAAAGAGTTACAGAGGATGTATTCAAGAGCTGATGGACAAAGGGGGAGTAGTCAGAATCAGAGGAGTTGGTCGAGCAGAATGTGAGGAGGCCGGGGTCACGGCTCGAGATAAACCAGAGGAGACGGGAAGGGAATCAGTAGTTATAAGACCCCAGCAAGTGTCCGATTTAGAGATAAGGAGAGATAAGGAATGATTTATGACCCTAAAACCGGAAGTCCCACCTCCAAAATCCCTTTGAAGTGGCACCTGTCACTCTGAAATCAGACCTTTGACCCTATTGTCTATTCTGACCTTTGACCCCCTTATCTTTTCTGACTTGTTTGTGTGAACAGTGCCCTATAGCGGCAGATAAGCCCTTTGATGTGAATCCTGTTAATATCTTACTAGGTCACCTTTGAACCCCCTTTTCTTTTATGACTTGTTTGTGCGAATGTTGCTCCATAGCGGCTGATAAGCCCTTTGATGTGACCCTGTTAATATCTTACTAGGTCATTATCGGTCAATGATAAACCAAATAGTATAGCCTTCTATATGATAGCCTGCTATAAGATAGTGTTATTTAATAATATGACATAGTGACCCTTTTATGGTAATATCAAATCATATGACATGTTAATGTTTAATTACCAGTTAACCTTATTAACTATAAGGAAGCCCCTTTGGGTCAACGTCTAAGGGTCATGTTAGAGGGACTTTAAGGACTTCAGGAGTCAGCCATTTGAGGCTTTCTTAACATTAATGCTTTTGCTTTTTTGCTTTCGATTGTGTTACTACGATACATTTAGATACACTTTGAAGTGTGCAACACTTTACAACTGGTAGGATATTAAGTACGTTGTAAGGAATTGGGTTTCTTGGTAGAATATAATAATAAATAATAATAATAGATTTAATTTGTTAGCGCTTTTACAGGTGCTCAAAGACGCTTTACAGATATAGTGAAGGGAAAAGGAAGGAACAACAAATAAATATATAGTAAACAATCACACATTAAAAGCCAGATTGAAGAGGTGAGTTTTTGTAAGTTTTTTGAAGGTGGTGAGGTCAGTGCAGTCTCTGATGGGTTGGGGGAGTGAGTTCCAGAGGGAGGGGGCAGCGACGGAGAAGGCTCTGTCCCCCCAGGTCCGGTGATTGGTGCGGGTGGGGATGGATAGGAGGTTGGCTTCTGATGAGCGGAGGCAGCGGGAAGGGGCGTGGTGGTGCAGCAAGTCTGTGAGGTAGGGGGGGGCCTGATTGTTGAGGGCTTTGTGGGTAATGAGGAGGACTTTGAAGTTGATTCTTTGACGGACGGGGAGCCAGTGGAGGTTCTGGAGGACGGGAGTGATGTGGTCTCGCGAGCGGGTGTGGGTGAGGAGGCGGGCAGCAGAGTTCTGGATATGTTGGAGTTTATTGATTAGGTTGGATGGTATGCCGTAGAGGATGCTATTGCAGTAGTCGAGTCGTGAAGTGATGAATGCATGAATCAGGGTTTCAGCAGCAGAGGAGGAGAGTGATGGGCGGAGACGGGCAATGTTTTTGAGGTGGAAAAAGGCTGTCCTGGTGATGTGATTTATGTGGTGGTTGAATTTGAGCTGACTGTCGAAGATGACTCCGAGGTTGCGGATGTGAGGGGGGGGAGATAGAGTGTGGCTGTCAATGGTGAAGTTGAAATTCTGGATGTCTTTGATACGGGATGGGGGGCCAATGATGATGATGTCTGATTTGGCACTGTTCAGTTGGAGATAGTTTGTTTGCATCCATGCTTTTATTTCTGAGAGACAGTTGGTGAGAGTGGAGTGTGTTGTGGGGGTGATGGTTTTTGTTGAGATATAAAGTTGGATGTCATCGGCGTAGCAGTGAAATTGAAGGTTGTGGCGACGAATTATTTTGCCAAGGGGGAGCATGTAGAGGATGAAGAGGAGGGGGCCAAGCACCGAACCCTGGGGGACACCTTGGGACAGAGGAGCAGTGGAGGAGGTGCAGTTGTTGATGTTGATAAACTGATGTCTGTCGGTGAGGTAGGATTTCAGCCAGGAGAGTGCAGTGTCGGTGATGTTGAGTGATGATTCGAGGAGGGACAGCAGGATGGCATGGTTGATGGTGTCGAATGCTGCGGTGAGGTCGAGGAGGATGAGGATGTTAAGGTTGCCGGAGTCAGAGGAGAGGAGGAGGTCGTTTGTGATTTTGAGAAGAGCTGTTTCGGCTGTGTTTTGATCGGAAACCGGATTGAAATGGCTCAAAGAGATCATTGGAGCTGAGGTGGGCTTTAAGTTGTGAGGCAACGACACGTTCAAGTATTTTTGACAGAAAGGGGAGATTTGAGATGGGCCGGAAGTTGGACATGATGTCAGGTGTGAGTCCAGGTCTTTTGAGAATGGGTGTGACAGCAGCCAGTTTGAGAGAGGGGGGAACTGATCCAGATCTGAGGGAGGAGTTAATGATGGTGGCGATGAGTTGGGAGATGGCAGGGAGGCTCTCTTTAACAAATTTGGAGGGCATTGGGTCAAGTGTGCAGGTGGAGTTAATTCCAGTCATGAAGTCGGACAGTTGCATGGGGGTCACAGGGGAGAAGTGGGACAGGGGGTGTGAGGTGAAGGGGGGGGAGCCAGGAGGGAAGGTGGGGGGTGCTGATGAGGGTGTCAGATTGCTGTAAATGTTGCTGATTTTGGTTTGGAAAAACGAGAGGAAGGAGTTGCACTGTTCGGTGGTGAAGGATGAGGTGGCGTTGTCACAGGGTTTGAGAAGTTTGCTGATGGTGGAGAACAGACGCTTGGGGTTGCTGGAGCCAGACTGAATGAGTTGTGAGTAGTAATTAGACCGGGCTGCTTTGAGTGCGTTACTGTACTGCTGGAGATAGTCTTTGTAGATTTGAAGATGGACTGTTAGTGTGGTTTTCTTGTGTTGGCGTTCAAGTTGACGTTTCCTTGATTTCATTTGGCGGAGTTCGGGGGTATACCAGGGGGCGGAGTGTATGAAAGAGACATTTTTTGTTTTTGTGGGGGCCAGTTCATTGAGACAGAAGGAGAGGGTGCTGTTATAATAGTCCACAAGTTCAGATGGGTTTTCCGAAAGTGGGGAGGGGGAGACAGACATCTTGCAGGTAATGGAGGCAGTGATTGCTGAAGGTGAGATGGATTTGAGATTTCTGTAGGTTATTGTGCGTTTTTGCTTTTGGGCGGGGATGGGGATGTTGATGTCCATGATGATGGCCAGGTGATCAGAGATGTGGAGATTGAAGCTGGACAGATGATGGATGGTGAGACCAGTGGAGCAGACCAAGTCCAGGATGTGACCACGGCTGTGTGTTGGGAAGTTGATGTGTTGAGAGAAGTTGCAGCAGTGAAGGGTTTCCTTAAATTCAGAGGCATATTTGCAGGTCGGGTCGTCAACATGAATGTTAAAATCACCTAAGAGGAGAACAGATGGGGATATAGCAGAAAGCTGAGTGAGAATGTCAGAGAGATCGGAGAGAAAGGAGGGGTTTGGCTTCGGGGGACGGTAGATGATGGCTGTGACCAGGGGAGTGGGACCAGATAGTTTAAAGATCAGGTGTTCAAATGAAGAAACATCAGGGATGGGGATTATGGTAGCTTTTATTTCCTTTCTGATAATAGCAGCTATACCACCACCCCGCCCTTGTGGGCGAGGTTTGTCTATGTATGTGAATCCTGCTGGGGTGATTTGATTTAAAGAAAAATAGTCCAGGGGTTTTTGCCATGTTTCGGTCAGATACAGAAAGTCCAGGTTATTGTCTTTAATGAATTCATTTAGAATGTGGCTTTTATTGTGGATGGAGCGTGTGTTGAGCAGGGCTGCTCTGAGGTGACTTTGCATTGGGGGGGGTTGTGTGGACCGGGGGAGTGGAAGGAGATTGGTCAGATTCACGTGTTGTTTGTTGTGATGGCGTAGTGTGGGCGTGTGACAGGACCGAATGGACGGGATGGAGTGTGGAGACGTGGAATGAAATAAAAACTTACGGCCAGAGCCTCTGTGTGAAGGACGGCGTTTGCGGAGTATTTCATAATCCGCGAGGATGTCCATGCAGTCCGGACGCAGGCGGTTATTGAAGGAGCGGAGATCTGACAGGGAGTAGAGCGGCGGCATGGACCGGTGAAGTGGCGCTAGCACGGAGCTAGCTAATGCTGGGGACCCGGGCAGCAGAGACCAGGAGCCGGATGACCGTGGAAGAAGGAGCGGTGTGAGTCCAGATAAAATGAGAATTATAATCCACAGCATATCAGGAGAATAATTCCAGTGGTTTCCAGAGGAGAATCGTAGGAGGTGCTGACAGCCTGGTGCAGAGTGGGAGCCGGGTGACCAGCCTACGAGCTGGTTAGCTAGCTTGATAGCCGCTGGCTGTAGGCGGCAGGGAGAGACGATGTCAGCGGGGAAGCCGGCTTATCGCAGCGGGATGGGAAGACCCACACGAGTCGCGGAGTTAGGGTGGAGTTGGGGTGGAGACAGAAATGTTAGCTCAGCAGACTTCAGGGAGCCGAGGAGCCTGCTAGGTCCGATAATGCTAGCGGGCTAGCGGGCTAGGGACCCGTGAGCAGGAAAGAGCCAGCAGGTAGGAGATGACAACACATTTATCTGTGTCGATTTGAGATAGAGATGCTGCTATTTTTTGCTAATGACTGACGTTTAAAAAGTAGAGAGCCAGACAGGAGAGGTTTTGATCTGGACTAAATAACTATATTTGGGCGGAGGAGCGGCGAACAAACAACGCCAGCACCCTCGGCGACCCGGGAAAATATGAAGTACTTCGTAAGGAATTGGGTTTCTTTAAAGGCAGTTTGTGATTTTTTTGAGCTGTTTCAGTGAGACAATGCAGTTTTGATGATTTTAAGTTTCAAAGCTTTATTGTAATCTGCCCATTAGCTACAGTGTAGATATGTCAATGAAAAACGTAGGTCACAGGCTCCTCCAACAGTGTACATAAAACAGATCAAATAGAGTAGAATGTTTTGAGATGACAGATGTGTGCGTAATTCTCTCACAAAGGAAATGTAAGATATACGTTTATGTATGGAAAAAAATCAAACTAGAAAAATGAAATACTTTGTCTAAATAGATGTTATTTAAGAATGTGATTCTTATTGGCAGTTTCTCATTTAAGTAAGAAAATCCAGATAAACAATGTAGTTTGTAGATGACTTTAATGATTTTTCTGCTACCAAGATACTTTTAGATACAGTTTGTAAAACTTTACAACTGGTAGAATGTCAATCACTTGGTAACACATTTTATTTTCTCAAAAACTGTGAGTGTAAAAGGCAAGTTTGTGATTTTAACACTTATTTACTGACACTAGGCAGATTTTGCCTTTTTTCTCTCGCCAAGATACTTTTAGACACACTTTGAGGTATGCAAAACCTCAAAACTAGAAAATGAAGTACATAGTCTGACTAGATTTTCTTAAAGACTGTTTCTCTAAAAGGCAAGTTTGTGATTTTTAACACTTTTTTTACTGATACTCTGCAGATTTGTGTGTAATTCTCTCACAAAGGAACGGCAAGATACACTTTTATGTGTGCAAAACCTTAAAAACTAGAAAATAAAATACTTTGTCTGAATAGATTTTCTTTAAAGGCACTTTGATTTTAACGCTATTTCAGTGGAACAATCCAGTTTTGTTAACATCAATGTTTTTTTCTCTTTTCTTGTGTTACTACGATACTTTTAGATTCACTTTGATGTATGCAACACTTAACAACTGGTAGAATATGAAGTACTTTGTAAGGAATTGGGTTTCTTTTAATGGCTGTTTTTTTATCTTAACACTTGTTCAGTTAAACAATGTAGGTTTTTTTTCTGATAACCTTACTTATTTTAGTTGTGTTTTTTGCTCCCAAGATACTTTTTTTGTTACACTTTTATGAAGGAACATTTTACAACTGGTAGATTGTCAATTACTTTGTAACAAATGTATTTTCTCAAAGACTGTGACTCTAAAAGACAAGTTTGTGATTTCTAACACACAATGTCATGACTTTTTTTTCAAGACTTTTCGACAAACTATACTATAATCTTCTTTATTTTTTTGAAATCCTATACTGACATTGCAGACAAACTAAATAATATAATTCTTAACTACATACTATACTTGGACTTTTTTTCAAGATACTTTTGACATACTATATTAGTGCTTTTAAAATAAATGTTCGGATATTCTACACTGTGACTCTTTTTAAATGATGATAGTGGTGACTGGTCATTAGAGGCACAGCCCCACCTAGTGTCAGCAGAAAGTATTAAAAATAATGATTACAATAAAATGCAAGAAATAAATTAAAAAATATATAAAATGTATTTTAAGATCATGTTTAATCATCTGATTCGTCTGTACATGGCTATTTTAGTCTGTGTTCTTCTAATTAGTGTCTACAGTGTGTGCCTATTGAGCTGTTTAGAGCCATGTGGGACAAAACCCAATCCTGCCCCTCCCTCTCTCTGTCTAAGTGAACGGTGACTGTAAAAATTACACTGCGCATGCTCAGAATATTTTCCTATTTAATGTGTGTGGCAAAAAAATAATGACCATAGGGGCAGTGAGCTGCCATCCCCACCATACGTCATCTCACATCATTCAGAGCTGATTGGCTGCGTGCTGAGTGTGCCGCGAAAAGTGTGATGTATGAAGAGGAGACGAGAGAGCTGCAGTGAGGCGTCCTAAAACCAGGAAGTAAGCTGCGCATGGCTTCCCTCGACAAAAAATGAGATTTCTCCATAGGATTTTAGAAGATAGCTCCAAATAAGGTCTGTGGGAAACGTAGCTGTTAGATAAATGCACGTTTTGTTCAGCTGGATAATATCCACATGTCTACCCTACTTTTATAATTTTCGAATCATAAATCTATTGATTAGATTAGATTTATGATAGACTTTTGAAACTACAAGAAGATAAGGAGGACTTTTACAAAAAAGTAATAGAGATTTTTGTCCAGAAGGATAGGCAAATGGACTTCATCTTCAAGTCAAGGTAAGACTGCAATTTTATTGAAAATGGGATCATACTAAGAGAGAACAATTCAATATTTAAATGAGAAAATTACATTTTTTGGGTATCCTTTTGTTGAACTGTCTTTTTAAAATTAATTGAAGCATCAGACAAAAAAAGCTTTGGAAATGAATATTATACTTTGATTTAGGTCAAAATATAATATTTGTAAACCTGAAGAGTCAGTGCCAGTGCCTCATCAGCCATGAACCTCACTGCAGAAGCTTATATATAGACATCTGAGTTTTTTGTGCCCCACCACTTTTGTACATATAAAAACGCCACTGTATATATATATATATATATGAAATACTATACTATGACCAGTGTTGGGTGTAACGCGTTACAAAAGTAATGGAGTTACAGTAATATATTACTTTTTGCTGTAACGAAGTAATGTAACGCATTACTAATGAAATGTGGGTAATATATTACCCGTTACAATGCTCAGTAACGCAGTTACAACACATGTTAACCCGAAATTAAATGGTGTTTTGTTTTTTAACAATATACTAACATAGCGAGACATTCCGACACCAGACAAATTTTGCGGGTAGATTAGTAAACCTGGTGTGTTTACCCTTCAGGCTTCGCGTCGGGATCTTCGGGGCAGTTGAATGTTATGCACCCTCTATTCAAAAAAGAGAACAGAGCGAAAAATACTAACAAAAAATTGTGTGAGGTGCGCGTGACCTGCTCCGCTGCGCTTGCATCATTTCCAAAGTGCTTCCACAGCAGTGACACACATCTGTGGATAATCATTTATACGAAAATGGTTAAAGCAACCATCACTAAACGCCAGCAACACTGCATCTACTGCAGACAGTAGCAACAGGCCTGTCACAGTCTGCTTTCTCACTCACCTATTTTCTGCATTATCATTCCTTAGTCACCTGGTAGTCACACCCTGTCTCTCTCTCTCTCACTCTGTTACACCCATCAGCTCCATTAGTATTTAGGCCCACTTCACCTTCACCTCAGTGCCAGATCGTACTTCGTAGCATGCTTGTCTTTCCCGCACTACTCCTCAGATTGCTCTCCCGGTTTCGACCCTGCCTGTCCCTGACCAGCCTGCCTCGCCTGCTCCCTGACCCGTTCTGTACCTGCGACTCCCGTCCTGCCTTCTCCCGGAACCCTCGCCTGTCCCTGACCAGCCTGCCTCGCCTGCTTCCTGACCCGTTCTGTGCCTACGACTCCCGTCCTGCCTTCTCCCGGAAACCTCGCCTGTCCCCGACCAGCCCTTTGCCTACTATCTGCCGTGTTGTCTCCTACCAGCCTATTGACTCTAATAAAGCTGGTTACCGACTATCTCTGGTTTCCCGTGTTCTGCATTTTGGTCCTCAGCTCGTTTGTGACAGAACGATCTGGCCAGAAATGGACCAAGCAAACACCGGGTCTCCTAGAGACCGCTTTGAGAGGGTTGAGGATGCCATCCAAAGACAGGAGGTCACAATAGCTACCTTAGCTATCGAGACCCACCAGGCAACCTCAACCCAGGGACAAACGCTGGCTCACCTTACCTCCCAGATGCAACAGATGGCCGCCACCGTACAACAGCTAGCCGCTACCATGGCTGCTACCGTCCCTCTGCCCGCAGCTCCGATGCTCGCTCCAGCCCCTGGGTCGACGGGATACGCTCCGGAGTCTCGTGTGGGAACGCCGGAACGCTACGCTGGTGAGCCGGAGGAATGCAGGCCTTTTCTCACAAACTGTTCCATATTGTTTTCACTGCAGCCACACACCTTCGCCTCCTCGGCGGCTCGGGTAGCTTTCACCGTTAATCATCTGACGGGGAGAGCACGTTTATGGGGAACTGCTGAGTGGGAGCAGCAGACACTAGCCTGCGCCTCGTTTGCTGCATTTTCCGCGGAGATGCGGAAGGTGTTCGGTCCCGTTCGTCGGGGTCCCGACGCCTGCTGAGTTTGTGCCAGGGTTCCGGCACGGTGGTGGATTACGCTATTGACTTCCGCACCAGTAGTCGTCGCAGCAGCTGGAATGAGCCGGCGCAGTGTGACGCATATCTGAGAGGATTAGCGGATTATATGAGAGATGAGCTGGTTTCCTATGATCTCCCTGCTTCCTTGGATGGGTTGATAGAGCTCACCTCTCGGATTGACGGACGAATCCAGACTCGGAGAGGAGAGCAACAGACGCGAGCGGCGGGCCGCTGCTCGCGACAACAACTTCCGGTTTCCGGGAGATTTCGACTTCCGGGTTCGGCGGAGAGTTCCCACTCCTACTCTGACTCACGGTACGAGGTCGAGCCCATGCAAGTGGGTCGTACCAGTCTTACCTCTGAGGAGAGGGAAGTACGTCGAAGAGGTAATCTTTGCCTTTACTGTGGTCAGGCTGGACATAGGGTTTCCCGTTGTCCGGTAAAAGACAGAGCTCATCAGTAATGGGGAGTATACTGGTGGGCCAAACCTCTGAGCTGATCCCCAATCTAAGACCCTTGTGCCATGCTCGACTCCTCCTGACAGGCAAATCTCAGGCTCTGGCTGTTTTTATCGACTCCGGATCAGATGTTAGCATCATTGACGAGGAGCTCGCACGACAGCTGGGCATCCAACAGGTTCGGCTGCTCCAGCCGGTACCGGCTAATGCTTTGGATGGTCACCTGCTGGGAACAGTGACACACCAGACGACACCGGTCCATATGCTCATGTCGGGGAACCACCATGAGACAATCCGGTTTCATGTGCTACGGTCCCCCCAAATCCCTCTGATTTTGGGTTATCCGTGGCTCCGCCGCCACAACCCGAACATTGACTGGGCAACTGGGTCCATCCTAGGTTGGAGTTCTTCCTGTCATCAGGTTTGTCTCAAGCAGGCCGCCGCACCTCAACTATCTGTGGATATGAACCTGGTTCCGGATGTCACAGGGGTTCCGGCGGAGTATTTGGACTTTAAGGAGGTGTTTAGCAAGGCTAAGGCGACATCTCTCCCACCTCATCGGCCCTATGACTGCGCCATTGAGCTACATCCAGGCGCAGTCCCACCCAAGGCCCGGTTGTACTCGCTTTCGGCACCGGAGAGGAAGGCCATGGAGACCTACGTCAATGACTCTCTGGCTGCGGGAATTATTCGTCCTTCCACATCACCCGCAGGAGCAGGGTTTTTTTTGTGGCGAAGAAGGACAAGACCCTGAGACCCTGCATTGACTATCGGGGCCTGAACGACGTCACGGTGAAGAATCGTTATCCCTTGCCACTCATCTCGTCAGCATTTGAGTTACTACAGGGGGCTACAATCTTCACTAAGCTGGATCTACGAAACGCTTATCACCTGGTACGAATCCGGGAGGGGGACGAATGGAAGACCGCCTTCAACACCTCTTCGGGACATTACGAGTACCTGGTGATGCCATTTGGACTTACCAACGCCCCTGCAGTTTTCCAGGCGTTGGTGAACGACGTACTCCGAGACATGTTGGATCGTTATGTTTTTGTCTATCTGGACGACATCTTGATTTTTTCTAAGAACCTCAAGGAGCACGTCCATCATGTCCAGACAGTCCTCCAGAGACTTCTGGAGAACTCACTGTTCGTCAAGACGGAGAAGTGCGAGTTTCACACTTCTTCGGTCGCCTTTCTTGGCTACATCGTGGGTCAAGGAAGTGTGGAGATGGATCCTTCTAAGGTCTCAGCAGTTACCTCGTGGCGGGTCCCTGATTCCCGGAAGGAGCTGCAGCGTTTCCTGGGATTCGCCAACTTTTACAGACGGTTCATCCGTGGCTACAGCACCGTGGCCGCCCCGCTCACCGCCCTGACCTCATCCAAGGTGACGTTCCGATGGTCCCCTGCAGCCGAGGAGGCTTTTCAGGACCTCAAGGGCCGGTTTACGTCAGCTCCTATCCTTCAAGTACCAGACACCGCTGGTCAGGGTGGTGGAGGTGGATGCTTCTGACGTAGGGGTGGGGGCCATCCTGTCGCAACGTTCTGGTGAGAACCAGAAGCTCCACCCCTGTGCTTTCTTTTCGAGGAGATTGAGTCCGGCGGAGAGAAACTATGACGTGGGGAATCGAGAGCTTCTAGCAGTCAAGTTGGCGTTGGAGGAGTGGCGACACTGGCTTGAGGGGACAGAACAACCATTTCAGGTATGGACCGACCATAAGAACCTGGAATACATCAGGTCGGCACAGAGACTGAATTCTCGGCAAGCCAGGTGGTCGTTATTTTTCACCCGGTTTAATTTTTTTTCTCTCCTACCGCCCGGGCTCCCGCAACGTGAAGGCCGACGCTTTGTCCCGGCAGTTCGGGAGGGAGGGAGACACCCGGGGTATTCCGGACACCATTCTTCCTGCTCCTCGAGTGATCGGCGTCCTCGCTTGGGAGATTGAGGAGAGGGTTAAGACCGCTTTGGTGGACCAACCCGGTCCTAGTTCTTGTCCTCTTAACCGCTTGTTTGTGCCTCAGGTTTTGAGGGCTGAGGTGCTTCAGTGGGCTCATAGCTCCAGACTTTCCTGCCACCCTGGAATTCAACGTACCAAGGGGATGGTCCTACAACGGTTCTGGTGGGCCACGCTGGAGGCTGACACCCGGGAGTTTGTGAACGCCTGTCCTGTGTGCAATCTGCACAAACCATCTCACCAAGCGCCAGCTGGCCTCCTTCATCCATTACCGGTCCCACGTCGCCCTTGGTCACATATTTCATTGGACTTTGTGACTGGTCTACCACCGTCCCACGGACATACTGCCATCTTGACGGTGGTAGATCGGTTTAGTAAGATGGCTCATTTCATACCCCTGCCTAAGATCCCGTCAGCTAAGGAGACGGCAGAACTGATTCTGCTCCACGTGTTTCGCATTCACGGACTGGCGACTGATGTGGTTTCCGACCGGGGGCCCCAATTCACCTCTGTGTTTTGGAGGGAGTTTTGTGAGCTCATCGTGGCGACGGTTAGTCTCACCTCCGGTTTCCACCCACAGGCCAATGGCCAGACCGAACGGAAGAATCAGGAGATGGAGACCACTCTCCGCTGCATGGCTTCCGATCATCCCACGACCTGGTCAAAACAACTCCTGTGGGTAGAGTATGCCCACAACACCCTCATCAGTTCCGTTACTGGTCTTTCCCCTTTTCAGTGTGCATACGGTTTTCAACCCCCATTGTTCTCTGCATTGGAGAAGGAGGTTACCTGTCCGTCGGTCCAGGCTTTCATCCGACGTTGTCGGAGGACTTGGAGGCAGGCTCGTACAACTCTGCTTCAGTCTGCTAACCGGTACGCCACATCAGCGAACCGCCGACGAACCAAGGCACCTGTGTACCAGGTAGGCCAGAGGGTGTGGCTTTCCACTCAGAACATTCCCCTTCGGATGGAGTCTAAAAAGTTAGCGCCCAGGTTTATTGGACCCTTCGAGATTGTCAAGGTCATTAATCCTGCAGCAGTTCGACTGAGTTTGCCCCGGAACATGAAAATCCATCCCACCTTCCACGTCTCTAGGATTAAACCTGTCCGGGAGAGCCCTATGGTTTCCGCCGCCCCTCCACCACCACCCCCTAGGATGATCGATGGGGGCCCTACCTACACCCTTCGTCGTCTACTCCGTTCCCGTCTCAGAGGAAGAGGGGTTCAATATTTGGTGGACTGGGAGGGCTATGGTCCTGAGGAGAGGCAGTGGGTTCCGGCTCGTCATATCCTCAACCCTCAGCTCATCCGAGACTTCCACCTGCGTTACCCGGAGCAGCCGTCTAGGACCCACGCTCGACCAGGCGTTAAGCCAGGGAGTACTCGTCCGCTACGGACCAGAGGCTTCGTCGAGGAGGAGGGGGAGTCGTCATCGGGCGAGGAGGACGAGGATTTCCAGGAGGGAGAGGCCGAGAGAGCAGTCTCAGATGAGTACTAACCTTTCCCATACCTCCACCTTCCACCCGGTGTCTGTAGGTTTTTTTTTCTTGGGTCTCTTTTTTTTTTTTTTTTAGTATTGTTTAGACGTCTGGAGCCGTCCATTAAGGGGGGGGTTCTGTCACAGTCTGCTTTCTCACTCACCTATTTTCTGCATTATCATTCCTTAGTCACCTGGTAGTCACACCCTGTCTCTCTCTCTCTCACTCTGTTACACCCATCAGCTCCATTAGTATTTAGGCCCACTTCACCTTCACCTCAGTGCCAGATCGTACTTCGCAGCATGCTTGTCTTTCCCGCACTACTCCTCAGATTGCTCTCCCGGTTTCGACCCTGCCTGTCCCTGACCAGCCTGCCTCGCCTGCTCCCTGACCCGTTCTGTACCTGCGACTCCCGTCCTGCCTTCTCCCGGAACCCTCGCCTGTCCCTGACCAGCCTGCCTCGCCTGCTTCCTGACCCGTTCTGTGCCTACGACTCCCGTCCTGCCTTCTCCCGGAAACCTCGCCTGTCCCCGACCAGCCCTTTGCCTACTATCTGCCGTGTTGTCTCCTACCAGCCTATTGACTCTAATAAAGCTGGTTACCGACTATCTCTGGTTTCCCGTGTTCTGCATTTTGGTCCTCAGCTCGTTTGTGACAAGGCCAGATGGGGACATCACGTTACCCTCCGTTGTGGACACTAGCAGCACTCTTCGTTGCCCGAAACTACGCAGCCCCTCTGCGGCCCGCAGGTGCCAGCCAGGATACCTCGGCAAAACAGAGCCTGCCCAGGTATATCTACCTGTGGGGTAGGTGGTCATTTTGCAGCTCGTGGTGTACAAATAGACAAGGGCTAGAATATTCATGTGAAAATAGTGCCATATTCTGCCATGCCTGTAGAAATGTTGGGTCAAAAATAATGCATACAATAGCAAAGATGCCTTCACCACGAATGGCTACAAAACTATCTCATATCCCAAGCTTATCAACGAGCTATTGTTGCAGCTGAAATGTTCTCCAGGTCACAAAGTCAACCTCACATGATGATGTGATACCAGTTTTCAAGGACAGTAAATGTTCTCTTCCCAGAGTATATGATGGGACCAAAGTGATGATAGGCTACATGGTTTTAATAATACTTTTGCTTTTCAATGTTTGCCATTTCAAACCATGAGCTGGTTCAAATAATATTTGCCTTGATTTACAATATGTTCTCATTTGTTTTATCAGTACAGTTTTGAAGCTTTTGTGCTTTTCTTTGCCATAGTCCACTTTGGACTATATGAAATATTTCAGGATTGTACTTTTAACTCACTTGAAATGTTCTCACTTGCTTGGTTTCAAAACATAACAAATGCCATAATCTGTTCATTGGGGACCATCAATGCTATTTTTCATTACATTACATTTCATTTAGCTGACGCTTTTATCCAAAGCGACTTACAATAAGTGCGTTCGAACAAAAAAATACAAACTTGAAGAAAACAGAATCATATAAGTACATCAGGTTTCATAGAGCAAAAACATTTCAAGTGCTACTCAACTGGCTTTAGGTAAGCCAGTCCTTTATTAGTATACAAGTGCTTTGTTAATAGTTCTATTGCTCGAAGTGGAGTCGAAAGAGATGAGTTTTTAGTCTGCGCCGGAAGGTTTGTAAGCTATCTGCTGTCCTGATGTCAATGGGGAGCTCATTCCACCATTTTGGAGCCAGGATAGCAAACCCACGTGTTTTTGCTGATGGGAACTTGGGTCCCCTTGGCAGCGAGGGTGCAGCGAGCCGTTTGGTTGATGCAGAGTGGAGTGCACGTGCTGGGGTGTACGGTTTAACCATGTTCTGGATGTAGGAAGGGCCAGATCCATTCGCAGCATGGTACGCAAGTACCATTGTCTTGAAGTGGATTCTAGCAGTTACCGGAAGCCAGTGGAGGGAGCGGAGGAGCGGCGTGGTGTGGGAGAATTTAGGAAGGTTGAAGACCAGACGAGCTGCTGCATTCTGGATGAGCTGCAGAGGTCGGATGGCACATGCAGGTAGACCAGCCAGGAGGGAGTTGCAGTAGTCTAGGCGTGAGATGACGAGAGCCTGGACCAGAACCTGCGTCGCTTTCTGGGTCAGCTGGGGACGAATCTTCCTGATGTTGTAAAGCGTGTATCTGCAGCAGCGGGTTGTAGCAGCTATGTTTGCAGTGAAGGACAGGTTGTTATCTAGGATCACACCCAGATTCCTTGCAGTCTGAGTCGGGGAAACAACAGAGGTGCCAATGTTGATCGTCAGCTCAAGAGTGGGACAATCTTTTCCCGGAAGTCTTAGAGAATATTTTAATCCGATCTCTTTGTGTCTTGAGTTTCTCAGCTTTTCTGAGATCCTGTCAAATTTACAAACAATATGCTTTTCGTTAAGTTGCAGCTCCTATCTGTAATGTGAGGAGGACACAGATCAAGAGGTCCTCTGCCTTCCTGTGGGTGAGGGGTTTGGTTCATTTGAGTTGGTAACACAAACTAGTCTTTGTTCCCATGTCTGGTAATAATTAAGATAGGAAAAGGTGGGCTTTCTAAGAACCGCCTTTTCTCCCTAGTTCCATGTTTCTACTCTTTGTGTATTCAGAGATGGCTTGGTAGCTCACATGTAAAGTGTGATATATTTGGACATTGCCTTACCAGAATCTGTGATTGACGGTATCATAAAAAATTACCTGTGAAACTGAGCGGCTGAATTTTCTTTTTTGGTTTCTCTACTCTTTACATTTGAGGCTTTAATGATAACCTGGGGAATCGGTGTCTAAGGGACTCGTCCTGGCCGATTTTCCCTGTGACTGCTGTTGGGGCATGTGCCTTCAGAGCAAACACAGCTCATGTAAAAACAATAAGAATATTTGGGGGTAATAATAACCTAGGAATATCGATTTTTACTGATTTCCTCTGTGTGTGTTTTTTTGGAATTAAATTACCAGACAATTACACACAACAAATATTCGGAGAGACCTTAAAGAGAGCATCAGTAAGGTGAACTTCTGTATTGGGAGCAATGAGATTTCAGCGGTCAACCGGTTAAATTAACAGCAGGCATCGCCTCAGATCTGCCTGCTGCTGCTGCAGATGTGTGTGTGATTTCACCCCCCCTGCGGGGGCCGCAGGCAAAGAGGAACAAAAACACAGTGTCATATATCTTTTCCTCACACCATTGCCGATTTCTTTCGGTCTAAAAGCATTTATTTTGTCTGCGCCGCAGTTTCCTACTTGCTGGAGAAACTGGGTGTCTGACCGGGATGCACACATCAAAATATAGGTTAATTGGTCATGAATGGGAAGGGTGGTATGCGAGAATGTGACATAGCGCTATATTTCATCGTTGTAATGAACTGATGGGTTGTTACATTTGACTGTTGTTGGAGAAGAAAAGGTACTGAATAAATAAAAAGTCTATGCTCTCCGGATCGGGGTGAGCAAAGCACCACTAAATTGGCATTGTGGTTGTTGATTGAGAATAAATTAGTTATTGCTCTTCAACAGATTCCGTTCTTAGCACTTGTACAAGTATATATGAGTAAGAAGGCACTCATCAGATATTTCCCTACCTCCTCTGAAATCTCTCTATTCGGATTAAATTAAGTTGGATGAGCTTTGCTGTCACGCTGATGTTTATTGCGAGTTCATGTTTGTTAGTCTAATTGCAGTGTTTGTTTTATTGTACTAACTGTTAAACATGGGTAATACTGTCTCCACAAACGAGTCAGTTGGTAAGAGGAAAACGAATTCACGCACCAAGACACCTTCTAAAAATCCAATTACAGACAGCCACTACACTCATATATTTCCCCCTAATATGCCGTCAGGGATTGTCGGAAGAAGCTTGGATTGGTCTAAAGTTATGCCGTTTACCTCGTTACTTTGTGAACACTTACAACAGAATAATCAGAGAGGGAAGATTCAATTTGATTGGCCTTTAACCGGCACTTTTGACATGGGCGTGTTGCAACAGGCATTTAAACTTGTTGAAAATTATCCGAACTCTTCCTGGGACATAGGATACATGAAAGAATGTGTTAAAGCTTGGATGTCTATTGCAGAGAAAAGATAGATATAATGAGCGAAAGAATGAAAAATCAGTCGGCGCCGAGCGAGGCTCCATTGAGCTCAAAGCGTTGATTGATAGGGTTTCTAAATGTGCGGCGAGTCGTCATGTGCTTAGCCGAGAGGCTGCTTTTGATGTTAAATCAGAGAAAATGTCCAGAATTAAGGAAAGACATGGAAAGGATGTTGCAGCTATTGCTAAGTCAGTCATGTACGATTAGTTGAAAAGACAAGGAAAGTCTCCCAACCCCTCACAGCTGGGCTGCTGGAGGAAAAGCAGGCTGTGTCTCTCTGTACAAAAATGATCCCCGCAACAGAACTCTCAAATCCTGTTGCGAGAAACTCCGATGATGATCTGTTAATGACAGCTGCAGCTATCATGAATGAAAATAGGTTGAGATATCAGCCAGGACATTATAGAGAACTAGATATGGGGCAGCAGGAGCACAGTGCAGCGGTGGGTGAAGGGGATTCTTCAGACGGCAGCCCGTTGCGAACCCCCTCTCCTCTTCCTCCGCTGCTCCGTTTATATGATTACCCAGGGACGCCGTACGGCGGCAGTTTTCCAAGAGCTGTCCAGCGTAAAATGATCACGAGTACGCAAACATGTCAGAATAATAATTCTGCTGAAACTGTGACCGCCCCGAAAATTGTGATAGGAGAGGTTCCAATTTTTAAGCCTTGGACACCCGCTGAGGTCATTGATGTCACTAATCACGCTCCCAGTCCCACTAAAAGCCCAGATGAGTATCTGTCGTGGTTGACTAATGTCTGCTCAGTTTATAGCTGTTTGGTTCATGATGTTAAACAGCTCATAATCCTAACATACAAGACAGATTGGCCCACGTGCAGAGACGAGTTTAAATTTCCTGACTGTACGCCTGCAGGTGATTGGCCTCTGGCACAGACGCGCGACATGTGGATTCAGAACGTCGCTGCTTTGGCTATTAGAGCATGCGCTAAGACTCACACAGATTTTTCCCAAGTGATGGCTTGCGTACAGAGCCCAACAGAAACTGTCCCAGAATTTATCCAGCGTTTCATGACAGTGTGGGATAATAATGCGGGCATTACTCACGATGGCCACAATGCGTGCCCTGCATAGGAGCCAGATATTTCTGACCCCCAGAATTGCCCAGCTGCTGCAAATATTGCCTCAAAATACACAGGCTTATCAGGGTGCGGATAACTCCCAGCAGTTTCAGGGACAAAACCGCACAAAGCAGTATCAAAATCAGGGAAGATCACAGGGTTATCAAAACAAGAGCAGACAGCAGCAGAACAAACATTCCAAAAAGTTGATGCCATGTCATGTTTGCGGTGCAACGGACCACTGTGCGGCAGTGCGAAAAGAGATGGGGAGCTCAGCAGAACACACAATCCTTGCCTGTTCTCCCCCAGCCCCCCAGGCATCTCGCATTATTGCCGCCTCCACACTATGACAGACAGGCTCAACATGGGCAAAACGGTCATCAAAGTGGATTTAATAGAAGATAGGGGTACCATGGAGAAAGATTCACAGCATTTCCCCATTCAAGCAGCAACAATTCGCCTTTCCAATAACCCGCGTGAAGATCCGATTATGCCCGTTGATTTTAGTGGTACGGCTGTAGATATTTTGATTGACAGTGGAGCCACATTGTCTGCAGTACGTACTAAGGAGAAAGTATGTGAAGCAACTAATGATTTTGTTACAACAATGGGCGTTTCTGGCATTCCTATGTCCGAGCCTATTTCAGAGAGTACTAATGTTTCAATCGATGGGTCAAATGTGCAACACTCTTTCATTATTTCAGATGGAAGTCCTATTAATTTAATGACTTACTTTGTAAGTTACAGGCAACAATACATTGCACTCCAGATGGATTGTTTTTGACTATTCCTGACAGCAAAGTCTATCAAGCTGTCCAATTAATTCAATCATCTCAAGACAACCTTTATTGTTGGTCATTTCCAGATTTCAACATGATTTTTGTTTTCTCCACAACAGGGATTCAGAAAATTGCTAGCATTTCCCCTGTGTGTGCTTCCTTAATGACTCTTATGCGGCCTGTGTTGAATTGTCACTGCACAGCTGCTTTTAACCCGTCAGATGACTATGCGCTATCAGTAAGGGGTTTTTGCAACAGCTCAGATCAGTTGGAATGCGAGCAGTTTTTGTTTTTAGGACCACAAGGATGTGCGTTGCCCCTTAGGCTCACACCCCCACAGCAGGCTTTTCTAGCTATAGACACTATCCCTCATGTCACACTAGCTGTCACTCCAGGCAGTAGTCCTAAGGAAGTGGGGGCTATGGCAGCCCACTGCCATGCTCGGCTGGGAGCTGCAACAGCTTCTCTCCCTCACACACACACACCTAATCTAATTAACCTTGGGGAGGAACACTACATGCTGCGTCTCCCGGAGCCCATTGCTCTTCCCCAAAGCACATTCCTTAACTTACAACCACCTCCTCTCACAGAATATGGACCCCCTTCGGACTTCTCTGAGGTTCCAGCCACATTATGGGCCAAACACAAGAATCATGTGGGGTTTGTTAAATCAGCCCCTCCACACGGAGTGACACTTAAAACCAATGCCAGCTTGCTAGCTATCAGACAGTACAATTTGCCCCATAGAGCCATTTTGGGAATTGAAGGAGTCATCCAATCTCTGCTCGATCAGGGCGTATTAATTTACATGACCAGTCCGTGTAATACTCCAATTCTACCCATACCTAAGCACAATCGCCCTGATGAGTGGCGTTTTGTCCAAGATTTGCAAGCTATTAACGCTATTGTCATTCCGACAGCTCCTATAGTGCCTGACACTAATTCGATCCTTGCTTCTCTGCCCCCAGACTCTAAGTGCTACACAGTGATTGACTTATGTTCAGCGTTTTTCTCTATTCCTTTGCATCCAGAAAGCCAGTATCTGTTTGCATTTACATTCAGAGGTAAACAAATCACATACACGCGCCTCCCACAGGGGTTTGTTGAATCGTCTACTGTGTACGCAGCTGTTAAAAGAGACCTGGACACTTTGGTCCTTACAGGGGGTAGCACTCTCCTTCAGTATGCTGATGACCTGTTGATTGCGTCCCCTACCAAAGACGCCTGTCGCATCGACTCCATTCTGCTCATGAAAAGACTTTCTGAATGCGGACACAGAGCATCCCTGGCCAAGTTGCAATACTGTCAGACTGAGGTCACGTATTTGGGTCACATTCTGGGAGATGGACACCGCCTCCTCTCACCTGCGAGAGTCTGCCTTTTGAACAAAGTGCCACCACCTCGCACAAAGAAGGAGATGCTTTCCTTCTTGGGCATGGCAAACTACTGCAGACATTGGATATACGAGTACGCTGCTATGAACTCAGTCCTGCGTGCTGCCACTCTGCAGGCCGCCCCTAACATTGTTCAACGGTCTGAGGACATGCACACGGCTTTTAAGGACTTAAAGCAGGCCCTCACATCGGCTCCGGCCCTGGGGCTCCCTGATTACCATCAACCTTTTCATCTGCACGTCCATGAAAAGGGGGGCTTTGCAACAGGCATTTTGGTACAGAAGCATGGCTCTAATTTTCGGCCTGTGGCATACTATTCATCTCGACTTTCTCCTGTGGTACTTGGTATGCCTTCGTGCCTGCGAGCAGTGGCCGCAGTTGCAATAGTTATCAAGCAATCCTCTCCCATTGTACTGGCCAGTGACTGTGTAGTACATGTCCCACATGCAGTTTTTCATATTCTGAACACCTCTGCTACTCAGCATATGACGGCAGCAAGGCGATCTGGTTATGAGGCGGTCATTCTTTCAAGCCCACACATCACTCTTAAATGCTCCCCCCCCCCTAAACCCAGCTACGCTGGTGCCAATTCCAGATTTTGAAATAACACATGACTGCGTCACAACGATTGACATGTCTTCTTCCCCCAGAACTGATATGTTGCAAACTCCTATCCCTAATTCAGGTATGATTCTATATACAGACGGGTCTGCGAGCAGGCCGTCTGACACAGTACACTTAGCAGGCTATGCTGTTGTGAACGACTGGGAAGTCTTAGAAAGCCGGGCCTTGCCAAATGGCACGTCGGCTCAGGCTGCAGAGTTGTATGCTCTGCTTAGGGCGTGTATTTTGGCTAAAGGTAAAGTTGCAACCATTTTCACAGACTCCAGGTATGCATTTGATGTGTGCCATGATTTTGGTGTCTTGTGGAAAATGTGCGGTTTCTTATCATCGGCTGGTAAGCCTATTCAACATCATGCGTTAGTAGCTAAGCTATTAGACGCTATCCTGCTCCCTGCACAGCTAGCAGTAGTTAAATGTGCTGCTCACACAAGTTCTGATGATCCTATTTCGCGTGGAAATGCGTTAGCCGACACCGCGGCTAAACAAGCAGCAGTTTCCTGCTCTTCTATGGTGCTCCAATGCCCCTCAACACAACCCGCAGAACCCATTTGTTTGCCTTCATTTAATGATGTCGCGGACATGCAAGCCCGCGCTGATGTTAGGGAGAAAGATTTATGGCTAAGACGAGGTTGTACACTTGACGCCGAGTCCAGCTTGTGGCTCCACCCAGACGGACGGATGGTTTGTCCCCGTTCGTTCCCCCATGTTTTGGCACATGTTGCACATGGCAAATCACATAGAGGAAAAGGAAGGATGAATGGGATTATAAAGTCACAATGGTTTGCTCCAGGCATCACACTAGCTACACAGACCCTTGTAGATAGATGCATGATATGCCAGCAGACAAGAAGAAGAAGTGGTCCAGTTCAGCATGAACACTTACCGCCCCCCTCGGGGCCCTTTGTAAATATGCAAATTGACTTTTCGCATATGCCACCATGCCAAGGATTCAAATATATTTTGGTAATAGTGTGCCAGTTCTCCAAATGGGTAGAGGCCTACCCTACCAGAAAAGAAGACGCTAGAACAGCTGTAAAGTGTCTTCTCAAAGATGTTATCCCTAGATTTAGTGTTCCAGCAGGGATTAACAGTGACAGAGGTCCAGCATTCATTTCTAAGATAACCCAGAGTCTAGCTACAGTGTTAGGGTTCAAATGGCAATTGCATGTTCCCTATCACCCACAGAGCTTAGGCCAGGTTGAGAGAATGAACTTGACTATAAAGGAGAAACTCACTAAAACAATGTTGACCACAGGACTAAAATGGGTAGACGCGCTGCCGCTAGTTCTGTGCTCCATTCGAAGCTCACCAAATGCAACGACAGGGCTTAGCCCACACGAAGTATTGATGAGAAGGGTAATGTTCACAGGGTCTAGCCCCCCAGTAACACCCCACAAACTCACTCTTTTGTGGACAGATGATTACATGACTAACTATGTCAAATATCTAACTGACATGTTGAGAAAGTTTCACAGGCAGGTGGCTGACAGGCTCCCTCAGCCTGGAGAGGAGCCCACCCACCCTTTTCAGATTGGTGATGATGTATTAATCAAATCTCTTGAAAAATATGTTTTGTCTCCCAGGTGAAAAGGTCCTTTCCAGGTGTTAATAGTGACCAGAACAGCCCTGAGAGTACAAGGTAGAGCAGAGTGGATTCACGCCTCCAGATGTCGTCTCTCTCCTCTACCGGATGCTGGCGTGGGAAGGCAGTCATCATCATCGTCATTCTGGGTTTACTGTACCTGGCCAAGGACGCCCTGCTAGATGAAGCTGTGAAAATCCCAACGACAGGTGGCGAGGGCTCTCGCCCCTCTGAGGGAGAAAATAAGGTGCTCTTATCTAAGAGCGCAGACAACTTGACCACTTAGGGCCCAGACCCTGAGGGCAAAACAACACCAACGGGCAAATCAGTGCCTAGCGACAAGGACAGGTTGTATCCGATCACCACACAGACATTCAGTATGATGCGAGAGAAAAGGAGGGAGAATAAGGAGGATTGTCTCCCTCCCTGATCATGAATCAGAGACTATTTATTTTGACTGTCCAGCTTCGATATGTGACTCATCCAACTGTATTATTATGTTTCCTGTGTCTTTAAGCAACGGTGACGATTACTCGACGTGGGTGATGTATCCAAAGAACCAGTACCAGTGGTTTGGGGTCTCATCAGAGGTGGTAAGAATGACTCTCAACACCATTGAAAGTATGCCCCCAGAACTGTGGTGTAGCACCATAGAACAGGTAAAGACACTGATAAGGAATGAGGCAGAATGTGCAACGAGGAAACTAGATTACAAGGTTCCCAATTCAGCTGTCACTGCATGCACATTTACTGGACCAGATAGCAAAACAGATTTTCTATCCACTCCACTTAAACAATCAGGAGGTGATGTAGACTCTTCAAAAAAGGCCTTAATTTGTTTATTTTATTAGCTTTTCTTTTTAATGACTGATTTTCTTAATGTCTTTCATTTTTTGTAAAGCACTTTGAATTGCCTTGTGTTGAAAAGTGCTATATAAATAAACTTGCCTTGCCTTAATCACTCCTTTTAAACAAACTAAAACTAATTCTGCAGCAAGTTTAATGTTAGACTACGCGCATGAACGCAATGTTAGCAACTGTCGGCTGTGCCAAAATATGCCAGAATCCATGCATTCTCCCATGTTTAGCCCAATTCCTTTCACGAAAGCTGACTACGATCTAGTTAGCTGGAATGATATAGCATCCCGAATTAGCGATGAGGCAGATGATTGTTACACTCCTTCCTACCCCATAGACTCTGAGCAACCTTTACAGTACAAGGGCTTAGTCTCTCTCATTGTTGATACAGTAAATAAAAATTACCTGCCTGATGGTTTCAAACGATTAATGATGCTAAGACTTATATATGTCAAGAAATACATTCACCTAGCTTTTGAATACAGATTCCAATTAGCTCTAGTCCAGACTAATTACTCAGCTAATTCTACAAGTCCAATATGTACAATGCAACCACACACACCATCTTTGTTGGTCGAAGCTTTGGTAACAGTTGTGCCCTGGTTTGGCTCCAGAACAGTGGACTCCATTAAAGTTAAAATACATGACTGTACGCAGCCAATACCCTTAGACAAGCCCCCTACACATGATTGTTCAATATATGTTCCCCCAATTGTGGTGCATGAATGGAAGAATGTGTCCATCTGTTTCCAGAATGAAGAAGGATCTCACACCTCTCCAGATGTCGGACACAGCGACTGTAATACCATAGTGAGGGTAAAATTAGCCAGAATTCCCCTCCCACAGAGAGTTTACTTATTTTGTGGGAACCGGGCCTATGGCTGTGTGCCCTATAACATTTTTTATGGCAACTGTTATCTAGCCTACCTAATCCCTTTAATCCGTAAAGTAGAGGCTAATGAGATTGCAGCGATACTTCCCTCTCTACACAGGAACAGCAGGTACATTACACAAGGACAACAGATAGCTAGCCTATTTTTGCCTTGGTACGGTATTTATGTTACTCAGCAGGAAATTGTGACACTGTCCAAAGTAGTGGAACACCATCTAAATGTATCTAACACAGCGATGTTAGCTGAACACAAAGAATTGCAGGAAGTTAGGACAGTAGCATTACAGAATCGTATGGCACTGGATCTTCTCCTAGCTGCTCAGGGGGGCACATGCAAGGTGATTGGATCTGAGTGTTGTTCTTTCATCTCTGATGCTACACCTGAAGTTATGGATATGGCTCATGATACTGCTAGGGGAATAAAATAATTGCATGAAACTCATGGGTTTACATTTGGGGATTTAAGTGGAAACTTTGGATCCTGGGGAGCGGGGTTGGTTACATTTGTTGTTACTGTTTCAGTGTTTATCTTGGTTGTGCTAATCCTAGTGATCTGTTTGATCACTGTAGTTAAATTAGCCATACGCAGGGTTGCCAAGACCACCCTCCAGGCCCCACAGAGGCTAGTAATTCAACTGTAGATGACACAATGTTGACGTACGACGCAGAGATTCCAGATCCATGGGTCTCCATCGCGGTTTCTGCCCCATGGGTACCCCCATTCAGTGATTGATAAATTGATTACAGTTGACACTCAGAATAAAGAACAGATGTTTTGATTTTTCCTTTTCAGGTTGTTATACAATAAATGTCTGATTTTTCCTTTTCAGATTTTGAACAAATGTATTTGAATGAAATAGTACTACTAAGTGCCTTACTCTTGAATAAAGCATAATCAAGTAAACGTAAAGTAATGTTAAAGATTGAGGACACTGTAACTTTGCATATTACAGATTGATCGATTCATCACTGTGAATTTATACCTTAACTGGGAATTTTAGCTGGATCTCTCATGATTCTGATTTTATACCTCAATTGGATTTCTTATAATCCTAAACTCTAATTGTGTTTTAATAAGTAATTGCCTTGAAGTAAATCTTTGAGATGTAAACTGATTTTGAATTTGTGTTAGATGAATGAGATTAACTGAGTGATAAATGTTAAAAGATCTTATTTTTTAAATATATATTTTGCTATTATATTTTTCTATTTCATGTGTGTTTATTATTGTGCTTTTGACAAATGATGCCAAACACTGAAGAGAGATGATTTTTTCTATTATGATTGACTGCGTTCAATCGTGGTGATTGAAGTGTTTTCAATCTTGTTTTACTTTTGATGTAATTTATGTATGTGAGCCCATACAACTCTGAAGACGCTTATTGATTTAAGTATTGACTGGAAATATTCTTAGACTAATGTTAATTGGTTATCATAAATTGATAAAAAGAGTGAAACTGTCAGAGAATATTTTAATCCGATCTCTTTGTGTCTTGAGTTTCTCAGCTTTTTTGAGATCCTGTCAAATGTACAAACAATATGCTTTTCGTTAAGTCGCAGCTCCTATCTGTAATGTGAGGAGGACACAGGTCAAGAGGTCCTCTGCCTTCCTGTGGGTGAGGGGTTTGGTTCATTTGAGTTGGGAATACAGAGGGATCTTTGTGCCCATGTCTAGTAATAATTAAAGGGGACCTATCATGCAAAATGCACCTTTGTACGTCTTTTATACATGAATATGTGTCCCCGGTGTTCCAGGGAACTCACCAAGTGTCAGAAAACACAACCCTCTCTATTTTCCTCCTTAGCCAAATCTCTAAAAAAGGGGCTGCAACGGATCTTAAAAAAATGGATCCAGATTTCAACACTTTTCTACGTCACAAAGAGGTGCTCCGCTTATTGGTCAACTCTCCACCTATCAGGAGAATGAGCCACATTGCCAAACCTCTCATTCGCATATAGGCTATCGGCAGGCTAAATCAACCCCAGTCACATCTGTATTTTTGCCTGCTCTTGCCAAGATGTCTAAGCCAGTTAAACGTTGTGCTGTTGTTGGCTGCAAGACTCGGAACAGGGGACTGCATGCAATGCCATCAGTGGAAAAAGAAAATAATCTGTGGCTAGACTTCATTTTCAAGGGACATGTGCCAGAAGACCCCGGCAGATTTCTGTTTGTGTGTTCCAAACATTTTACCACGGACATGTGTATGAACTTGTCTCAAGTCCAACACGGATATGCGTCCAAACTAATGCTAAACCCGGGATCAATACCAACCATCCGGGACCAGGCCAGTGAGGACACATCCAATTTTGAAGCTGTAAGTTTTTATTTAGCAGTGTTTTTCCTGATAAAGCTATCTCTAGCTTGTAGCATGTAGCTTCGCCGTATCCATGTCACCTAATGGTGATCTGTGTGAAGGCTGTAAAGCCACGCCCTAGCCGATAACACAAGTATTTATTCTCCTATGTATTAGTATTTTGTATCCTCTAAAATCATATTGAGTAAGTTATAATAACAAACGTAATCTTCTGTAGGTAAGTGCCGTTTTTTCCAGCGTTATATAAAAGCTTTTGTGATTGTAGTCTGTAAGAACGATCAGATATCATCGATCTGTAAGCTAAGCTACGCTACGCTAATGAGACATGCCGTTTTTTGCAGCGTTATATGTAAAAGATGTTGTGTGTTTACTTGTGTGTGCACATGAATATAAGTGGGGGTGTGTTAGGATACAACACTGTGTGTATGTATGTGAGGGGGGACACACACCACGAGGAAAACGGAGCTAAAGCCCTGGTCTGTTGTTGTTGACGAGGCCTAACCTCTAGCAACAGGCTAATTAGTGGCTAGCACTCATTACAGTCAGTCTACTGAGCTCAGCCCCTCTCCAACACATCATCTGTATTGAGTCAGAAACACAGCATGCACGTTACGGTTCAAAACTAACTCAGATTGGAAAAGGCTAAGCAAAGAGCTTTGCTAAATAGAGAGTTTTAAGCCCCATCTTTTGGGATTTCAGACTATATTTATCCAAATTGTATTTTCTCATCCTGAATACTAAATTGAGATGATTTTGTTCTAACTATGTTTTCTTCTTTACAGGCCAGCACCTCACATACTTATTAATTAGTGACAATTTGTACATCCTTTGCTATTATTTACATTTGTTTTCCTCATGGCGGAAATGAAAGACTTTACCTGGCAGCCCTGCACTACAATGAAAACGCTGAGCGTGCACAAGCCACTACATCCACTGGAAACCCTCTGTATATAAACTGCCGTTCCCGAAGGCCAGGAAGGGAGAATGCAGAGCAAAACCAGTAAAGACTGACCCCACATTCCGTAAGTGTTTAAAATATTTATTATACAACTATTTACAAATATAAAATAAAAAAATTAGAAAGAACTTTCAGTTTTTTACATGCATATACTAATCTAAACCCCATTTTTTGTTGTGCTTTTTTTAACATTGCACAGGCTACGTGGCCAACTTGATGGACCTCATCTTCGACCAAGTCTTTGTGGACCCTGCACCATTATGAGCGACCTGACAGGGAGGAGGTCATCGCCGGGTATGCTACACGGTTCAATTTGGCTGCTGTCTGAACCCAACATAGACATTTCACGGATCAGGAAACTCCTTGCGAATCCTGAGGACAACGCAGGCCGAAATCACCACTCTGATCCTGCGTCCAAGGAAGCCCCAGCACCAGCTCACAAAGCTTCTGTAGGCTAGATACCTGTGAAATCTGAAATCATAAAAAAAATATTTAGTGTCATTTATACAAAATACAAGTACATTTAGTTTTTTTTTATGGGTTCAAAGAACCGTTGATTTTGACAATAAAGTTCCGAGTTGATATCAAATATGTCGTGATTATTCATGTTTGGATGGGTAAAGAATATTCTGATTTCAAAAGCATAAGGTTGTGTGTGGACTTTTTTTGTCGTACACATGGGTGTGTTATGCCATTGCTGTGTAGTATATAATATAATAGTACATGTGCAATGACAGAATGAAAGATTGCATAAAGCCATATACACCAGTGTTTATTTCCATGAACAATATTAGCATTCGTTTTACAATTTCAGTCAAAACAAACAAACCACTCACTGCTCTATTTGCCTCAACTGTAGTCCACCATGTTCAGCTCTGTACATATTCAATGCATTCTGCAGGGAGAACACATTTAGGCACACAGGCTCCAATCCAGGATGGTCCACCATACAGGTTACAGAGTCCTCATGTTCCTGCATCCGTCTTGACACCTAGTGTGATAAACATATATTGAATGACATGTGAAAAATGTGTTCTCTAAACAGACAACTTAGTGAAGCTATCAAAAATGTTACCTGTGGTATCTCCATGCAGCACACATTCTCCGGTTCAGAAGGCATCGTGGCGCAATTTGCACATGTACACCTGTAGAAAGAAGTAAATAACTGAGCTTTTAAAAACACATGAAACTACACACATTGCTGACAACTGAGGTGTTGGAGTTATACTTGTTATCACCCTAAGTTATTGAACTTTCCAACGGTTGTTGCACGATGTTGGAAGAAAAGGACTGTAAACTATTAAACGCAATGAGTCCATTGTATATATGCTGAAAATATGAATGTCGCCCTTTATAAATATATATATGTATCGCTGTTTTTGCGTTACAAACTCTAAGTTACAAACTGTACACATTGCATTCTTGCTAATTAGCCACAATATGAACCTAATAAGTAGCAAGCATCGTAACAAACAGAGTAAAAATAAATAGGGACAACAGCTTGTCAACTAACCATTCAGAAACGTCCTGCTGCAACCGAGATGTTTGCACCTCCACCAAAACCTCCGCTGCTTCAGGGTCAGTTTCTGGATCAAATTGATAATATGCTTGAACACATGCATTACTCTGAGATGACATGTTTATTCCACACTCGTAATCACAGCAAGCATGGTAACGTGACTCTCACCGGCTCATGCCCCCCTCTTCTGCAGGGAGGGCGTGGTCAGCTGCTGCTCAGAATTTTCATAGACAGGTTTGGAATAGAGCGAAAATGAGCGAAACGAGGCATGGCTAAAAAATGATCTGTTTGGTATTTTGAAAAATAAAATGTATAAATATACCTTATATAGGTATGGTCATACACTATATCATTTAAATATAGCATGATAGGTCTCCTTTAAGATAGGAAAAGGTGGGCTTTCTAAGAACCGCCTTTTCTCCCTAGTTCCGTGTTTCTACTCTTTGTGTATTCAGAGATGGTTTGGTAGCTCACATGTAAAGTGTGATATGCTCTGTGATCTCTCCGGCCGTATTATACTCTCAATAAATATCAGTGTTTGACTAAAGCCGCTCCTGCTTCCATCCTTTCCTGAGCCTTGGCTCTGCATTGCTGCTACAGAAGTTTTCTTCACAGGAAGGAAAAGCAGTTCAGTCTTGTCAAGGTTGAGCTTGAGATGATGAGCAGACATCCACTGAGAGATGTCAGCTAGACAAGCAGAGAGGCGTGCAACGACCTGGGTCTCTGAGCGGGGAAAGGACAGAATTAATTGGGTGTCGTCAGCGTAGCAGTGGTATGAAAAACCATGCGGGCTAATGACAGATCCGAGCGAGTTTGTGTACAAGGAGAAGAGGAGGGGACCAAGAACAGAGCCCTGAGGGACCCCTGTAGTTAATTGACAAGGGTCGGACTCCGACCCTCTCCAAGTAACCCTGTAGGTGCGGTCTTTGAGGTATGAGGTGATGAGGGAAAGTGCAGAGCCTGAAACTCCAAGTTCTTGGAGAGTGCGAAGGAGGATCTGATGGTTCACCGTGTCGAATGCAGCAGACAGGTCCAACAGGATGATGACAGAGGAGAGGGAGGCTGCTTTAGCAGTGTGCAGTTCCTCAGTGACAGCAAGGAAGGCAGTTTCTGTGGAGTGACCTGCCTTGAAACCAGACTGGTGCGGATCCAGAAGGTTGTTCTGATGGAGATAACAGGAGAGTTGTTTAAAGACAGCCCGTTCAAGTGTTTTAGACAGGAACGGGAGGAGAGAGACAGGCCTGTAGTTTATAACATCAGACGGGTTGAGAGTGGGTTTCTTTAGGAGAGGGTTTACTCTTGCCTCCTTGAGACTGTTTGGAAAGTGACCAGAAGTTAGAGAAGTGTTGATGAAATGGGTGAGAAACGGTAGAATATCAGGAGCGATAGTCTGAAGGAGGTTTGAAGGGATAGGGTCCAGAGGACAGGTGGTAGGGCGGGCAGAGGTAATGAGGGTAAGAACCTCACTTGGAGAGAGAGGGGAAAAGGAGGTCAGTGTGTGGGTGAAAGGAGGGTCTGGTGACCCAGTGGTGAGTAAAGGTGAGTCAGAAAAAGAAGAGCGAATATCATCAACCTTTTTTTCAAAGTGGTTAACAAAGTCGCTTGACAGAAGGGAGGAGGGGGAAGGGGCTTTGGGGGGGTCCAGGAGGGAGGAGAAGATGGAAAATAGTTTTTTGGGATTGGAATAGGAAGATTGGATCTTATCTTGAAAGAAAGTGCTTTTTGCCTGAGAGATGGAAGCAGAAAAAGAGGAGAGGAGAGCCTGATAGGTTAGGAGGTCGTCACGGTGTTTGGATTTCCACCGTTTCCGCTCTGCTGCCCTAAGGACGGTTCTTTTAGCACGCAGTGCGTCATTTAGCCAGGGAGCAGGAGGGGACTGACGAGCTTGCCGAGATGTGAGAGGACAGAGAGAGTCCAGAGAGGATGCTGTTGCCGGCCACAATTGCTCATGTAAACCTGCTGCGCCCCCTGTAATCTCAGATGCACCCTGAGTCATTTTGTTCTGGAACCGGGCCTGTACATGGCCATATACTAAACAAACTACAGAGACCATTCCGTGTCCTGTTATTATTCACTTCCTCTCTGCCTTCTTCTGGTGATTTATCTGACGTCCAGCGCTCTGTCTTTTAACCTCTTTTCCTTTCTCTTTCTTTCCTTAGCAACCTTCATTATAGTCCTTGACACTGGTCTGTACTGTATTAACAACGTGTCACATGTTAAGAATTTACAATCAGAATCGAGTATTCAACTAAGCCGTGTAATACAAGTTGTTAGTAGCCTTAAGGGCCTACACAGTTGTTATGCTATACCACATTGCCCTTCACTGGATGTATAATGAGCTGCACTAAACTACATTTCAGCATTTAAAATACCTAGCCATTCTTTTGTGGTTATTTTGTTGAAAGTAACTAAAAAAGTAACTAAAGTAGTGTAACTCATTACATTTCAGAGACAGTAATTTTGTAATGTAACTTATTACTTTCAAAAGAGAGTAATAAGTAATATGTAATATATTACATTTTGGAAGTAACTTGCGCAACACTGACTATGACTAGGATTTGTTCAACATACTGGTGTATACAATAACTTTTTTCATATTTTGACTTCCTGCATGATATTTTCATAATATTCTATTCTTTTACCTCTTTTTCTCTATATTTTCAACACTATGACCGTTTGGACACTATGCTATTTACTATTTACCTTTTTTTTATTTCGATATATTATTAGATATATTATATATTATTATTATATTTTCGACATACTGTTAAACACATTTTATAGTTATGAGTTTTTTTTGGTTTGTTTTGTTTTTTTCATGGTATTTTCGAACATAACATACAATTACTTTTTTCTTTTTCTTCTTAAAGAATATTTTTGGGTCAGATCCTTTCAAGGATAATGACAGTGTTAAAGGGGGAGACACGTGTAAAGGTAGCAGGCTGGATTTTAAACTGCGTCCATTGTAGCAGCAAATGTTTCAACATACCTTACATTTTTCATGAGTTCTTTTAAAGGAGACCTATCATGCTATATTTAAATGATATAGTGTATGACCATACCTATATAAGGTATATTTATACATTTTATTTTTCAAAATACCAAACAGATCATTTTTTAGCCATGCCTCGTTTCGCTCATTTTCGTTCTATTCCAAACCTGTCTATGAAAATTCTGAGCAGCACCTGACCACGCCCCCCTGCAGAAGAGGGGGGCATGAGCCGGCGGGAGTCACGTTACCATGCTTGCTGTGATTACGAGTGTGGAATACACATGTAATCTCAGAGCAATGCATGTGTTCAAGTATATTATCAATTTGATCCAGAAACTGAAGCAGCGGAGGTTTTGGTGGAGGTGCAAACATCTCGGTTGCAGCAGGATGTTTCTGAATGGCTAGTTGACAAGCTGTTGTCCCTATTTATTTTTACTCTGTTTGTTACGATGCTTGCTACTTATTCCGTTCATATTTTGGCTAATTAGCAAGAATGCAATGTGTACAGTTTGTAACTTAGAGTTTGTAACGCAAAAACAGCGATACATATATATATTTATAAAGGGAGACATTCATATTTTCAGCATATATACAATGGCCTCATTGCGTTTAATAGTTTACAGTCCTTTTCTTCCAACATCGTGCAACAACCGTTGGAAAGTTCAATAACTTAGGGTGATAAAAGGTATAACTCCAACACCTCAGTTGTCAGCAATGTGTGTTTCATGTGTTTTAAAAGCTCAGTTATTGACTTCTTTCTAAAGGGGTACATGTGCAACTTGCGCCACGATTGCCTTCTGAACCGGAGAATGTGTGCTGCATGGAGATACCACAGGTAACATTTTTGATAGCTTCACTAAGTTGTCTGTTTAGAGAATACATTTTTCACATGTCATTCAATATATGTTTATCACACTAGGTGTCAAGACGGATGCAGGAACATGAGGACTCTGTAACCTGTATGGTGGACCATCCTGGATTGGAGCCTGTGTGCCTGAATGTGTTCTCCCTGCAGAATGCATTGAATATTAAGAGCTGAACATGGTGGACTACAGTTGAGGCAAATAGAGCACTGAGTGGTTTGTTTGTTTTGACTGAAATTGTAAAACGAATGCTAATATTGTTCATGGAAATAAATACTGGTGTATATGGCTTTATGCAATATTTCATTCTGTCATTGTACTATTATATTATATACTACACAGCAATGGCATAACACACCCATGTGTACGACAAAAAAGTCCACACACAACCTTATGCTTTTGAAATCAGAATATTCTTTACCCATCCCAACATGAATAATCACGACACATTTGATATCAACTCGGAACTTTATTGTCAAAATCAACGGTTATTTGAACCCATAAAAAAAAACTAAATGTACTTGTATTTTGTATAAATGACACTAAATATTTTTTTTATGATTTCAGACGTCACAGGTATCTAGCCTACAGAAGCTTTGTGAGCTGGTGCTGGGGCTTCCTTGGACGCAGGATCAGAGTGGTGATTCCGGCCTGCGTTGTCCTCAGGATTCGCAGGGAGTTTCCTGATCCGTGAAATGTCTATGTTAGGTTCAGACAGCAGCCAAATTGAACCGTGTAGCATACCCGGCAATGACCTCCTCCCTGTCAGGTCGCTCATAATGGTGCAGGGTCCACAAAGACTTGGTCGAAGATGAGGTCCATCAAGTTGGCCACGTAGCCTGTGCAATGTTAAAAAAAGCACAACAAAAAAAGTGGTTTAGATTAGTATATGCATGTAAAAAACTGAAAGTTCTTTCTATTTTTTTTATTTTATATTTGTAAATAGTTGTATAATAAATATTTTAAACACTTACGGAATGTGGGGTCAGTCTTTACTGGTTTTGCTCTGCATTCTCCCTTCCTGGCCTTTGGGAACTGCAGTTTATATACAGAGGGTTTCCAGTGGATGTAGTGGCTTGTGCACGCTCAGCGTTTTCATTGTAGTGCAGGGCTGCCAGGTAAAGTCTTTCATTTCCGCCATGAGAAAAAAAAAATGTAAATAATAGCAAAGGATGTACAAATTGTCACAGTGTTTCGACACCAACGCTTCTGCGGGGAATTTTAGCCTGGACAGCTGTAACATAATTGTATTTGACATTAAAAACAAAAGATAAAACAAAAATATTTTACAACAATTGGAAGCACACAAATTAAAGGCTACAACATCAGAATGTCAAGATGTATCCAAAGAACATTTGAAAAACGTGCTTCTAACCTGTACTTCGATGTGAACCAAGATTCCTCGAGGATAGCTGTGTACGAACAGTACGGTACTTGGGTAGGTCAGTCTGACATGCAGAATCTATCACAGGTAATCTGCTCTTAGCATGTGAGGTGCTGGCCTGTAAAGAAGAAAACATAGTTAGAACAAATTCATCTCAATTTAGTATTCAGGATGAGAAAATACTATTTGGATAAATATAATCTGAAATCCCAAAAGATGGGGCTTAAAACTCTATTTAGCAAAGCTCTTTGCTTAGCCTTTTCCAATCTGAGTTAGTTTTGAACCGTAACGTGCATGCTGTGTTTCTGACTCAATACAGATGAAGTGTTGGAGAGGGGCTGAGCTCAGTAGACTGACTGTAATGAGTGCTAGCTGCTAATTAGCCTGTTGCTAGAGGTTAGGCCTCGTCAACAACAACATACCAGGGCTTTAGCTCCGTTTTACTCGTGGTGTGTGTGTCCCCTCGCATACATACATACAGTGTTGTATCCTAACACACCCCCATTTATATTCATGTGCGCAAACAAGTAAACCTACAAAAGCTTTTACATATAACGCTGCAAAAAACGGCATGTCTCATTAGCGTAGCGTAGCTTAGCTTACAGATCGATGATATCTGATCGTTCTTACAGACTACAATCACAAAAGCTTTTACATAACGCTGGAAAAAACGGCACTTACCTACAGAAGATTACGTTTGTTATTATAACTTACTCAATATGATTTTAGAGGATACAAAATACTAATACATAGGAGAATAAATACTTGTGTTATCGGCTAGGGCGTGGCTTTACAGCCTTCACACAGATCGCCATTACGGCAGTCTGAACATGTTCGCAAATGCCTGATAATTAAAAGAAAAGACAAAGCAAAGACTGCGGAGTGTACAAAATAAAATGTTACAAAAACATATAAACACCTAACCGATTACTATTTGGGTTTGAGGCGACATTGATACGGCGAAGCTACATGCTACATACTACAAGCTAGAGATAGCTTTATCAGGAAAAACACCGCTAAATAAAAACTTACAGCTTCAAAATTGGATGTGTCCTCACTGGCCTGGTCCCGGATGGTTGGTATTGATCCCGGATTTAGCATTAGTTTGGAGGCATATCCGTGTTGGACTTGAGAGAAGTTCATAAACATGTCCGTGGTAAAATGTTTGGAACACACAACCAGAAATCTGCCGGGGTCTTCTGGCACATGTCCCTTGAAAATGAAGTCTAGCCACAGATTATTTTCTTTTTGCACTGATGGCATTGCATGCAGTCCCCTGTTCCGAGTCTTCCAGCCAACAACAGCACAACGTTTAACTGGCTTAGACATCCTGGCAAGAGCAGGCAAAAACACAGATGTGACTGCGGTACCCTGCCGATAGCCTATATGCGAATGAGAGGTTTGGCAATGCACGTGGCCGTGGCTCATTCCCCTGATAGGTGGAGAGTTGACCAATAAGCGGAGCACGTCTTTGTGACGTAGAAAAGTGTCGGAATCTGGATCCATTTTTTTCAGATCCGTTGCAGCCCCTTTTTTTAGAGATTTGGCGAAGGAGGAAAATAGAGAGGGTTGTGTTTTCTGACACTTGGTGAGTTCCCTGGAACACCGGGGACACATAATCATGTATAAAAGACGTACAAAGGTGCATTTTGCATGATAGGTCCCCTTTAAATTATTTTTTATTAGAAATATATTTTTACTGTTTTCTTGTTGATGTTTTTTTTATTTTTCGACATACAAGATTGTATTTTTTCCACATCTTATTTTATCACACTTTATTCATATTGTCAACATACTTTTATGTTGTGTTTTTTTCATATATAAATATATATATATTATTATTTTTTTTGGACATAATATTTCAATCAGGAGAGACTTAGATTAGGATTAAGATGGATTTTTATTAATCCCCATGGGGAAATTGTTTCTCTGCATTTGACCCATCCTAGTGTTAGGAGCAGTGTGCTGCAGAGGTGGGACCAAGTCATTGTTTTGCAAGTCCGAGTCAAGTCTCAAGTCTTTGTGCTCAAGTCCGAGTCAAGTCTCAAGTCTTTGTGCTCAAGTCCAAGTCAAGTCTCAAGTCAGGATGGGCAAGTTCAAGTCAAGTCCAAGTCCTAAACTTTGACAAAACGAGTCATAAACAAGTCATTATGTGTTTTTCACCAAATGTAATGACATCGATCAACAGAATAATACTTAATAATCAAACCGCTCTTTATTAGTCAAATTAATAATTTAATAATCAATTTTCTTTCTGCTGGTAAAGTAATGTGTTTTTTTCTAATTTAAGAGGGATCAGTAAAGTAAGGCTACCGTGACGGTTTGATTCAGAAGGAGTTTAATGTATAAGATCCCTGATGTTGAGGTAGCCAGAATGTTTATTTCCACTGTGTACAACATGTTATAAGGGACCCACAATAGTGTTAATTTCGTCAGCTATTTTTTTATTTAGTTTTAGTCTTAGTCCTGTGTTAAATTTCCTTCATCCTGTTTTTATTTAGTCAAGTTGTAGTCGACTAAAAGTCTGAGCATTTTAGTCTTATTTTAGTCGACTAAAACAGTAAACATTTTAGTCAAGATTTAGTCGACTAAAAGTCCGAGCATTTTAGTCTTATTTTAGTCAAAGAAAACTAATTATTTTAGTCTACTTTTTGTCAATGAAAACTGTTGAGTCTTTTTTAGTCATCAGATTATAGGCTATAGAGAGGCGAAGTCCCTCCCCTTCCGGGAGCCTCCATGGGACCCCGGGAGCGGAAAATTATACATTGAAGTCAATGGAGAGAAAAAGGTTATCTTTTGATCCCGTTTGAATTGTGCCACGAATGACACATATGTTTGTCAATTTAAAAGAACATTTTGCAAGTCAAAAAAATAAAAATGTGTCGTAAAACTGTGAAGTTACACATTTGTTTGTGTGAAACCGCTCAGTGAACTACAGGTCTCTGGTCTCGCACAATACGCGTCACCATCACAAAAACGGCCGTCACGTTAGCAAATTCCACCTGTTTCTTTCAGAATGAGGCGAAAAGTATAAAACGAGGTGAACATCACTACAAGTCTGGGCATGTTGAGAGCTGTACATACACGAAAGGGGAGTTAGCATGTGGGACCGGCTTTACAAGGTTTCGGTGAGTAATATGAGTGCAATGTGTAACGTTAATGTCAGCTAGCTAACAGCCGTTGTGTTTGGGTGTGCTGGTCTCAGGTCAGTCTAAGCCAGTGACCACCAATTGGCGGCCCGCGGGCCACATCCGGCCCGCCAGACATTCTCATCCGGCCCGCACGACGGGGTGACTGTGGCGTTGGCGGAGTGGTTACTGCGTTCGCCCCCCACCCATTTTTATTTTTACAACGTCTCGTGAGTAAGGTGCAGTACCGGAGTCCAACAGAGAGGCAGCAGCTGCGGGACAGTAGACTGCGTACTGCGAAACCTTCCCTTCCTTGAAGAAGAAGAAGTGATTCTTCGTTGTGAAGAGTCTGCTTTGTGCGCTCCGCACCACAGCAGCAGCCCTGCTGCGACAGAGTCCAACAGAGAAGCAGGAGCTGCGGGACAGTAGCCTAGAAGCAGGGTTGGGTTGTAACGGAATATATGTAACGGCGTTACGTAATCAGAATACAGAAATCAAGTAGGCTAACTGTATTCAGCTGGCGTTACATTTGAAAAACGAGTAATCTGATTACAGTTACTTTCGTAAACCTGAAGTGAATACATTTTGGATTACTTATTGGAATTATTGGTGGAAAAGTTTCCTCACAACATGTAATATTCATTACCGGCAGAACTGTGTGCACACAGCACAACGCTGCAGCGTGTCTGTGAGAGAGAGAGAGATGCAGCGTGTCTGTGAGGCCCCGCCCCCGCACACAGATGAGAGAGAGAGAGATCTCTTTTAAAATATATTGAAAGTTAGACACGGAGATGGTTAGATAAAATGTGCAAGATAATGTTGATGTAGCATTTCTTTATTGTCGAAATTATGACATTTATAACGGGATAAAATCAAAGTGAATGGCCTGCTGCTGCTGAATGCATGGGGCAAGTGACTGGAACAAGTTTTAAAAGTTATTACATCGTTTCAGATAATAATAATAATAAATAATGATAATTAATAATGATAATTCATTCTATTTAGGGGCGCCTTTCAAAGCACCCAAGGACACCTTACAATTCATAACATATTCTAAGGAAAGGTTTACAGTAGGAGAATGCAGTCCGGGTGATGTTTTTTATGTGGGGAGCAGATGAGAGGGAGCTGTCCAGAATGACACCAAGATGTTGTGTTTGAGTTCTTGATAAGCCATTAAAACAGTAAAACAAGTGTCTCCTGTTTAACAAAACATACCCATCTGTTATGGAAAAAGAAAGTATTCCAAAAGTATTCTACAAGTAACCTGAACACGTTACTTTTTTAAGACACGTAACTGTAACTGTATTCTGATTACTTTCAGAGCATGTATTCAGTAATCAGTAACTGATTACATTTACAAAGTAACCCTCCCAACCCTGCCTAGAAGTGATCCTTCGTTAGCGTGAAGAGTCCCCACCCCCCCGCTGGCCCGCGATAGTGTCTATTGGATACATTTAGGCCCTTGGACAAATGTAGTTGGTGATCCCTGGTCTAAGCCCTCTCTCCGCGGATGCGGCGGGCCAGCTGGATGTCCTTGGGCATGATGGTGACCCTCTTTGCTTGGTTCATCTTACTGGGGGGCAGCTACATGGATGTCGGTCCAGTCCACAATCATTGTGCAGTTGAAGGCAGAATGAATTTATTATTGACTCAGAATGAAGCACAACTTCATGTCATACAATACATTGACTTTATTTGTAATTGTGTAAAAAAAATATGAGCATTGATTAGCAAGCAGGACCTGCAGGAACAGAGAATGGTGATGGATGGAGCTGGGAAGAGAGAAGAATAAAGAAAACAGATCAACTTTATCAGATATTAAAAATTCAATTTCAAAACAAGTTGCCACTCCTACAGTTTTCTAGTATGTAAAGATGATTTCACATGACCTATGCACAATATCACACTCAATACATGTGTGTCTCTGGGGGGTGCATTGTGCCTTTGATGTATATAAATTATATACCATAACCAAATACTATTACGTACAGTGGAAATCAGGTTGCCAGAGCAGGTCAGTGTGCATGTTCCTCAACGTCTCAGCAGTTACAGGTGAGGTAAAGAAAATAAAAGAGAAAAAGGTCAGTAACAACACTTTAAAGTAACAACACTTTGAAACACTTTGAATAATTATCTCTTCTAACAATTTTCTCTCAGTAAGCACACAACGACTGTCTTTCCAACAAACAGATTGACTCACCCTCACTATCATCACAATGAAACACGTCCAGAAGAATGTCATGCAAAGCTCCCTGCCTGCTTTCGACTCTCCCTGAACTGCTTCCTTAGCACCCGGTGGAGGGCGCAGTAGGCTACTCTTCAAATGTTTCACGAAATACTTACCATCATGACTACTCTTACTGTTTAACATTTTGGTTTACTTCATGTAATAAAATAATAACTTCATGGTAAGGCTACTAAAAATGACAAGGCTAAGTAATGTAATGCTAACTAACGTGCTCGCTACTCGTCGCTACTAGCTAGGTAGCTAACTTGACTATGTTCCATGCACAACATGTATATTACCTATGATATTACCTGATATGTCTGATCCAGCGACTCCTGGTCCTTTCATCAGACGGGAAGCGATAGAACGAGCAAGTGGTATGATCACTTTTGTGATTACAACCTGGTACAAAGCACACAGGCATCTTGTAAAAGTGAACCAACCACTTGGAGCAACTTGGAGCATTATCGCCTGTGACATCACTTACGCGACCCAGAATGGGATTTGGGATTTGTAGTCTTTGTAGTCGTGTATTTTTCATAGTCTTATATTTCAACAGTTTTACGACAAAATGTGACTTTTTTGACATGGAAATGATTGTTTAAGATTGACAAACATCATATGTGTAGTTCGTGGCACAATTCAAACGGGATCAAAAGATACGTTTTCTCTCTCCATTGAATTCAATGTATAATTTTTCGCTCCCGGGGTCCCATGGACCGGAAGTAGATGGGCGTGACTTCGCCTCTCTATAGAACATTTCTGTCAAACTAGTCTGACTAAAATGACAAATTATTGGTTTTGGCTAAATGTATTTCACAATAAGATTATATCTTGTCCTTATTTGATGAAAAACACAGGTTGAATGATTAAGAATGCAGCTTTGCAGAGAGTATCTGCTCAGGTTTGTGGTGTTTTTACCAGTTGTGTTATGGCCACATTGCTTCCCTTCTGATAAAACAATGCATTCGCTTTTTATCTTCACCTCATTGTAGCGAAAAAGGGCCCAATACTGGGATTGGGAATCGTTTCTTTCTCCCAAGCAGTGGTGGCTTTAGACTATTTCGTTGTCAGTAATTTTGACAGACAGGATAGTAACATTTCCGTCATAATCCATTCCCGCGCTGACGGGGGGGTATTCGGTTAACGCGAGTGCGACCACTGCTCCCAAGCCCTGTTGTTGCCATTTTACTTTCTGTTATATAAGGTTAGTTAGACCATGAGTTAGACCCGAGTCTTCCTGACAGTTCATATGTTGCCGCTGCCCGGTGTAATTCAAATCTACCGCCGCGCGCACCAGACACACAGCTGCTGCCCTGCCGCAGCACCGGAAATAGAACTGCTGGGAGAAAAACTGACTATCAGAAATGTAACGTTATCTTTGATAATATTTTGTCTCCTCATTTTTCGCCAACGAAAGTAAAGAGAGATTTTGGCATAGTTTTTATTTAGTAAACTACATTTTCGTCTTGTCACTTTTCGTCAACGATATTGCATGATGATTTCGTTACAGTTATTGTTTACTGCCGTCGGTGCCGTCTCGTTTTCGTCATGGAAAAAAAGGTCGTTGACGATGTTAGTGTATTCTAGAACCCTGAAGGCAGGAGAGACTGAAAAGAGTCAAGGGAAGTTTATAAAAGTTAACAGCATTTAATTACACAAAAGATGCGATGGTGTACAAAATGAAATGTGCGAGTGGAGGCGCTCTCCTCATCCGACCGGTCAGTCCAGGTCAGCAGGTAGAAGGGGTCAATTCTTGGCTTGCTCTTCCTGTTGTCCTTTTTCCGTTGTTAAATTATATCATTCTGGTGTCTGTGGTTATTTAAACATTCCCTAATAAACGTTATTCAGCGGTAATAAATGAGTGCTAAACCCAGTGTGCTCAGTGTACAACATCACATGTCATTTCACCTTTTATTCACGGTTTGAAAATGCAGCATTTCGCCACATGCTAATGCTAACCGGAAGTGAATAATTTTCAGAATAAAAGTATTAAATTAATAGATAGTGAACTTCAGGTTTTTCAGAATAAAACTGATTTAAGTTAAATAGTGTATTTAATTCAAATTACGCCATATCAACATTGATTTTAATTTGTAACAACGAACATATTTCATCATAGTTTTAGTCAACGAAATTAACACTAACCCACAATCTATCTTTATGCAAGGGATAATGTGTAGCGAGGCGGTCTTTATGGGAAAAAGAACACCTGAATCTAGATCCCTCTGCAGGTGGTACTTTAACTATATTTTGATGCTAATACTTTTGTACTTTTACTTGTAACATTTTGAATGCAGGACTTTTTATTGTAACCGAGTATTCCTACACTCTGGTACTTTTGTACTCAAGTACAAGATCTGAACTTCTCCCACCTCTGACAGTAAATGCTTACCAAAATAAAAGGTAACCAAAAAAGGTTATTTTCATTTTACAAATCCTGCACTCAGAATTAAATTATCACCTCAAGTCAGAAGGCTCAAGTCCAAGTCAAGTCCCGAGTCATTGGTGTTTAAGTCCAAGTCGAGTTGCAAGTGTTTTGTGATTTTGTCAAGTCGAGTCTCAAGTAACCAAATTGTTGACTCGAGTCTGACTCGAGTCCACACCTCTGGTGTGCTGCCATTTTAAACGGCGCCCGGGGAGCAGTGTGGGGAACGGTGCCTTGCTCAGGGACACCTCGGTAGCACTTGGTCTTGCCGGGACTTGAACTGGTGACCTTCCAGTTGCCAAGCCAAGTCCCTATCGACTTCGCCACCACCGCCCCAACTTAGTTGACGTTGATAGCATTTGTATTGCCGTGTACGCAATAGTGTTTTTGGAGATTGGACCCCATCATACTGTGATGAATTAGGGGGGAGGGGAAGCCGACTAAAAAGAGAAACCCCCCCGGGGTCTAGACACTGGTGGTGGTGAATACTAACGGAAAATAAAATCTGGAGTGATGAGGGTTCTTCTGGGCTGTCCTGCCTTGGATCTGAACAGCTGGAGGTGAAGGAGGTGGAGGAGGGTTGCATCAAAGAGCGGATTTAAACGTTTTGCCTGGTGTGCTGATTGGCTGTGGGAAATAAGACGCAGCCGATTGGTTAGCTGGGGTGAGTTGCGCCTCTTGCTAATTGAGAAAGGGGGCGAGTGAGTGAGGGAGAATTGTGAATGAGAGCGTGGGAGCCAGTCTTCCTGAAAGAATTTACGCTGAGCTTCATTTCAATCAGGAGAGACTTAGTTGAGGTTGATGGCATTTGTATTGCCGTGGGCGCAATAGTGTTTTTGGAGATTGGACCCCATCATACTGTGATGAATTAGGGGGGAGGGGAAGCCGACTAAAAAGAGAAACCCCCAAAACAATAATGATGATGTGAACGATATCCGAATGTTGTTACGAAAAGCGCAATGCTGAACGTGGACATATACTTACGATGTGACGAGTCTGTGAAAACAAGGAGGGTTAGACAGAAATATGCAGTGGGAGAGAGGGAAAAACAAATTAGAATAGGGTGAGCTGCAGCCCGTATTAGGGAGCTGCCGACGTTTACATGTTACTTAAGCACCGTGTGGGTAGAGCTCTCTCGGCCCGATGTGATGCTGTTGGTACAATGCGACCTAGTAGCCTACTAGCGAGAGGGCTTGGGCCGCGTTGGGTAGTGCGTGCTCCTATGCGATAATAGTTTGCGTGGAGAGAAGCTGCTGTTAGCTTGGCTGACGCTGGGGCATATGTTATAGGGTCTGATCTCCCGGCCCTTTGGTATATTTGGTTGCAGGGAGTGAGGCTCCTGTTTAGAGAACGAGACTAGAGAATGAGAGACATTGCATGTTATACGACGTATCTGAGAGATATAATTACACCACCACCAGTTATATGCGTATCTTACCAGTGTTAAGGTTTGAGAGATCTTTGGTTAGCCAACGCTGTGTGGATAACGGTCAGATCTAAGAATAAGCTTGACTGTGGGATGAGAGAAAATGCTGCGAAGCTGGGGTCATAGCATCTGATATTAAATTGGATGCCGACGAGCAGGCTGCGAATGTAATGGGGCTTGAAATGCCGGTCATCCGTGCAATAGCAAATAAAGGCGCACGCGTTGCTGATAGTAACGGGTTTAAGAGGCATGCGTGTGATGCAAGACATGGCGAATGTATGCCAGGCAAAGTCGTATGTTTTGATTGTAGACTTGGCTAAGCCTTTCTCATAAAGCTCTAGCTGAGTCGAGGTAGCTCGTGATGGGGTTGAATTTAAATATAGAGCTATGAGGTGGAATGGGGGAATCCTGATCGGTCATGGATTGGTGTCTGGGCAGATTCCCCGGAAAGCCTGAAAGTTGAACGAAAAAGAGAGCGTTAGCGAAAGTGTTGAGGTGACCAGGAACGTGGCGAGCTGAAATGATGAAGTTATGAGTGATTGAAGACCATGTGATGCTTCTCATAAAGGGCATCATGTCTTTAGCGGAAGACCACCCTTTATTGATGACGCATACTGCTGCTTTGTTGTCGCATAGGACTGAAATACGTTTGTGTGTGTCCAGAGATGGCCCTACGACAATAGGGTACATTTCGTGCATTGCGGCGGATGGAGCGAGACGGGAGATGGGGGACGGCCATGAGCCTGCAAACAATTTTCCCTGGAAAACCCCCCAAAGCCATCGGAAGGGGCTGCGTCTGTGAAAAACCTCAGGGAGTCAGAGGAATGCACCAGGTCATCGTAGAATAACGAGATGCTGTTCCAGTGGTCGAGGAGGTGGGACCAGAAGCGTAGATCGGAGCGGCAGCCCTCGTCTAGGGAAATAAGGTCGTGGAGATTATAGACGGAGGACGCCGGCGTTAGAAGGAGGGAGATGAAGGAGCGCCCTTGCGGGATGACGTGCGTGGCGAAATTCAGGTGCCCGAGGAGAGAGAGCAGTTTTTGTTTTATAAGGATTTTTTTATTTATTTTTTTGCCTCGCAGTGGGATTTCGCTATATCTCGGATGCACTGTAGTTTGTCGGAGGGACGGGATGCCTTCATATTGATGGAGTTCAGGGTGATGCCGAGAAACTCGTACAATGTCCGACTGTCTGGCTTCCTGCATAAAGTCAAGTGCTCGGCCCGGCTAGCACCAGATGCTAACAACAATGCACGTAAGGTCTCTCGCTCGTGTGCCTCGTGTGCCACACACACACACACACACACACACACACACCTCCCAATAGCCAGTCGGTGCCTGCCGGTGAGCGTAGAAGTGTGGTCTACCACAAGCGGGCGGCAGGAGCGGGGCTGTCAGCATCAGCTTGTAGATGGTATTTTAAACTCGATGCGCTCTGAAACTACGGGGCGGCCGAGGAAAAAAAATACACATGCATTAATCGCGTTAAAATAATTAGTGGCGTTAATATTTTTTTGCGTTAACGCGTTAACGCATATATATATATATATATAGGTGAGGGGGATGGGCACAGGTGAAAACAATCAGGGCAGGGCCAAGCAATCTCACGGGCGGGAAATACACAAAGGCAGGAAATGTGGGATCTGGAATGACAGGAAAGATTACTTTCAAAATAAAAACAGGAAGTGACAAGATCAAAACTAGAGTAAAAACATAACTAAACCTAACATATCTGTCGAGTCACAACTATACCCCCCCCCCTCCCTCTAGGGACATCTCCTGACGGCCCAGGCAGATTAGGATGTTGCCTGTAGAAATCCCTGATCAACTCCTGATCCACAACGTAGCAGTTTCTTGACCGTATAAACAAGGCCACCATCAACAATTCTGGGGGGTGGCAAAGGTTTAGTTGCGGGCACCAAACTGCTTTCCTTGACAGGCTTGATCTTCCCAACGTGGAATGTAGGGTGAACTCGCAGGGACCTGGGGAGTCGCAGGCGCACAGACACAGGGTTCACAATCTTCATTATTGGAAAGGGATCAACAAACCTGGGGGCTAATTTTCTTGAAGCGACATGGAGGGGTAGATCTTTGGTGGACAACCACACCTTCTGTCCAGGCTGGTACACTGGAGCTGGCCGGCGGTGTCGGTCAGCCCCCCTTTTCATTGAAGAAGAACTACTTAGAAGGGTTCGACAGGCAGCCGCCCAGATGCGGTGGCAACGTCTGACCAGGGCATGTGCAGAAGGGACCAAGACCTCCTTTTCAGTCTCAGCAAACACGGGTGGTTGGTCGCCAAAGACGCACTGGAAGGGAGTCAGACCTGTGGCAGAGGTGGGAAGAGAATTGTGGACGTATTCCACCCAGGTTAGATCCTTGCTCCACGATGAGGGATTCTGAGCCACCAAGCACCTCAGACATGTCTCCAACACTTGATTTAATCTCTCCGTTTGTCCGTTGGACTTGGGGTGATGCCCAGAGGAGAGGAATGGGCAACGGCTGCAGCAACCCGGCCCGAGACCGGGAAGAAGTTTTGCTGCGAGCACAAACAGGACAGGCATTCACATATTCACCAACATCTTTAGCCCTGGACAGCAACCAGAAACGCTGCTTAAGTGCGAACATGGTTCCTCTAACTCCAGGATGACAAGTGAGCAAGGACTTGTGAGCCCAGTGAATGATCTTGGAGCGTAAGGGCACTGTAACAAACAGCCTATTAGGCGGACACTCACTAGATGCTGGGCTCTCAACATTTGCTTGTTGCACCACTTTTCTATCTGCCAAGTTAACGCTCCTACCACACGGTTCAGTGGTAGGATGGGTTCTGGTTCTTTGGCAGCAGGCTCAGGGTCAAACAGACGGGACAAGGCATCTGGCTTGGTGTTCTGGGAGCCAGGTCTAAATGACAAGGTAAAATCAAAACGACTGAAAAAAGTGTCCATCTAGCCTGGCGTGAATTCAGTCTCTTAGCCTTTTTTATGTATTCGAAGTTCTTATGGTCTGTCCATACCAGGAACGGCTGAGCGGCCCCCTCTAGCCAATGTCTCCACTCCTCCAACGCTCGTTTCACTGCCAGTAGTTCACGATTGCCAACGTCGTAGTTCCTTTCCGCTGGGGACAACTTACGGGAGAGATAAGCGCAGGGATGGAGCTTATTATCCTTTGCAGCCCGCTGAGAGAGAACTGCCCCCACACCGAGGTTAGAGGCATCCACCTCTACCACGAACTGTCGAAGTGGATCTGGGATGGTGAGGATGGGAGCAGAGGTGAACATCTCCTTTAGACCTTGAAAAGCGTTAGCAGCTTTGGAGTTCCATTCAAAAGGGACATGAGGAGAGGTAAGTACATGTAGCGGGGAAGCAATAGAACTGAAATTTCTGATGAAACGTCTATAAAAATGTGCAAACCCCAGGAACTGCTGTAGTTTTTCCCTGTTGACAGGAACTGGCAACTCGGCCACGACACTGACCTTGGCAGGGTACATCTTTATTTGACCGGGGGCAATGATGAAACCCAGGAACGATGTGGTTTGGACATGGAACTCTCACTTCTCTGCTTTAACATAAAGTTGGTTCTGTAGCAGGCGGTCGAGGACTTGACGGACATGCTGCTGGTGGGTTATGTTGTCAGGAGAAAAACTCACAATGTCATCAAGATATACAAACAGAAACGTATTCAGGAAGTCCCCCAACACCTCATTTATGAGGGACTGAAACACTGCCGGTGCGTTTGTCAAGCCAAAAGGCATCACTAGGTACTCATAGTGTCCACTAGGTGTGTTAAATCCAGTCTTCCATTCGTCCCACTTCCTGATTCTCACCAAATTATAAGCATTCCTTAAATCCAGTTTGGTGAAAATGTTGGCGTCTTGCAAAAGTTCAAAGGCGGAGGAGATTAGTGGGAGAGGGTACCTGTTTTTGATGGTGATTTCGTTCAGAGGGCTGTAGTCTATACAGGGCCGGAGTGATCAATCCTTTTTGTCTACGAAAAAGAAGCCCGCTCCCGCCGGTGACGAGGAAGGGCGAATGAGTCCGGCCTGCAAGGAGGTCTCAATATAATTGTTCATGGCCTCCCTTTCAGGTCCGGAAAGAGAGTAGAGGCGACCCATGGGAATGGGGGAGCCAGGTACCAAGTTTATAGCACAGTCATTAGGCCTATGTGGTGGCAGGGCAGTGGCTCGGGCTTTACTAAAAACCTCCTTTAGGTCCCAATAGCAACTGGGCACCTTGGACTTGTTACATTACATTGCATTTAGCTGACGCTTTTATCCAAAGCGACTTACAATAAGTACATACGACCAGGAAGACACAACCCTGAAGAAAACAGAATCATATAAGTACATCAGGTATCATAGAGCCAAACATTTCAAGTGCTACTCAGTTGGCTATAGATAAGCCAGTCCTATATTAGTATATAAGTGCCTTGTTAGTAATTCTATCACTCGAAGTGAGCGGAGTGCATGCGCTGGGGTGTACAATAGGTAACGGTAAACAATAACCGACTATCCAGAGCAGAGGCCTTTAACGGTTGCGTCAAAGGAATTACCACATAGTTCCACTTATTGGCCAACCCCCAATCCATTAAACTTTCAACTGCACCAGAGTCTATGAGAACCCCCTGAGTTAAAACATGTCTGTCTACTTTTACTTGTACCTGTGTCAACGTACGAGGAGGGAATCCAGATGACAGTCGGCTCACCAGGGTCCTCCTCGTCCCTGATGAGCCCGATCCTTTGCTGTACAAGAAGCCAGGAGGTGCCCCTGCTCCCCACAGTAAAAACACCTGCCCTCCTGAATGCGCCGAAGACGTTCCTCCGGAGTCAACATTGCCCGACCCAACTGCATGGGCTCCTCTGAGACACTAGGGAGCACTCTTCTCTCAGGAGGAGTATCAGCAGGAGGTCTCCAGATGGGACGATGGCTTGGTGACGAGGCAGACGTGCCACATTCTTGAACCTTTCTTTTTGTCTTTCGGCCAGTCTATTGTCTATTCGAACTGCCAGTGCAATGACAGAATCCAAGTCTTCTGGGAGGTCCAAAGGTATTAACTGGTCTTTAATGGAATCCGAAAGACCAGACAAAAAGGCGTTGAGCAGTGCTGAAGAGTTCCAGCCACTATCTGCTGCAAGGGTCCTGAACTCAATGGCATAGTCCGATACTCTGTGCTGGCTCTGCTTAATCTGCATCAGTGCTCTGGCTGCCTCCCTTCCAGGAGCCGTGCGATTAAACACCTTGGTGAGAGTGTCTGTAAATACATCCAGAGAATTATAGGTAGGTGAATCTCTCGCCCATTCGGACAAAGCCCAGGCCACTGCTCTCCCCGTTAAGTGGCTCACCATGAAGGCCACTTCAGAGTGATCAGTGGGGAATGCCACAGGGTTATATTTATAATGGAGATGACAATGAACAATGAAAGGGCGACAGTCACCGGAATCTCCGGAGAATCGCTCTGGAGATGGCAGACGAGGCTGTGAAGCATGGAGTGGCACATGGTCAGCTGGAGCAATTGGTGTGTGAGCAAGAGCAGGAGGCTGAGGGGGATGAACCAGCTTCCAGGTGAGCGAGGACACGGTGCAGCTGTTCGGCAAGGTGATTCACCCGAGTATTGACGGAGGCTTGAACATTTTCCTGACGGCCGGTCAGGTCCCTCACCCCCAGGTTGATGGCGCCCAGCTGCTCCTCATGCTGGTGTAGTCTCGTTCCTTGAGCTCACTATCTTCACTGTCTCTGGGTCCATATTTTGGTCAGTTCGTTCTGTTAAGAACCGAGACACAGGACGCAGGACCCAAAAGCAGGACTCGGAGACAGTTGTCCAAAAATAGAATGTTCTTTAATAACAAAAACTAAATCGTACTTTCAAAATATAGAAAGTAGTTAAACAGCCAAAACTAAGTTGTACAGCAACACAAAAACTCAATTGGCAAAATGTCTAAATCTCAAGGTAGGTATCAGGAGTCAAAAGAGCCTAGGTGCTCACGACATGAAACATAACGAACTGACAAAGGAACAAAGAAACACCAGGGCTATATATAGGTGAGGGGGATGGGCACAGGTGAAAACAATCAGGGCAGGGCCAAGCAATCTCACGGGCGGGAAACACACAAAGGCAGGAAATGTGGGATCTGGAATGACAGGAAAGATTACTTTCAAAATAAAAACAGGAAGTGACAAGATCAAAACTAGAGTAAAAACATATCTGTCGAGTCACAACACCTAAGTGAAGCCAATCTAAGAAGTGGGCACTACAGTCAGGAACTAGCTTACTTTTTAACATTCTACTCAAAGGGCCCGTAAATATTATCTCCGCCAATATTAAAATATCATTAAAGTATTTAACGTTGAAATGATTAAGGAAAAGCCATTCAATGTTACGTTAACACAAACAAAAGTTCTGTTTTATATGTTGAAATATAATTTAGAAAACAAATGTTAGTTGTAGTTTTTTATTTAAAAAAAAAAGAAATGTCACTATATAGTATTTTCAAGTCTTACTTTAGTATGGCAAATTTAAGAATAAGTCATATTATAGTTTGTCATGATTTTCCGTAAAAAGTAAAGTATACAGTAGTTTGTCAAAAAAATATGAAAAAAGTCAAAAGTTTTGTAGAGTAGTATGTTGAAAATCTCAACAACAAATGAAAACAAAAAAGAAGCATAATACAGTTTTGTCAAAAAGTAGGGCTGCATAATATATTTAAGACCTGTTGCTATCGCAATATCAGATCTTAAAGACAGCTTGAATTGGATAAATGGTTAGACATACCATACATTCTGCATGTTAGTATATTTGGCCAATCGGGTTAGGCCCTATTACCCCCCTCAATAGGGAAGTCACGCTTTGGGAAGAGGGGTTTCATTTCACAGAACCAACTTGATTGTTGTTGTGATGGCTGATGGGGGAGAGACGTGTGAGGAAAATTCAGAGGATGAAGAAGCAGAAAAATAACTTGTTTGTGAAAAGGACAACATGTCCGTTTCAAGAAAGATGACATGCCAAATATCCTGAAGCCCTGCAGAAAAGGTACAAGTATATTGTGTTGAAAATATCACAAAAAGTCGTAATATTGTATAATGTAATAGTTGCATGTTGTATTTTGATAAATCACGAGCTCGACTGCTAGCTGGTGCTAATAGGGGATCTAAGCCAGAATTATGCCAAAAACGTATTCTTTCAGTACCATAAAAGCTTTTCCTGTAAAGCCGCACTGTTCATTTCTCAGGCAAACAGCCACTTGGACTGGTCCGTGCTCAACACCGAGCTACTAGTGATGGCCATCGGAGGCGCCCCCATGATCACCTGCATCCACTGCGTTCCTCCAAGGACGCTCATCCATGCATCCATGTGCCCCAGGCGCTCAGCCCCCCGTAAGATGCAGAAACTGCGCGGGCAAAAACTTCTGAAATCTCACCCGTCCACACCTATTAACATTCAACTTCTGGCAGCAGAACTGTCTTTCCATCCCGATCCCGTGCTCGTCGATTACGTCCTTTCAGAGCTCTCCCAAGGTTTCAGAGTCGGGGTCCTCTCTCCCCCCACTACAACTTATGTAGCAAAATACCTGCAGTCGGCTATTAAAAAGCCAGAAACCGTCTCCCAGCTGCTAGAGAAAGAGGTCAGCAAGGTTTACGTAATCGGGCCATTTACATCCCCACCTTTCTCGGTATTTCGCACAAGCCCACTCGGTGTAGCCACCAGGAAGTACTCAGGGAAGAAAAGGCTCATTTTCGATCTCTCAGCCCCTCGTTCTGGCCCTTTCTCCAGCATCAATAGCCTCATTCCATCAGAGTTATTCTCACTTCACTACTCCTCCGTCGACAACGTTATCAAACTCATCAAACTCACAGGTCAAGGCGCTTGCCTCTCCAAAGCCGACATCACTGATGCATTTAAAATAGTTCCCATCCATCCCTCCCAGTGGAACATGTTCGGCATCAGATGGGACGCAAAATATTATTTTGCCGTCAGATTAACGTTCGGCTGCAGAAGCAGTCCCTGCATATTCAACTCCGTCTCCGAGGCGGTAGTCTGGATATTGCTCAACCGAGTGAGAATTCCCTCTGTACTCCATCTGTTAGACCAGGGGTTCTCAAACTTTTTATTTCTGCGGACCACTATTTATTGTTATCCGTATAATAATTCTCGCGTCCAGGAGAGAAGCTTAAAAAAGGAGACTAAATGGAGTCTCTGAGATGGTTTCAAATTGGTACTTTAATTCAAATAAAGGCGCGGTAATGTTACAAACAGAATATTGTTCGACAGAAAAGCAGCTGTGTTTCTGGCCCTGCCAGGTGAAAAAAGAGGCCGAACCCCTTAGGTCTCGCTGTATTTATATCCTCTGCTGGCTCCTCCCTGCAGGCCGGCTCTCCAACGTTTTAATGTCCGTTGTTACGCATATCAGAGGATACAGACATTGTACATTCAATATATCTAAACACGCCTTTTCTCTTCCTTAACTCTTTCATAACCTTATATACAATACATGTTAACGGTGTCAATAGCCACTTTAGTGATACCAATGGACGGTAGTCCCGGATGTTGTCATGAAGGATTTTCAGAATAAAAGCTTGGTATTGAGAACTTCCGTTTTTTTCCAGAATAAAATAGCATTTAAACTGACGGTATGTTTAAGCTACATTATGCTATTAAACATTGATTTTAATTTCTAACAGTCCTTCCTTACACACCTAACAGGTGTGTATAATACTGAAATCAATGAGTTCTTCATCTGAACTCTGCATAGTACATAACTCATATCAAAAACATACAATCAAAATGGAATGGTTCGAATAGCCTCCACTTTACAAAAATACAAAAATAATTTGACTGTGTTCAAACATAAAAGTTTTCCCTTGTGCATAACTTCTAGTGTTAACATTCAATATGGTTCTTCAAAATAGCAGCAATGGCTTGGTTTCAGAACATTTCTTCCTCCCACCTTTCACAGAAACCGTTCTCATACCACGCTCAGTGTTAAGGCACTTGTTTTTACAAAGTGAAAAGAAACGACCCATTTTTAAATAGTAATGATTCTAATATGCATGAAATCTATCATATAGAACAGTGAAAAATAATAAAAATGAAACAAACTATCTTGGACCAGCGTAATGTAATAATAAAAATACACTATCTTGGAATAGTATAGAGTAATAATAAGAAATAAAAATACACTATCTTGGAATAGTATAGGTTAATTGAAATGGATTCACTCCATTTTAGCATTTTAGTTTGCTCACTTCTTCACATGATTTCATCATTTAAATAATCACATCGGCTGGACATTCATTGAACAATCTCATCTCTGAACAACCATATCATTTAAACTCATTCAAACTAACTCATCATTTTCATCAACATCTGTATATGGGGGTGGACCATCCTGTTCCCCTAGCATTGTAAACTGTCCCCTCATGAGAAATGTACCCTCCCTCCTTTCATACTATTTAAGGTATGAAAACAATATGTTCTCTAGAAGAGGCCGTCGTGATCAATCGGTACGTTAGGACATGGAAATGCAACATCTAGGCCTCTCCTGGGCTCTATGTTATCCTTGTACACAGTGGAGCCTAAACTCCCCCTGGGACTGGTCTCTTAGCCTTACTGGCTTTGGGGCGTTTCGCCATGTTGATTAACTACATAAAAAACATCACTGGCTGTGCTAGGTCCCAGCCCAATCCTGTGGCAAGACTGAGTACAAGGTTTTAGTTCCACGATACCACCAAACATCTACTCTGGGGTACGGCATTCTAGACTGTCATTTCTGGGAGAAGATTGTGGTCAGTTACAACAGTTGTAGAATTTCATCACTTAAAAGTTCCTACTTGGTGGCTTTGGGTGGTCTGTTTTAATGCAGTGATAAAGTCCCTGAAATGGTGTGAAAACCGGTGGAATATCACTAACGCATTACACTAATTTATCTTCAATTCTGGTCTCCTTGAAGAACCATGCTAACTCCTTTTACAGTGTGTGGAAACTTGGGTGCCCGAGCATGTGATAATTAGTTCAATTCAGGAATGTTGACTTATGGCAGATATGTTTCTCCTTTAAATAACATCTCTAAATGTCTGGTCATCACTGATTAAATGGATGAGCATTAAGCGGTGGTGGCATTTGTCTTTTAAAAACTCATACTCTGGTGCTGTGCGCTCCCTCTGAAGCTGCAAGTAAGATTTAAAACATCCGCAGGGTGGGTTGAGCGACCCCTTCTCCCTGAAAGATATTTGTTGTCAAAAATATGCACCATTTCAATGAGTGATCCCAGGCCCCGCATGTATTACTCCCAATTATACTAGTTTTTCAGAATTAAAATTTTCAATCGCTCTTTGCCTAGTGTCTTTTTTTAAAACTCTACATCTTGGACGACAAACAAATGTTGTTTTCACCTTAACAGTTCTCCTATGGTAATAACCATGCTACAATGGAGAAACCAATACTCTAGATTGGAGTACTTTCTTTGGCTTGGTTCTAGCTCTACCTTTAACATTTTCCATTCAAATAAAGATTTGCCTGCTATCTATATTGTAACAAATTAAATCTTCCCCAAACTCTCACATGAATAAGATTCTCTAAAAGAATAATTTGTTATATAATGAAAAGATTGAATAATATGTTCTACCCTCAGTGTGTTTTTAGAATTATTTTCTAATAAGTGTGTTTATGTGTAAACTCACTCACTCCCGTGTTCCTTCTCTCCCCCTCTGGTTGTCAAGCCACGACCCCCTCACGTTCTGCTGGCCCATGCCAACTCCTCTGGTTCTGTCCTCTCCTCAGTCCATCCGCTTGGTGTTTCCGCCCGGTCTAACCCTTTTCAGTGGCCCAACTGCTTTGCATTTCATCTCCTCCTTTTCAGTCTCTACGCTGTTGCATAGAGGGCGTATTCCGCTCTCATGTCCCACACTCTGCTCTTGTGCCAAATCTCGTGGCTCAGGCTGGAACTTCATGTCCTGTCTGAGGGACCGATGAGAGTTTGCCTCTTTGTCAGCATGCTGGTTTGGTTCTGGATGCCTTAGGTGGAGATGGTTCTGGATGCCTCAGGTCGTTGTTGGTTCAGCTCGGGTTCTCTGTCTTTTCGATGGAGGAGGAGTCTCCTGTGGTGAGGTCATTTGTCTGAAGATGGGGTCGTAGCATTCTGACAGGCAGAGAGAGAGAGAGAGAGAGAGAGAGAGAGAGAGAGAGAGAGAGAGAGAGATCTCGGGACGCATTACCTATAGTTAATTCTAACACACTGAGGTAAAATAAAAACAATCCTTTCCACTCTATTTTCCTCATCTTACTATCTGTCTTAGATGTTAAATGTAATTAAATTCTACGAATAGTTGTGCCATATCCTTAAACATTGCTTTCACCCACTGTAACATGGCTACTCCAAATAACTCTTTCTGGAAACCATTTTCTTCTATTATTTTAAAAATACCTACATGTTTCAAGCACCACATATTTCACACACTATAAAAGAAAATCCCCATATTTTCTCCATCACTTTAAATCTCACTGTTATTTAGAACATAAGTAACTAACTTTTGTGACTTGACATATCTGCAATGTCGCCACAATCTGCTGGGGAATTTCGTTCATAGAGTTTGTACATACAAAGCTGTACTTGTGGGTTAGTAGCCTGTTTCTACTGTAATCATTTTCAATAACTTTGCTCAGGTCACCGGTCGGTTGTCCATAAACTTAACAGGGGGTGTTTCTGGTACAGACTAAAACATGGATCCAGTGTATTTGGAGATTCCCCTAATCTGTAAATCCCCATCACTGATTATCCCGATCACTCAAACCCATCTCATCATTTGATACAAGAACTGCATATATGGGGGGTGAATCATCTTGATTATAACCGCCTCACCTTTGGGAACGAGTATTTCTAAATCCTCCTCTTGTTGCTCAGCTGATCTTTTGGCTCTGGGGATAAGTGAAAGTCTCTGAAACTCAGCTGGAGTTTTGTTAGTGATGTGGGCATTCTCTATGAGTGGACTAATGGATCCATGTCTTACTTGATATTGTACTCCCCATCCAACCAGAAAGGTGCCAAGTGTAATGAGCACAATCAACAATGCTATTCTGACTCTTATCCCTAGGGGACCCCACAATTGGTTTGGCTTTGTTCTTGACATCATCTCTATTTTCTCCATGGTTGTGTCAGTTACAGAATTTAAATAATGAGTACTATAATAACGTATACAAAAATTGGACCCTTTTTCAGATGTAAAGCAAAAATAGGTTTTCACTTTAGTGTACACTCTATAAAAATCTATAGACAATTCGTCTTTTGAGCTGTTTCTATCTTTATCTTATTTGTATTTATTGTTTTGTTTCAGCTCTTCCAAATCAGTCCTAACTCCCAATAATGTTCTGGAAGTTGCCAGTGAAGGGTGACAATGTGTGAGGTGGTGTCAATTTGCTCCTTTTTCTTTACCTTTAAACCGGAACGCGTGTGAAGTTTATTACAACTTCTCACTGTTCCGTCCACCGGGATCAGCTCACTGTCTTTTGTGAACTTTCACGCTCACCCATTCACCTGGCCGAACAGGAGTCTCTTCTGGTGTCTCGTCTGGTATCTCTGTAGCTTTCCTATTCTGTGTAGACAAAACTTGGATAATATTACTCAGAGTTCTGACATATTCATTACTTCTATTCGTCTAATATCTAAAACTGGACCACTCCCTCCTTGGAGGAGGCCCAAGCTTCGGCATACCTTTTGTCGTTATGAGATTTATTATTAACTTCATGTTATTATTTATTAACTACAACGTCACTGAAATCAACATGTCTGTATAATCATGAGACTCCCTCCTTTGAGCATAACATGCTCAATTAATATTGCAATGATTACCCTATTCTGAACAGGACATGTAAAACCCATAACGTTGCATCAAATAAACATAACTTCTCCGTGTACCCATAAGGCGTACAAAACATATCGTATGATGTATGGTTTTCTGCGGGTATAAAAACATTCACTAAAATCTGCCATTAGCACAAAAAATTGTTTACTTGTTTCAACAATGGCTTTTGTCCTGGTATTATGCATCATTGTTGCTGCGAAAAACAATACCCCTGGTGTCGTTAATGCGTCTCAATAATTCTAGGATTAGAGGATTGGTTGTTACTGCTGAACAAAGATATGATAAAATAATATTTCTCTAAACTAGAGGGAAAATACGAACTATTCTCAGAGGGTGACATGCATGAAGGGCTGGTGCCCCTCACTCAAAATGAGATATTGCCTTACGCACTACACTATAAATCAGTAAAGTTACTCAAGAATAAATAAATAAAAAACTGATTCTTGAAACTGTTGTAAAAACCCTACAACTTCTTCATCCAAGCTCTCAATCAGTGTTATGTTATTTAATCTGCAGCTCATTTCCTTGAAACAGATACTTCAGACCGATTATAACATTTTGTTTATGAGAAAAAACTGTAATCTGACTCCATAAATCACATAATTGTTTGACTAAAAAACTACACTTCCACTAACAATAAATGAAGTTCCCCTTTAAACACCGCCCCGGTCTTCTGACGGGGTCTATCTATGCACTGGCTGGAAAATGTTGTGCCAGTCTCTGTCGCTCCGTCACTGTTCTCCCGCTAACAGTCACTCTCTAGTTCTGCTGGGTTCTTGTTGACTTCTTCACTGGTTTGAGACAAGCGACCCTATCGGACACCTCCCTTTGTAGCCAGACTTCACCACAGCAGAATCGAGTTTCTGTTTTCAGGTCTCAACAGCTCCACGTCAGGTGTATCGCCACCCCTTGAACTGCAGTCGGTGTAAACAGGAGGACTTGGTAAGGATCCTCCGTCTTGGGCGAGTACCAGGTTTCCGTCTTCATATTTTTTTTTTTTTTTTTGAAACCCGTCTTCTTGACCTCACTAGCTGTGTGGACACAATAGTTTTCTGTGTAGGGGAACAACATCACTCGTATTCTCTTTCCTTCTCATAATTACAAAAATAGTCTGCTAAATGTTCTATTATGTTTTAATCTTCTACTACTCTGTGGATGCTTTATGTGTAAATGCAATATGCTACTCACTATCTTTTAAATAACATTCAACCTCTCCCTCCTGTGGTGACAGACATGGCTCAATGTAGCTGGTTCTCAAAATACCCTTGTGCTGAAGATGCATCACCTGGTGGTCTGGCCCTCTGAGCTTCCTCATTGTTGTGGTTGATACCAGGCTGTCAGCGGCATTTGGGTCATGTTTGGCACCCCTCATCGTCTTTGACATCTCTGGGACCCCCTGCCTCCGTTGTCATCATGGAAACCCCCCCCAGGGTATCTGCATGGAGGGCTGTTGTTTGGTGCATGTGTTGGGTGTTTCATTTGTTGTTGTGGACAATCTCTAGCCCAATGGCCCATTTGATCGCATATGTAGCATCCCTCAAACCGGATAACTTTTCCTCTGCCTCTGCTTCCACGGAAACCTCCTGGTTGTTGGTTCTGCTTCTGATTTTCTGGCACTATCTGAGATTTTACTGTTTGAGGTGTCTGCCCTGCATTCTCTGGTTCTTCCTGAGCTTGAATTGTTGGAGGTGTCTGCCCTGCCTTCTCTGGAAGTTTCACCTCCCTTCTCCTTGTCTTGTTCCTACAAGCTACGGTGTCTTTTCTTCAGCTTCCCTCCATATAGTTAGCTGTTGTAGGCATTGTTCGTGCTCATAGTCGAGTACTGCTCTTCTATGGGCTTTTGTTGGTCCAGGTTGATCATCTGCTGGAATCAGTCCTCTTGTTTGCCACAGTTCCAACAGTTTCTCAGCTTGGTTCCATGTCTTCTGTCTAAGTTTTGGAACTGTTGTAGCATCTGATCTGATTTTTACCCTTTCCTTGATATCTGCAGTTGTGCCTGGCTCTACGTCTGGCCTTAATTTAGTTTCTTTTGGTGACATGTTCTCTAACTATTTGAATGAAAAGATATGAAATTATCAAAGATTGAAGCACTAGTCCTTTGACTAGTACCTTCGTTGCTGTTCGTCCGAACTTTAAATCTGTATTTTTTTAATAAGGTCAATCTATAAAATATAAATGATTATTATTATTTGTTTTTTCAAAGTCAATCTATAAAATATAAATGATTATTATTATTTTTTCAACAATTATGCACATTTTTAAAATCAGAATTGTAAAAAATAGACAACAATTGTACTGTGTACAGTTTTGACCTTGAAATATAAAAATTAGAAATCTGGTGTGGCTCTACTGGGTTCCACTTTCCGAGATGTTTGGAATTATGTAAATGTCATAACTTGTGTTAGCTTCAATACATTTGTTTGCTTTTTTGAAAGAGTATTATGTAAGGTTTCTTATCTTATAATTAGAAACCACTTGCAATTCTATCTCGGCGATGAAGCATGTGTTCATTTATAACACTTAAAATCAAGCTTCAAAATGTTATAGTATCTTTGTCAAAACTGACCTCTTTTTAACAAGAAGAAGCTTATTTTCCTTAAAAATGGGAGAATATGGTTAAACAACACAGCACATAACCGCCAAAACACATGCAAACAAAAATATTCAAAAACCCGCCAATACACACTTATAAGCAGAAATACGTACAAAACCAGACTCCTACAAATACCAAACTTCCCACGGTAAGATAACCCGTCTATTTTATAGTTCCAACTCTGCCAAGAAATATGATGTGTCCTTCTCAATATGGCGTGCCCAGCCTCATGTGAGTGTGACTGAGTGTGTAAGAACAAACTGAGTACTTTCAATTAGCATTTCACGAAATGGTGACTGCCATGTGGCTTATTTTCAACATGAGGGCAAGACAAGATGGCAACTTATTTTCTAACCTTTAACCTGAAGAACAAAGGGATTTGAAAACTCCTCGTGGCTTTCACAGGGGAGTTGAAATAATGACAAATTAACACAAAACACTGCAGTTTAAAATAACATTTCTATTTATTGTACAATTTATCAATGGGACTCAAACCCTTACGTCATACAGCTTTGAACCCATGCACGTAATGTTTTGACTTTAAGAGCCAGTATGGTTATCTCCTCTGTTTAAACACGCCATAATGGGACAAATTAAGACGCTATCCAAACACAATTAGCAGAATATCGTCTATCTAACGCACGAATGTCGCATTTCTCATCGTAATCCACACGCAATGTCTGTTTGAAAACAGAAGAAACAAGCACTGAAAGCTTCAAACTCCTCAGGCCTTTTCCCAGAAAAGGACTTTTTTTAAAAGAAAGCCTCACACTACAATTAAAACACTCACTCAACTTTGTTCTTGTCTCAAACAGTCCCTACTGTTTAATAGCCTCAAACTATTTGCGTTAAATTAAAACGTAACAAGAAACACTTGAAATGATTGCCCTCATCACACAAAGGACTTTTAAAAAAGAAAAACAGCCTCACACTGTCTTTAACACAAACACTCACTCCAATATTCTCAGCTTCCACTGTGATTGTGTTCTTTGTCTCAAGCAGTCCCGACTGCTGAATAGCCTCAAACTATTCACGTTAACTTCAAACGTAACAAAAACACTTCTTGGAGCGATTAGCCTCTTGCCGACATGTAATAACAGACAAACGAATAGCATGCAGGGTTAAATATAAGAAAAATAAGTAATTTGAACTCACCTGCTTGTGACAAAACAACGCCACGTGTTATTGTTATAAATTTGGTTGTTTTAACATTACATTTTCCAGCTATTTCCAGGAACCGAAAGCAGCCGTCCAACACACAATCCTAAAATTGTCCTGCATAAACTATCGAAGAATTTGACTTAACAGGTTTCTTCTTACCGATGGTTTGAGCTCTTTGTGTGTCGAACGGATTGCCAGCGGTTCCGGGCCACAGCCGGCTGTGTAGTCTCTCCCGGTCTAACGAGAATCACGTCAGCTGGTCCCAATTGTTATCCGTGTAATAATTCTCGCGTCCAGGAGAGAAGCTTAAAAAGGAGACTAAATGGAGTCTCTGAGATGGTTTCAAATTGGTACTTTAATTCAAATAAAGGCGCGGTAATGTTACAAACAGAATATTGTTCGACAGAAAAACAGCTGTGTTTCTGGCTCTGCCAGGTGAAGAAAGAGGCCGAACCCCTTAGGTCTCGCTGTATTTATATCCTCTGCTGGCTCCTCCCTGCAGGCCGGCTCTCCAACGTTTTAATGTCCGTTGTTACGCATATCAGAGGATACAGACATTGTACATTCAATATATCTAAACACGCCTTTTCTCTTCCTTAACTCTTTCATAACTTTATATGCAATACATGTTAACGGCGTCAATAGCCACTTTAATGATACCAATGGACGGTAGTCCCGGATGTTGTCATGAAGGATTTTCAGAATAAAAGCTTGGTATTGAGAACTTCCGTTTTTTTCCAGAATAAAATAGCATTTAAACTGACGGTATGTTTAAGCTACATTATGCTATTAAACATTGATTTTAATTTCTAACATTATCATCAAGGATTTTCACGGACCACCTCATATGCAAACCGTAAAAATAAGTACATATAAACGCAGATATTTTTTTATAGTTAATTATAGACAATCAAAAGTAAATTGAAACCTATCTGATACTTTTGTTGCACGTGTGACCGGTGTCTGTCTGCGTTGTGTATGTTTCTCAAAGAGAACGGCGGACAACTTCTTTTGGTCCTTGACCATATATTCAAATCTGCATACACTCATAGAACACAACAGCTGCATCAGTGAACATGAACTGCAGCTTCAGCTCTTTCAACATCCGATTGTATCCGTGTACAATAAGGAAATAATAAATAAAATAACAGATGTTGTGCAATTATAGGCTAATTAAACTCAAAACAACCATGTTACACACGCACAGCAAGTCCAGTGGAAACAAATAATCTTATCAATCACACTGAATATAAAATAAATTAACATAAACGTGTGTAATAAGGAAATAATAAATAAAATAACTGATTTTGTGCATTTATAGGCTAATTAAACTCAAAACAACACACACGTACAGCAAGTCCAAGCTAACCTTATCACTCAGCTAATGAGATGGATGATGTTGCTTCGCAGACGTCAACATCTGGATGTCAGGTTCCATCGATGACAGCTTCAATCTGAGATCTGGTTCAATGTTAAGTCTGTTCCGATATTTTGTCTTCAGTGATGAAAATCCCGACTCACAGAGGTAAGTGGTAGGAAAGGGCATAAGAAACATCAAGGCCTTGTCGGACAGCTCTGGGTATTCTGAAGCAGCTTTTAGCCAAAAGGCAGGCAGGCATCTCTGAGAAAAATTCACTTTTAAAACACTGTCACAGGACAGTTCAACAAGGCTGTCTTGCTCTCTGGACGTAAGGTTTGCGAGGATGTCATCGTTCAGGGTCGCAAATGGATTTCTGATCCAGTTCGCAGTTGTGTCAGGGATAGGGAAGTACATCCGTAGCTGTGTTTTCAAACTGTGCAAGTGCTCCCTGACATCATTTTTCACATTATTTGGAAGCTGCATTTCCGCGGTGTCCAAAAAATCTGATAGGTTTGCAAACGAGTCATAGTTTGACTGCTCCAGGCGCCTGGCCCACATCTCCATCTTCTTGATTGTAGCTTCAACTTTGTCCTGCACGTGAAAAAGTGTCACTGACTTCCCCTGAAGACTCCGATTGAGTCCATTCAAATGCTCAAAAATATCTGCCAGGTATGCCAACTTGGCAAGCCACGGGGCATCACTGAAGCGATCTGAAAGTTCAAATTTTGAGTCAAGTAAAAACATTCTCACTTCATCGCGCAACTCGTAGAGCCGCGCAAGCATCTTTCCTCTCGATAGCCACCGGACCTCGGTGTGCAGAAGTAATTGCCGGAGATCACTGCCCATCTCATCGCATAAAACGGCAAACAACCGGGCATTCAGTGGACGGGCCTTGATAAAATTGACTGTTCGTACTGCTTCATCCAGAACAGTTTTGAGATCAGGAGGCATTTTTTTGGCTGCGAGAGCCTCCCTGTGGATGCTGCAGTGGATTGGTTTAGTTTGTGGAGCCACTGCTTGTACACGTTTAACAAGCCCACTGTGTCGGACTAACATGGCTGCTGCCCCGTCTGCGCTAATGCCCACGCATTTTGACCAATCAATCCCATGTTCCGTTATGAAACTGTTCAACATGTCAAAAAGTGCCTCTGCAGTTGTGCGTGTTGGCAAACATTTACAAAAGAGAAAGTCCTCCTCTATTTCTCCGTTGTGTTCATACCTTCCGTATGAGAGCAGGTTGGCAAGGTTAGCTATGTCAGTTGATTCATCCAGCTGTAGTGCAAAAAATCGACTGGCTTTTATCCGCGCTATTAGCTGGTCATTCACATTGCTGGCCATTTCCTCAATTCTGCGCTGTACGGTGCTGTCTGACAATGGAATCAAGTCCATTTGCTTGCATGCCTTTTCACCCAGCATAACACCCACCGCCACCTTAATTGATGACAGCACCACCTCCTCACCGAGTGTATGCGCTTTCCCATTCTTTGCGATAATTCTTGACAATCTGTATGAGACTTCCACTGCTTTAGCATTGTTGCTACCTGTAGATGTGGATTCCATGATGTTCTTGCTACTGTGAGCTTGTTTTAAAATAAACTCAACTGGCTTGGACTTCAACTCTCCATGCTTTATCTCAAGGTGACGGCGAAGATTAGCTGGTTTTAGGCTCTCGTTAGCCAGTGTCTCGTAGCACAGAACGCATAATGGCAAAGGCTCATCTTCGGTGCCTGTGTATGTAAATCCCAGTTCCAAGTATTTCACATTGTATTTTCGCTTAATCTTCACTTTCTTTGTTTTTTTTCGCGGAATCTGGCTTGTAGATGCCTCCGATTCACTCTCATGATCTTCATTAACGTTAACATCTTTTCTCTTCAGACCACCTGATGCTAGCCACCGATCCATGTTTGTGGTTTTGCACGCACACGTGGGAAGATGAGAGCTCTCACTTGCACTCTGCTCTTCCGCAGCGCAGTCCCCCCTCCCTCCGGCTGAAATTATGAATGTAAGGCCTAAATTATTCATAAGTAACACGGCAGGGTCCGTGAGAGTTTGTTTTCAAATAAATAAAGTCATAGCTTTCAGAATATTAAACTTGTTTCGGCAAATTCAGATGATAAATACAACTTTGAAGCTTGTAAAGGCATAATTACAAGCGGAAAACTGAGCAACTTAACGTCACAGGCAGCAGGCATAACAACAGCCGGTGTTTCTCGTGTATGTGTGTTTTGTCTCTCTCTCGCGTGTCATCCCGCAAGGGCGCTCCTTCATCTCCCGCCTACTAATGCTGGCGTCTTCTGTCAATAACCTTCACGACCTGATTTCCCTAGATGAGGGCTGCCGCTCCGATCTACGCTTCTGGTCCCACCTTCTTGACCACTGGAACGGCATCTCGTTCTTCTACGATGACCTGATGCTTTCCTCCGACTCCCTGAGGTTTTTCAACTACGCTGCCTCATTCGTGGGTTTCGGGGCTTTTTTCCAGGGAGTGTGTTTCGCAGGCTCATGGCCATCTCTCGTCTCCCGTCTCTCTCCATCCTCTGCAATGCAGTAAATGTACCCTATAGCCGTAGTTTGTCACGTATGGGGCCATCTCTAGACACGCAAACGCATTTCAGTTCTATGCGACAACGAAGCAGTTGGAGGTGTTATCAACAAAGGGCGGTCCTCCGCTAAAGACATCATGCCCATTATGAGAAGCATCGTATGGTCTTCAATCACACACAACTTCATCATTACAGCTCGCCACGTTCCTGGTCACCTCAACACTTTCGCTGACGCTCTCTCTCGTTTCAACTTTCAGGCTTTCCGGAGAATATGCCCAGGCGCCAATCCACGACCGATCAAGATTCCCCCATTCCACCTCATAGCTCTATATTAAAATCCAACCCTATGACGAGCTACCTCGACTCAGCTAGATCTTTTAAGAGGAAAGGGCTGGCTAAGTCTACAATCAAAACGTATGACTTTGCCTGGTATACATTCGCCATGTTCTGCAACACTACGCATGCCTCTTAAACCTGTTACTATCAACAACGTGTGCGCCTTTATTTGCTATTGCACGGATGAACGGCATTTCAAGCCCCAGTACATTCGCAGCCTGCTCGCCGGCATTGAATTTAATATTAGATGCTACAACCCCAGCTTCACAGCATTTTCTCTCATCCTGCAGTCATACTTATTCTTAGAGGCATATCCAAAACATCAAATTCCGTCCCCGATAACAGACAGCCTATTACACTTTCTATTTTGCATAAAATGCTGTCAGAACTTAGTCAAGGGATTTTCTCTCCATACTTAGACGCAATGCTGGAAGCCCTATTTATTTTGGCTTTTTATGCCTTTCTCAGATCCGGCGAATTCACCACTTCTTCTTACACCTTCGATCCCAAAAGAGGTATTTGCTTTTCTGATTAAATCTAGCCCCATGTCCCCACTATTTCTTATCCCGGGCAATTTTCCCCTAACAAAAAATCGCTTCTGCCAATATCTTAAGCAAATCCTCCTGAAATGCAATATGCCCCCCTCACACTATTCAGGGCATTCATTCAGAATTGGCGCAGCTACGTCTGCGTCTAACCAGAGGATTTCCTCCTCCTCCCTGCAACAACTCGGACGCTGGTCATCCTCTGCCTTCACCTGATATCCGCACTGTTCTGGCTAATCAAAGATCCCTCAGACCTTAACTGGAAAGATACGCATATAACTGGTGGTGGTGTAATTATATCTCTCAGACACGTTGTATCACATGCAATGTCTCTCATTTTCTCTACTCTCGTTCTCTAAACAGGAGCCTCACTCCCCACAACCAATCATCAGGGGCCGGGAGATCAGACCCTATAACACAGCCCAGCAGCTCAGCAAGCTATCAGGAGACATACTCCTTGCCACATTAGTCTCAGATCCTATAACTCAGCCTGCAGCTCAGCCAGCAGCTCAGCCAGCAGCTCAGCGAGCGATCAGGAGCCATACTCCTGGCCACATTAGTCTCAGATCCTATTACACAGCCAGCAGCTCAGCGAGCGATCAGGAGCCATACTCCTTGGCACACTAGTATCGGGGGCAGGGAGATCACACCCTATAACACACGCCCCAGCAAATCAGCCAAATTCAGGAGCTTCTCTCTGCGCAAACAAATATTGCATGGGAGTACGTACTACCCAACACGGCCCAAGTCCTCTCGTTAGTCGTATTATACCATCAGTATCACATTCGGGCCGAGAGAAGCTCTCCCCTAAACACGCCTCAAACGTATATAGCCAGTAGATCAGCTCTGAGGATTCTAACAGGTAAACTTCGGAAGCTCCCTCACACGGGCCGCAGCTCACCCTTATTCTAATTTGTATTTTTCCTTCTCTCCCACTGCATATCTCTGCCTAACCCTCATTGTTTCCATAGACTCGTCACATCGTAAGTATATGTCCACGTTCAGCACGTGCTACTTGTATAATTCACGATCGTATCGCATTATTGTTTTGGGGGTTTCTCTTTCTAGTCGGCTTCTCCTCCCCTTTAATTCATCACAGTATGATGGGGTCTAATCTCTGAAACGCTATTGTGCATACGGCAATACAAATGTTATCAACTACAATCTAAGTCTCTCCTGATTGAAATGAGTTAATGGTTCAAATGTTCTGAATTCTGAACATGTCATCTAAATGTAGAAATGCCTTGGGCATATGGTTCTTACGGTGGCCGGCAGGTGCAAACGCGGAACAACGGCCAAAAACACATACATTAGCAGGAAACAGCTGCAAATCCTGAAATGAAAAACAAACAAATCCTGAAAACAAATACAACCAAAAAACGCTGCATTTACGTGGTGTCCTCCCATGAACTCCATTCTTGTTCAGTGTTTTACGTATCGTAGATTCGTCAACAGAGATGTTAGCATGTGCCAGAGATTTCTTTAAGTCTCTAGCTGACACTCTAGGATTCTTCTTCACCTCATTGAACATTCTGCGCTGTGCTCTTGCCGTCATCTTTTGCAAGTCAACAATTCTTAATCGTAGGTCTTCTGAGAGCTCTTTTGTGCGAGGCATGATTCACATCTGGCAATGCTTCTTAAGAATAGCAAATTCAAAACTGGTGTGTATTTTTTATAGGGCAGGGCAGCTTTAACCAACACCTCCAATCTCGTCTCATTGATTGGACTCCAGGTTGGCTGACTCCTGACTCCAATTAGCTCTTGAAGAAGTCTTTAGCCTAGGGGTTCACATACTTTTTCCACCCTGCACTGTGAATGTTTACATGGTGTGTTCAATGACAACATGAAAACATATAATTGTTTGTGTGGTATTAGTTTAAGCAGACTGTGTTTGTCTATTGTTGTGACTTAGATGAAGATCAGAACACATTTTATGACCAATTTATGCAGAAATCCAGGTCGTTCCAAAGGGTTTCTTGCAACTGTAGATATATTATAGGTGCAGAGAGGAGTTGGTTTATTGTGCCCCAATGTAAATCCTAATGTGAGAGTTAAAGGACGGTCAACAATATAATGTACCTTGGTCAGTTTGGATTTATTCTTAATTCAAGTGAATTTATTTTTATTTCAGTCAGTCCTTTGTGTGTATGCAGGTGTGGGACATTCCAAATGTTCCAAAAGTGAGCATTCCAAGAATGGACAACAGTTTGCCAGAGTCAAATAAAACATTGTCAACATATTATTTTGTGCCACAAGAAGCAGAATCTTTTAACAGTACAGTAGTTTGAATATATTTGTTGTTTACCTTTATCAGACCTCTCAGGCCCACAGACCCAGCATCTGATCGGGTAAGACTAATTAAAATGTCATCATACCATGTAGGTTTGAATTTGTGAACATGAAATCAATAAATACCTTTGTGTGCTAAGACACTGTCATTAGATTAACTGCACTTATTCCTGGGTAAAAATAGGATGGAGCACCAACCCCATTCCAGGAAGAGGTCCAGTCTGCCCCGGGTCAGAACCCCTTCTATAGGTAAACGATGTTGACAGTTGCATCGTGACACAGTTGTTTGGTGTGTATCTTTATTTTACATTTGTTTGTTAGTATAGCCTCCAATCACAGTGGGTAACATTGCCAGGAAGCAGAACAGTTATACTTTTATACATTTCCAAATGACACCCACAACATCTGACATCTTAGTGAAGACGATACAAAAAACACCCACAAATATTTTTCAAAGATCAGATATTGTTTGTTGCATCTATTTCAAATGTTTACAAGGATTGTGCAGGAGTATGACAAAGTGCTGTTGTCAGTTTAGAACCCAATGTATTGAAAAAACAGGAAGAGGATCGACATCCTTTTGTAAATATGACTGTCATGCATATATACTGTCTTCTCACTGCAGCAACTACACACATGTGTATGCACCTATCATTATTGATAGCCAGTCTGAGCCAGAAGACAAAATGGAGCAAAGGCATTAATTGTTACTATTACCACTTAATTGTTCTATTCTATACTGTAAATCTTATTATAGCTTCATCATTTCATATTACAATTCATCACTTTGTCTTTCCCAGCACAGAACACCTGACTGCGAGGACATTGTTGCAGAACTCTCTGCAAAGATAACAAATACATCTTGCAGCAGGTTCAATATTAAGAGCCAATGTGTGGGATGGAGCAATCCGCGGCTTCAAAGGTGCCTCATTCGATCCCTCATGAGATGTCAGTTAAGTTCACTGATGATGAGGGACACACTGAGGATGGAGGGGACACTGGTGGTCCCAAGCGTGAGTTCCTGACACTCCTTATGGAATGCCTGAGAATGAAGAAAACATCACGTCAGCAACTGTTTGTGCCCCATGGCGGTGTGACTTTCCAGCCGCTCACTGTCTCAAAATCTGATTCTAAATGTATAACGTTCTCTATAAAGATAGAACTAATAAACAATTATGAATGTATAATATAAGCTGTTTTGTGTATTTAATCATGCATTGGTCTACAATTTAATGATGGCTTCTACATATTTCACATAAACAGACAATGAGAAAATGTGTCCTTCATGCTGAGAACTAGTGTATGCATCTGCCAATTAGCATTCTAAACAGAGCAGTGTGTTGAATCCTTATTTCTTGCATTGAAACAGATACAATAAAAAAAAAGTGAACTTACTGTTGTGTTCAACTTCTGCCAAAAACTACATGTTTTACACAGGAGCCACAGAACACTTGAACTGTCCCCAGATGTTGGCCACAGAAAGGACACAACATGGCAGCCTGAAAAGACATACATTGATGTAGTAAATTCATTTAATCAAGTCAATCAATAACACATAGTCTAAATAGTGGTTAGCTAAATAAATAGAAAGATACATCATGTTTATGTTGAATCTGTGTTTTCTCTCTCTCTCTCTCTCTCTCTCTCTCTCTCTCTCTCGAGAGGAGAAAGCTCTCTCTCTCTCTCCTCCATCTCTCTTCCTCACCGCTCTCTCTAGCATATCTCTCGATCTCTCTCTCGCTCTCTCTAGCTCTCTATCTACTCCCTCTTCTCTCTCTCTCTCTCTCTCTCTCTCTCTCTCTCTCTCTCTCTCTCTCTCTCTATAGCTTTATTAGCATGACCATAGTTACAGGCAATTGCTAAAGCTCTGTATAGTTGCAACATCTATACACAAATACATACATATAAACAAACTGCTAAGAATTCAAATGTCCTTTTTCCGCGGTACTCACTATGGCCCGTGTTATTTGCCTGCACTTGATCTGTCATCTCTTTTAACAATGTTCTTCCCTCACTGTATCTTCTCTTCACGTGAAGCTCTCCTCAGCTGGTGTAGTAGTTTGGCACGCTAACGCTAGCTATATAAATATGATGCTCTATATATAAAAACAAAACTTACCTTCTTATATCTTTCTCCACTTAGGCCTAAATGAACTTTCTTTCCTCTCGATTTCCATCTTCTTCTTCTTCTTCTTCTTCTTCTTCTTCTTCTTCTTCTTCTTCTTCTTCTTCTTCTTCTTCTTCTTCTTCTTCTTCTTCTTCTTCTTCTTCTTTTTCTTCTTCTTCTTCTTCTTCTTCTCTTTAATGGCGAATCGCTTCCACTTGGAGCATATATCGCCACCTACTGTTGAGTTATTAAATGTTCATATTAAATCCTTGTCCTCAGACCAGTGCTTTTGAGGAATTTGAAGATCAGCTTGTTTGCTTCATTTCTTGATTTACTTTCATATATTGACTTGAAATCCATGTCCTTGACGTTGTTACAGTGCCGTTTTCAGAATGAATCTGTGTCTGTTATAATCCGGGCAGCTAAAAAATACATGATGTATTGTCTCTGGTTGCTGGCAACCATCACAATTGCCATTTGGATGTTTTCCAATCAGATGCAGTGATGAGTTTAATCCAGAGTGACCCAATGTTATCCTGCTGTTAATGCTCTGTTCTCTTCTACTACTCCCCCAAGTGCTTCCCGTTCCTACTTCCCTTTGTATCTGGTATAAATGTCTTCCTTTAGTGTTACTGTCCCATAGTTTTTGCCATTGTTGCTTGATAACAACTTTTGTAACAGATTTGACTTCTGATCGACTGATGGGTAAAATAATATCAATCTGATTTGCTTTCAAATCGCATTTTGCCAGTTGATCCACTACTTCATTCCCTCTAATACCCACATGCGCTGGAACCCACACAAATTGAACAACAATTCCCAGATGAACTGACCTAAACATGATGTGTACAATTTCATGTAAAATATCCTGACGACATTCTGAAGAGAAGTTGTTTATACTCTCCAGAGCTGCGCTGGAGTCAGAGCAAATGACCACTCGCATTGGCTGTATTTCCTCTACCCACTGAAGTGCTAGTGAGATAGCCATCATCTCTACTGTATATACTGCAATGTGATCACTCGTACACTTTCCCACTTTGACCTTTAATTCAGGAACATAAAATGCACAACTAGTTAGACAATTTTCTGGATTTTTGGATCCATCAGTAAATATTTTTATAAAGTGCCCATATTGTTCATGTAGAACAGTATTCACATAAGCCTGGACATTGATTTTGTTTTTCATTGGATGTAACCGTTTCAATAGTGATAAATCTACTATAGGTTGAGGTAGCAACCATGGTGGAACAGCTGATAACAACACCGTCGGACTAATATTCCATTCTTTAACTTTGAATTCCTTACATATTTCCGAAACACAAACACAACAACTTTTTTATTTTGTTACTTTCCCAACTTGTTTGTACAGTTTGTTTAGTAGGGTGAGTATCTTTATGGCCCTGAAGATTTGCCCAGTAATGAACAATTAACTGTTTTCTCCTCAAAGAAATTGGTATTTCTCCGACCTCTACCTGAAGTGCCGACACTGGTGTAGATCTGACTGCCCCCCCACAGCATAACCTTAGTGCTTGTGCCTGGACTCTATCTAATTTTTGAAGAGAAGAGTATGCAGCTGAACCATACACTATTAGTCCGTATTCTATGGCTGATCTAATTAAGGCTGTGTATACGTTCCTCAAAGCAGCTTTATCAGCCCCCCACTTAGTGCCTGCCAAGCACCTCATAACATTTAAAACCTTTTTACCCTTTTATCTACTACTTTATCAATGTGAGTACTCCATGTGACTCTCTCGTCCAACCATATTCCCAGAAATTTAAATGTCTTCACTTTCTTTAGATCTTGTCCATAAAGTTTTAACCTAACCTCCTCACCGATCCTTTTCCTCGTAAACAAAGTTTCAGTTTTTCCCACCGACAATCTAAACCCCCATGTCAGAGACCAGCTTTCAATTTCCGTAATGGCTTTCTGAATCTTAGCTACAATATATTTTACATTTCTGCCCCTTTTCCAAATAGCTCCATCATCTGCAAAAAGTGACTTACCAATATCAGATCCTACTTGTGTGTATATATCATTTATCATGATAGAAAACAAAAGAGGACTAATTAAACTCCCCTGCGGGGTTCCATTTTCAACTTCATGCCTTCGAGAATATGAATTGCCAACTCGGACTCTGATGGCACGGCCAAACAAAAAATCCATAATCCAATTATATACATTACCTCCCATCCCCATAATGTCCAGTTTTATTAATAATCCTTCCTTCCACATCATATCGTAAGCTTTTTCCACATCAAAAAATACAGCTACAACACACTCCTTATTCGCTTGTGCTTTCCTGACTTCAGACTCCAGGCACAGCAATGGATCTAAAGTACTCCGCCCTCTTCTAAACCCACTCTGATAAGGAGTCATTAGTTCATTTTTCTCAATGTAGTATGTCAGCCTTTCTGTCATCATTCTTTCCATAACTTTACACAAGTGCGATGTCAGAGCTATAGGTCTATAACTGCCTGCACTGGTTGGATCTTTCCCAGGTTTTCTAATAGGAATAATGACAGACTCTTTCCATATTATTGGCAGCTTCCCTTTCTCCCAAATCTTATTGTACATCTCCAGCAGCTTTCCTAATGCAAAATCACTTAATTTTGGTCAACATTATCTTTCCCAGGAGCAGTCATTTTACACTTACTTAATGCTCTTCTCAACTCTTGAATAGAAAAAGGTATATTTACAACACTCTGCGACGAATGCCTTTCTTCATATACATTAGGATGTTCATCTAACACTTCCTGCCTCCTGATCTTACCTTCTTCTGTCAAATTTTCCGAAGAATGAACTTTGACAAAATTCTTAGCTAGAATTTCTGCCTTCTCCATAGCACCAGTGGCAATTTCCCCTCCATTCTCTAACACTGGCAGGTTACTCTGCTGTCTTATTCCCCTCATCTTCTTAACCAATCCCCATACTTTATCTAATGGTGTAGTTCTCCCAATACTTTAACAGAATCCTCTCCAACACTCCCTTTTTGCTCTTTTAACAATGTTCCTTACCTGAGCCTGTGCCTTTTTATATTTTAATAAATTGTGTAATGAATGTGTCTTTCTTAGCTTTCCAAACAGCCTGATTTTGTTTCGAATTGCATCATTACATTCTTTGTTCCACCACGGTACACCATTTTGGAGCCAAGATAGCAAACCCACGTGTTTTTGCTGATGGGAACTTGGGTCCCCCTCGCAGCGAGGGTGCAGCGAGTCGTTTGGCTGATGCAGAGTGTAGTGCACGTGCTGGGGTGTACAGTTTAACCATGTCCTGGATGTAGGAAGGGCCAGATCCATTCGCAGCATGGTATGTAAGTACCAGTGTCTTGAAGTGGATTCTAGCAGTTAACGGGAGCCAGTGAAGGGAGCGGAGGAGCGGAGTGGTGTGGGAAAATTTAGGAAGGTTGAAGACCAGACGAGCCGCTGTATTCTGGATGAGCTGCAGAGGTCGGATGGCACATGCAGGTAGACCAGCCAGGAGGGAATTGCAGTAGTCTAGGTGTGAGGTGACGAGAGCCTGGACCAGAACCTGAGTGGCTTTCTGGGTCAGCTGGGGACGAATCTTCCTGATGTTGTAAAGCGGCAACGGGTTGTAGCAGCGATGTTTGCAGTGAAGGACAGGTTGTTATCTAAGATCACTCCCAGATTCCTTAATATACTATGATTTGTTCAACATACTGGTGTATACAATCACTTTTTGTTCATATTTTGACTTCCTTCATGATATTTTCATAATATTCTATTCTTTCAACTGCTTTTTCTCTATATTTTCAACACACTATACTATGACCATTTGGACACTATGTTATTTACTATTTACCTTTTTTATTTTAGATATATTTATTTTGCTATGTCTTTTATCAAGATATTTTTGACATACTGTTAAACGCATTTCTTTTTTTCTTTTTTTTTACATACATGAAGTTGGCACACCTTAACCAAGCCAACCAACATTAGCTTGTGGCAAAGCCAGGCCGACAGCTAGTGATGTGACGAGCCGAGGTTTCGGAGCACGGTTTGAGTTATCCAGGAAGTTTTTGGTGAAGCGCGTATTGAGGCTTTTATCGTTTTAGGCCAGTGACTGCTTCAAATAGTGGTTCAGAGGTGCTAAACCACTGACACTTCACAGTTTTATTACAGTCATATGGCCCCTCCTGTCACGGATGTACATCATGTACATCATGTACACATATGATATGCGATAACATCTTGAATGTTACAAAGACAATATCATTAGCGATAAATTAAAATAAATTAAAATAAGTAAGTAGCCTGTGTAGAATCTAACAAACAAATATCTTGTCATTTCTTTATCATTTAGGCAAAACATCTTAATGCCCCATTCATAACATTTCTGGTACTCTAAACAAAAACGCCCATACATGGATTATTCAAAAAGGTGAATAGGCTACAAGTATAACAAGTATAAAAAATGCATTTAATATGCATGCTCGGCTCAAAATGTGCAACATGCAAAATTGCACATCCCCATTGAAGCCATCCACATCTACTTGAGAGCTTGTTCTTTCTCAATAGTGTCTGAAACTCCTTACTAGTGAACTCAGTCCCGTTATCTGATCTAATGCATTTCACAGTCCCATAGGGAGCTACATCTGCCAGATACTTCTCAGTGGCTTGAACTGCGTCACTCATTTTGATTCCCGCTGTATGCAGAAATTAAAGGACGGCGCAAGTGGAAACAATTCACAAAGGGATTAAACTGTTTAAAACACATGCTCAAAGTTAGCCGGATTTTGCCGATGTGTTTATGTGGATTCAAAAGTCGTAAATAATCTACAAAATGGAGGAGACCAATCTGATCGGAGCAACTGTGACAAATAATCCAACTGAAACCGGCATGGACAATGACTATGTTTTAAAAATGCGCTTATCCAGACAAGCCCGGTTTGGACATTTAACTCGCAGAGGAAACATTTCTATTAAAGAAACAATTATACATTTCTGTCTTTTTATGCCTTTAATAGCTACTAACTTGAATTTGTATTCAAATTAATTAATCAATTATTTTTTATATTTTATTGTAATGTAGAGACAAGGCTTTTAGTGACAATCATGTATTGCGTTACAATTATATGTAAAAAAATAATAATAATTAAAAAAAAAAAAAAAATTATTATTGAGGCGCGCCCCCCAGATTGGGAACCACTGTTTTAGGGAATGTTGTTACAAATACCAGACAATTAAAATGTTGTGCGGTTGAATGTACTATCAGAACTTCCAAGAAGTCTACTCAAAGCGTTTTTCGTGGAGTAAAATGATAATATTATACATGTTAGCAGGTGTTTGTGTGCTTGTTAGCTTAGCTTGTTATATAGCTTATTAGCCAGCTAAGGACGTAACCCTTTATACATGTATATATATACATATACAGGTTGGTTTATGATTCAGCCTTGGGTAAGACTTTCATAGTCTATGACTATGACGCCCATAATGCTAAACGGGAGCAAATGTTAAAAGGGGACCCAATTATCCCAGTGGTGGCAGCCGGAGTCCACCGGCCGGAGTCCGGCGTTATAACTGGAGATCAAGGAATGCAGCGAGACTTGGTTCGCCTGCAGCCCACTGTAGTATTAGCTAAAGAAATGATGTTGAACAAGGCTTATTAAGTGAGCATGAACCTGTGAGCATGTTAGCCTAGCTTGGTAGCTTCAGCTAGATCGGGAGCTTAGAGCCCCGCCTTGTGCTTCAGCAGCAGGTCCATTTATATATACAGTCTATGGTGATAACACGTTACCTCCAGTTTCCACCGAGTCCGTCTGCGCCGCGTTATGGCTGCGCCGCGGCGTTCACAAACACAGGGTTGCCAACTTTGGGTACCTGGCTGGAGTGAGATTTTGATATCATGGGTTTAATTACACATATGCGCACTAAATGACTGCTATCGTGTCAGCAGTGGGACCTTAGCATATATATATAGGATATAGGGTATATATATACAAATACACAAAATTGGACACAGACTATAAAGGGCACAAAGTTTCATTCACTAATGAAAGTCAAACACATCTTTGTTTCCACTGTTTTATTGTGTGCCTGTCGCGACAAGCAATTAATTGACTTATCATACGATAAATAAAAATGAACTCGATAAATTGCCATTTACATGAGGATGTGACTAGCAGTTTGAAAGGATGTACTTGAATTATTATTATATATTATCATTATGTCAGGGGTCTAAAATGGTCATACAACGGTGCCGACAATATTATCATTTATCGCAATAATTTCCTGGAAAATGTATCCAACAAAATTAATTATCGTGAGAGGCCTAATACATGAAACACACACACACAAACAAATCTACAGACTTACTCCAAACTGCCAAACATATTAATTAACACACTCTATTTTGGCCTAGTAGAACAATAAGCAGCAGACTTTTACTTTTTTATCATTTCTACTGGATCTTAGATCTGCGCTTGCGCAATACGGGTCGGCAGTTGCCAGAGAGTATTTGTGTTGGGTAACTATGGTAGGGCTAACCCATACAGTGGTGGGGTGAAGTCAGTATTTGCATTGTAATTACATACACGCTCCCCTTGACAGTGAAAGGCCACGCGTGAGGTTTAGATTATTTCCCTGTCTCAATCCAAATTGAACTGTATGAAATAAAAAGGCACATTTGTCTTGTAGTAAATAAAAAGGGCGACCTGGAGCCAATCCTGCAATTTCCCCACAGGTGAAAGAGTTGACATGCTGAAAGCCCAACCCCTGCAGGGGGTCTGGGGGATTGTCCCCCAGGAGATTTTTTGAAATACTAACATAAAATACACATTCTGGTACTCTCTTGAGAAGAACAATAAATACATCTATTACGACATATTTAAAAAAATGAATGCCATTTTAGTTTGTTGTTACTTTGTTCTGAAAGCTGAACCTGCTGCTCCTCACAGAGAGAAGAGGGAAGAGGCTGTGTGAATGACTTTACATAAGGGTGGATAGCCCCCATTGTTCTGTGTGTCAAAATGAAAGACAGCCCACACACCTATCATCAAACCGTGGAGTCTTATTTCATTACGTGTTGATTTCTATCAACACGTAATGTTGTATCGACGTATAGAGATGTACTACAGCAAAAGTATTCTCCGTAGGGACTTCCTGCAACAACACCACGCCGTTATCTTGATTCTGATTGGCCAGACGTATCAAAGATGTTCTATTGAGAAGACGATCACTACCTGACAAAAGTTTTCAAAACAGTTTCTAGTCTTCGGTATTCTTGTTTTTGGCGTGAGAATAGTTTGGGCAGCGTGAGAGCGTGAGATTGAGAGTGAAAGCGTGTGTCACACGCCAGATGCGTGAGAGTTGGCAACCCTGCAAACATCGCGGCCACTCTAGTCAATGAGTGCTATTCCACCACACGCGGCGCGTTACGGCTCAGAAGCGTCCCAGAAGCTTCCCAGAAGCGTCTCGGCGCAGGGCAACTCTAAAATTAGGATGAATCCTATTTTTTACGCGACGCAGCCGTAAGGTAATGTTGGGCAGGCACGAAGTGGAACGTTCAGAGCATATATAGCATATATATATATATACACACACACAAACTAATTTTGCAGACCCTATCCCTCCGTAGTCTTTCAAGTAGGAGGAGAAATGTCAACGTTCTCCATCTGGCGTGTGACACACGCTTTCACTCTCAATCTCACGCTCTCACGCTGCCCAAACTATTCTCACGCCAAAACAAGAATACCGAAGACTAGAAACGGTTTTGAAAACTTTTGTCACGTAGTGATCATCTTCTCAATAGAACATCTTTGATAATGTCTTCTGGCCAATCAGAATCACGATAACGGCGTGGTGTTGTTGCAGGAAGTCCCCACGGAGAATACTTTTGCTGTGTATTTTATGTTAGTATTTCAAAAAATCTCCTGGGGGAGAATCCCCCCAGACCCCCCTGCAGGGGTTGGGCTTTCAGCATGTCAACTCATTCACCTGTGGGGAAGTTGCAGCATTGGCTCCAGGTCGCCCTTTTTATTTACTACAAGACAAATGTGCCTTTTTATTTCATACAGTTCAATTTGGATTGAGAAAGGGAAATAATCTAAACCTCACGCGTGTCGTTTCACTGTCAAGGGGAGCGTGTATGTAATTACAATGCAAATACTGACTTGAGCCCCACCACTGTATGGGTTAGCCCTACCATAGATTACCCAACACAAATACTCTCTCGCAACTGCCGACCCGTATTGCGCAAGCGCAGATCTAAGATCCAGTAGAAATGATAAAAAGTAAAAGTCTGTTGGCCAAAATAGAGTCAAAGGGTATATGAGAGTGAGAGTGTGTTAATTAAATTAATATATTTGGCAGTTTGGAGTAAGTCTGTAGATTTGTTTGTGTGTGTGTTTCATGTAGGCCTCTCACGATAATTAATTTTGTTGGATAGATTTTCCCGGAAATTATTGCGATAAAGGATAATATTGTCGGCACCGTTGTATGACCAGTTTAGACCACTGACATAATGATCATATATAATAATAATTCAAGTACATCCTTTCAAACTGCTAGTCACATCCTCATGTAAATCGCAATTTATCGAGTTCATTTTTATTTATTGTACGATAAGTCAATGAATTGGCCTAGGCACACAATAAAACAGTGGAAACAAACATGTGTTTGACTTTCATTAGTGAATGGAACTTTGTGCCCTTTATAGTCTGTGTCCAATATTGTGTATTTGTACAGTATATATTGTATATATATCCTATATATATGCTAAGGTCCCGCTACTGACACGATAGCAGTCATTTAGTGCGCATATGTGTAATCAAACCCATGATATCAAAATCTCACTCCAGCCAGGTACCCAAAGTTGGCAACCCTGTGGAAACCAAACAATGGTATAGCTGTATTGAAGTCAGAGTGGAAACAGTAACATGTGGAGCGTTATGTTATAATGAAACAGGTCGTGACTCGTAAATCAGATTTAGTCAGAAATCGGGTGAAATGCGGGATAAATATGAAATCGGGAGGGTTGGCAAGTATGTCACATACACAGAGCCGGCCCGAACCATTAAGCGACATAAGCGGTCGCTTAGGGCCCCGCAGCCATTCAGGGCCCCCGAGCGAAAACGTTTAAATAATAATAATCTCAGTACACCGTCGCCGTGATATGCCTAGATTGCCTACTCTCAAAGTCATGTATTATATTATTGAGTCAATAACATAATACATTAACCGTGCTTTACCTGAACCTCATCATGACACTAGAGAGGACGGCAGGATTGTAAAGGTATGTAAATGTCAGTAAACTTCCAAGTTATGCGAACATGTAAGCAAAGCATAAATTACAGCTACGTTGACGTTACTTTGAATCGCGGGGGTAAGCTAAACCGTTAGCAAGTAGCTATAGCTAGCCAGATATATTAAAGGGGACCTATCATGCAAAATGCACTTTGTGATATCTTTTATACATACATATGTGTCCCCGGTGCGTCGGGGAACCCATGCAGCGTCAGGAAATAAAACCCTTTTAAAAACGGGTGTACAACGAGGGGATATAGATTCCATCCGAACTGACGTCAAATCGGCAGCGGACCCACAGAAAGTTGCTATCAGAAACAATGCCTAAAGTGTTTTGGACGTAATCTCGTCTTTGTTTACATTAGCAAGCCTCGCTAACACTGAGAGCTAACCTGTACTGCAGTGACCACCAACTGGCGGCCCGCGGGCCACATCCGGCCCGCCAGACATTCTCATCCGGCCCGCAGACGGGGGTGACTGTGGCGTTGGCGGAGTGGTTACTGCGTTCGCCCCCCACCCATTTTTTTTTTTACAACGTCTCGTGAGTAAGGTGCAGTACCGGAGTCCAACAGAGAGGCAGCAGCTGCGGGACAGTAGACTGCGTACTGCGAAACCTTCCCTTCCTTGAAGAAGAAGAAGTGATCCTTCGTTGTGAAGAGTCTGCTTTGTGCACTCCGCACCACAGCAGCCGCTGCAACAGAGTCCAACAGAGAGGCAGGAGCTGCGGGACAGTAGCCTAGAAGCAGGGTTGGGTTGTAACGGAATATATGTAACGGCGTTAAGTAATCAGAATACAAAAATCAAGTAGGCTAACTGTATTCAGCTGGCGTTACATTTGAAAAACGAGTAATCAGATTACAGTTACTTTCGTAAACCTGAAGTGAATACATTTTGGAATACTTATTGGAATTATTGGTGGAAAAGTTTCCTCACAAAATGTAAGATTCATTACCGGCAGAACTGTGTGCACACTGCACAGCGCTGCAGCGTGTCTGTGAGAGAGAGAGAGATGCAGTGTGTCCGTGAGGCCCCGCCCCCGCACGCATATGAGAGAGATCTCTTTTAAAATATATTGAAAGTTAGAAACGGAGATGGTTAGATAAAATGTGCAAGATAACGTTGATGTAGCATTTCTTTATTGTCGAAATGATGACATTTATAACGGGATCAAAGTGAATGGCCTGCTGCTGCTGAATGCATGGGGCAAGTGACTGGAAACAGTTTTAAAAGTTATTACATCGTTTCAGATAATAATAATAAATAATAATGATAATTCATTCTATTTAGGGGCACCTTTCAAAGCACCTGACAATTCATAACATATTCTAAGGAAAGCTTTAAGACAGTACAAAGAATGCAGTCCGGGTGATGTTTTTTATGTGGGGAGCAGATGAGAGGGAGCTGTCCAGAATGACACCAGGATGTTGTGTTTGAGTTCTTGATAAGCCATTAAAATAGTAAAACAAGTGTCTCCTGTTTACCAAAACATACCCATCTGTTATGGAGAAAGAAAGTATTCCAAAAGTATTCTAAAAGTAACCTGAACACGTTTTTAAGACACGTAACTGTATTCTGATTACTTTCAGAGCATATATTCAGTAATCAGTAACTGATCACATTTACAAAGTAACCCTCCCAACCCTGCCTCGAAGTGATCCTTCGTTAGCGTGAAGAGTCTGCTAAGCTTTATGCAGTACCTGTACCCCCCCCCCACTGGCCCGCGATAGTGTCTATTGGATACATTTTGGCCCTTGGACAAATGTAGTTGGTGATCCCTGCTGTACTGTGTAGAGCACATGTCTTTAAAAAGCAGGAAATTAAAAAAGAACTCACCTTGTGAGCTCCATACTATTTCAGAAATAATCCTTGACGTGGTTTAAACAGGATGGTGTTTTATCACAACCAAATTTAACTTTGTCTCCAGTAGAATTCTGATCAGGCATTAGCTCCGCCTCCTCTTCTTTCTTTTGTTTCAAGCTAAGGACCCAAGATCTGCGTTTCTCTAACAGGGCTTCAAAAGAGGGGTTTGAGCAGTATGAGGGATGTCTACAATCGGTGAACTGTTTGGTATTTTGAAAAAAAATATTTGCATGTTTTGTATAGGTATGGCCCTATAATATATGTTTCAAATATAGCATGATAGGTCCACTTTAAATAAACACTTTGTCTACAATCTAAATGTAATGTTTGTTAGCGTTACCTGGTGATTTAAAAGAAAGCTCTCTGGGAAGCTACCTTACAGTAGGCTACACAGTTGATCGACGTCAAAAATTGCGATGCAGCATCATCCGGGCTACGACAGGATAAGCAATCGATGGTATGGGCAGGCGTATGTAATGGACGACGAACACAGGCCACTCGATTCACAACATTACCCTAACCCTACCCCTACCCCTCACACCAGATACTGCCTGGTTTTCGGACCCCCGCCAGACCCCCCCAATAAAGCAAAAATTCACGTTTCAGAGTGGCCTTTTATTGTGGCCATTCTAAGGCACACCTGTGCAATAATCATGCTGTCTAATCAGCATCTTGATATGCCACACCTGTGAGGTGGGATGGATTAGTGCTCACTATCACAGATTTTTTCAGATTTTTGAACAATATTTGAGAGAAATGGTTATTTTGTGTATATAGAACATGTTTTAGATCTTTGAGTTCATCTCATAAAAAATGGGAGCAAAAACAAAAGTGTTGCGTTTATATTTTTGTTCAGTGTAGTTTGATTCCCCCTTCATGACAACGGGACTGCTGCTCCTAGCTCCTCTGTCTCACTGCTAGCTCCGTGATGCTACAGCGGCTCAGCTCATGAGGAGAACACTACTTCTGTGCGAGGTTGCTAAAATAAGGTCATCCTTGTACGTTAGATAGTTAGTTTGCTAGTTACTGTATGCATTGTTAAGGTTCGTTTAAATTCGCTATGCTCTACTATAGCATAAAATAGACTAGCTAACGTCAACGTATTGTTGAAGAGAGGCTTCAAGGCTTAGGTTTTAGTGACCATTTTACAATGGTTTTCTGAAAGATATTGCTCTCTTCTTTTATAACATGATACTGAAAGAAACAAATATGAACCAAAAGATCAAATAATGCACTACGTTGTTGTTGTTATATTAAATCAACCTCACAATAAAATGTGTGTATCTTTAAAGTATGAACGTCACATTTCAAGATGGTCCAGTATTAACGCTCCCTTAGATATTGTAATATGGTTTGTTGAACTGGAGTTATTTATTGCTGCTAACCGCCTATCCGACGAACGACCCAAACATTGTTGTTTTTAATATTATTACCAATGCCTCTTTTAATTGTATTATCATCACACTTGAAAAACAGCCTTATCGTGGCTGTAGAACGGAACATGTAACTTAATTCCTGTATTTAAGGACGATGAATAGCAGTCAATGCTTTAGTGACAAGAAAATGATTTGTTTAAATATTAGATATGACGTTATCTGTGACTTCAGTGAACATTAAGCTTATCCATTGCATTGCATTTGTTCAATAGGTTTGTGTCTTACCCTTACGTGTGTGATACATATGAATATGGCATATGAAAACAAATTAATTTGACTGACTCATGAAAACCTCATCCAAAGTAAAAGTAAAATAAAAAGGACCTACACTATAATACTACACTATAATCAAACTGATACAGTATAAGGACTGTGATATCCAGCAATTTCTTAAGTATAACAATAAGATTATGACCTGTTTTTAAAAGAAGATAAAAAGTTGTTTGCATGTAAAGAAGTCTGTCAGCCACACATGTAACTTTACATCTGTTTGTTCAAAGTCTCCTTAAAGTGATCCAGACAGGCTGGACCAGAGGAGGAGAGAGAGATCCGGACTCCTAGCAGCAGAGAACTTCAGCACGGATTCCAAGGTACACCTTTTTCATACTTTACAAAGAATGCCTAAAGCAATTACTCTAATACACTGATATACATGCCATTAAACATGACTGAATACTAGATCACCTACACATCAGTGATGTTGAGTGTACTTTCTTAGCAAAAGTTTACATTTACATTTTACCAAGCAACATAAACTTTTTTTGTTCAACTTTCACATTTCAATGTAAATATGCAAGGCAAATATGATTGAACATAGTGAGAACTGCGACCCTTTGTCTCTGCATATTGACTGTACAAAAACATGTTAAAAGTGATTCTTTCAGTGAGACAACCGAACAGAGCAAGCTTCTACAGTTGCACTAAGTTTTGCACAGTTAAATATTATTTTAATAATACATTTATTTCAATGTTGATGAATTTAGAACGGTTTATTCATAATCTGATTATCTTTGTAGTACACTGTTGGATTTAAAAAAACACATTCAAATAAAAAATCATTATATTTATAGCCCCTGAACAAACAAACATTTCTCTATCTTAAATAACACACTTGCTCTGCAATAATATGTTTTTTGATATTTCTGTTCGGACATGCCTGAGAGACAGGACTGCTTCACCATTTTCTCTTTCTCTGAGGGTCCAGAAGAACATCCAAGAGGGAGAAGCTGATGTTATGAGATTTAAGAGTAGTACAGGATACTAAGAGACACTTAGGCCCTTTCTCATTTCACTAATTCCCCTCCTCGAATCTTAGTCCCGCCCACAGGAGATGCGAGCCGAGGAGCCGAGGAGAGAGGAGGGGAAGCAGCAGGCGGTTAGAGAAATGAGAACTCCTTTCCTCTGAGCGGTCATTTTAAAGAGACATCCATTAATGATGACAGGAGGCACAGCAGCCCTCTGTCTGATGGACAGATGTGTTCATGACGACTTATATATTTACTTTTAATTCATTCACAGTGCGGTATAATGAGATAATAACAGGCTACAGATGCGGACACGTATATATTTATTTAAATATATACAATTTCAGAATCAAACAGAGCACTCTCATAATAACGTAACACTATTGGGTATACCCAATAAGGATAGATGGTGTAGTTTTTCTCATACTGATATTCTGAACAATCTGTGCTGTTGTATTTGCTGTAAAGTGTCGCTACTGTAGGCTATTTTATTATATGTACAGCACTTTGGCTCGACCAAAAATAGTTTATAAATGTGCAATATAAATAAAACTTGATTTGATTTGATTTTACCCAAATAAATGGTGCCAATCTTCAGTCAGGTGTGAATGTGTAATTTAACATTTTCAGTAAGAATAACGGACAAAAGGAGTGCAAATACAATTTATTGAAATGTGAACTAAAAGTTATCAAGCATTTTTTTTAAATAAAAACGAAATAATATACATAAGTTACACTAAATGTTAATCTGTTAATTTATTAAGTAAACACATTTTGTCAAATAAAGTAACAGGCTAGGCCTGTGCAGGTGGTAACAGTTCTGTAGGTGCAGCTGGTGCAGGTCCTCCTCCCTCAGGCCTGGTCCTCCTCCCTCAGGCCTGGTCCTCCTCCATCAGGCCTGGTCCTCCTCCCTCAGGCCTGGTCCTCCTCCATCAGGCCTGGTCCTCCTCCCTCAGGCCTGGTCCTCCTCGCAGGGAAAGACCTTCAGCCCTCTCTGGCCAAACCCACAGACAGGACGTTCATAAAGCTGAGGTCTCCCCCAGAGTCTCTAATCATCCATCCTGTGAATATGAGAGGGGAAAAAATTGTGTAATAAATGCTTTGCACAATAAGAAATATAAAGTTAACTGTTGAGTTGCTCAGTTTTTTAGATTTGTTTGTATTTAATAATACAAACAAAAGGAGAGGCACCGTAAAATAAAAATTGGGCTTTCAATAAATTGTGTTGATTTTGTCTTTTGAATTGTTTGTCTAAAGTCAAGTAGCTAGAACTGTTACTTATAGTTTGAATGATACAGTCTGGTTATAATGTTTGGATGAGGCATCACAGGTAAGAGCACCATTTGTTGTGTTCCATCCACAACAAATGCACACAGGTTGATGTGTGTGTATTTATTTATCTACTATTTCTTGAATCATTACCGTCAGTCCAAAACAAGAGATTTTGTTTTAGTAAAAACATTTTTAAAACATTATCTCTTTTCAACTACACTATCTTGAATATTTTAGTTTTTACATCACTACAATTATCTAACAGCTTTAACATTGTAAAAGTGTCACTTCGGACTCTGGGTAATTATGACGGCATGTCCTACTATTTTGAGAGTTTGAACAAACCAGACCTGCATCTATTAATGTAGAAAATAATTAGCACATTAAACCATTATGAAAGTAATCATTAGTTAGCTCATTGTTCAAAATGAGCTCCAACTACAACAGTTAAGTCAACTCTTGCATCGGTAATAACAATAAAACAAATGATATAATATAATAGTATAACTTGTGTCTACTTTAAATACTTTAACAACACTTTCCTAATTATACTAGCATAGTTTTACTAAAGTAACATTAACATGTTTAAATGCAGGGCTTTTGTAAGAGAGTATTTCGTATAGTGTAGCATGGTCTACTTGACTTATCTAACCGAAGTGATCGTAACGTTACACCCCCCCCCCCCCCCCCCCCCCCACACACACACATACACACACAAAAGGACACGGTAACATTGTGATTCACTTCAATTAATGATAACGACGGAGCTTGCTAACAGCAAGGCACAAGGCTACTTCACTATTTTAGCTAATGTAAGATACAAATGCTGTCGAGCCCTCACTGCTTGTAAAATAAAGAGCACAAACTGACTACTTACCCGAGCTGCGAGCCCCACTGTTCTCCGTCATTTTTCTCCCAGGTTGTTGTGATCACATGACTGACAAAGCCGTGCTCTGATAGGCCAGAAGTCGGTTTGATTGCATTTGGGCTCGATTGCTTATCTTGTCTGAGTAGCCCGGATGATGCTGCATCGCAATTTTGGACATCAAATTTTATACACCGAATTTTTTGACGTCTAATTTTTTTCACTTGAATTTTTACATTTTTATTTCACATAGGTAAATTCGGAGCAAAAACATTCAGATACATGATTTTCAAAGTAATTATTTCAATGCTATAAATTCGGTGTGTCTAATAAAATTCAAATACTTCTGCCTCTTGTTTGCTTCCATACACCCCCCTGAATTGAATCAGGCGCCGCTGCTGAGAAGGTGTGTTTTATCACAGCGAGACGCTACAATACTAATTGTGAGCTTATCATGTGTATTCGGCCACAACAGAAAAAAAAATCTCGCTCTCTCCAGAGGGGCAGGTCAGCCAGAAAACGCAAACGTTGCCCGGGCAACATTAGCCTATAGCTATGCACGTCCCTGCATAGGCCTTACTGTATTAGGATCATTGTTGATCAATAGCAGACCAGATCAAGTGGCATACCTTCAAAATAAAAGCATAGAACATGTCAGTTATTAAAACACTTTTGTAAATCAATTGTAGTTTAATCGTAGGCCTGAACACACTAAACATTTTTCGTGAATTATACAAGTTATAAAGCACAACCAGACACTGGTGGTAAATGCGAATGTGATTAGACTCTATGAAGGTGTGTGTGATCCTCGTCATCCTGGACAAACAACCGCTGATCGATGGGCTGCTGCCATGGCAACGACCAGAGCGTCAACATGTCCGTGGGGTCGACACGTCATGAGAAGAGAGAGCTAGCTGAACTAAAGGATGATAAGCTACAGGTAATAACTGAACGTGTTTGTTATGTGTCTGATTGTTCGACATAACTAAAGCATGTGTTCTCATCTTCAGAAAGAGGAGCCAGTGTTCCTGCAGTGGCACTCGCAGACACAGCAGCAGGTCCACGAGCTGCTGAAGAAAACTCCGGAAGAACTTCAGCTGTAAGTAGCGCCAACGAGCTAACGCTAGCTTAGCAACGCGTTAAACATAACGAGTTAACACTGAGCTAACTGTAAGCACATCAAACTCGGGAACATATAGTACATTTGGAGTGTTTAGAACAGCACCATATATAATACATATTTCTGTCGAGTCGAAACCAAACAGGTACAACTTCCGCACACTGCGCGTGCTCACTACGTTCACTAAAGTCCAACGACATTAGCAGTGTTGGAAGAAGTACTCAGATCCATTTCTTATGTACAAGTACCTATACCAGGGTTGCCAACTCTCACGCGTCTGGCGTGTGACACACGCTTTCACTCTCAATCTCACGCTCTCACGCTGCCCAAACTATTCTCACGCCAAAAACAAGAATACCGAAGACAAGAAACAGTTTTGAAAACTTTTGTCACGTAGTGATCGTCTTCTCAATAGAGCATCTTTGATAATGTCTTCTGGCCAATCAGAATCAAGATAACGGCGTGGTGTTGTTGCAGGAAGTCCCCACGGAGAATACTTTTGCTGTAGTACATCTCTATATCGATACAACATTACGTGTTGATAGAAATCAACACGTAATGAAATAAGACCCCACGGTTTGATGATTGATAGGTGTGTGGGCTGTCTATAATTTTGACACACAGAACAATGGGGGCTATCCACCCTTATGAATAAGGATAGAGGAGGGAAGAGGCTGTGTGAATGACTTTACATTGATCCACAATGTAAAGTAACAAAAAACTAAAATGGCATTCATTTTTTAAATATGTCGTGTAGTAATAGATTTATTTATTTGTCTTCTCAAGAGAGTACCAGAATGTGTATTTTATGTTAGTATTTCAAAAAATCTCCTGGGGGAGAATCCCCCCAGACCCCCCTGCAGGGGTTGGGCTTTCGGCATGTCAACTATTTCACCGGTGGAGAAATTGCAAGATTGGCTCCAGGTCACCCTTTTTATTTACTTCAAGATAAATGTGCCTTATGATTTAATACAGTTCAATTTGGATTGAGACAGGGAAATAATCTAAACCTCACGCGTGGCGTTTCACTGTCAAGGGGAGCGTGTATGTAATTACATTGCAAATACTGACTTGAGCCCCACCACTGTATGGGTTAGCCCTATCATAGATTACCCAACAAAAATACTCTGGAGCCGCAAGTGCCGACCCGTATTGCGCATGCGCAGATCTAAGATCCAGTAGAAATGATAAAAAAGTAAAAGTCTGCTGCTTATTGTTCTACTAGGCCAAAATACAGTCAAAGAGTATATGAGAGTGAGAGTGTGTTAATTAATATATTTGGCAGTTTGGAGTAAGTCTGTAGATTTGTTTGTGTGTGTGTGTTTCAGGCCTCTCACGATAATTAATTTAGTCGGATACATTTTCCTGGAAATTATTGCGATAAAGGATAATATTGTTGGCACCGTTGTATGACCATTTTAGACCACTGACATAATGAAAATATATAATAATAATTCAAGTACATCCTTTCAAACGGCTAGTCACATCCTCATGTAAATGGCTATTTATCGAGATCATTTTTATTTATCGTACAATAAGTCAATTAATTGCTTATCGCGACAGGCACACAATAAAACAGTGGAAACAAACATGTGTTTGACTTTCATTAGTGAATGAAACTGTGTGCCCTTTATAGTCTGTGTCCAATATTGTGTATTTGTATATATTGTATATATATCCTATATATATATGCTAAGGTCCCGCTACTGACACGATAGCAGTCATTTCGTGCGCATATGTGTAATTAAACCCATGATATCAAAATCTCACTCCAGCCAAGTACCCAAAGTTGGCAACCCTGCCAATACACTACAAGTTAAAGTCCTAATTTCAAAATGTTACTTTAAAGTTTAGTAGAAGTACAAAAGTATAAGCAGTCAAATATACTTAAAGTACAAAAAGTAGGCTACTCATTCTGTAAAATGGCCCATTTCAGAACAATATAAAGTACAACATTATTATTAGCTAAATGTATACTTTAAATAGCAAAAATAAAATCACTTGTTATACAGAATGGATCTTTCACATTATTATATTATTATGGTTATCATATTATCCTGTTTTTATACTAAGAGCATTTTAATATTTTAGTTTTTCAATGTTTACCAAATAGAGAAATGTGAAATACTGTGTAGATTAGTAGGCTACAGTGCTGCATTATACCATAACAGAATATCATGTGTTTTACATGTAAAAAGTAACTCTGAGTGTTAAATAAATGTAGTGGAGTAAAAAGTATGAGATTTGCCTCTGAGAAGTATAAAGTAGCATTAAATGGCAGTAAAGTACAAATATGTCAAAAAAGTTCTTATTAAGTTAACCTTGTTAATAATTAAGTAACCTTAAAGGTCACCTATCATGCTATTTTTAGGCAATAGCATAGGTCTCAGATATATACAAATATATAAAAAAACATGTCTATGAAGTGTTTTGCTCAAAATATCAAACAGATTTCCATTCTAGCCATGCCTCATATCCCTCTATTTCACTTCCTTTTTCAAAAGTGCTGATTTTATTCATAAAGCTTTAAAAAAAAAGGAAATTGATAAAAAAAAGAGGGGCGGAGCTCATGAAGGAGATTTTAGCGGCAGAGTCTTAGCGATGCTAATGTAAACACCGACCATATTACGTCCAAAACAGTCGGGCATTGTTTCTGATAGCAATGTTTCTGATAGTGCTGTGGGTCTGCATTGCCGATATGACGTCAAATCGCCGCAAAGCTGGATCAGCTCCGTTGTACCCCCGTTTTTAGAGATTTGAGTACGGAGGAAAAGAGAGAGGGTTTTATTTTCCGACGCTGCGTGAGTTCCCTGACACACCGGGGACACATATTTATGTATAAAAGACATCAAAAAGTGAGTCATGATAGGTCCCCTTTAAAGGTCACCTATTGTGCAAAATCCTCTTGTTCATGTCTTTTATACACAAAGGCATGTCCCCTGTTTGTAAAGAGATTCTGAAAGTTTCAGGAACAAAGATTCTCTCTCTTTTTGTCCTGATCCATTTATATAAAAACCTGTCTGAAAATGAGCTAATCAGATTTTGACCACTTTATGATGTCATAAAGATTTTTTGGGTTGTGTAACCATTAGCCTATAACCAACCAAGGTAACACCGCCCCCCCCCCCCCCACCTTATCACCTGAATCTCCTCCTAGAGCACCGTTGTGTTCTTTTTAACCAAATATCTCTCAGAGGGGCGTTTGGAGTGGCACCTTATTTTCATTTAAAGTAACATACAGAGAATCAGCACTTTTGATACAGGGCTGAAACAGAGGGGATTATGGGTGCTGCAATGCATGATCTGTTGGGTATTTCGAGATGTTTTGTATATCTGAGACCTATAATATATTGATGAGAAACAGTATAATAGGGGACCTTTAATTGCATTTCTCTTTCATTAGAATGAATGCATAATTTAATAAAACAGCCTGCAGCTGTATTGACTCTATATTTAAAACTTGTGGTTAATAATAATAATAATAATAATAATAATAATGCATTACATTTTTTGTTAGAGCGCTTTTACAGGTGCTCAAAGCTTTACAATTACATATTACACATATTAGACATGTAAATGTCATTACTGTGGACATTACCCACAGGAGCAAAATAAAGTGTCTTGCCCAAGGACACAACGGCCTGATGCAGTAGCGGGTTTCGAACTGGAGTTTACCAACGCCCCTTGATCTGATGATCAACGCTCTAACCACTGCGCCAAGAAACGCAATCTGTTGTTGATATGTGTCCCTGGTCTTGGTCCTCTTTAACTGCATAGAATGGTCAGTTGTCTTTTTTCATCAACAATTTGAGGTTTTTTATTAATATTTGTAGTTTTCTATTTTTATTTATTTAGGAAATGTACCTTCTGTAGTTTTTTCCATATTGAATACTAGGAATAACGTTCAGGGTTTTCAGATTTTATTGTAGAATGCAAACTCTTCTTTGGTTTCTAAAACGGAGATATTCCCCAAAGAAATGGAAACCCCTCAATGACCCTGATGATTTCTTAACACTTAACAGGCTCTATTTCTTCTCATAATTCAACACGTTCTCACTCCCAACTCGTCACATATTGACGGACGGTCAGGGCAAATTGATATTTTGAATTTTTCCCATTCAAATTTGATGCCCCCTAATATATATATATATATATTCTCCTTTTTTTTTCTCACTCAAATTAATAATTATAACAAAGTACAAAAAAAGAAATAATAACAAAAAAAACATTAATAATTCTCAGATAGTCTGTCATGTTCAACAGGGGCAAGAAGAAGCTTAAAAAAACGTTTCTGGTCCTACGCCCTCTAGCATATATTTTTCTTATAAATAAAACATTAGGTCATCGTCATCAGCGACATGTTTGTATTGTTAATTTGTTTGCTTTTTGTTTTTTTACAAAACAATCAGAAATAAATTACTTTTACAATTACATGAAATAACAACAAATGGGATTTTACAAGTCCTGTTCATAACCATTAATGATTTGGCTCCTAAATAATACTTTCAGTTTAGATAGACTTGTACAATATTTCAGTGCATTGTTACAGTTATTCCACAGACTAACACCTTTTGATGAGATGCAATGAAGTTTGGCATTTGTTCGTACGGGTGGTTTTTTGAAAATGCAGTTTCCTCTCAACATGTGCATGCTTTCTCTCCGTGTGAAAAGTCCCTGGATATTATGAGGTAATTGTTGATTTGCGGCTTTGAACATAATTTGAATAGTTTTATAGTCAACCAGGTCTTGTAGTTTTAGTGTTTTTAGTTTGATGAATCATTTATTTGTTGGTTTTCTGTACGTAGTTTTATGTATAACTCGTATGGCTCTTTTTTGCAGGATGAAGATAGGATGTGTATTTGTTTTATATGTGTTCCCCCAAACTTCCACACAATACATCATGTATGGAAGTATGAAGGAGCAGTACAGCATAAACAAAGAAGCTTGATTAATGTGGTATTTGGCTTTATTCAGAATTGCTTTTGATTTGGATATTTTGGCTTTGATATAGCTTATATGTGGTTTCCAACTTAATGTATTGTCTATGATTACTCCAAGGAATTTTATTTCCGATACTCTTTCTAATTGGACGCCATTTATAGTGAGTTTCTTCTCTGTATTGGTCGATCGATTCCCAAATATTATTAGTTTGGTTTTGCTTGCGTTCAATATTAATTTATTTTGGTCAAACCAGATCTTCATCCTGCTCAGTTCCTTCTCCATTGTGACCAATAGCTGTTCTAAATCGTCCCCACAGCAGAGTAGACTTGTGTCGTCTGCAAAAAGAATGGTTTTAATAATTTTTGATACTTCACATATATTGTTAATATACAGAATAAATAGTAATGGCCCCAAGACTGAGCCCTGAGGCACCCCACATGTAACCTGCAGTAGTTGTGATGTATGGCTTTGTAGTTCAACGTACTCTTCCCTGTTATGTAGGTAGCTGGATAGTGTAGGAGCAAACACAGTTGTGGTGGCATAAAGCCCACCTCCGCTCCGCGCCGTCCGTTAGATGAGCCTGGTCAGATTTAATAAAAGAAGTTCAAAACACCGGCATAAAAGTTATAACAATAATCTGATTTTAATGGTAAAAAAACACAATACAGAGTGCCCCGTAATGGAGCACTCCGGGCTCCCCGCTCTACTGCCGTGCGATACAGATATCGGGACCAGCCAGAAACAGGGGGCATTTTGCATGAATAAACAACAGTATATATATATTCACTCCTTTAATTTCCCAAGGAAGATTTCACACAAACTCTATTCTTTCCCAGACAACCAAACATTGTACACAGATATATTGGTACATTACTTCTGAACAGAGCGTGAGTAGACAAAGGCAGAGTCAATCTTTATCTTCCACCTAACTTCACTCCTTTAATTTCCCAAGGAAGATTTCGCACAAACTATTCCTTCCCAAACAATCAAACATTGTACACAGATATATTGGTATCAAACATTGTACACAGAAATATTGGTGCTTGAGATTATATTGGCCCCAGAAAGAACCTTGAAAAGAACATGTGTGTGTGCTGGTGAGAGGAGGTGTAAGTGTGTGTGTGTGTGCTGATATCTGGGTCAGTGAGTGTAGATGAGCAAAGAAATATGTGTGTGTGTTGGTAGAAAGAGGTGTAAGTGTGTGTAGCAGGGTATCTGGGTCATTGAGTGTAAGTAAGAAGGTTTATATGTATAGGATTACTTTAAAACAGTCCCAAATAATACATGTTCACTTCAATACAGTTCAAGATAATACCTGTTTACTTTAATACAGTTTAGAACAATATCTGTTTACTTTAATAGCCATGATAGTGCAATACCTCTAATGCCATATCTCTGTAGTTTTTTAATTAATAATTCATGGTCAACCGTGTCAAATGCTTTTTTAAGGTCCAGAAATATCCCTATTGCATATTCTTTCTTTTCTATTGCCTTAGTAATGTGTTCCATACATTCTATAACCGCAAATGATATAGTTCTGTTTGATAATACCATAAAACCATATTGTTGTTCATAGAGTATGTTATGTTTGGTGATGAAGTCATTTAGTCTTGTATAGTAGATTTTTTCCAGTATTTTAGAAAACTGTGAGAGCAATGAAATTGGTCTATAGTTTGACAGTACATGTTTATCTCCAGATTTATGTATTGGTATGACTTTAGCAGTTTTCATTTTATTTGGAAATACACCGGTTTGTATTGACTGATTACAGATGTGAGTTAGTGGTTTGGCTATACATTCAATAATGTTTTTAACTGTATACATGTCAATATCATGACAGTCTGTAGACCTTTTACTCTTAAGTTTTTTAACTGTGTCAATAATTTCATTTTCATCAGTCCCTCTTAAGAATATAGTTTCCTTCACATATATATCTTTACTTTCAACACCATCACTACAACCAGTATTTGGAAACAAACAGGTGCTGGAGTTTTCACCAGGGAGACTGGTTCACATCCATAATCCTGAAGGATGCATTCCTCCACGTAACCATCATCCCGAAACACAGCAATTTCCTGCGTTTCTCATTCCTGGCTCCACGCACTTTTTCAAAGTGGGTGGAGACGGTTGGAGCAGCTACTCAGAATGGGGATGAGAGTATTATTTTACCTGGACGACCGGCTGTGGCTGGCTCGCTCCAGGAAGGGAGGAAGCGGCTTACAGACGATACAGTTCATATCTCATCTGTCAAACCTGGGTTTCATTATCAACTGGAAGAAGAGCTGTCCTCGTCCCTCCCAAGTTATCTTTTTAACTGGGAGTGGAAATGAACTCAGCCCGCATGAGAGCGCGGAGAGGGGAGAAAGTGACAGCTCTCCTCCGGCGCGTCACACCCCGCGGGGCGGTGACACCCCTCTCCGTGATGCAGCTGTTAGACATGATATCAGGTGGTCACGTGGTGATTCCCCTGGATCTCGTTCATAGTGAGGAGACTCCAGAGGTGGTTTATTCGCCTGTGCATCGACCCTGTGCGTCAGAGGAGACGCATGGTGTACATTCCTCCTTCCGTGGTTTTGGATTTGACCTACTGGAAAAATCTCCACGTCCTGTCAGTGGGGGTGCCCCTGAGCAGAGTGACGTCACACACCGCAGTGTTCACAGACGCATCTCTCGCAGGCTGAGGAACGTGCATGTCGCAGGCAGTGGGAGGGACAGTGGCTGGCTCACATGTCTCTCCATTTAAACGTGCTGGAATTACTCTCCGTATGGAAAGTGCTCCAGCACTTCGTCCCGTTGCTGTACAATCAACATATCTTGATTCAAACAGACAACAAAGCAGCGGCGGCCTACATATATCTCCAGGGAGGTGTTCGATCAGCGCAGCTGCTGAACACACATCCTTCACAGCCAAATGGACAGCGTTCCGTGTGGTGTGCAGGGAAAAGCCTGGACCCCGTTGGGCCACCTGCCTCGTGCTGTCGTTCCTCCAGCTGTTGCTGGATAGGAATTGGCTTATAGCACGGTAAAAACATATGCTGCTGCCATTTCATCTTGCCACGTAGGTTTGGGGTCAGCACGGTGTTTGGTCACCCGCTGACAAAACATTTTCTACGGGAAGCACAGAGACTCAGACATGTGTCACACGCTTTGGCCCCTCAATGGGTTTTTGGCTTTAGTGTTACGCGCACTGAGTAAAGCTCCATTTGAAACTTTAGATCAGGTCCCCCTAAAGTTCTTGTCAGCCAAAGTAGCTCTGCTCTTGGCTCTGACATCAGCTAAAAGGGTGAGTGATTGGTCTGCTCTCTCTGTGGCTCCGTCATGTCTCCAGATCCAAGGAGATGGCCGTTCAGCTGTTTTGCGCCCTAACCCGGCTTTTATTCCAAGGGTGATCACAAGCTCTTTTAGATCGAGAGTGATACCTTTGGATGGCTTCTTTCCTCCTCCTCACACATCAGAGGAGGAAGCCACATCTAATCTCCTCTGTCCCGTGCGCGCGCTGTCATGCTATATTGCACGCACGGCTGCTTACGCAGTTCCCAGCGTCTGTTTGTGCATTACAGAGAGCGCTCAATAGGGCAGCCTCTGTCTGCACAGCGCCTGTCACACTGGCTGTGTGAGGCTGTGTCACAGGCGTATTTCTCCTCTGGGTTGGATCCCCTGGAGAACATCAAAGCGCACGGCACCAGAGGAATTTCCTCCTCCACAGCGTTGCACGGAGGAATGACAGTGGAAGACATTTGCACTGCCGCATCTTGGTCTTCCCCCTGTTCTTTTATTGGTGTTTATTTTGAGGGATGTCTCCCATTCCTCTCTGACACACTCAGTACTGAGTGTCCTGTCAGAGTGAGTAATGTCGGGGACTCGACTGCGTGCCCTCTCTCCTGCCTGTCGGCACTTAGAGAGCTGCCCTTTTCCCCCTCTTTGATCGTTTTAACAAGTGGGACTTTGGTCTCTACTTTTTATAAACGACAGGAAGCCTATTTAGCCTACCTTCTTTCCCGTATGGAGAATATTAATTTTTTAAATGCTATATTCCCTGGGAATGTGATGCTCCATTTACGCATGGTGAAATGGACATGGGTTATTAATTGAGTGGGTGTGTTTTTGTGCTTCTGGTAACGGACGGACCAGTGGGGCGTAGACTACATCCTGCTTCGCCCTTAACCCAATAGCGATAGCCTTAGAGGGCGAAGTCTTATACGAAATAGAACTGGGGTTACGTACTGTAACCCAGCTTCTATGAGTATAGGCGCAGCCCTCTAAGGTTCGGGCCCCACTGGCTCCGCGAATAGCTGAAAAAAAGCTGTTTGTGTGGGAGCAAATTGTAGGGACTACTTCCTATTTATACGGAAGTGACTCCGTAGGTGGGGCCCACGTCATAGGTGGGCGTGGATTAAGTCTGTCAGTGCTGCACACGTGCAGAGGGATTACCCAATAGCGATAGCCTTAGAGGGCTGAGCCTATACTCATAGAAGCTGGGTTACAGTACGTAACCCCAGTTTGTTGCTTTGCTCCGGGTTGCAACCACAGGTCTTCGCATGAAACGTGCTCGTTCTATCGTTTCCCGGCCAATGTTTTCCAAAGGAGAGTCTGGATTCGTGACATGAGGTAAGCTGACGTTACATTTTTGTCCATGTCACATGAAATTTAAATGATGGGTAGTGACTGTATCGCCGTTTCAGAGATGGCGCTGCTGAAAAGACCGCAAGATAAGTAAAGATAATGAATACATCCTATTAAAACCTGTGTGGCTTATATGATAAGTCTAATTAGTACAAGCAGCATAACGTTTCAGTAACTAAAGATTGTAGTCAGGGAAATCAGTTTGACATATTGAACTAATAACAAATCACCTCTGGCTGTGTTGTGGCAGATATCTCTGCTCCGCGCCGATCCTATATGAGTTTGCTTTAAAAGAAGGAAAACTCAAAACAACCAGGATAGGGGTTAAACAATAATCTGTTTTAATGATAAACGGTAAGAATACATTACACTTTCAAAGGAGTGGGCCCCACCCCCTGCTCTGGTCCAAATGCCGGGAGAACCTTTCATCTTGACGGCAGGAGCAAAAGAGAAAGAACTAAAAGATAGAATAGGCTTACATGCAGAAAATAAAACAGGAGGAGCTGTGGTCATAGCAAATCAGCGCGAGCCAGCAGAGGACATGGAAACAAGAGTCTCTAGCTGTCTCATATTACTGCAGCTTTCATCCACACACACACCCTTTCTGCACATTCCAGAGACTTGAGATGCGCCTAAAGAATATCCCCTTGTTCACAAAGATAATACATATTAATACTCTCATATTTCCAGCTTCTGGTTACACAGACTGCTTATTATGAATACAAAGTAATTAAACACGCACATCTATTATTCAAAATATGTAGACTTCCCTGCCATGCTGGATATCTTAAGCAGAAGGTACTCTCATCCACCTAGCCCCCTGTCCTGCCTAACTACACCTCCCCCACAGAGTAATAAAAACTGTTTACTCCAAGCACCCCAGAATGTTTGGAGCAAGTTTAGTCCTCACATTTATGAAAGGATAAAACAGAGAAATCAATATCAAACACAGGTATTGTTTGAACAGTATTCACTTAACTGTTACTATTGATAATTACTAGAGAATCTCCAGGGGCCTCTTTCAATTTCTGGAAATTGCAACAAGACTTTCTATCATTTCAAATGTAACACACTTCCCAAATATCAGATGACAATAATCTTCAGCTGGCAGAGAACTCTCTGCTTCATAGCTTCTCTTGGACGTAAAATCACATGTACATTTTACATTTATATTCAATTTAATATTCCATCCCTCACATACTTTTGTATATATAATAACTTATATTTTGTTTTTCTTGTTATGCTGCTGCAACACAAACATTTCTCAAATTGGGATCAATACAGTAATATCTTATCTTAATTAATTAAGAAATATAACAATTTGTTCCTGCTCAAGATTAGATTCAACTTTATTGTTATTGCACATATTACAGGTACTGAGACATCGAAATGCAGTTTAGCTTCTAACCAGGTGCAACACGCAGTAAAGTGAAAAGTAATGTACACAATAGGCAGAATAAAATATAGAATGAATTGAATGATGAATAAACAGTGAGGGGTATGAATACACTAGATATACACAGCAGCCTGTGAGCAGTATGAACAGTGTGTATGAATATGCTAAGATATATAAAGTATGAAAACGGTAACCAGTGCAAGTATAGTATAAAATATATAGATATTAATTTCATGATGATAAACATTGTGGAACAATGATGAAACATGTGAATGGAAGTGGCGACGTAAAACTGACACAAAACAACAACAAACTTTTGCCGAGCCAATTGGAGAGTTTCATCAGCAGCACGGGGTAAAAACCACCAATGAGCGCTCAGCTCGAGATACCAGCGAGTCGTTTCCCATCAAGCATTTCGCTTCCGCAGCCCGTGGAGAGGAACTGCGCTGCCTTGCCGCGCCTCGAGATTTCAACGTCTCATGTAGGCGAGCCTCCAGAGCAAGTCGGACAAAATGACTAACATCATGCAACGCACTAGCAAGACGTTGATCGAAATTGTGCAGGTCTGCGCAGGTCTCGCTTGTCTCAAACAAGCCTAATAGCTCCTCCACTGAATGTGTACGTTTAGCTGCCTTTGGCTTCTTCCATTGACAGGGGGTGTCAGAGCAGCTGAAATTGTGGATGGCAAAGATGGCTAATGCAGCTGCATGACTGCATTTCCATTCTCCACGTGGGCATTCACATTTTGTGGAGAGAATTCCCTCTTCTCATAGGCCGATGTGTTCTCAGCCTTGGAGAAACTTGGCATGTTTTGGTATGTGTTTCTGAACCTCTCTTTAGTGGTTCATTAATAAAACAGATATTTGAACATGTGCCTACTTTGTTCATGTGCTGTTGAGGTTAATTTCAGTATTTGTGTGCAATAATGTATTTACAAAGTGTGAAGAGGAGGCAACTTTAGAATAGGGAACCTGTTCAGGTCAATTATGGCGCGTTTCCACTGCAGCGGGTCGCTCGCTTTAAGCGTGCTGAGCCGTGCGGGGCCCGTTTTTGGTTGCGCTTCCACTTGGGCTATTTTTGGCCCGGGGCTACTTTTTCACCTTTTTTCTGGCCCGACTAAATCGTGGTTCTAGGGCCAGGAACAACCAGGCTGAGTCGGGCTGAGTATGCTAAACTAGAGAGAGAATCGCTGGCAAGGGGGCTACAACTACAACAAGATGAACATATTTGACCGTGATTTAATTGTAATACACGTTTCAAAATGATGCCGAAGTAACAACATACTGATACCGGTTAGAAAAAACCATGACATAATGCTTTGACAAGTCTGCAGACAGATGGCAGGCGAAAAACCCTTTTAAAATGCGTGTTTTCTAAATGGAGCTTGGCTAAGCTAACGTTATATATGCTCCGACCGTCCACACTCACAACAACGGCCTATACAGACATAAATAAACCAGCGACTGTATTCGCCATGACACATGCAGTCTGTGGTTTGTACTTATTTAACTTTTGTCTAGTTTCTGAACAGATATGAGGAGCTGTGAGCTCTGAGTGCTAAGAGCTAACGGCTATGTTGTTTTTTTGGGGCGCTCATTGAAGATGACGTCACGGCTCCGCCTACACTGCGTTACTATCGTAACTACCCCAGTTCCTAAACTGTAATGGAAGCGCAGCATTAAAGTGAGCCGTGCCTAATAAGGCCTAACCAAACCGTGCGAGGCCACGCGAGGCCTGCAGTGGAAACGCGCCATTAGAGTCAAACTACTAGCTTATTGGTTATGAACAAGACTTCACTTTAAAATAGGGAAAATGTTCTTAAATAAATACCTAATTTATATATAACTTTAGGATATATTACATTTGTTGACATCAGGACTGTCTCTGATGCAAATGTATTTTGAATGTATACACATTTGACACCTGTTGCTAGCCTGTCCGGAGAGGACATTCATCGTTTCTTTGGGAGTTTTTCCTTGTATGATGTAAGGGTCTAAGGACAAAGTGTGTCATATTCTATACAAACTGTAAAGCCCCCTGACACAAATGTACATATTTAGTGATTATGGACTATATAAATACCATTTGATTGATTGATAGATTGAACTATTCTCTTAACTAGTACATTAACTAGACCATTATGTAAATATCCTTTTGAACTTGAATTGTATTGTAATATTACCTTGTTAATTTTGGGATCAAACACCCTAGTTCTTGTAACTATCTTCATTGAAAAAGTAAAAAAAAAAAGGTTAATTCGATTTGTGTTGGTTTTGGGCCTTCAGAGCGCTCTGCAAAACTACACCTTGGCATGTGCCCATGAAATGAGAAAATTAAAACTTTGTGTTAGGGCAAAGCCAAATACATAATTGGAAAGGCCTTGATCTGCAGAGTGGCATATGTCAGTATGAAGGTTGTCCATGCCTCCTGCTTTGAAAAATGGACCTTTAAACCTTGACCTCAGTACATGTTTGAAGGCCAATAATTCAGCAACAAAAGGGAGTACAGACATGGGGCCAACTGTTATAGAGAGCTCTTGACCTCAGCTATCCTGGGTGTATAACCAAAAGGTTTGGCATTGTTAAATATGGGAAAATATAGTATTGTATAATACAGTACAGGAGAGTATTCAGTATCAGAGAGAGTAAACTAAAGTACCTGAACATTGCACTCCAGTTCAGTACTCCACCTCTGTGTACAGTATATATCCTACATTTATGTATATATATGTATACGTATGAGTATGTATGAGCTGCTGTATGCACTCCAGCTAAGGGTCTGTAGGTCCTGTGTACTAATGTTATAAAGTACACATATATGACATATGTACACAGGGTTGGGAGGGTTACTTTGTAAATGTAATCAGTTACTGATTACTGAATGCATGGCTCTGAAAGTAATCCGAATACAGTTACAGTTACATGTCTTAAAAAAACGTATTCAGATTACTTTTAGATTACTTTTGGTTTACTTTCTTTTTCCATCACAGATGGTATGTTTTGGTGTACAGGAGACACAAAAAGCAAAAGGAAACTGAACGTGTTTTTACTGTTTTAATGGCTTATCAAGAGCACAACTGAAACATAACATCTGAAACGATGTCACAACATAATACACTTTTTGGGGATGCAGCTTGGGATGTGAGGAGTGAGGGACACGGCTTAGAACGGGCGTGTCGCCTTCTGTCCTGCCATTTCATTTGCTCTTCCACATTAGTCTGGCCCCACTCCATATGAATGATATGAAGTACCTTTAGTAATGAATATTAAATGTTGTGAGGAAATCTTTCAACCAATAATTCCAATAAGTAATCCAACATGTATTCACTTCAGGTTTACGAAAGTAACTGTAATCAGATTAATCGTTTTTCAAATGTAACGCGAGCTGAATACAGTTAGGCTACTTGATTTTTGTATTCTGACTACATAACGCCGTTACATGTATTCCGTTACAACCCAACCCTGTGTATATAAGTGTTGCTTTATGAACGGAGCTCTGCAGAAACTCCACTGCACTTTACACAGAGTAAACGGTGTAGGCCTATATATTATAGGTGTGTGTGTTAGTAGCCTACTGACCGTACATCACACAAAAACACACACACTATTTACTCTCCAGCTTCCTGTAATCAGGTGTGTGTGTGTGTGTGTGTGTGTGTGTGTGTGTGTGTGTGTGTGTGTGTGTGTGTGTGTGTGTGTGTGTGTGTGTGTGTGTGTGTGTGTGTGTGTGTGTGTGTGTGTGTGTGTGTGTGTGTGGGTGGTTGTTTAATTAAGACTTCGCAACTACATCGGGTTATTTCGGCCTTCCAGCTACTATTTAAAAATGTGTTTTTTTGTTGGCAAATCTTGAGGTTTGCCCAAATGTAGGGTGCGCGAATCATATTAGTTTACTACTATATATAACATATATCTATTACAGACGAATTCCTTATTATACTGTTGAAATTAAGCATGTGATATGAAAAAGTTAGCCTGTTTGTTTATTTCATAGATATTTAAGCTAGTAGGCCTATTATGAAAATGTGTTTTTTTGCATTACTTCCGGTTTACAAAAGAGTTGTAGGATTGTAAAAGTTAGGATCGTAAAATGACTTTATATGATATCTACTACAGCCGAACTAGTCATTAGAATACTTACTTATGTTGTGTGAGGGCACATACACGTAATCAGTTAAAAAAAAAATGCGGTTCTGCAGCTATGGGTTTTGCAGAGCGGTTGGATGTTTTCAGCTATCCCTAACCGGTAAATAAAGTATTTCCTAGTAACCAAAGGAAAGGTTAATACAACATGTTCCCATTGTTTTGCTATCATCACCCCTCAGTGTTTTTCTGTTGAGAAATGGGGTGACACGAAGCAAAAACAGAAGATTAAAACAACATGGAAGCTATATTGGCGTTAGCAGCATCCATAGCAACGATGGTAAAAATGGAGTAGGCCTATGCAAATTAAATGTATACATTTTTTGGATGGAAATGTTATCAAACGTGTAAAAATGTTTTAACTTCAACATTATTTAAATAAAGATATCTAGAGAAAAAATGTCATGTTATGTGCATACAGTAACAGGTGAACATAACATATTTTGAGTGATCAAGGACGTGTTTGTAGCCTACGTGTTGAATATCATTTAAAGAAAGCATGGGCATTTTTTAACATCAAATAATGTAGCTCGCAAATGTATAGCCATAATAACTGCCAGTTATTCATTTTTATTTCAATATTCAGAAACAAATACATAGGCTATATGCACACATACTTTTTATACTAGTCTTTACATAGAAATACAATAACAATAACCTGTTTCAGGAGAAATACAAAAGGTGTTTTAAAGTGACAACTTCCTGAAAGAAACACACAACCACCTGGATACATACAGAGTGCAAAAACTTGAAACTACAAACTACATTTAAAGAAGCAATTGGTCTTGATGCCAAACATGTTCGAATTTAAAGAAATGCATGCAGTCCAGGTGGATTAAGGCTGATATGCTAAACGTGGCTGGCTAAGCCAGAGGGAGGTGAAGAGTCGAGTGTGGTGTTCAAATTCACTGGCAGGCTCCCATGTGTCTTCCCAAGTTCTGCAACTGTAGAGTGGACAACGTGTTGTTAGAACAAAGAGCAAACCTTCCAATCATTATTAAAGAAAAACAAACACAAGATTAATTTACCAACACATATTTAAGAGGGATTCATTTAAAACATAGGTAATTGAATTACTAACAAAGCACTTATATACTAACATAGGACTGGCTTATCTATAGCCAGCTGACAAAGCACTTATATACTAACATAGGACTGGCCTATCTATAGCCAGCTGAGTAGCACTTGAAATGTGTGGCTCTATGATACCTGCTGTACTTATATGATTCTGTTTTTCTTCTGGGCTGTGTCTTCCTGGTCGTATGTACTTATTGTAAGTCGCTTTGGACAAAAGCGTCTGCTAAATGCAATGTAATGTAATGTAATGTAATGTAATTGATCTTTGTTAACGTGGCACTATGTAACTTAAACCTGGTTTTAATAGGTTTCCGGTGTTATGTTCCAAGGAGACCTGGCCATTATAAACACACAGAGATAAAGTGGGTAGTGGTGGTCTAATGGATAGTGGGCTGAAGATCGGAAGGTTGTGAGTTCAAATCCCGCCTGGAACACCACCAAAGTGTGCCCTTGAGTAAGGCACTTAGCCCTTAGTTACTCCAGGGAGAATGTCCCTCTAATTGGTAATTGTAAGTAGGGCTGCAACAAATGACTAATTTGATAATCGATTAATCTATCGATTAATGAAACGATTAATCGACTATTCGGACTATTATGCCTTGCACAATTTCTCAAGCGCTCTTATTTAGCCATCAACTTTTAGATTTAACTTGAGGTTGTTTTAGGCATGTGGAAACTAACAATGAAGACAATAAAGATGAATACTTGATTCAAAAAGACATATATTATTAAATTAACTTAACAAATTGTGGACAGAATTAACATTGCTTTTTATTTAAATTAAATAAATAATATTTCACATCAAAAGAAACAACAATGTTTTAACAAATCGTATTAAATAATGTGATAACATAATTGTAAATAGAATAGCTGAAACTTTAACAAAATAAATAACTCAGTTACCTCTAATCATTAACCCATGTTTGTATTATTTTGTTATCTCCGTGTGTTGCTGACGTGGAAACGTTACTCGTGGATGGGGCTACAGAACTACTAGAAAGACAGTCGAACCCGGTGCATTCCTCCGTCTGAATGTGGTGCACTTTTGCTAAATGTTTAGAGAAATTGCTCGTGTTCCCGCCCTTACATGCTAAACTCTTATTGCACTATTAAGTTTAACCACACCTTGGGTAAAGTTTAACCACACCTTGGAGCGCTTCTCTCCGCCATCCCCGCCGTCTCTCGTCTCGATTGGAAAGATCGAAAATACACCATAGACGCATTTTTTTGTCTTTTTGCATGTTAGAAACGAGTTGGCGACACTAAGACTGCGATATAATGTTTTTGTAGCAATAATACATGACATATATTTTTTAACTGTCTCCAGTACCGATAAAAAGACCGATAACGTTGGAGCTTAACGGCGCGTAAAACACACGTGATGACGTCACCAACGAATGGACGACTGAATTAGTTGGCAACTAATTTGGTCATCGATTTTTATCGATTAAGTCGATTAGTTGTTGCACCCCTAATTGTAAGTCGCTTTGGATAAAAGCGTCAACTAAATGAAATGTAATGTAATAAAGAGAGTGACTCTTCCCATCGCAGTTCAATACTGCTCTCCTCTGCTTCCTCGCTGGTCTGAACTGTGACCATGGGTTTTATTATCATCATTGCTATTATCCTCACTGCAAGTCTTCATGGAATATAAGACAACACTATCGTATTTACCTCAGGCAATAGAGCTTTTTCCAAAATATTTTAAAGAGCACTCTTAACTACCATCCAACTTCAGACAGGAGGTGAAGCTAACATATACTTTTCTTTGTATTACTTGTGTTATGATACCTTAATGAAAGCATGATCGTTTGACTACTTTCTTAAATACTTTGGTTACTACTTTAAACAGTACAGATTAACGAGAGAAGGGAAATACCACTCTGAAAGGGTTAAAAGTGGAAAAAATGTAATAGTGTATGAATGAAATATTAACTACGTCTTACCACATAGAGCAAGGCAACCAGAAAACTTTACATTCTGCTTTCCCCGCCTACACACACACGGAACAATAATTGTATTTGAAGACATTTTTTTTAGTATCTTTAAAAAGGCCTGAATGAGTTTCTGAGTCAGACAAGCAAATGAAAAAAAGGTAAAAGTATGGCTTCTGCAACTTACCTTATTGATCCTTCTCCCAGTTATTTTGTCAAACTTGAAGACCTTCTGTCTTCTACATTTGTGGCAACCTTAAATATACCTATATATAGGGAAGAAAACGTTTAGTCAACCATGCTTTACGGCTGAAGGAAATATATGTTCAACGTTTTGTTCACAAAGTGGAGTTATCCGTTATTCCACTTCATGTGAGTGTGTCCGTGGTGGAGGTTGCTCTTGTAGCCAATTTTATGATGATCACTTCATTTAATTCTCCTTTGTCTAATAAACCTCTTTTAGCTTTAATTTGTTCTATTTGACTTTGTATACATGTCTAGTCTATCTGAAAATGTATTCCATATAGCTATTGTGTTTTCATCAGGTCTCTCTTGAGAATAAAACCCTGTCCCCATGAGATTAACTATATCATTGTGAAGTAAATCAAACATTGTAAAATGATCTGCAGACTTGTCTATTTGTGTCAAATATGTTTGTCCCTATTTCATGTAATCCAGCAAAAATGTCCTGGGCAGGCTTCACAAAACCCTCTTAGGTTAGCCATACATCAATATCAACCATGACCCTTTCATAAGCCACCAAAACGCAGCTAAACAATATATTAAGAATAACATGATGTGCACTGGTCTGGTTACCTGAATGAAACCTGGCTTAGCTACCCTATAATTGATTTAAGTGAAATGTGCCTGGTATCAAATGTATTATTAGTGTGTGTGTGTGAACTCAAAACGTACCGTCTGGTTTCTTCTTCTTCTTTTTTGGCTGTTCATTCAGAGAAGACTGGGAGATGGCATGAGGAGGAAGAATACCGGATTGTGAGGAAGAAGAGGAGAGAGAGGTTGAACATGGCACCAGATTAAGAATGAAATGACTCTCTTGCTGCTCTCTGCTAATGGTCTGTGGTTGTTGCTCGGGAGCTGGACTCTCTTGCTGTTCTCTGCTAAGGGTCTGTTGTTGTTGCTCAGAAGCTGGTCTCTCTTGCTGCTATCTGCTAATGGTCTGTAGTTGTTGCTTGGGAGCTGGTCTCTCTTACTGCTCTCTGCTAATGGTCTGTAGTTGTTGCTCGGAAGCTGGTCTCTCTTGCTGCTCTCTGCTAATGGTCTGTTGTTGTTGCTCGGAATCTGGTCTCTCTTGCTGCTCTCTGCTAATGGTCTGTAGTTGTTGCTCGGAATCTGGACTCTCTTGCTGCTCTCTGCTAATGGTCTGTAGTTGTTGCTCGGAAGCTGGTCTCTTGCTGCTCTCTGCTAATGGTCTGTAGTTGTTGCTCGGTAGCTGGACTCTCTTGTTGCTCTCTGCTAATGGTCTGTAGTTGTTGCTCGGAAGTTGGTCTCTCCTGCTGCTCTCTGCTAATGGTCTGTAGTTGTTGCTCGGAAGCTGGACTCTCTTGCTGCTCTCTGCTGATGGTCTGTAGTTGTTGCTCGGGAAGATGGACTCTCTTGCTGCTCTCTGCTAATGGTCTGTAGTTGTTGCTCGGAAGCTGGACTCTCTTGTTGCTCTCTGATAAGGGTCTGTAGTGGTTGCTCGGAAGCTGGTCTCTCTTGCTGCTCTCTGCTAATGGTCTGTGGTTGTTGCTCGGAAGCTGGACTCTCTTGCTGATTTCTGATAAGGGTCTGTGGTTGCTCGACTGTGGGAGTTTCAGATGCAGGTTGATGGGCAGTGGAGCTCTCTGTAATGCAGGTTTAATTACAGTTTTTGTTCAAATAAAAAAAGGTTGTCCAATGTATGTGGGTTTTTTCAATCAATCAATCAATCAATGTTTATTTATATAGCCCAATATCACAAATGTTACATTTGTCTCAGTGGACTGTACAGTTTGTACAAAATATCAGTATGACAATATGACACCCTCTGTCCTTAGACCCTCACATCGTACAAGGAAAAACTTCTGAAGAAAACCCACAGTTTAAAGGGAAAAATGGGAGAAACCTCAGGGAGAGCAACATAGGAGGGATCCCTCTCCCAGGACGGACAGACGGAAAAACGTGGGTTTTTTAATTGATATATATATATATATATATACTTAAAGGTGGGGTAGGTAATTCACTTCAGAAACACTTGTTGTTATATTCATGGAATGCTCTTAACATCCCGATAGCAATGAATACATTAAATGCTTTGACAATAAATACATAAAATGTCCTCTGTGGAAGTCGTGGCGCTATAAAAAGCACGACCAATCATCTGAGCCGGCCCGGCTAAAATAACTGGATGGCCTACCTGCCTGTCAGCCTTCCATCTGTGCATAAACTTATCTCGTGCTCTCATTGGTCATGTGCACGCTCGTATGTGTTGGAGGAGGGGCTCTGTAAGGAAGTCTGAAGGAAGTGGCAGATTTCTTTCGGCTGCGTACTTTCAAATTCTAGCGCACTCGAGCTGGTTTCTCCAATCTTACCTACCACCTTTAACACAATCTTTTGAAAAAGAAAATACTCTTACCCTTTGTCAAGAGGAATTCATAACACCTCTGCATTTTGTCCAATAGGGTTGTGTTGGTATGAGTGGGGGGCAGATGGGTTATTATATTAGCAGCCCACCTATTTGAAGCCCTATTTGGCTTGCCATAAAGTAGAATGGGCTTGTAGCCTACAGCCTCCAGTTTCAGCACCTGAAATGAACAAAAGCAGTTGACACACATGTGTTTGACCCGCTACCTTAAACCCATTAATACTGTTTATTTTCGATTATTATACAAGCAAAATGAAGGTATCTTGCATTGTGTGAGACTAATTGTTATTTGCATGCAAGGGCTAAGGTATACCTGCTGGTTCTGCCATTGCCTTCATGACAGCAAAATCATTGTTTTACAAAGAACAATACGCATTGTTGTTCTTTTTTTGCACCAAAAACACTGTGTGGGACTCTAATCAAATATTTATAACATTTAAACATCACAATCACACAGATGGGTCAAAAAGGTAAATACGATCAGAATAACTTGAGAAATAATTTGTTGAGAGAAGAAAAAACAATTAGGAATTGAACACCTTACATTTTAAAGTGGCGTTATATTTGTCAAAGAATGAACAATATCAACAAAGCATGATTACAAAAAGACAGTTTTGAGCTATGGTAACATAGGTAACTGTCACGATCACAGGTACAGATAAGAACCCAATAGCACGACTCAGATACAACCAGTGTAGTAATGTTCCGTTTATTCCAGGTCAAGGACAGGCAGAGTCAAAACCAGTAAATCCGTTAGGCAGGCAGGAATCGAAAGCTGGGCAGGACAAAACTCAGGACTAGAGCCCAACACTCACTGGAGAGCTTGGCGGAAACGACAAGACAATCTGGCAACTGACAACTGAAAATGAGGTGGTATAAATACTGTGGAGTGATGAGGGAATGAGTAACAGGTGAGGGGAAGGGCTGAGGAGACCAGGTGAGGGAAATGAGCTGATTACAAGGGCCTGGAGGAAAGCGGGATCTGAAATGACAGGAGAGTTTAGATGAGGCATCAAACAAACAATAATATAGGTGTCTAACTTGTGACAGAACCCCCCCCTCTGTGGACGGCTCCTGACGTCCCACGAGGTTGATCGGGATGGGCCTGGTGAAAGTCAGTAATGAGAGATGGATCATAGATACTGCGAGCGGGCACCCATGACCGCTCTTCAGGACCATAACCCTCCCAGTGTACCAGGTACTGCAACCCTCTACCACGTCGCCGGGACTTGATGAGGCGACGGACAGTGTAAACAGTCTCCCCGTCGATAGTCCGGGGTGGTGGTGGGGGTGTAGAGGGGGGCTGAAGAGGGCTCACATTAACTGGTTTGATCTTGGACACGTGGAAGGTAGGATGAATCTTCATAGAAGGGGGCAGACGCAGGCGGACAGCTGCAGGATTGATAATCCTAGCTATGGGAAATGGGCCTACAAAACGGGGAGACAACTTCTTTGACTCAACTCTGAGAGGGAGATCCCGTGTGGAGAGCCAGACACGTTGCCCTGGGGAGTACTGTGGAGCTGGCTTGCGACGGCGATTGGCGGTCCGTTGATAACGGTCGGAAGAGCGCAGGAGCGCGGAGCGGGCCTTTAACCACATGCGTCGACATCGGCTTACAAACGCATGTGCAGATGGGACGCTGGCCTCCCGTTCCTGTGCCGGGAAAAGGGGCGGCCGGTATCCGCGGGAGCATTGGAATGGAGAAAGACCAGTAGCAGAACTAGGAAGGGTGTTGTGGGCATACTCAACCCATAGAAGCTGCCTCGACCAGGAGGAGGGAGTGGAGGAAGCTAGACAGCGTAAGGCAGTCTCCATCTCCTGGTTCATTCGCTCTGCTTGACAGTCCAATGACTGGGGATGAAATCCGGACGAGAGACTGACACTGGCTCCCAGCAGTCTGCAAAACTCGGACCAAAAACGAGAAGTAAATTGTGGTCCCCGATCAGACACAACGTCACTGGGAAGACCATGCAGCCTGAACACATGTTGTAGCATGATTTCAGCCGTTTCCTTGGCAGTAGGTAATTTGGTTAATGGAATAAGTCGGGCAGACTTGGAAAACCGGTCTATGACTGAGTATGACTGTGTTACCGTCTGAGGGTGGTAGTCCGGTGACAAAATCCAAGGCGATGTGGGACCAGGGACGATGAGGGATAGGCAAGGGATAAAGAAGACCGGAGGGAGCTTGGCGTGAGGTCTTATTTTGGGAGCAGACTAGGCAAGCAGCAATGAATTCCTTGGCATCCTTCTCCATGGAAGACCACCAAAATCGCTGTTGAATCAGGGCTAGGGACCGTCTCACTCCTGAGTGACAAGCCAGGCGAGAGTTATGACCCCACTGGAGAACCTGGGTACGGAGAGTGGCAGGAACAAACAGACGGTTAACAGGACAGGCACTTGGGGCTGGGTGTTCAGCATGAGAGCGCTTGACCTTATCCTCCACCTCCCAGGTCACCAGACCAATGACACATGTAGAAGCGATGATATTCTCAGAATGAGATGGAGAGCTCTCTGGCTGGAACTGGCGAGACAGGGCGTCAGGTTTGATGTTCTTAGAACCAGGTCTGTAAGAAAGAGAAAAATCAAAGCGTGTGAAAAACAGAGCCCACCTGGCTTGACGAGAGTTCAGCCGCTTAGCTGAACGGATGTACTCCAAATTTTTGTGATCAGTCCAGCCCACAAAAGGCTGCTCTGCTCCCTCCAACCAGTGTCTCCATTCCTCCAGGGCAAGTTTCACTGCCAACAGTTCTCGATTTCCAATGTCGTAATTTCTTTCTGCTGGAGACAGCTTCCGGGAGAAGAAGGCACACGGGTGCATCTTCTGATCCTCGGCCGACCGTTGAGAAAGAACTGCCCCAACTCCAGTGTCCGACGCATCTACCTCTACAGTAAACTGCAGAGTAGAGTCTGGAAAAATCAAAATGGGAGCAGAGGTGAAGCGGGACTTTAACTCACCAAAAGCCCCTTCGGCCACCGAGGACCACCGGAAGGGAATGTTCTGAGAGGTGAGAGCTGTGAGAGGGGTTGCCACCAAACTGTAGTTTCGAATAAACCTCCGGTAGAAGTTGGCAAAACCCAGAAAGCGTTGGAGCTCCTTGCGGGTTGAAGGGCGTGGCCAGTCAGTGACCGCCTTGGTCTTTTCAGGATCCATCTTGATGTTTCCGGTGGAGACCACAAATCCCAGGAAAGGGACTTCTGTGGTGTGGAACACACACTTCTCGGCCTTGACAAAGAGGTGGTTCTCCAAGAGCCTCTGGAGGACTAGGCGAACATGGACCACATGCTCCAGTTTAGACTTGGAAAAAATCAAAATGTCATCCAGGTATACAAAAACACAGATATTGAGAAGATCCCGCAGAACATCATTCACCAACCCCTGGAAGACTGCAGGTGCATTGGTGAGTCCAAAAGGCATGACTAAATACTCATAATGTCCACTAGGAGTGTTAAATCCCGTCTTCCACTCGTCCCCCTCCCTGATTCTCACCAAATGGTACGCATTACGTAGGTCCAGCTTGGTAAAAATAGTAGCGCCTTGTAACAGTTCAAATGCAGAGGAAACAAGTGGAAGGGGGTACCTGTTTTTGACAGTGATGTTATTGAGTCCTCTGTAGTCAATGCATGGGCGCAGAGTCTTATCCTTCTTACCCACGAAGAAGAAACCTGCACCAGCAGGAGATGATGAAGGCCGGATAAGCCCTGCATCCAAAGAGTCATTGATATACTTCTCCATTGACTTAGTTTCAGGAGCCGATAAAGAAAAAAGTCGACCTCTAGGAGGAGAAGTACCAGGTAACAGGTCAATAGGACAGTTATTAGCACGATGAGGCGGGAGTGAGGTGGCCCGAACTTTGTTAAAGGCCTCTTTAAGGTCCCAGTAATCATTGGGAACACCGGAAAGGTCTTCACACTCAGAGATCCTCGGCTGACTGGAATCAATTGAGGAACTAGATCTTAAGCAGACAGCATGACAATGAGCACTCCACTCTCTAATAGTCCCTGAAGCCCAATCTATATGAGGATTATGCCTCCTTAACCAAGGAAACCCCAAAATGACCGGCTGATGTGGTGCATGGATAAGGTGAAAAGAGAGTGTTTCGCTGTGATTACCTGACATGCTCATTTGAACTGGAGTTGAACGGTGTGTCACTCTGCAGAGAAGCCGACCATCTAGAGCTGTAGCATTGATGGGCTTCTCCAAAGCCTCCTGACCAAGTCCCATTTGAAAGGCCAGTGTTATGTCCAAAAGACTGGCATCAGCACCAGAGTCAATAAGAACTGCCACGGTGTGCATTTTCCCCAAGCAGCTCAGCTGAGCATGGGTTAGGGGTCGAGAGGGCATTTCTAAAATCATACGGCTCACCAGCGCCCTCTGGATGACTGGTGAGCCCTGTCTTTTACAGGACAAGAGAAGGCAAGATGACCCTGCTGGCCGCAGTAAAGACAGCAGTTGTCCCGCAGGCGGCGCTGTCGTTCTGCCTCGGAAAGCCGGGTCCGCCCCAGCTGCATTGGTTCAGATGAGTTAGAAAATCCTCCTCTCACCTGTTCAGTAAGGCAAGGCAAGGCAAGTTTATTTATAGAGCACTTTTCAACACAAGGCAATTCAAAGTGCTTTACAACAAATGAAAGACATTAAGAACATGGCATTTAAAATCAGTCATTAAAAAGAAAAGCTAATAAAATAAACATTAAAAGAAGAAATACATGGATAAACATTAAAAGAAAAAATACATGGATAAAAGTTACAGTGCAGTCTAAGATATGAATAATTCAATTAAAAGCAGCGACAAAATGAAAAGTCTTCAGCCTGGATTTAAAAGTAGTCAGAGTTGCAGCGGACCTGCAGGTTTCTGGGAGTTTGTTCCAGATATTTGGAGCATAATAACTGAATGCTGCTTTACCATGTTTAGTTCTGACTCTGGGGACAGAAAGCTGACCAGTCCCTGAAGACCTGAGAGATCTGGATGGTTCATAATTTAGCAGTAGATCAGAAATGTATTTTGGGCCTAAACCATTCAAAGCTTTATAAACCAGCAGCAGTATTTTGAAATCTATTCTTTGACACACAGGAAGCCAGTGTAAAGACTTCAGAACAGGAGTGATGTGATCCACTTTCTTAGTGTTAGTGAGGACTCGAGCAGCAGCGTTCTGAATCAGCTGCAGCTTCCGAATAGATTTTTTAGTGAGACCTGTGAAGACACCATTGCAGTAGTCGAGTCTACTGAAGATAAAAGCATGGACAAGTTTTTCCAAATCCTGCTGTGACATTAGTCTTTTAATCCTAGATATGTTCTTTAGGTGATAGTAGGCTGATTTAGTAACTGTTTTAATGTGGCTGTTGAAACTCAGGTCAGAGTCCATTACTACACCTAGATTTCTGGCTTTATCTGTTGTTTTGAACATTGCAGACTGAAGCTCAGCGCTAACTTTTATACGTTCTGCCTTGGCTCCAAAAACCATTACCTCAGTTTTATCTTTGTTTAATTGGAGAAAGTTCTGACACATCCAGTCATTGATTTGTTCAATGCACTTACTCAGTGTTTGAATTGGAGCATAGTCTCCTGGTGAAACTGTTACGTACATTTGTGTGTCATCTGCATAGCTATGGTAACTTATTTTGTTGTTTTTCATTATCTGAGCCAGTGGTAGCATGTAGATGTTAAAGAGAAGAGGCCCCAAGATGGAGCCTTGAGGAACCCCACATGTCATATTTGTCAACTCAGATGTGTATTTACCTATAGAAACAAAGTTGTTTCTGTCCTTTAAGTAGGATTCAAACCAATGTAGGACTGTTTCCGAAAGTCCCACCCAGTTTTCCAGTCGGTCTAGTAATATGCTGTGGTCAACAGTGTCAAACGCAGCACTGAGATCTAATAATACTAACACTGAAGTTCTGCCACTGTCTGTGTTTAAGTGGATGTCATTAAAGACCTTTACAAGAGCAGTCTCAGTGCTGTGGTTTGGACGAAAGCCTGACTGGAACACATCGAAACAGTTATTTAAATGAAAAAAAGTACTCAACTGTTGAAAAACAACTTTTTCAATGATTTTACCTAGAAATGGGAGGTTTGATATGGGCCTATAATTATTAATTACTGAAGCATCTAGATTATTCTTTTTTAAGAGCGGTTTAATGACTGCAGTTTTCAGGGCCTGTGGAAAAATACCTGAGTGAAGAGACTTGTTTACTATATGAAGTAGATCTGAGGCCATGCAAGGCTTTGAAAAACATCTTTGAAAAATCCTGTTGGAATAATATCAAGGCAGCAGGAGGAGGATTTCAGAAGTTGTATAATGTCCTCTAGGTTTTTATCATTAATCTGATGGAATTGTGTCATGGTGTTTGAATTGATGTTAAGTGGACACAGAGACAACACATTTGCTGTTCCTGATGCAGAGGCACTGACTGCTTGTCTGATTTTCTGAATTTTGTCAGTGAAAAAGGAGGCAAAATCATTGCACGCCCTTGGTGGATACAAATTCAGAGGCTACTGACACTGGGGGGTTAGTTAGTCTATCGACGGTAGCAAACAAGGCACGTGCGTTGTTTTTGGTTTTGGTAATGATGTCAGAGAAGAACGATTGTCGTGCATTTTTCAATTCCAAATTATAAAGGCCAAGTCTCTCTTTATAGATTTCAAAGTGAACCTGGAGATTTGTTTTTCGTCACCTACGTTCAGCTTTTCGACACTCTCTTTTTTCTGTTTTCACGGTCATGGCCTTTCTCCATGGAGATATTTTCTTGCCAGACACTTCCTTTACCTTAGTTGGAGCAATGGCATCTATAATATACTAGCTCATTTACTGAGATGTTAGCAGGGGCAAGTGTGGAAGAAAAATTCTGAGTAAACATTTCCCTAGTATTTTCAGTTAAATATCGCTTTGTGGTTACCTCTTTTTGAACATTTTTGTGAACAGAAATAGAGCCCTCAAAGAAAACACAGGAATGATCAGAGAGCGCAACATCAGTCACCACAACCTTAGAGATATTCAGACCCTTTGAGATAGTTAACTCCAGAGTGTGCCCCCTTATTTTGCGTGGGCTCCGTCACATGCTGAGTCAGTCCAGCTATCAAGAACACAAAACAGTTATTTTACCCCTCTGTCCTGAGGGTTGTCAACATGGATGTTAAAATCACCAACAATGACTAGATGGTCAAAGTCAATACACACTATAGACAGCAGTTCTGTAAAGTCATCATAAAAGCTTGCACAGTATTTGGGTGGTCTATAGATATTTAGGAACAGAGCTCGAGAGGAGCATTTCAGCTGAAGGGCCACATATTCAAAAGAAGCAAAGTTCCCATAAGATGTCTTCCTGCATTGAAGAGAATCATTGAACAGAATAGCAACTCCACCACCTTTCTTATGCATTCTTTCCTGACTCATAAAACTAAAGTTGGGAGGGGTTGATTCGATAAGAACAGCTGCACTGTTATTTTGTTCAATCCAAATTTCTGTTAAAAACATAAAATCGAGATTGTGCTCAGTGATAAAATCATTGATTAAAAATGTTTTTCCTGCCAAAGACCTGACATTTAATAAAGCTAGTTTAAGTTTGTTAAACACACTATCAGTCATGTTTTTTGTAACAAGCTGTGGCTGACATGGAATCACTGCTAAATTAGATAAACTCACACAAACGTTTGAGCGTTTCCTGTATCTAAGATGATTCACCGCTCTTAATCTATTACCTATCAACACAGATATCGGCAAAGCTATAGGCAGGCAGGGCCCCAGCATGTCCTGGAAAGAGTTGAGAGTGCCATACGCCCTTGAGCCTGGACCCAGCACACATCAGCAAGAGTTTGTTGCATTTTGTACACACACATCCTTATCAGGCTTCGGAGACTGCAGATGCTTTCTTGAAGGGAGGGGAGGTGGTTGACGTAGGCACGGTGATGGAGACGGGGGAGATGGTGCGGGGGTCCGTCCCCCTGCCCGATCTGTACTGCGGATGTGCGAGATGGTTAGCCATATTGGAGAACTCCGGACGGCATTGGGTTCTTTTATTTGGGGTTAAGTACATTGTCAGAATAAGTGAGAAATGGATTTAACTTCTGTTAGACAGCCATATGCCATACATTTTTGCATACATTCACAATAAATATTTATTCAGTATGATAGCTGTCTAACAGAAGTTAAATACATTTCTCACTTATTCTGACAATGTACTTAACCCCAAATAAAAGAACCCAATAAAAAGAGTTGTTAAATAATAGTGAAGTCACGTTGTAATAACAATAACTCATCTCTCTCTCGTTTTATTTTTGATCTTTGCCAAAAGCCACTGTGTCAAATGTCCTTCTTGGGTTGCCGTCCGGAGACCATCTCGCACATGCGCAGTACAGATCGGGCAGTGACAGCTACGATTACATTCATTTCTATAAAAGCCGGCCAAAAAGTTTCAGGAAGACTGATCATCTGTACAAAAGGTATACTACGTCATGCCATGTTAAATGTGATGGATTGAAAAATCAGATACAATTTCTGGCTATATTACGTAGCCTACATCCATGTGAATAATTCATTACCCAGCATGCATCATCTCAACTTCACATAAGAGAAAAAAATGCCTATAAGCCTATTATTTTTAACCTAACTGTCACCGAGGCCTATCACAGAGTATGAAAATTACAATTTTGTCATTTTTTATAAACTATATATAAAGAGCATAATGTGTTGCAATGACATCTCGCACCATATGCTTCAGCTGAGAACGGAATGCGCTCGTTGAATTTTGATGCAGCGGGGAGCGTTCTCATGGCGTCTATTATCAACGCTATGGGAGGTCTATGAAGGTATATGGGACGCCCTGCCCGTTGAAAACTGACGCTCAAGGGGTACCCTGTGCGTAATGGTGTGACGGGGAGGGGCCCTGACCGTCCGTCAATATGTGACGAGTTGGGAGTGAGAACGTGTTGCATAATTACTGTACACACTGTGAAGACACTGAGACAAATGTAACATTTGTGATATTGGGCTATATAAATAAACATTTATTTGATTGATTGATTGATTGATTGATTGATTGATTGATAATTACTGTGCAGTGAACAGTATTAATCCGTCTCTGCTCTGTGTTGTCTGTAGTGAACTGAAGGAGATTCTTGGCTTCAAGAAACTTCAGGTCTGTATGAAGGAAGCTGCCCTGCTGGATTACTATGTGTGTGGCTTCTGGTGGGCGAGGGAGGCTAACTTCACCCCCCCACAGACCTCGTTCACCATGGCTGTGCTGCACATGCTGCTGGAGAACATCAGAGGTGAGGAGGACAGAGAGACAAAAGAGATGACAGGCTAACAATATGTCTAATGCACCACATTCTAGTTTAGGACAAATAATCTGCGGCCATATTATGGTTAGTTCAAAGTCAGCTGCACAATTAGGACTTGTTCCTTATTAAAATCTTCATTCATATATTGTAATTTACTTAATGTGGCATTAATGCAGAAAAGGAAGCTATGTGCATTACACATCTGCCTATCCTATCAAATATATCAGAACTGCAGCACTAATATGTGCTTTATGATCATATGGCAGAGAAGCAGATGTCTTTGGTGGAGAACCTGATGGAGTTTGCTCAGGCTGTAGGTGCTGCCAGCCAATGCTCAACTTCAGAGGAAGGCACCACACCACTTCTGAACATAGAAGAAGCCACTGCACTCATGAGTTACATCAGAAACAGGTCAGTGGAATCGTTATACTTGCTCTAACATTCACAGATGACATCTAGATATGGATGTTTTTAAGCTTTGAGTGTAAGTCCACTCCAAGTAGGGAATGAGTCCTTACCCCAAGTGAAGGAGTTCAAGTATCTCGGGGTTTTGTTCTCGAGTGAGGGAACAATGGAGCGTGAGATGGGCCGGAGAATCGGAGCAGCGGGAGCGGTACTGCAGTCGCTTTACCGCACCGTTGTGACGAAAAGGGAGCTGAGCCAGAAGGCAAAGCTCTCGGTCTACCGGGCCATTTTCGTTCCTACCCTCACCTATGGTCATGAAGGATGGGTCATGACCGAAAGAACGAGATCGCGGATACAAGCGGCCGAGATGGGTTTTCTCCGCAGGGTGGCTGGTGTCTCCCTTAGGGATAAGGTGAGAAGTTCGGTCATTCGGGAGGGACTCGGAGTTGAGCCGCTCCTCCTTCGCGTCGAAAGGAGCCAGTTGAGGTGGTTCGGGCACCTAGTTAGGATGCCACCTGGGCGCCTCCCTAGGGAGGTGTTCCAGGCACGTCCAGCTGGGAAGAGACCAAGGGGTAGACCTAGGACCAGGTGGAGGGATTATATCTCTTCGCTGGCCTGGGGGCGCCTTGGGATCCCCCAGTCAGAGCTGGTTGATGTCGCCAGGGAAAAGGAAGTTTGGGGCTCTCTGCTGGAACTGCTACCCCCGCGACCCGACCACGGATAAGCGGAAGAAGATGGATGGATGGATGGATGGAGTGTAAATCGTTCAGAATCACTTGAAAGGTTACAAATGCAAACCAAATCGAAATCCCAACCAGCATGAGTTTCCTGTGATGACATACAACCTGTCCTTTTGTTTTAACCATGCAGGTCCCATGTGGGCTATGGTAGTGTACACTAGTCTACATTAATCAATAAATATATGTCCCAGTTTTGGATACAAGGACCCCATTTTCCCCCTTAATAGCCCAATCATTATACTGTGGTCACAAAAAGAGGTCAACTATTAACCCACATTACTTTGAACACACAGGTGACAAACACAAGGCAGGACTAGGCAGTTTTAGTTGTTTTCATATTTTGTTTATGAATACCAGTTTATGTCTGAAGCTGAAAATTATTCGCTTTTAGCTTACGGGTGTTGACGGAAAGTAATTTGACCTTGATGTAGTTCCTTTAAAGCCTAACGTTAGCTACTAGTTTCTGCTGTTTGCATTAACAAACTTTCATAAAGTGGTTTAAATATGTGGAGATAATCCGGCAGAACACAAGGTGTAAGTGTCATAAACGTTTTCCATAGATCTGATTCTCTGCAATATAATGGAAAAATCTCACTGCTTTTAGTCGAGGGAGTCGTCGTGATTCTAACTTCCTGGTCGACCTACAAAAAACCCACTGAACCACTCACACACATCTACACTGTCACTGAAAATAAAGGTTTAAAATCCAATAGTGTTTGGATAAATTGTAGAATCTAATCATTACATCAGGAATATATTTATAGGTATATATTGCTTTTATGGTTCTTTTATAAATACTTCAAATAATGTTTCAGTAAATTAAAAGTATTAATTCACAACACTGCAAACTCAGCGGTGTAATAACCTTTTATGTTCATTATATTTATGAATAGAGGATGAGCCTTCACATTAATGGATAAAAGGTGATTCTGTAATACATACTGGAAGCTGCATACTTGAAATTATAGCAGGTGTACGTGGTTTTATTGTATCATTCCAGATATGTGATGTTAGTGGAATAGCTCTGTGTTGCCCTTGGCTGAAGTGTTTAATAATTAAAGTGACACTCCTGACCCTGTGTATTCTGTGTGCTGCAGTTTGTTTATACACACTCTACCAGCTTCTCTTCACCTCAGCCAGAGAGGAGCTGCTCTCATGCCTGGAGGTGAGGCTGTGTGTGACGTGTGTGTGTGTGTGTGTGTGTGTGTGTGTGTGTGTGTGTGTGTGTGTGTGTGTGTGTGTGTGTGTGTGTGTGTGTGTGTGTGTGTGTGTGTGTGTGTGTGTGTGTGTGTGTGTGTGTGTGTGTGTGTGTGTGTGTGTGTGTGTGTGTGTGTGTGTGTGTGTGTGTGTGTTTCCATGTCTATATGCATTTAAATCATATTTGAAATATGCTGTTTTTTCCAGAGGAACATTGAGGTGTTCAGCTGTCAGGACGGTCTCTCACCTCCTCTCCCAATAAATGGCTCTGTGACATTATCTGAGATAATGATGGACAGATGGCATAAGCAATCCTCATCATACCTGCTCTTTGCTCTCAGTTTTAATCTGTTATACATAATCCACATCGTCTCACATAATATAATTACTATTTATTTGTTATGAACTAGGCTCACTTGTATGCAACAATGACACAGAAGGTTTTACATTGTAAGGTCTGCCCTTCATTTTTACCTGTGACCTGTGTACAAAAAACGTAAACAACCCTCATTTAAAATACATATTGCTTCATGTTGTCCGTCATGACTAATGAGGCATTGCACAGTGATTATGCTTTCCTTTGTGTCTGTAGTAAAAACATCAAACGTTCTTCAACATAAGAAAACTTATATAGTATTTTCTACTATACAGCATTTAATATACAAAAAAACCCGTTATACTCTATAAGTGCTTTTTAACTGAGTAATAACCCAAAATAAGTCAAACGTACATGCAAACATTTACATAAAACAAAATTGGTAGGGGAATCTAAGTAAAAGAAAAGAAAAAAGGCAAAAGTAAATTCCTCATTTATTATTATTTATTTATATTTAATATATGTATATAATATATAATATAATATATATATATATATATATATATATATATATATATATATATATAATATAATATTATTTATTTATTTATTATTTTCCTCATTTATTCATACAGTTTATTTTCATGGACTCAGCCTGCTTGGATAGAGGTGGTACTTTGAGCCTTGAGCTATACATACTGTAGCTATATTGATCTGTGAAAATGCAGCAATATGATGTGTGCTTTAGAGGTTAGTAATATAACAAGATTTAAAGCCAAGAAATTAAATAATACTTGTAAAATTGTTGTCATGTTTAATGGGATAATGCTATCAAGGCCTAGGCCTTCAAGGCCTACAAGGCCTACGGGGGTGCATAGGCATGCATTGCACCCCCAGTTGAATGTTATGCACCCTCTATTCAAAAAAGAGAATGGAGCGAAAAATATTATAAATATAACAACATTAATGGAATAGCCTACAATACAAAATAAATTGTGTCAGGTGCGCGTGACCTGCGCCACTGCGCGTGCATCATTTCCAAAGTGCTTCCACAGCAGTGACACACATCTGTGGATAATCATGGATATACGAAAATGGTTAAAGCAACTATCACTAAACGCCAGCACCACTGCATCTACTGCAGAAAATAGCAACAGGTCAGATTGGGACATTACATTACCCGCAGTCGTGGGCACTAGCTTAATCCCGCCCGACTCGCCACCCCCGGAGCAGCAGTCTTCGTCGCCCCAAACACCGCCACCCCTTGGCGGTCCGAGACTTTTTTATTGAGTCAGGCACAATGACTTACATTTATACGGTCTGTATTTTTTCCTTAAATCAAGTAATGTAAAAGATAATTAAAAAAAAATGCATAGATAAGAAAATTAAGAATAATAACAATAATACATGTACCCATATACTCACATATGTATACCCACATATACACATACACATATGTACATACACCCATACCCACACATTTACATACACAAATGCAGACACAAACACATACATACACATACATAAAGAAAAAATAGTAGTCCCCCCTTTCTTCTTAACTTAGTGTCTTAAGTTCAGCTTTGTAGGCTATCACAGAGCCCCAGACAGATTCAAACATTTCTAAAGAGCCCCTCAGGTTTTATTTAATCTTCTCCAAGTTCAGGTATACAATAGAGATGCTTTAGGTGCTATTGAGGATTTCCATTCTAGGAGTATTCTTCTACGTGCTAATAGAGGTGCAAAGGCTATACTGTCCTTAGTTTTCCTCCTCATCATTCGATGGCCAGGTAGTACTCCAAAAATGGCAGTTTCTGCACATGGTGTCAATACCCCGTGAAAATGCTTGTCCATTATCCTTGTAGGCGAGGACAAGACCAAAACATATGAGTCATGTTTGCTCGTGACATGTGACATCTGTTACAGGTATCCGTGACAATAGGGTATATTTTGGAAAGTTTAGAGTTGGTGTAATAGATACGGTGGACAACTTTAAGTTGTATACGATTGAGCCTGGAACAGGACGTACTATTGTTCACTCTCGCTAATGCGCCATCCCAGACATCATCATCTATTGCTTGGACTAGTTCCTCTTCCCAATCTTTTTTGATTTTACCAAGAGATGTTTCTGTGAGACGGGAGATGGAATTGTAAATTCTTGAAGCCAGACCTTTTTCGGTTGTTAGAGTGTCCAGAATTTAGTCAATTATTGAATCAGGAAGGATATTGGGGAAGGAAGAGTTATTTAGTTTAACCCAGTTACGGACCTGGATGTAGCGAAATAGATGAGAGTCTGGGAGGCTATATTTGTCAGAGAGTTGGCGAAAGCGAAACATTGTTGATGTAAGGTGCCTTATAAGGCATAATCTCTGCCACATAGAGAAGGCCCCATCAGTGTAAGGGGGGAGAAAGAGATGGTTGTTGCGAATGGTACTATGAAAAGAGGATCCATGAAGTCCATGAGCACTTCTAAATTTGGACCATATTCTTAGTTCTTAGTGGAAACAACAATCGGGTTATTCGAATATTGAGCCGCCCGGCTGGGTAATGTAGATGTAAGCAAAGCCAAAAGTGAGGTAGTAGGACAGGATTCGGCTTCAAGCTCACACCACCTCAATGTTAGTTCGGATTTCCAAAGGGAGGTTTTTTGAGTAAATTAAAAATCAAGAACCTAAAGAATAAATTACAAGAACATGAGGATGGAATGAATGGTAAAAATACAATTAAAGTAAAAGACTTAGAAAAGCTGGACACTCACAGAAAGTGTTTAAAATACTGGGAGGATGAAGCAGAGTGCCGTGAAAGAAGGCAGTTGGCCTCGTGGATTTAAGAAAATATTAAGGTTGAAGATGAATGTGAAGGAAAGAAGGCTTTCAATGCTCGGTGAGATGTACAGTGTCTAAATTGTTTAAAGTTAAAAGTAATTAAACTCCATGACATTTATGAGAGGGACTGCTCGAAAGTAGGATATTTGGGATATCCGTCGTAGCCAGGGATCAGTTTTTGGGTGATTTGTACTAAGGAACAAGTATCACATAACCGACGGGTGAAAAATAGTGTTACACGGGGTGTTCAGGTAACACTTAAAGACCTTGTTATGGAACGCAAAGCAGAGTAGGGGGCTAGTACACCCTCCTGAGGGTCCGATTGTGGATGTCATGCGAGCAAAACATGATGAAAACAGTCTGTCTAAATTAAAAATCTGGACGGAAATGTTCGGATTTCCAAAGGGAGGTTCTTTGAGTAAATTAAAATCAAGAACCTAAAGAATTTAACTATTCATATCTTAGACTGCACTGTAACTTTTATATTTTAATGTTTATTTTATTAGCTTTTCTTTTTTAAATGCCATTTTCTTAATGTCTTTCATTTTTTGTTTTTCTTTTAATGTTTCTTTTATTATCTTTTACTGTTTTTAAATGCCTTTGTCTGAATGTCTTTCATTTTTGTAAAGCACCTTGAATTGCCTGGTGCTGAAAGGTGCTATATAAATAAACTTCCCTTGCCTTGCCTTGCCTTAGTTCCTTAATCCATACAATTATTTTGTGGATATTGGCTGCCCAATAGTAGTGTCTTATGTTTAGAAGGGCCAATCCTCCTGTGCCTTTGTAATAGCTCTCTCCTAATTCTAGGATTCTTCCCTTGCCATAAAAGAGGAGATTAGTGTGTCTATTTTACAAAAAAGTGATTTGGGTAGGAAGACATTGAAAGAGGTACAGGAAGCGAGGGAGTACAGACTCCCACTACTCGGGCGGACAATGCCTTGGTTATAGAAATCCTGGGCTTTTTGCGGACAGTCAAAGTAGTAATCGTCATTTCTGAATGAAACATGAAGACGAGCTGGGTGCAACAGGTGGAATTGTATTCCTTTCTGGTAAAGAGAATTCTTGATGGGGTTGAACGCAGCTCGCTTTTTGGATACACTCTCAACTCGGTGCCGCCGTAATCCAGCTTGTATTGTCTGGCCCATTTTAAGACTGCCTCTTTTTCCTGGAAGCAGAGGAATTTGACAATGAAGGCCCGAGGTTTCCCCGTGTTGTTGGAGTCTCCCGGTCTGGGACCGAGGGAACGGTGGGCTCGTTCTATCTCCGGAGGACTGTTGAGAACACCGGGACCCGTCACCTCCATTAGCAAATCAGACACAAACTTTGTCGGGTCCTGACCCCTCTCGCGCCCCTTGTGTATGTTTATTATCCTCAAGTTGGACTGCCTGGTACGGTTTTCAAGGTCGTCCACCCACTCCTGGAGTGCGGTGGTTTGGGACTGTAGGGACTGAACAGCAGCTTCCATCACGGTGAGTTTCCCAAAGTTTTCACCCACCACTTCTTTGGTTTTGTCGAGACGGCTGTTGAACAATGCCACTTGTTGTCCCAGTGAGTTTACCGACCTCTCCAGGGAATCCATTGATTCTTGTATCAGTCTCGCCATGTCAGATTTGAAGCTATCACTTTGTTAGCTGAGAAGAGCCTCCAGGTCCGTTCTGGTAACCGGGCAAGCGGCAGCCATGTTAGCTGCTATCTTAGTGGTCGCAGCTCTGGTTGTTTGTGTGGTTGATGTCGATGGCTGTTTCTGTTTCCCTTTAGTCATTACTACATAGTTCCCTTAAATATGAGCGTGGTTTGAATGGGTTACCAAATCGGCTTTCAAAAGGTATATAGAAAAGTTTGAAAGGAGCCCTCCACACACACGTCTGCTCACTCCCTCATCAAACCAGAACCTGCTCTTTTAAGTGAACGACGGGAGCCAGCTCGCGCCTGTGAAACCTTGAAACGCGCTACAGGTGCATGCATGCAGTGACATGTAATATCCAAGGATTAGAGATGGTTGGATGCTGTTGTTTTGCACATTGCAATACATTTATTTGTATTGTGTTTTTTTATGATCAGAGACGGTTGGATGCTGCTGTTTTGAGCAATGCAATATATTTATTTTCACTATGTTATTTATTTATGATTATCTTTAGGTTCAGCAAAGATTTGATGTCAGTTGAAATAGAGCCCTACTGTTTTGTTAGGGCTTTTTCTTTAAATACAATTTTAAAATGTCGATACAGTAGCTGTCCTTTTTTTAAATGTCTACTGTATGCTGTAGTTGTTGTAGGTGTTGCTATCTGCTCTGTGAAGCGTGGTTCTACAAGCAAGTCAGTGTATTCATTTTGGTATCAGAGCTCTACTTTTCTGAATTCTTTCAGATTCAGAAAAATATCTAATTTAAATATAATGAATATAGATATTGTAACTAAAGACGTTGGATGTTATCTTGGAGAACTGTACAGACATACAACAGATGGAGTGCATATTATTAATGCAGACAAGAATGCATGAATTTCAGATGAGCTTTAACATCTGTGAATAATGCAAAGGCTGAAGCTGAAATGTTTGTATTCCATGAACTATACTGGCATTTCAGAAATGTGATTTGTCAGCAGCTAGGGTGAATTTAAGATTCTTTCTATAGAAATAATCTTAAATTCACCAAAGAATATATGTATGATATCATCTCTAATGTTGAACTCCAATGGGCTAGCAGTACACTCTCACTGTTTGTCCCGAGTGTATCTGCTGAATACTAGATTATAAATAAAGGTGCTTTCAGCCTTCCATCAAGCAGGATACTTCATTGGGACATCTGTTTTTAGCCTGTCACAGATTGCTTCTGCTGTTCCTGTTTGCTTCCCTTCTCCTTCTCCTTTAGTATAATAATAATCACTACATGTTTTATTTAGCAAGCTTGTATCAAGGCAACATCTCCAACTGTACAACTAGGAAGGAGGGCTCAGATTTCTGTGTGAGAAGGGGGGAGGACTTCTGAGTTTACATATGGACCCCATCAGTGGGTTTGGAAGAGCTTTATTTTTGAAAATATACAGTGGCACATAGAATACATGTTAAGCCCATAGAGTATGGTTATAATAATGATGGGTTGTAAAAAGTCTATGGAAGAGAAATGTGTGTGATGAAAAAGTAGGGAGTTACCAAAATTACAAATAATACATAATTGTCAAAGCTGGTCTTTGAATAACAAAGTGAAGAGAGGACAGTGGTCCTGATCAATGCAGTTTTTGTTATAATACATTATCCACAACAATAAAAGTAATAATTTTCTGATAATAAGGCCAAAATTATGTCAATGAAAAGCTGATTATTTCAAGGCAGGCCATCCAAAAATAAACACAAAGGCTTAAAGAAAAAGGACAAAGAATAATGAGGTTTTGTACATTGAATCATCCATGGTCATTTCTTTTTTTGGGAAGTTTAAGAAACCCCAAATAATATATTAATGTGTAAGTGGGAAATGCATCGATGTCTGAATCAAATTTAAAGACAACCCGTCCATTTGTTGTCCAGGTCGAATATGTATATCAACAAAGTCACGTGTGACCTCGTATGACCCCTGAAGGCATAAGTTCCGGTGTTGTCAACAAGTTCAGTCCTATGGAATCTTCTCGCGGGAACACGAGATTCCGAGTGACCAAGAACTCTGGCGGTCATCCAGGATTCATAGAACCGTAGTTGCATACGTAACTATCATTCTATTTCATCCTTACTGACCGCCAGAGGCAGTGCTTAGCACTGGATGACTTATACCAACAGAGTCACAAGGAAGTCTGGATACTTACCCTATAAGGATGGCCTAGGTGGACTCTGCAGGAGGACCACACCCAGCGGGTGAGGGGCGGCAACATTCACCCTGTAGTATCTGGCGAATGTGCTCGGGGATGCCCATGTGGCCGCAGCACATATGTCCTCCAGGGGCACAACTCTCAAGGTCGTCCATGACGTGGAGACACTCCTTGTAGAGTGGCACTTTACTCTGGATGGCAAGGCAAGGCAAGGCAAGTTTATTTATATAGCACTTTTCAACACAAGGCAATTCAAAGACATTAAGAAAATGGCATTTAAAATCAGTCATTAAAAAGAAAAGCTAATAAAATAAACATTAAAAGAAGAAATACATGGATAAACATTAAAAGAAAAAATACATGGATAAAAGTTACAGTGCAGTCTAAGATATGAATAGTTCAATTAAAAGCAGCGACAAAAAGAAAAGTCTTCAGCCTGGATTTAAAAGTAGTCAGAGTTGCAGCGGACCTGCAGGTTTCTGGGAGTTTGTTCCAGATATTTGGAGCATAATAACTGAACGCTGCTTTACCATGTTTAGTTCTGACTCTGGGGACAGAAAGCTGACCAGTCCCTGAAGACCTGAGAGATCTCGATGGTTCATAATTTAGCAGTAGATCAGAAATGTATTTTGGGCCTAAACCATTCAAAGCTTTATAAACCAGCAGCAGTATTTTGAAATCTATTCTTTGACACACAGGAAGCCAGTGTAAAGACTTCAGAACAGGAGTGATGTGATCCACTTTCTTAGTGTTAGTGAGGACTGGAGCAGCGGCGTTCTGAATCAGCTGCAGCTTCCTAATAGACTTTTTAGTGAGACCTGTGAAGACACCATTGCAGTAGTCGAGTCTACTGAAGATAAAAGCATGGACAAGTTTTTCCAAATCCTGCTGTGACATTAGTCTTTTAATCCTAGATATGTTCTTTAGGTGATAGTAGGCTGATTTAGTAACTGTTTTAATGTGACTGTTGAAACTCAGGTCAGAGTCCATGACTACACCTAGATTTCTGGCTTTATCTGTTGTTTTGAACATTGCAGACTGAAGCTCAGCGCTAACTTTTATACGTTCTGCCTTGGCTCCAAAGACCATTACCTCAGTTTTATCTTTGTTTAATTGGAGAAAGTTCTGACACATCCAGTCATTGATTTGTTCAATGCACTTACTCAGTGTTTGAATTGGAGCATAGTCTCCTGGTGAAACTGTTAGGTACATTTGTGTGTCATCTGCATAGCTATGGTAACTTATTTTGTTGTTTTTCATTATCTGAGCCAGTGGTAGCATGTAGATGTTAAAGAGAAGAGGCCCCAAGATGGAGCCTTGAGGAACCCCACATGTCATATTTGTCAACTCAGATGTTAGCAGGGGCAAGTGTGGAAGAAAAATTCTGAGTAAAGGTTTCCCTAGTATTTTCAGTTAAATATCGCTTTGTGGTTACCTCTTTTTGAACATTTTTGTGAACAGAAATAGAGCTCTCAAAGAAAACACAGGAATGATCAGAGTGCGCAACATCAGTCACCACAACCTCAGAGATATTCAGACCCTTTGAGATAATTAAGTCCAGAGTGTGCCCCTTATTGTGTGTGGGCTCCGTCACATGCTGAGTCAGTCCATAGCTATCAAGAACACAAAACAGTTCTTTTGCCCCTCTGTCCTGAGGGTTGTCAACATGGATGTTAAAATCACCAACAATGACTAAACGGTCAAAGTCAATACACACTATAGACAGCAGTTCAGTAAAGTCATCATAAAAGCTTGCACAGTATTTTGGTGGTCTATAGATATTTAGGAACAGAGCTCGAGAGGAGCATTTCAGCTGAAGGGCCACATATTCAAAAGAAGCAAAGTTCCCATAAGATGTCTTCCTGCATTGAAGAGAATCATTGAACAGAATAGCAACTCCACCCCCTTTCTTATGCATTCTTTCCTGACTCATAAAACTAAAGTTGGGAGGGGTTGATTCGATAAGAACAGCTGCACTGTTATTTTGTTCAATCCAAGTTTCTGTTAAAAACATAAAATCGAGATTGTGCTCAGTGATAAAATCATTGATTAAAAATGTTTTTCCTGCCAAAGACCTGACATTTAATAAAGCTAGTTTAAGTTTGTTAAACACACTATCAGTCATGTTTTTTGTAACAAGCTGTGGCTGACATGGAATCACTGCTAAATTAGATAAACTCACACAAACGTTTGAGCGCTTCCTGTATCTAAGATGATTCACCGCTCTTAATCTATTACCTATCAACACAGATATCGGCAAAGTTATAGGCAGGCAGGGCCCCAGCATGTCCTGGAAAGAGTTGAGAGTGCCATACGCCCTTGAGCCTGGAACCAGCACATATCAGTAAGAGATTGTTGCATTTTGTACACACACATCCTTATCAGGCTTCGGAGACTGCAGATGCTTTCTTGAAGGGAGGGGCGGTGGTTGACGTAGGCACGGTGATGGAGACGGGGGAGATGGTGCGGGGGTAGAAGACATGCTGCCAGGGGGGGGAGGTGGTTGACGTAGGCATGGTGATGAAGACGGGGGAGATGGTGCGCGTCTCCGCGGTGATTTTGGTGGGCGTCGTTGAGGAGCGGGGGTAAAGGACATGCTGCCAACCCTGCGTATCGCCTTAGTTTGGTCTTTGGACTCCAGGAAGGAATCGGTGCCAACCCTCTGTATCGCCTTCATGTGTTCAGGGGGGGGGGGGGGGTGACGGCAGTGGAGACTCTTCCATGTGTCTCCCATAATCAGAACATTCCTCAGGCGGGTGCAGTGATAATTCTTCAGGGCTTTCTGCGCAATGTGTTGTGTCTTTCTCCTGTTTTGATTCCTCTTGCCGCTTGTCCTTGGCAGAGGGAACAGATTGATGATGCAGGCAGTTGAAAATGTTAGAGATAAACAATTTCACTCCTGACTTGTTCAGGCAAACTCCATTTGCCTTGAAAAGATGTCTGCGATCCCAGAAAAAGTTAAAATTGTCAATAAAATTGACTGAATGGTCAGTACAGGCATTGGAAAGCCAGGTGTTCAGTGCAAACAATCTGCTGGATCTCTCCACTCCTCTTCTGACTGGCGGTAGAGGGCCACTGATGAACACCTCCGCATTTAGAGAGCTGACAGTTTCCAACAAACATTTAAAGTCTTCTTTCAGCACTTCTGACTCTTGTTTCACAACATCATGTGTTCCAATGTGTAGTACCACATTCTTCACAGTTGGATGTTCAGCCCCAATATGCAGGATCTTCTCAGCCAAGTCAGAGACCACATCCTTGGGAAAACAGAGTACTTTGGTGTTGTTCTTATTACACAGACCTTTTACATCTCTGACAGCAGAGTCACCCACAATCAGAGTTTCAGGCCCAGTTGTTAGCTTTCCCTCTAGCCTTTTACTTTTGGAGTAGCTATTGTTCCTTACCCTGCTGTGTGAAGAGGACAGGTTATCCAGGTCATCAGAAAGAGATCTCCGGTTCTCGGTCAGCGGAGTGTATCTGTTCTGGATTGGCACACTTGGTGGTTTAGGAGGATTGTTTGTAATTCTCCCTTTAGCAGCTGTCCACTGCGGCTTCCTAGTAGGAACTGGGGTTGAAGAGGCGCTCTTCCTGGGTGATAACAATGCAGGCCAGCCGGTCGCATCACAGATTTCAGAGCGCTGGGCTCTGCCTGTTATCCATCCTCCCAAATCCCATGGAAATGATTTACTCTTCGGCTTTGCACCCAGAGAGTTCCAGGGAGGACTACCACTTGTAGATTTATTACCCAGTACACAGCCCTCCTGTTCCTTGGAATCCTTGTAGCTGCTAACTAGCTGTGAGTTAGCATACCCTTCTCCATTATTTTGCAACACTGGTAAAGGGGTGTCATTCCCACGACATAGTCCATTCACTTCCACGTTAACTTCCAACCGTTGCATTTTCATTTCCAAAACATCGATCTTCTTTATAAGTTTGTGGAAGTCATCTGTAGAGAACGGAAGCATTTTGCTACCAACTAGCATGCAGTAGCCTACCAGGCTTTAGCGGTTGCTAGGCCACGCTACTGTAAGACTGAAGTCGTCGTAAAAATGTTGAAATATGGCTGAAACCCTCCGTCTATTTATGAAGATGAACTGTCCCAGTGATAAGTTAATGTCCAGGAGCCGCTGCTCGAAGTTTTCAGAAAATAACAATAGGAAAATCAGCATAAAAAGTAAGCAGAGGCAGGAGCAAGCAGAAAAGCGTCTGCACTGTAAGAAAGATAAGAGCAAGGGACGGTCATTCGCCTTGTATGCCTGGGCAATGACGTCCACGATCCAGTGGGACAAGCGCTGTTTTGAGAGCGCACAGCCCCTTCTAGGGCCACCGTAACACAGAAAGAGCTGTTCAGACTGACGTATGCCTGCGGTAGTCTGGATATAAGCTCTATAGGAGTCTTGACCTCTCTTCCCCCTTCAAACCGTGCCAGCTGGATAGGCCGATTAAAATGAGAGCGTGCCAGCACCTTAGAGAGGAACGCTGTGTTCGGCCATAAGGTGACACCTGAGCCATCTGAGTTCCACCTCAGACACGAGCTATTCACGGACAAGGCCTGAGGTAAGGAAGAAAGGTGAGATGGGGTCCACAGGCTCGATTGCACCCTTGGCAAGGAGGACTGACAGCCCCTGGTTTAGGGCGATTTATTTTGCCGGGTCGCTTATGGTGGTCATTTTTACCCAGCTGAAGGCTGGGGGCCAGCGTCAGTTGAGCTGCTGCTGTGAGAAATAACCGACAGCCGGCCCCAGACCCTCATTACCTTGCCCCCCGGCCTCTGGAGGCTCTGGGGGGGCGACGGTTAGGCACCGGATGCCGAAGGCTGCCTTGGGGACGAGTTAACAGGACCGTAGCGGGCCGGCCCCCTCGTGGCACGCTGAGGCCCATGGCGGGCACTGGGGTGAGCCGGTGGATGGGAGCGGCTTCGGGAGGCAGATGCGGAACCTCTAGGCTCCGCAATATGCTTGTTTCAAACAAGCATATTATTGTGATCTACTGCTAAATTATGAACCATCGAGATCTCTCAGGTCTTCAGGGACTGGTCAGCTTTCTGTCCCCAGAGTCAGAACTAAACATGGTAAAGCAGCGTTCAGTTATTATGCTCCAAATATCTGGAACAAACTCCCAGAAACCTGCAGGTCCGCTGCAACTCTGACTACTTTTAAATCCAGGCTGAAGACTTTTCTTTTTGTCGCTGCTTTTAATTGAACTATTCATATCTTAGACTGCACTGTAACTTTTATCCATGTATTTTTTCTTTTAATGTTTATCCATGTATTTCTTCTTTTAATGTTTATTTTATTAGCTTTTCTTTTTAATGACTGATTTTAAATGCCATTTTCTTAATGTCTTTCATTTTTTGTAAAGCACTTTGAATTGCCTTGTGTTGAAAAGTCCTATATAAATAAACTTTCCTTGCCTTGCCTTGTTATTCTTGACACCGCAAACCCATTGGTTTACTAAAAGTTCAATGATTTATTTTACATGTTTTTATGACAGCTGACCAGAAAGTTTGGCATGGGAAGCACTTCAGTTTGTTAGCCACAAAACTAAAGATGTGCCAACTTACTGTTGGTAGCAGTAAATAAACAAAACAATCACAGAAAAACAAACAACTAAAACTCATGGGACCCAAGAAGACCCAGTCGGCTGAGGAGGTCGACGAGATCAAAAAGTCGCTCGACTTTCTAGCCGGAGAAATCTCTGCTGTCAGGCTACAACAGAAGGGCATCCTGGACTTGGTTGAGGAGGTTAAAATACTATGGATTCAGAACGCGGAAAAAGACAAGCGTCTGGAATACCTGGAAAACAGGGTGGACGACTTGGAGCAGTACACCCGGATAAACAACGTGATCATCACCGGGCTCAAAGTAAAGCCCCGGTCGTATGCCCGGGCTGTGGGCGCTGACGCCGGGGGGGAGCCCGGGGACCTGGATGCTAGCTCCACGGAGCAACAGATGGCTGCTTTCCTACAGTCCAAGGGGATAGAACTGGATAGCAATAACATCGTGGCATCTCACCCGCTACCCAGGCGGAAGGACAGCGACAATCCGGCTATCATACTGAGGTTTGTGAACAGAAAACACAAGACCATTCTGCTAAAACAGGGAAGAAAGCTGAAAGGATCAGATGTCTATATGAATGATAATTTAACTAAGCACAACGCTGACATAGCTAGAAAAGCGCGCTACCTAAAGAAACAGAGAAAAATTCAAAACACTTGGACTTCAAACTGTAAAATATTTATTAAACTAAATGGAACACCAGAGGAAGCAAAAGTGCTGGCCATCAGGAACGTCATGAATTTGGACAGATACCAGTGATCATCATCATACACCGGACTGTGAGGTAACACACACACACAAAGCCATGGCGCACACTGACGACACCTGCTCATATACATCTGAAGTCAATAGTGACATAACTCAGAGGATAAAGGATAATGATCAATTGGAACTAACTTGGAACTTTTCCAAATCTATCAGTAAACAAGTAGAATTTTTAGCCTTAAATATTGAAGTGGCAAAGGGTCAACAGGTCATGGTGGTGGGCTGTTACAGACCCCCCTCAGCTGTCAAGGACTCCTTGTCTTCATTGGCACATTTTTTATCTCAACTAGACTACAAGGGAATAGTGCTATTTGGTGATTTTAACTGGGACTGGTTAACTACAGTATCCGAGGATTTTAAAAACCTTTGTATCTCAGTCAATCTTACTCAGATTGTTGACAGTCCTACTCGCCCTAACATTAAGTTCCCAAATAAATCCTCCTTAATTGATCTCATCTTAATTAATGTTCCCCATAAATGCTCATCTGTGGGAGTATTTGCAAATGATGTGAGTAACCACTGTGCTGTAGCCACAATTAGGGACACAAAAGTCCAAATGGGTAAACCTCGCATTATCAGTAAGAGACAGTGCTACGGGCCGGCCCTGAGTTCATATCATAGGTTCATATGCAACTTGCAAATATATTTCTCTCTGCTCCACAAAACATTTTGTGGAGCAGGGTTTTGTTCATGATCTGTTTGGTTTTGATTGGGAAATAATTGAGCTGTATGATGATGTTGAAACTGCATGGTCTTATTTTTATCTTGGTTTTATGGAAATTATAGATAGACATGCACCTCTGCGTACATTTAGAGTGAAGGGACGAGACAATCCTTGGTTTTCTGCTGAACTGTCCAGTCTCCTGCATGAGAGAAACAAGGCCTGGGCAAAGGCTAGGAAATCAGGCTCAGAGGTAGAATGGCTGCGTTTTAGGCAGCTAAGAAATAGCTTCACATCACAAGTAAAAAGTGCTAAGTCTAAGTATTATCTGTCAGTTACCACAAAGAACCTGAATAATCCTGGAACATTTTGGAAAGCCATAAAATCGATATCCACCGGTGAAATCCGTAATGAGCTACCTCCGTGCCTTACCACAGCATATGGCTCTATATCGGACAGGGCTTCTATGTTAAATTGTTTTAATGACCGGTTTGTGTCCTGTGGCTCTCTGTTTGATTCTGTCACTAACTCTGCTTCTGTGAACACCCCAATTTGTGACTCTGAACAATGTGGTCTGGAAAACCCTTTTAGTTTTACCCCTTTTACTGTTGATGTTGTTCGTGAAGCCTTAACCAAATTAGATCCTAAGAAACCGGCTGGCCCGGACAACGTAGAACCTTTCTTTTTAAAGATAGCTGCAGATGTTATTGCTCCTCCTCTCACTACTCTTTTTAACCACCCTCAGCAGAAATGCAATTCCAAAATGTGGAAGTCAGCTTATGTCCTGCCTTTACTAAAAGGAGGGGCGGCCACCTTATTAAATAATGATATGCCAATCTCTAAATTGTCAGTTCTGGCTAAGGTTCTTGAACGCCTAGTGAGTGAACAGGTAAAGGTGTTTTTATGTACAAATGACATCCTGTCTAAACATTAGTCAGGCTTCAGAAAGCAGCACAGCACCATCACTGCGACAATGAAAGTGGTGAATGATATGGCGAGTTTTTTAGACAATAAGCAGAGTTGTGCAGCTCTATTTGTTGACTTGTCCAAAGCGTTTGATACCGTCGATCATCGCATCTTAAAGCAGAGGCTACTCAGTATTGGCATATCCAGCCATGCAGTGGGGTGGTTTGTGAACTACCTCTCTGAAAGGTCCCAATGTGTTCACTTCGATGGGCTGTCTTTTGAGTGGTTAAACATTACTAATGGTGTACCACAAGGTTCTGTTTTAGGTCCGCTATTATTCTCCATCTATATCAATAGTTTAGGTGAAAATGTCGATGGTGCAACCTTATATTTTTATGCGGACGATACCGTGATGTACTGTGCAGGTCCCTCCATTAAGGAGGCTGTTGTTGAATTACAAGCTGTTTTTAACATTATTCAGACTCAGCTCTCTGAGCTTAAGCTTCTTTTAAATGTTGATAAAACCAAGGTAATGCTCTTTTCAAAAGCTAAAAAGACACCAGAGCCTGTTTTAGATATTGTAACTACGCAAGGAATAAAACTTGAAGTGGTTACCTGTTACAAATACCTTGGTATCTGGCTTGATGATTGTCTCTCTTTTAAACTTCAGGTCAATAACCTGCTTAAAAAGCTGAGGGTTAGGCTAGGTTTATTTTACAGTAACAAGTCCTGTTTCTCACTTGAGGCCAGGAAAAGGCTCGTCACTGTGACCTTTTTACCTGTGCTGGACTATGGTGATTTGATGTATATGAATGCATTTGCCCATTACCTAATCAAGTTAGATGCCGCGTATCACAGCGCACTGAGATTTGTGACAAACTGCAAAGTATTAACCCATCACTGTACCCTGTATGCAAGGGCTGGTTTGCCTTCTCTAACTGTACGGAGGCTCAGTCACTGGTACATTTTTATATACAAAGCCATGTTAGGGAAACTTCCATCCTACATCTGCTCCCTGATCTCACGGCGAATTGTAAGTGGCTACTGCCTGAGATCGCATGCTGTGGTTTTATTAAATGTGCCAACTGCTAGGACTGTCTTTGGGAAGATAGCTTTTAGATGCGCAGCTCCGCTGTCTTGGAACAGTCTGCAAAAGGAATGGAAGCTGAGCAATTTGGTTCCACTAAATGTTTTTAAAGCAAGGATAGATGCTATCCAATCGGAAACTGTTGGAACCTGTAAATGTTACTAGCTATGTAAACTGTCGTCGCTGTAAATAGGCTGTATGATGTCCTTTTTGTTTTTCTGTTATGTTTATATGTATTCATGTGGAATAGGTCAGCAGGTCACCCTTGAAAAAGAGATCAATGATCTCAATGGGATTCACCTGCATAAATAAAGGTTTGAAATTCAATGAAAAAACATTTGAGTACACTGATCACAAGCTACATGACTTGGAACATGAAACTGATCCGGACAATAACTTTTTTCGTCAACAACAACATCTGCTAATACTACACTGATGAACCAGAACCAGAACATCGAATCAAATGGCAAATTATCAATCATCCATTTTAATAGCAGAAGCCTGTATGCAAACTTTAACAACATCAGAGAATATTTACATACATTTCTAATCCATTCAACATAATTGCTATTTCTGAAACATGGATCAACAACGAAAAGGAAATAGACTTTGAGCTGGATGGATATGAGCTCAGATACAAAAATAGATCAAACTAGAGAATGCAATTCCTGAACAAATTGCGAGAGGGAATGCTTTATGCTGAAAAGCTGACGCTAAATTGCTATGCTGAAATGTAATGTGTAAGAAGAAAGTGAAGAATTTAGATTAAAATGATACATGAACACTGGGGGCTTGAATGTGTGATGAGAGAAGAAAAGAAAGTAAAAAGGCTTGGAAAATCAGCAGAATATTTGAACTGCAAACGTCTGAACTAACTTGATGGTGAATGATCTGTCGCCATGGCAACGGCATTTGATGACACCCCATAATACGCTTAGATGCGTTGATGGCTGCATCGTTACCAAACCTGTGAAGTTTTGGGGCGTTTGGAACATTTTCACTGAAGTTATGAGAAAGCCGTGTTTAATGGCGAGCATTGTGTTGCCATGGCAACGGCATTTGAAGAAACCTAAAAACTGTCCCGTAGATGTCTTCACGGCTGGACTGTTAGCACACTGCTATGTCAAGGAAGTTGAGTATCTGAAGTGTAATTTTTGTGTACTTTCAGGTTAATAATGTGGCCTTTTTGCAGTGGCGAACCGTGTCTATCACAACTGGACCTTCTGTAGACACACACACGAATTATGGGATGTATCTCTAGAATTATGAAAGTTATGAATGAGAAAAATAATAGCCATTGATTTCCGACCGAGCTGAACGTTTTGATGTTTGAACGGAGTTTCTGCGATGTTCAATGCGGGAAAAGAAGAGGGCCAAAATCCCGGCGGAATAATAATAATAAACTTTTTGTGCGTAGAATAACATATAGTGGGAATGCTGTATTAGCATTCCCACTAAATAAGGGAGGAGGAGTTGCCATCTATGTGGATACAACTCTGCACTTTAGTGTGGTGGACAGTATGACAACTGTGGTTGACAACCTATTAGAAAGTATAACAATTGAAATCTGCAAGGAAAAAAATGTCATTAGCTGTATATATACAGTGGGGCAAAAAAGTATTTAGTCAGCCACCAATCGTGCATGTTCTCCCACTTAAAAAGATAAGAGAGGCCTGTAATTTTCATCCTAGGTACACTTCAACTATGAGAGACAGAATGGGGGGAAAGAATCCAGGAAATCACATTGTAGGATTTTTAATGAATTAATTGGTAAATTCCTCCGTAAAATAAGTATTTGGTCATCTACAAACAAACACGATTTCTGGCTCTCACAAACCTGTAACTTCTTCTTTAAGAGCCTCCTCTGTCCTCCACTTGTTAACTGTATTAATGGCACCTGTTTGAACTCGTTATCAGTATAAAAGACACCTGTCCACAACCTCAAACAGTCACACTCCAAACTCCACTATGGCCAAGACCAAAGAGCTGTAAAAGGACACCAGAAACACAATTGTAGACCTGCACCAGGCTGGGAAGACTGAATCTGCAATAGGTAAGCAGCTTGGTGTGAAGAAATCAACTATGGGAGCAATTATTAGAAAATGGAAGACATACAAGACCACTCATAATCTCCCTCGATCTGGGGTTCCACGCAAGATCTCACCCCGTGGGGTCAAAATGATCACAAGAACAGTGAGCAAAAATCCCAGAACCACACGGGGGGACCTAGTCAATGACCTGCAGAGAGCTGGGACCAAAGTAACAAAGGCTACCATCAGTAACACACTAAGCCGCCAGGGACTCAAATCCTGCAGTGACAGATGTGTCCCCCTGCTTAAGCCAGTGCTTGTCCATGCCCGTCTGAAGTTTGCTAGAGAGCATTTAGATTATCCAGAAGAGGATTGGGAGAATGTCATATGGTCAGATGAAACCAAAATAGAACTTTTTGATAAAAACTCAACTAGAAGGAGAAAGAATGCTGAATTGAATCCAAAGAACACCATACCTATTGTGAAACATGGGGGTGGAAACATGGGGGTGGAAACATCATGCTTTGGGCCTGCTCCGTTTCTGCAAAGGGACCAGGACGACTGATCCGTGTAAAGGAAAGAATGAATGGGGCCAAGTATCGTGAGATTTTGAGTGACAACCTCCTTCCATCAGCAAGGGCATTGAAGATGAAACGTGGCTGGGTCTTTCAGCATGACAATGATCCCAAACACACCGCCCGGGCAACGAAGGAGTGGCTTCGTAAGAAGCATTTCAAGGTCCTGGAGTGGCCTAGCCAGTCTCCAGATCTCAACCCCATAGAAAATCTTTGGAGGGAGTTGAAAGTCTGTGTTGCCCAGCGACAGCCCCAAAACATCACTGCTCTAGAGGAGATCTGCATAAAGGAATTGGCCAAAATACCAGCAACAGTGTGTGAAAACCTTGTGAAGACTGACAGAAAACGTTTGACCTCTGTCATTGCCAACAAAGGGTATATAACAAAGTATTGAGATGAACTTTTGTTATTGACCAAATACTTATTTTCCACCATAATTTGCAAATCAATTCTTTAAAAATCAGACAATGTGATTTTCTGGATTTTTTCTTTCTCATTTTGTCTCTCATAGTTGAGGTATACCTAGGATGAAAATTACAGGCCTCTCTCATCTTTTTAAGTGAGAGAACTTGCACAATTGGTGGCTGACTAAATACTTTTTTGCAAAAAGACGATTATAAGGAATTAATAGATAAAAACAAAAGCAATATTAAAGGAATATGGGATATACTTAACAGTATTGTAAGAAATAAGTCTAAACAGAAAGGATATCCTGAGTATTGTACTGATAACTATAACTAAAAGTGTAATGTAAATAATGTAGCTAACAACTTGAATCAATTCTTTGTGAATGTTTGGCGGGAAAAATCCCTGATCCAGGGACAACTGGGGAACATCAAGACGATGTTTTGGAGAGAAATCCCTGCTCAATGTTCATTAAACCAGTTGATGAAAGAGAGATATTAAATATTGTTCAAAAATGTAAAAATAAAAAGTCTACTGATTATAATGACATTGATATGACATTAGTAAAAATGGTCATTGGGGGGATTTCTAAACCATTAATGTACATCTGTAACCTGTCATTCCAAACCGGTACTTGTCCAAACAAAATGAAAATAGCTAAAGTCATACCTGTATACACAACTGGGAACAAGCATCACTTCATGAACTACAGGCCTATCTCTTTACTTCCCCAATTCTCAAAAATACTAGAAAAGGTATTTAATAACAGACTGGACGCATTCATAGAAAAGCACAAATTAATCACGGACAGTCAATACGGATTCAGATCAAACAGATCAACAACACTGGCAATTATCGAATCAATTGAGGATATCACAGATGCCCTTGAACACAACAAATATGCAGTAGGGATTTTTATAGATATTAAAAAAGCTTTTGACACAATCAACCATTTTATTTTATTTATTTATAGAAGGACCATGCATACAAAAACATTAATCTCAGCAAAGAGAAGAGATGCAATATGCCAGATTATAGCTAATAGCTAATTTCCATCTGTGGTCCTCAGACAAGTTCATAACAATCAATAAACAAATAATAACATTGCATGATCTCTATCAGTCAAACCATTTTAAAACCTGATTTAAGTACAGCTCATTAAATTAATACATAGTACACTTGAAATACACTTACATGATCTCGGTCACTCAAATAATTACAAAGCCTGATTTAAATTTAGGTTACGAACATAACACTTAGTACACTTCAAATACACTTAAATAAAATATCTAAGATATAGTATGACAATACAGTTCAAATAAATATAAAATAAAAATAAAAAAACTCAGATTACAGTGTAATTAATGTTGGCATGACTGGTTGCTTAATATCATTTTTTTGCACCATAGGAAAACGAGTTAAAATCAGTACAGGTTTTAAGTTCAACTGGAAGAGTATTCCAGTGCTTGATGGCCGTAAACGAAAATGCTGATCGTCCAAAGGCAGTGCGCCTCAGAGGGATGGTTAGATCTGCATTTGATGAAGATCTGGAGTTTCTGCAACTCTGCTCACGGCGAAACCGAAAAAAGCCCCTCAACGGTGGTGTTGTAGAATTGTGAATGATTCTGAATACCAATCGAACTCGGGAAAGTAGAACAAGACTATCAAAACTGAACGGTTTGTATTTGGACAGTATATTGCAATGATGGTGTTTTAATGACTTTCTATCCATAACTTTTAAGGCTTGTTTATAAAGAACCTCAAGTGGTCTCTTAGTTGCTTGGGACCAGCAGGTTATACAGTAGTGAAAATGTGATAGTATCATGGCATGCAAAAAGGTTTTCGATGCTTCTATAGTTAATGAGTTCCTAATATGTTTAAATTTGAAAATGTTATATTTCAGCTTTCTAGTCATGCTTCTAATATGGCTTTCAAAAGTCAAATTGGCATCCAAGATCACTCCCAAGTATTTGACCTCATTGACGTTTTCAATTATTTTACCATTCACACGAAGCTGTGGATGCGTGGTTGTTTTTTTCTTATTCGTGAAATACATTGTCACTGTTTTGTTAGTGTTTAAAGTAAGACACGAGTCATTTAACCATTGAGCAACTTTGTGCAGCGTCGACGAGATTTTGGAGGCAACCTGTTCAGCATCTTTCCCATGAGTGTAAACCACTGTGTCGTCAGCATACATCTGGATGTCCACATCCTCACAAACAGATGGGAGATCATTAATATATATGCTGAACAACAGCGGTCCAAGAATTGAGCCTTGTGGCACTCCGATTGAGCATGGCTTAGTTTCTGACAGTTTATCATTTATACGGACACATTGAGAACGACCAGCTAAATAAGACCTGACCCATTGTATTGTGCTAACTGACAGGTCGAAATTGTTGAGTTTTGATAAAAGTTTGGTATGGTTTACTGTGTCAAATGCTTTTCGCAGGTCAAGGAACACTGCTCCAACTATCTCTCCTTTGTCTAACTTAGCCTTGATTCCTTCCACTAAATAGCAGCATGCAGTCTCAGTAGAATAATTGGTCCTAAAACCAAACTGCATAGGATGGAGTAGGTTGTTGTAGCTTAGGTGTAACACCAGCTGCTCCGCAACTACTTTTTCAACTACTTTGGACACAACAGGTAGAATACTGATGGGTCTATAGTTGCCTACTTCTTTCTTGTCGCCACATTTAAAAATTGGTGTTACAATAGCAGTTTTAAGAGCTGATGGAAATGTATTATCTTTTATTGATTGATTTGTAATATAGGTGATGGAGCTAGCTAAGTCCTTTTTATGTTTTTTCATAAATACTGTGTCTAGTCCCCAGTGACCTTTAGCCTTAGAATTTGATAAGGTGGAAATTATATTGTACAGTTGAGTTTGAGCACTTTTGTATTGTCAGCTAATGCAAGAAGCGGTTCTGTTACATTGAAACTGTGGGCCAATTCTGAAACAGACTCAATAAAGAAAGTATTAAAATGGTTGGCCACGACTAGGCTATCCTGTTGTAGGGTTCCGTTTATCATAAGCTCAGTATTATAATTTTTTGAGAGATCTTTTGAAAATAAGTTTGTCAATGGTTTTCCATAGTTTTTGAGAATTCCCCTTTGCCTGTCGAATAGTATCTAAAAAGTAATTTGCCCTTGCCTTTCTTAATTGAACTGTAACTTTATTTCTAAGACTTTTGTATATTAAGCGATCTGTTTCTAGTCCTGATTTTAAAGATTTCTTTAGAGCTACATCCCTTTTTTTCATTAATACCCCGAGCAGTGTTAAACCATGGTAACAGTTGTTTGCCAATACGCTTTTGAGGCATTGTTTTTGTATATTTAGCTACGGTTTGTTTTAAGGTATGTTTCAAATTATCACAGGCCCCCTCACAATTTTCACCATATGTCAAATCAAACCAGTCAGTTTGCGTTATTTCATTCGCTTTGGGATGTACGAGATATATTTTGTACCCTTTGTTATATTGTGATTTTTGTAACGAAGCTTGGATAGCTTCCTGGCAACTAGAGTAAGGTTATGATCGGACATGCCAGTAACAAGATTGTATGTTTTTGAGACGCGATCCTCTTTGTTCGTTCAAATTAAATCCAACAATGTTTGTGAAGATTTAGTCATTCTTGTTGCATTTTTAATTAATTGACTCATTTGAAATCTATCACTAATATCCTTTAATTTCTTCCTGCTTTTTTTGTCTAACCAGTTAATATTAAAATCACCCATTAAGATTGTTTCTTTACCATTACACTGTTTGAGAATACTAGTTAAATTATCATAAAAAACACTCTTTGCTGTAGGTGGTCGATATACAACAATTACATTAAAACACATTTCCTGAGATAGTGAGATAGTTATTCCCACACATTCAGTGGTATCACAGGATAATTCGATTTGTTTACTTTGCAGGCTTTTCTTAACATAAATCATAACACCCCCTCCCTTACCTTGATTACAGTCTAGTCTATAAATGTTATATCCTGGGATATTAACAATATCCGACGGAATTGAAGGGTGTAGCCAGGTTTCAGAAAGGCATAAATAATCAAGGTTTGAGTTCGTTAATAATTGCTCCAGTTGTTCCATTTTTGACGTCATGCTTCTGATATTTAAGTGTCCACCAAAAATGCCCTTAGGTTTGACATTTGAGTCCCATAACACCTTTGCATGATTTACAGTTTGAAACATTTTGGTGTCATGTTGTTTTGTCTTCACATCGCTGCAAATAGTGCGCTGAAAGTTAGAGTGTTGTTTGCCACTGGGTGCGTAAGATGATCGTTCAGAAGTGGTGACAGAGTTACCTTGTTGAATTGTATCATAAAGCTCCCCTTGGACTCGAGGAACAGGCACCGGTGTGTCGTTGATAAGAGGCCTGGGTCCGCAGGTCAGATGCGGGGTCTCTCCGGACAACGCACAGCTCTGCGTGATGGAAGGGTCGACAATCACAGCCGCAGCTCCACAACCGCAAGACGCCACCCCGGTCATCAGATGTGGTGTCTCTCCGGACAACTTACAGCTCTGTGCGGCTCGGGTCCAGCCGATCGAAGGGTCACCAATCACAGCCGCAGCTCCACAACCGTATGACGCCACCCCGGTCATCGCCACGGAAACCGAGCGAGGAACAAAATGCTTCGCGCCCGCCACTTGTTCACAGTGTATGAACGAAAGTGGAGCACCGTCGGTATGCGTCTGCTGAACATGACCAGGGCCCGGGTTTAGATGTATATCCCCGCTCAGAATCAGCATGACGCAGCAAAATCCAGCGAACCCTCCGTTTCCAGACATCAAGGTCCTGTTTCTATTGTGACCCAACTTGGGAAACTGAGCCACAGCCTGCCCGCTTTTGAGAATTGTGGAGTATATAATATATTGGCTCCATGAGTCGAGGAAGCCAGGCGGCTTCCCTGCACTCTCAGCACAGCATACCGAGCGCACAGAGGCCGCAAACCAGGCGCTACACATAGGTAAGAGAGCAATCATCAGTATGTTTGTTATTGGAGGTCCAATATACATCGGATCACATTTCCTTCTTACACCAGCCGACTGTGATGATTTGTGTATTCCTGCTTTACTTGGTCGATGGTCGTGATGTTTCCTAGTGTGTTTTGTTTGGAAAGGTGGAAGAACAGCACCTGCCAGGCTGTGATACACATCCGCCATTTTTTTTTTTAGATTGCCCAACCATGACATCCTAGTATATAAATTAGAAAGGTGTGGTATCAGGGGTTTAGCTTTAGACTGGATTAAAAGCTATTTAAGCAATAGACGGAGCAAAAGATGGGAAATTACTGTTCTTCATGTTTGGACATTGCTTGTGGTGTCCCCCAGGGGTCAGTGTTGGGTCCTAAATTGTTTATACTGTACATCAATGACATTTGTAGAGTATCCAATGTACTGAGGCTAGTTTTGTTTGCTGATGATACAAATATATTCTGTTCTGGGAAGAATTTAGAACAGCTAGTGGAGAACTTAGAAAATGAAATCCACAAATTAAAAACATGGTTCATTCATCATTAAACTTGAGTAAAACTAAATGAATGCTGTTCGGTAAACATAGAACAAAAAGACAAGTGCAAATACAAATAGATGGGGTTGAAATTGAAAGAGTCCATGAAATTACATTTCTTGGGGTAATAATAGATGACACAATAAGTTGGAAATTACACATAAAACATGTACAATCAAAGCTGTCAAGAAGCATTTCCATACTAAACAAAATAAAACAAGTTCTAGATCAGAAATCACTACTGTTCACTAGTCTTACCATATCTGACTTACTGTGCTGAAATATGGGGCAATAACTACATGCAGTATCTATTCTACAAAAAAAATGCCATACGAATCATTCACAATGCCAAATACCTTGATCACACTAACAAATGATTCCTGCAGTCAAAATTGTTAAAATGCACAGACCTGGTAGAATTCCAAATGGCACACATCATGTTTAAGGCTAATCATATCATTTTACCAGGAACCATCCAAAAAGTATTCACTCGAGTGAGGGGATTTAGTTCAAGGAGACCATTTCAATTCAAAATGCATAGGGTCCGTACAACCAGAAGAACATTTAGTATCTCAGCCTGTGGAGTGAGACTATGGAACAGTGTGAATGTGGAGCTAAAGCGATGTCCAGACATTAACCAGTTCAAGAGGAAATACAGAGAAATTATTTTCTCGAGGTACAGGGATGGGAAAGGTGTTTGACTATGTGAATATATATATGTGTATATGTGTGAGTATGTAGGTGTGTATATGTATGTGTGCATATATGTATATCAGTGTATGTATGTGTATGTATGTGTATGTATATGTGTATATACACTGAACAAAAATATAAATGCAACACTTTTGTTTTTGCTCCCATTTTTCATGAGATGAACTCAAAGATCTAAAACATTTTCTATATACACGAAATAACTATTTCTCTCAGATATTGTTCACAAATCTGAAAAAATCTGTGATAGTGAGCACTTCTCCTTTGCCTAGATAATCCATCACACCTCACAGGTGTTACGGTGTGTGTGGGAAGTAGGACCCAAATGCAGATTATAGTGACAAAAATGACTCCTTTATTTCAAGGCTACATAATCACAAAGACAGAACAGAACACTCACCGCAGACCAGGTCATGACACAAGACGAACCGACAAAGACAGACAGAAAAACCAGAACTTAAATACACACAAGACTAATCACACAAACAAGACACAGGTGAGGAGGGAGGAGAAAACACAGGAACACCAGGTGAACACAATCGGGTAAATTAGACACACCAGGGAAACTGACAGGGAATCACAGACATATTACAACAGGCAGGAAACGGGGGGTGAACACTTTACAAAATAAAACAGGAAACTAAAGACAGAAACAGACAGACAAAACACAACACGGACAGATCGTGACAACAGGTGTGGCATAGCAAGATGCTGATTAGACAGCATGATTATTGCACAGGTGTGCCTTAGGCTGGCCACAATAAAAGGCCACTCTGAAACGTGTATTTTTATCACACAGCACAATGCCACAGATGTCGCAAGTTTTGAGGGAGCGTGCAATTGGCATGCTGACAGCAGGAATGTCCACCAGAGCTGTTGCCCTTGAATAGAATGTTCATTTCTCTACCATAAGCCGTCTCCGAAGGCGTTTCAGAGAATTTGGCAGTACATCCAACCGGCCTCACAACCGCAGACCACGTGTAACCACACCAGCCCAGGACCTCCACATCCAGCATGTTCACCTCCAAGATCGTCTGAGACCAGCCACTCGGACAGCTGCTGCAACAATCGGTTTGCATAACCAAAGAATTTCTGCACAAACTGTCAGAAACCGTCTCAGGGAAGCTCATCTGCATGCTCGTCGTCCTCATCGGGGTCTCGACCTGACTGCGGTTCGTCGTCGTAACCGACTTGAGTGGGCAAATGCTCACATTCGATGGCGTCTGGCACGTTGGAGAGGTGTTCTCTTCACGGATGAATCCCGGTTTTCACTGTTCAGGGCAGATGGCAGACAGCGTGTGTGGCGTCGTGTGGGTGAGCGGTTTTCTGATGTCAATGTTCTGAATCGAGTGGCCCATGGTGGTGGTGGGGTTATGGTATGGGCAGGCGTATGTTATGGACGACGAACACAGGTGCATTTTATTAATGGCATTGTGAACGCACAGAGATACCGTGACGAGATCCTGAGGCCCATTGTTGTGCCATTCATCCACGACCATCACCTCATGTTGCAGCATGATAATGCACGGCCCCATGTTGCAAGGATCTGTACACAATTCCTGGAGGCTGAAAACATCCCAGTTCTTGCATGGCCAGCATACTCACCGGACATGTCACCCATTGAGCATGTTTGGGATGCTCTGGATCGGCGTATACGACAGCATGTTCCAGTTCCTGCCAATATCCAGCAACTTGGCACAGCCATTGAAGAGGAGTGGACCAACATTCCACAGGCCACAATCAACAACCTGGTCAACTCTATGCCAAGGAGATGTGTTGCACTGCGTGAGGCAAATGGTGGTCACACCAGATACTGACTGGTTTTCGGACCCCCCCAGACCCCCCCAATAAAGCAAAACTGCACGTTTCAGAGTGGCCTTTTATTGTGGCCAGCCTAAGGCACACCTGTGCAATAATCATGCTGTCTAATCAGCATCTTGATATGCCACACCTGTGAGGTGGGATGGATTATCTCGGCAAAGGAGATGTGCTCACTATCACAGATGTGTGTATGTCAATCAACAGGTAAAGCAGATTAATAATACTAATAATATCAATACTAATACATAAAAATGTTAATTATTGCAGATTATAAATAAATCATTTAGGAACAAGGGGGAGAGATTAAATAAATTATACTTCTTCTCACTCCTTTTCGAACATTAAATGTGGCACTGTTTATGTTGCTAATGCTGTTGTTGTTGTTGTTGTTGTTGTTGTTGTTGTTGTTGTAAATGTCATTTTTTGTTTCTGATTTCTTTTACATGACTATGCACTGCAACATTTGTGTTGTAATTATTTATTTTACTTGTTCGAAATAAATGTATCAATCAATCAAAGAAGCTGGACAGATTTACATATTTACTCAGAAAATGGACATGAATGGGTCAGCAAAAATGTGTAGCAGACACAAAGCCTCTTTATCCATTAGTTGTGTGTGTCCACCTGATGAATATAATCTCAGAAGTCACTGTAGCGGCAATAACTCCCTATGAGTTAGCTGCTGAAAGGCTAAATAGTGCTCTTTGCTGTGACACGTTCCATGTAAGAGTCCGTAGTGTTGTAGTCCATGGTGTTTGATAAAACGAAAACAAACAATATACAACTCCAGACCTGACGGTCAACAGAAAGTATCAGCGCCATTCACCCTCTTCCTACATCATATTCTCCAAACCGGCATCCAATAGGTGACTAAATACCAATAAACCACACCCCCGTGACCATTGGCGGAAGTGATAAACAATAAGAATTAAACGTGATGCAAACAGAAATGAAGATAAAAATAGAAGTAATAAGTAAGGCAAAACAAGCATTATGGCTCCTACATTCCGGCCCCTAATTATTATATAGCTATTTATAATAATTATTCAAAACAAATTACAATAAAACACTGTATATTCTAATGATATGCAGATCATCATTTTTTAAATCCAGTATTCATATATCAGTATACAAGCAATCAAGTATGCTGTGTGTAGTATTGTGAGTGCAGGGGGCAAAAATAGTCACTGTATGCATGGGGCAAGGAGCAAGGTGAAAAATGGAAAATTATTTAGACATGGCAGACGTTTCTCTGCCTCATGAAAAAGGCGTACTTGGCTGAGGGGTATGTTCAGAAAGCCACTATTTGTCTTCATCTGAATCCCAAGTACAAGTCCTTTTTTCCTTGTCCTTTTTCAATCTAATGTGATTGGTCCTTCCAATAGTTTGGCAGATTTTAAGCCTGGATCCCGGACCCGCTGATTTTCCTTGGAAAGTCTCTGGATGTCTCTCCAACCTTCAGGATAGTGCATCTTAAATTGATGTTTCCACAGCATATCCAATTTCACTACAGATGTCCTGCTAGAACCCATCACTGACTCTCTGAGTTTGCAGTCCTCTTCACCGGCCCCAGTAAGGCCACTTGTATGCAAAGAGGCTGGTTCTTTTCTGTACATCTTAGTTTCCTTTGTTTCTATGTTGTATTTAATTTTTCCAGCTTTCATGGTTGCAAATTTGCTTTCTACTGGATGAGGTTGTGACTCGAGTGTTATGGTAGATGTGATGATTTCAGTGTCAGCTCTGTCCTTGGTTGTTATTGTTGATGTTTTAGATTAGCTACACTGTGCTCTGGAATGATTGGTGCAGATGCATATATAACGTGTGGCTGGAGTACAAAAGGATCTGCTTTGATATGAAGGGTTTTCTTTTCCATAAGTCCGTTTCCAAAATATGACTGCTTGCCATCAGATCCTGTAGTAGAGCTACTCGGAACACTGGATTTCTTTGATGCAGCAAAAACCTTCATTTTGGCCATGGTGGCAGTGATGTCTCCTTCTAGGTCCAGTTGTTCTTTTCTTCTCCTCAGCTCATGTTCCTGTTTTTCCAAAGCATGTTCCTGGTTTTCCAAAGCATGTTTCTTTTGAAGTAGATTTTGTAAAACCATCAGGGCGGCCACTTCCGCCTGAGCTTTCATATAAGCAGATGCAATTCTTGATAGGCCTACTCTGGATCTTGAGCCATGAAAAGTCAATGTGCTAGTTCTGTTTCCAATATTTAACACACTGTCCACTCCATCCTCATTTTCGTTGTTATCACTTTTAGCATGTTGCAATATGCACACAACAGTATTCACAAATATCAATCTTGTCACAGACGTGGTGCCTGATCAGTGATCACAGATGTGCACGTTACAAACAATTCCCGAATTCCAAACCTTCGCCGATATCGGCATAACCAGCACGCACAAAACAGGCCAAATAACAGTCCCCAATGGACTCAGCAATCTTTTGGTGGTTTTAAGATAAGACTTTAACCCCCCTTTATCCTCTCCCATCCCATGATCTGTCTCTGATGTTTGAGTGTGTATGAATCATTGTGAAATGTGTTCTGCCGTATTGTGGCATTATAACATATTGCAGAAACACTGATTATCATTACAGGGGGTTTTACAGGTCACTGCCATGTGAGGAACCCTAACACGGATATATGCCTGAATAAATCAGTGGATGGATAAATGAATCAAGAAATGTGAAATTAATGAATATCAGGATATTGAAAGGTCCAGTGACACCTGCTGCAACAACACATTTAACTTTAACATCACGAACCCCCAATTTATGTTATGCCCAGGTCTAGGGGAACCTAGGCGAAGCACAAAATTCGCACACCCAAGAACATGGACACCGAGTCAGAGAATGCCGTTTGGTAAATTTAATTACCAAAGAATTATTTACAAACAGGAGTAACAAAACCAAAAAAACAAACAAACCTTTAAACACAAAATCTTACCTAACCGAGAAAATAAATATACAGGCTTCTTACCTACTCTAACCTAAACAGGAGAAAACGATCAATCCAAAAGGGAAAAAGAAAAGAAGGGTTTGCACTCCTGAGAATATAAATCCGTCTTACAAAGACAGGTAATGTGAAAATAGCTCACAGCCAGCGGAGAAGGACAAAATGATATCAAAGTGTGAACACAGCACCACAGAACAACATATCTAAACAAGCGCCACATTGGGACTAGGAGAAGTTGAGTCAGAGAGAGCGGCCGAGGAACTGCACGGCTGCAGCTTAATATGCTCCCGTCTCCTCAGGTGGACCAATCAGCATGCAGAAGGTAGCTAATCAGCTAACGGGCACCACCGGCTTGCTCACACACACACACACACACACACACCCCCACACACACACACACACACCCAGGGTCGTAACATCCCTCTTTCATTTCCACATTCACACTTTCTGTGCTCTGCAGCTTTCCATCAGAGACAGTCCTGAGGGAACACAGAAGGCCAACTCATGCTAGTCTCTGTGTCAGGAGGACCATAGGTCAGGACGTAGTGAGGCAGACTGTGACACACTGCCGAACACAGGATAATGGGTGTTCCTGATCCGAGCCGACACCCTACAACAGCTGATGTGCTGTCCAGGCATTGGGTGTCACATCTGAAGCACTTAAAGTCAGAGATAAAGCTGAACTGACCTTTAAAATGCCTTCTACCATTATTGTTGTTGTTCCTCATAAACATGTAATGATCCCTCAGCTCATGTTTAATTGAAAATGCACAAACCCATAGTCTCTCTGTGAACTCATTGCATACAAGGGTGCGTTCACAGACATACACCCCCTCCCCCCCTCAGTACACGTCTCATGGGGGCAGATGATGTTGGTGGTGCCATCCGGTCTCTCCTGACTCTCTGCACATTCCCACTGCACACTGCACTTTTAAGCATAAATCTGTCAGCGTCAGCTTCTAAAAGCCTGTGTGTCTGTGTGTATATTATTTATAACATAAATAATATAAATAAAAACCTATAAAATAATAGAAAAATAGAAACATCATAATGATTAAAAGACCATTTATGTCTCACTAATAAAAAGCTACATCTAAAAATATGTGTATTCAGCTATTGTTTACAAATGTCCGCTTATCTTTTAAGTGGCGATTTAAATGATAAGTGTTACATCAGATTCATCAACATGAGCCACACGCTCCAATTCAACTATTTCTTTGTTCTATGTCTTAACTATTCATTCGACCAATCCATCCTGTGACTTAATTTGACTGAAACCTTAAAACTGAACTAACTGACTGCTAGGGTTAACTTTGATTTAAACATTTGTAGAACACTAAGAGCTTTATTGAGTAGGTGTAACTGTATTAAGGGTTAAACTCATAACTTTATAACTTAGGGTTTAATGTAATTGTAAAACCATTGGGCCAATGAAAAGACAATAACAACTCAGGAGGGAGCCAGTCTCGATTTCCTTTTTAGGGCCACCAGCTGCAGAGATTTAACTAATTAAAGGGACGTGGCCCCACAGCTGTGAGAACTCAGCAATCAGGTGTCCATTTTAGGTAACACTAACCTCCTTTTCCCCTCTCTCTCCAAGTGAGGTTCTTACCCTCATTACCTCTACCCGTCCTACCACCTGTCCTCTGGACCCTATCCCCTCAAACCTCCTTCAGACTATCGCTCCTGATATTCCACCGTTTCTCACCCATTTCATCAACACTTCTCTAACTTCTGGTCACTTTCCAAACAGTCTCAAGGAGGCAAGAGTAAACCCTCTCCTAAAGAAACCCACTCTCAACCCGTCTGATGTTATAAACTACAGGCCTTTCTCTCTCCTCCTGTTCCTGTCTAAAACACTTGAACGCGCTGTCTTTAAAACAACTCTCCTGTTATCTCCATCAGAACAACCTTCTGGATCCCCACCAGTCTGGTTTCAAGGCAGGTCACTCCACAGAAACTGCCCTCCTTGCTGTCACTGAGGAACTGCACACGGCTAAAGCAGCCTCCCTCTCCTCTGTCATCATCCTTTTGGACCTGTCTGCTGCATTCGACACGGTGAACCATCAGATCCTCCTTTGCACTCTCCAAGAACTTGGAGTTTCAGGCTCTGCACTTTCCCTCATCACCTCATACCTCAAAGACCGCACCTACAGGGTTACTTGGAGAGGGTCGGAGTCCGACCCTTGTCACTACAGGGGTCCCTCAGGGCTCTGTTCTTGGTCACTCGGATCAGTCATTAGCCCGCATGGTTTTTCATACCACTGCTACGCTGACGACACCCAATTCATTCTGTCCTTCCCCGCTCAGAGACCCAGGTCGTCGCACGCATCTCTGCTTGTCTAGCTGACATCTCTCAGTGGATGTCTGCTCACCACCTCAAGCTCAACCTCAACCTTGACAAGACTGAACTGCTTTTCCTTCCGGGAAAAGATTGTCCCACTCTTGACCTAACAATCAACATCGGCACCTCTGTTGTTTCCCCGACTCGGACTGCAAGGAATCTGGGTGTGACCCTAGATAACAACCTGTCCTTCACTGCAAACATCGCTGCTACAACCCGCTGCTGCAGATACACGCTCTACAACATCAGGAGGATACGTCCCCAGCTGACCCAGAAAGCGACGCAGGTTCTAGTCCAGACTCTTGTCATCTCACGCCTAGACTACTGCAACTCCCTCCTGGCTGGTCTACCTGCCATCCGACCTCTGCAGCTCATCCAGAATGCAGCGGCTCCTCTGGTCTTCAACTTTCCTAAATTCTCCCACACCACGCCGCTCCTCCGCTCCCTTCACTGGCTTCCGGTAACTGCTAGAATCCACTTCAAGACACTGGTACTTGCGTACCATGCTGCGAATGGATCTGGCCCTTCCTACATCCAGGACATGGTTAAACCGTACACCCCAGCACGTGCACTCCGCTCTGCATCAACCAAACAGCTCGCTGCACCCACACTGCGAGGAGGACCCAAGTTCCCATCAGCAAAAACACGTGGGTTTGCTATCCTGGCTCCAAAATGGTGGAATGAGCTCCCCATTGAAATCAGGACAGCAGATAGCTTACACACCTTCCGGCGCAGACTGAAAACTCATCTCTTTCGACTCCACTTCGAGCGATAGAACTATTAACAAAGCACTTATATACTAAATACTAAAAAATGTTGCTCTATGAAACCTGACGTACTTATATGATTCTGTTTTCTTCAAGTTTGTATCTTGTTGGTCGAACGCACTTATTGTAAGTCGCTTTGGATAAAAGCGTCAGCTAAATGTAATGTAATTACCCTCTGTCTCGATGTAAATGTGTTCCTTATCCTCTCAGCCATTATAAATTAGGTTTATATAATGACAGAGAGTGTAAGGCTCTTTATTATGATATGTTATGCCTCTCTCAATAACATCACTGAATAAATATCTTACTGTACCTCTGAATGATTTGAGTGTATTGCTGTAAGTGCTATGTTGCTGTAATGGTATGGGTGGGAGTAGACACCCATACCCATACAAGGGACTATGCCTACATGGACATACCAGTTTGTTAGCATAGTAGTCATACTAATATAGCACAACAGGTTAATTTTTCTGTGTAGATTGACTTTGTGTCGGATATGTGGGAAATAGAGTCATATATTTTGCTGAAACTAGGCCTGAGAGAAATGGTATATACAAGTTGGACCCGACCAATAAAAATTTGAGTTTTTCATAACATGCACAATGTTCTGCGAGTTCACTGTTTCACCTGCACCACCAACCAATGTGGAAAAAGCTACTTATATCATCACCAACATCTACAATATTACAAGTACACTAGTTTTATCAACCTCTCTGTTTTCCCACAATACAACGCTTCTTTGCCTCCTTCACTGGCTGCCACTGTCCGCCCCAATCCGCTTCAAGACACTGGTACTGGACTACTTGTACTGAAATAGTTTTGAGTATTTCCATTTATTGCTACTTTATGATTCTACTCACATTTCAGAGGCAAATATTGTACTTTTTACCCCACTACATTTATTTGAACACCCAGTTACATTGTACACATAAAACACATGGTATGCTGATATGGTATAATGCAGTACTGAACTAGTCACACTCACAGTATTTTAGGTATCTACATAAGGTCCACAAGGAACAGCTTCAAGACTAAAATGCTCTTACATGAACAGGAGAAAATAATATCATAATAAAAATAATATAATACTGTAAAATTACCATTCTGCAGGAGAAGTACTTTTACTGTTGATACTGTACATGCATGCAGTACATTAAGCTGATAATACTTATGTACTTCATAACATTCTGAAACTGGTCGAGTTGAACGACTGCTTTCACTTTTTGTACTTTTATAGTACATGTATCTGATAAGACTTTTGAACTTACATTTTGAAATTAGGAATTTGCATGTAATGTAGTATTTTAAAACCATATTATTTGTACTTTTAATTGAATGAAGAATCTGAGTAATTCTTTCAAAACTGCCTATAGTATTGTAAAGAGATCTGGTCCTTCCTACATCCAGGACATGGTTAAAACCAACCCACTCTCTTCAGTCTGCGTACAAATGACACGACTTTACACATTTGAAATGTGTGCAATAGATACGCAGAAGTCCGATGCTGCGTGCATACAGATGTAGCGCTTCATTTCAGACGCCTACCCGTGCGGGTCCGTGATCGGCACGGGGTGGGCCCCTGCTGAAAAGGAAACCCCCCCCCGCAGGACTTGAAATGCCCCCTTGATAAATACATTTAATTATAATGAAACCAGCTGCAATGGATCATGGATCCACCAGGGGGAGCCGTGATTAAAAAGCTGCCACACTGGAACTCATGTGAAATAAACAGCTGATCTACAGGTATCTGATATAGCGGATATTTGTTAAGATCCATATGTCACGGATAGGATCATATTCTGTGCTAAATAAGAGACATGTAATCATTTACTAAACATCACCATGTTTTTATTTAACAAAATAATGTTTAATTCACGTTGGCGTAAGTACAAAACCATCGCTATGTTTTTAGATCAGGAAATTCAGCCCGGCTCAAACAAACGATTTTCAATCATCATCCTCACCATCATTAATGTATCATATGTTCGCGAGTTGAAATTAATGCACTAAATTTAATCCACATGAGTTTACAACAACAAAAATAATCGCTTTGTTTTTATATCACATCCGACCGGAGGAAAATGAAACACGCCTCTCACTACCGATCATCCTAATCCCACGGGCAAATAATAATAATAATATGTACAGTGTTAATAGTTTACTGTATTATTAGTGTCTAATATTACTGGGGATTTCGGAATGGTACTGGATTTTGATTTATTGTATCGGCTTCATATCGCAATATATTCCCGAAGTCTGAAATGCAAAAATGTCCCACATTAGGGCAATTCACCCTACATTTAATCATTCAAACAAAATCATATTTCGTTTCTTTTTAACGAAATAAATGTGGTTTAATCCACATAATTTACTGTGTTGATTGTTTACTGTCGTATTGTGCACATTACTTTTCGCTGCTTGTTGCACCCCTGGTTAGAAGCTAAACTGCATTTCGTTGTCTCAGTACCTGCAATATGTGCAATAACAATAAAGTTGAACCTAATCTTGAGCAGGAACAAATGTATTTAGGCTACTTAGTACATATCTGACATTAACGATTAAACACATTTGTGCATTCTTTAAACCGAGTCAAGCCGACTCCGGAGGTGGCGGCACATTAAAGTGTGCACCTGATTGTTTAACTTGAAGGTGCCTGATGACATTTAATCATTCAAACAAAATCATATTTCGTTTATTTTAAACGAAATAAATGTGGTTGAATCCACATAATGTACTGTGTTAATTGTTTACTGTAGTATTGTTTAACTTGAAGGTGTCTGATGGGAACATTTCCAGAAGAACTATAGCTTGAATGGCCTTTGTATACAGTAGGCCTACAGTATAGCCCAACCATTTACACCTTCCTTTTTTCCCGTCCAAAGTTTGAATTGGATAAAGGTAATGGTTATTGATGGTGCTTTTATAGCCTATTGTATAATAACTGTGTGATTTATATTGCTTTTCAAATGCATATGGCCACCCATTTACACTGCTCTTCCCGTCAAGAATATGAATAGAACTTAGTTAGATCACTTTACATTTCTGCAAATTAATTTTTAATCACACACGTCTCCCCACGTCTCCCCGTCCCGAAAATAATAAATAAAATAAAAAGGGGAAACAATTTTCAAGTTCAGTTTTCGCCGTTTTATTTTAAATAACTGCCATAACAGACACCATGCTGTAGGCCTATCTGCTGCGGAAACCAGGACGAGCTATTTCGGGATCTGTTTTTCGGGGGCTCCTCAGTCTCTCATTTACCCGGCTCCTGATCTTATGCCACTGGTCAATGTTCAGATTTGGGAACCAATTGGAAACATAGGACTCAATCTTTTTCAACCTCTTGACGGAAAAAAAGGAAGGTGTAAATGGTTGAATGATGAATAAACAGTGAGGAGGGGTACAGTATGAATACACTAGATATACACAGCAGCCCAGCCTGTGAGCAATATGAACACCAATGAGCGCTCAGCTCGAGATACCAGCGAGTCGAGAGAGAGAATGATATCTGCATTTTCTCTTTTGGTTTGATTAGGACACATCCTGGGGATTGTGTTTACAAACATTGACCAGACCGTTCACCAGCCCCCACCCCCCATGTTGCCTATGCTGTCCTGTGTTGCGAACTCTTTGTTTAAAACGAATTGGCCATCGGAATGTGACCTCCCAAGGGTCACATTCCACAGCTCTCCCCCCCCCCGCACTCCTGTGATCTCCCATCCCCCAGTCTGTAGGTTTGTGTTTGCATATCTCTATGCCGTAATTCATACTGGTCCTCCAACCCAGTCTCACAAAAAAACGTATAATAACTACGTTGGTCCACAACGTAGGACGTAGTATTTCTACAAAAACACCTCTGAAATTGTAAGATCCCTACGTTTTTCTTCACCATTCATTCCAATGGCTGGCGTCTATGTCACGTGATCTTCACATTTCTCCCTGCAGAAAAATAAAAACATGGCTGAACTTCGTTTTATTCTCGGTGTAAAATGCCTATTTAAAGTTACTTTGGCCATTAAAATGCGTTTTGATGTCATTTGATGCGAGAAATATGAGTTGTTATTTCAGATTATGTGTGCAGTGGATGTACATGATCTTTAGTTTGCTAGTTATTACGAAGATTACTTCAGGAAATTGTGTCTATACAATGTTTTCATTGTTACCAAGGTGGTTGCTAGGGACGCTGCTATCGATATTATTTCTGTTATGTTGTGTAACAGTTTAATGGTGTTATCTTTATTGCTACCCCCTTCCCCGTCAAAGTATAGTGTTGGTCCACAGCGCAAACGTATTAGTTTAACAAAATCTGCATCTAAAATGGTGGCACAGAAACGTTATTTTCCCCTGTGCAATTCCAGTCTTACATCGTCATAAACAAATACCGGAAACAGACCGAAAACACTTTATTCCGAGTGTGCTTGCTTTTCTCTTTGAAAGTCATCACATAACGGCATTGTAATACACGGTTCGGCTGCATTAAATATTACATATCTGCTGTAGTTCTCTATTTATAGAGCCTTGATGAGAAGACTTCTAGACAAACATGAGGAACTGCCGGCAACACTGGAAACGTGACGTGGATCATAAATATATCAACAATTAAACAACATCTTACATTTCTTTTCACACAATACGTCTCCTTGCAGTATCAATACTAATTCGGCTGACTTTTATATTTGATCCAATTGGTAGATAGGCCGTATTTACACCATAAACGTGCACACCTGATATAAAGGGGCACCTAGTGGTTAAAGCATGTTATTGAATTTCATTATTTTTATTATTAGATATTAATAGAAGAATCCCTATAAAGTATGTTCATTACTCGTTATTCTCTACTAATAGTTCATTAAAGACTGTATATAATGACTATTTTGTACATCCCTTTCAAGATTTTCTAAGGTTTATTGACATATCATATTCACAAACGGTGTGGTTATGCAATGAATGTAAAACTTTGTGTATACCTCCAGCAATGTTAACTATGTTGAAGCACTTATTTTAACTGATATTATACATATGTATTATACTCTTATAAGATGTATGTAGATAGTATAAGAAATGTGCAGAATATGACAATTTAATGGTGGAGGTACACAAATATTGAAAGATGTCTTGTGATGCACTGTTGAGGAACCTGTGACCCAAGTTTTTCATCTCCGGCCTTGTCAGGTATTGAACAATCAATAAATAAAGAACACAGAATTATTAAATATAAAACACAGAATTTGTGTGATTATACTAAATGATTTACAAATGAACACCACTGCTATTTACAACTGTTACACATGCTGATGTAATGCAAATGTTTCCAACTTGGGATCAATAAAGTATATCTTATCTTAAGATGATCGATGGCATGGTCCTTCTATAAAAAAAACCTGCCATATTTGCAAAACAAGTGCATGTTTCAGGCTTATCAATTAACAACAGGAGGGGTCACAGACATAAGACCAGCTGTTAAATAAAGCTCTTCTGACCTTAGCTGTCGTGTGGGTATATATTGATGCTGCTTATGGGCACAAGCAATTTTCACCCATTTATTAATTATGTGTTTTAAATTTGAGTGTTTCCTATCCCCTAAACCTCCAGGGATGTACACAGTTTAATACGGGCAACTTCTCATTATGGGAAATATGAAAACGTCTTTTAAAACTACAATTCCCAGTAGAGACGTGCCATAGATAGAGAACATGTTGCGAAACACAATAGCTAGCATGTGTAGTTCTGGGGACGGGGTGGGGGAGGGGGGGACGCGGTGGACCCGTTCAAATCCAGTTTTGGATAGTCTGCTGTGGCTCCATCCCATTTCAAGTGCTGTTCGAGGCTCGGCGTAACCCTCGGAGCACACTCTCAAATCACAGAGCTTGAGGACTATCACAGGGTTTTTCAAGCGAAGTGGAGAGAATACTTACTTCCCAGTGTAATATTCTGTAAAGCAAATGAGCTGCTCCGACCCTCGGTCCTGACGGACTCCAACTTGTGTTTATTAATCAAACAAATAAATAAACACAAGGATAATTATGTGTTATTGTTGAATAAATGGAGAATTGCACTGGGGAAAATAACGTATCTATTGTGGTGATTGACATTATTCACCCACGGATCTATGGGTTAGGGTATTGTTCTGCACGGACATTTTAGTGAGCCGGACTTCCTGTCTCCGCCGGTCTTCGCTCCCCGGGCATCAAGCTGTTTACATGTGTTTTGAGATGCTAAATAAAAGTCTAGCTTGTACCTTTGATACCCCGCCTCCGACTCCCTTCTCTCGGCACCACACTATGCCACAATTTTAGATACGGATTTTGTTAAACTAATACGTTTGCACTGTGGACCAACACTATACATTGACGGGGAAGGGGGTAGCAATAAAGATAACACAATTTTACACAACATAACAGAAATAATATCGATAGCAGCGTCCCTAGCAACCACCTTGGTAACAATGAAAACGTTGTATTGACACAATTTCCTGAAGTAATCTTCGTAATAACTAGCAAACTAAAGATCATGTACATCCACTGCACACATAATCTGAAATAACAACTCATATTTCTCGCATCAAATGACATCAAAACGCATTTTAATGGCCAAACTAACCTTAAAATAGGCATTTTCCAACGAGAATAAAACGAATGTCGGCCATGTTTTTTGCCAGCTGACCACTACCATGACATACTTTGTTTTAGTAGATTTTGCATGAGAGCAAAATGTATAAATATGAGCATTAAAATATATGAATATGAGAACAAAATGCATGAATGTGTGAGTGACAATATATGAATGTGTGCATTGAAATATGATAATATGAGAGCAAAATTTATGAATGTGTGAGTGTAAATATATATACGTGTGTGAGAGTGAAAATGTATGTATGTAAAAGGAGAATATGTGTGTAAGAGTGAAAATATGCTGCATTTTGAATGTCCGATAGTCCACCATTTCCACCGGAAATATCAAACATTTAATAAAAGTGAAAAACAATGAACAAGACTTAACGTATTAATAATAATTAATAATAATTAATTATATTTATTCCTTTTGGATGTAGGATTTTTTACTTTGTTTGGAGCAGTGATCTTCTCTGCAGCAGCTCTAGCTAAGCGCTGTCAGACCGGACCTAACCCTGAAAAGTATTATCATCTGAAATTAATCATTATGTTATTAATATTAAATACATATAAGTGTTGTTACAACTTGTATTTAGAAATACTCTGTTGTAATTATTGATGCATAAATGAGTTCATCCATTCAATGTGGCATCTGCTATAATGGGGTTAATGTATGATATTACTTAATAATACAATACATTAGAATATATGATATGATAATTATATTTAAGTTATATTCATTTCTTATTCCATAGTTTCTCATCCGGACCGGAAGCTGTGTCGCTCATAAAAACATGTTCTTACTCAATACCAAGTCACGATTATTGTTTTTATTTTAAATCGTATAATGTCTGACTTTTTTTGCCGTCTGTGAGGAAAATAAATGGGGCTCAGAGCCTCAGAATACTGAAATCTGTATTGTTTTTTATCGTTTTTGCCTTCTAATTTGTTATTCCAGTCTGTTGTTATACACACTGTTATTTACTCACCAATAACACACAATTATCCTTGTTTTTATTTAATTCTATAATCTTGGGCTTTTTAGCCGTTCCTTTGGCCGTTCCTCATGAATTTCAAAATAAAGTCACCGGAAAAAGGCGTAGGCCTATAAGGGATATTTCGAGGATCATTGCGATACACACCACACACCCATTGAACTGATTACCCAAGATCCTCAGCTTGAAGCTCGGTGATTGGATGTTTTAGCCGCAATGCACGTTGGGATATGGTGTTAATGTGATATGAAATCCGAAAAACATTTCAGTTTAGGATAGCCGAAGACACTACACTACCCATAATCCTCAACTATCGTTTGGGACTACAGTCCCGTTGACAAACCCCGTGATTAATCTTAAAACTCTGTGATTGGATGTTGGAGTGGCAGCGCGCCAAGGTTACGCCGAGCGTCAAACAGCTCTTTGAAATGTAACGAAACCACGGCAGACTATCCAAAACTGGACTCAAACGCCCCCCCAGAACTACACATGCTGGCTATTGTGTTTTGCAACATGTTCTCTATGGCATGTCTCTACTGGGAATTGTAGTTTTCGTTTTTCTCAGAATTAGAAGTTGCCAGTATTAAACTGTGTACACCCCTGGAGGTTTAGGCGATAGGAAACAAATTGGTGTGTACAAATTTAAAACATGTAATTACTAAATGGGTGAAAATCGCTTGTGTCCATAATGCGCAGCATTAATATATACCCACATGACAGCTCATTGTTACTTTGTAATTCTACTCCACTACAATTCAGAGGTTAACCTGGTATTTTTACTCCACAACATTTATTTTAGTTACTTTGCAGATTCTGATTAATGATGTGAAATATAAACAACCCTTAAAGCAGACTTTAGTTACACCTGAGTAAAATTCAGGGAAGGTGATTGTCAAGTGCCAAAAATCAGGAGAGATATTTGATAGTGGGTGCTTGAGAAGACTAAACATTTATCTGCAGATCCCTATAAAGTATATTCATTTATCGTTATTCTCTACTAATAGTTAATTACAATAATAATAATAATAATAATAATAATAATAATACATGAGACTTGTATAGCGCTTTTCAGGAAACTGAAAGACGCTTTGACAGAGAATTAAAAAAATATAGAAAAATAACAACAACAAAAAAAACAAAGAAAAATACAAAAAGAGATAAACAAAACTGAAAATGGGGGGGGGGGTGGTCAGTGGTTGAATGCAGTGTTGCACAGGTGGGTTTTGAGTGATGTTTTGAATGCTGTGAGGAGGAAGAATCTCTGATGGATTGGGGTAGTGAGTTCCAGAGGGTGGGTGCAGCAACGGAGAAGGCTCTGCCGCCCCAAGACTTGAGGTTGGTCCGGGTGGGGAGGGACAGGAGGTTGGCAGCAGCAGAGCGGAGGGAGCGAGTGGGAGTGTGTCTGTGGAGGAGGTCAGTCTGGTAGGATGGGGCCAGGTTATAGAGGGTTTTGTACGTCATCAGGAGGATTCTGTACTGAATTCTCTGGGGGATGGGGAGCCAGTGGAGCTTGATGAGGACGGGTGTAATGTGTTCACGGATTCCGGTGTGGGTGAGTAGACGGGCAGCGGAGTTCTGGATGTATGAGGGTTTCTGCAGCAGTGGGGGAGAGGGATGGACGTAGATGGGCGATGTTTTTGAGGTGGAAGAAGGCTGTCTTGGTCATCTGTTTGATGTATTTGTTGTAGGAGAGGGTTTGGTCAAATAGGATGCGTAGGTTACGGGTGTGAGGAGAGGTTTGAACTGGGAAGCCGTCTATGTTGAGGGTGAAGTTATGGATAGGTGTGGTGAGCTTTTTTGGTCCAATGATTATTATCTCAGATTTATCGCAGTTGAGTTTCAGGAAATTGAGTTGGAGCCAGGATTTGATTTCAGTGATGCAGTTTGTCAGGATGGAGTGGGTAGCAGCGGAGATGGACTTGGTGGAGATGAGAAGCTGGATGTCGTCGGCAAAGCAGTGGAGTTGTCCATTGACGTCCATGACGGCGAATTAAGTGACCAAGGGGAAGCAGGTAGAGGATGAAGAGGAGGGAGCCGAGAACTGAATCTTGGGGGACACCTTGGGGGAGGGGAACGGTGGGGGATTTGCAGTTATTGATGTAGATCAGGGCTCTCCAACACGTCGATCGCGAGCTACCGGTAGCTCGCCGCTTGATTATCGATTATAGCGTAGTAAGGTTGCTTCTTGATTTGTCGGCCGCGGCCGGACAATAACGTTTTTTGATTTTATAATTTTTTCTGTCAAATGAATGTTAAATTGGTCCGTGACACAGTGATCAAGGAACAGATGTGACAGCGGCACAGCGGCACAGCGACACCGACCAGTCCAGAACCAACAGCAGAATGACCCACTCTGAATCAGGCCGTGTCGCTGCGGTCAGAGACACACAGGGAGGGATTTGTGTTTTTGAAAAACACTCGTTATCGTCATGTCAGGTTTTTGGTGGATTTAACCAAGTCTTGGATTGCAGAGTATGACTGTCCTCTTGCTATTTTCAATTAATAATACTTATGTAAAGTTTGTGAAGGCAGGAGGACAGCTGTCCCCTCTCCGTTCCACCAAACCCTGCCCCCTCCCTGAAAATAATGAGTGACAGGCTGATAGTGACCCGATAGAAACTTTATTATTCACTTAATCACTGATTGAGATATGATGAAGCTAACTTAATCTCATACATTCATTGGATTTATGTAACAGTAAGACAGAGAATGTAAGTGTGCACCCACATGCACTATTTTTGTTTTTATAATGCTGTTGTAAATACTCCCTTTTTTAACAGAAGACCGGTGCTAGAAGCTGCAGCTCGACTGCAGAAGTATTAGTTTTTTGTTTTTGAGGATGGAGCAATTTCACACACAGATATAGGGAGGTTAGACCTATACAATTGATTTATTATAATTTAATGTCAAGACATAGAAGAAGAAGACAAAGATGGCTGAACTGTTCAGTGTCAATCCTGTGGAGATGGAGATGGAGGTTATACATCTCCAAAATCTTGTTTAGCTTAAGTCTCAGCAAAGCTCACAACATTTCTGAACCTTGTAGACCCAGAAAACTATAAGAACATTCACCAAGCAGCACTGAAACGGTCTGCTTTATTTGGTTCTATTCTACAGACCTTTTTGAAGGAGCTTTTTCTGACATGAATGTCATGAAATCTAAATACAGAACAAGACTGACTGATCAACATTTAAATGACTATTAGAGTGAACCTAAGTAGGTACACTTCAGCATACACCTCTATGGTGGACTCCATGCAATGCCATTCATCTCACTAACTGTAAAAAAGAGTGAATGCACTTATAAGTGCCATAAGATGCTTGTCAGGTGGTGATTAAAGACATGTATGTGAATTCTCAGTGATGTACTTACTATGTGGGCCATAATAATATGTGAGACATTTTCGTTTTCTTGGACCTTGATGTGAAGTTAAGATTTGTGATAAGCTTTAGGTATTGCAATTTCACACGTGTACAAAAGTATAGCTTAATTCAACTGATGAGGGCTATGTGAATAAATGTAAGCGATGTGATGCAAGTAGCTCTTGGCCACTTTCATTTTTTTCAAAGTAGCTCTCAGATGAAGAAAGGTTGGAGACCCCTGATGTCGATGAACTGGTTTCTGTCTGAGAGGTATGATGGGAACCAAGAGAGGGCAGTGCCGGTGATGTTGAAGGTGGTTTCAAGACGGGTGAGGAGGATGGAGTGATTGATGGTGTCGAAGGCAGCACTGAGGTCAAGGAGGATGAGGATGTTGAGGTTACCGGCGTCGGAGGAGGAGAGGAGAAGGTCATTTGTGTGGGGTCCACATATAAAATTATAGACAAATTGATCACGGATGGGCAGTGGCATGCAAGTGTAGAGCAAGACTGTGTTTCATCGTTGTAATGAACATGATAGCGAGTGTATAGGCTGGTCTGTGGAGGACTACACTAACTGGCTTTGTAGTTGGAGAGAAAGGGTAGCGAATAAAAGTCTATGCGCTCCTGATCGGGGGGGCATAGCGCCACTAGAATAGAGTAGTGGTTGTCGCCGGGGATAAGCTAGTTATCTCTTGGACGGTCATCAGGCACCGATCTAAGAACTTGTATACAAGGGTGGAAGCACGAGTCAAGGTACCCCACTGGAGATAATTCCCTAGCCCCTCTGAAACCTCTTAATTCGGACTAAATTGAGCTGGATGAGCTTTGCTGGTGCGCTGGCGTTTATTGCGAGTTCATGTTTGTTTGTCTAATTGTTTGTATGGGGGGTCTATATTGGTTTGTCTAACCGCTGTCTTGTGCATGTTTTGTAACAACTAATAATCAATCAGTCCACAGCCAGGGTAAAATAAACTAAGCTTTAGTGAACTCACCAAGTAAAGTAAGTAAATGACTTAAGACAAATAAATAAATGACTTAAGACAAATAAATAATATAAAGATGAAAAGCAAAATTCTGGTAGTATAGATGTGCTGCAAAATGAAAATGAAATAGCAAAAGAGTCTTTTTATGTCCTGCCTCTGAGTGTGCAGAGGAACATGTAAGCAAGAAGCACACGGTTCAGGGTGCGCGCTGTAGGTGTAAGAAGAAAAGAAGATGATATTGTTTTAAGAATACATTCTTCAATTGTATTGCTGGTATGTTAAGATATGTTTGTGACCTTTTATAACACCTATGCCCCGTCCTGCACCCTGAGACCCTCAGAGGCATCACGTAAGACCTACCTGAGGAGGTCAGGGTTGCAAAATCTGCTCTTTTAGGTCAATGTTGTATTATTTGTTTCATTTATTCTTAAATCTATGTATTGTATGGAAACAATGAAAAAAACGTAATATATTGAACACATTCCGAAACAAAACTGATAAGACATAACGAGGGGTTACTTATGGTAACCCTTGTTATATCAGTCACAGGCTCCGCCCTCTACTGGACTCTATGGGTACTACCCCTTGATCATATCATGCAAGCATTCATCTGCTGAGACTTCTATAAACGTAGCCGGCCCCGGGGCGGGCCTACCTGAATCTCACCGTATAAAAGGAGCCCTCGCCTCCTGACTGTCATCCTACACCTCTCTTCAGCGAGCGGCATAGGACCGACAGCGCCCCCGATTAGAGGGCTCCGCCTGCGTCATCTCTGAGCCCCGACGCGATCCAGAGCCACTAGGATGACTGACAGACGTTCTCCCCAGGAGAGGGAGAATGAGACGCAGCGGTGGAAAGGCTTTCTTGGCCATGGCTCGTGTGCGAACGCGTCCACCCCCAAAGGCGGATCGTCGCTCAGAGCCATGACACACACCACAGGGCACAGTGGCTGTTGCGCCGGCCTCTCCCTTCGTCTCACCGTCGGGCTGCGCTCCCTTGCCTGCAGGGAAGCCCGTGGAGGAGCGCGCTGCGGCGCCTGAGGAAGAGCCATGCTGCATGCGGTTAAGCTGCACCCTCTCCTCCTCTAGGCGGCTGAAGCGCTGGGTAACCGAGGATATCGACCCAAAGAGCCCCTCAGTGGACACGGGACCTCCAAGGATCAGATTATTCATCTGACCAATGCAGCGGTTGGGATAATCGCTCCCGTCCTGAGGACCCGAAAGTACCAGACAACGAGGAGTCCTCGGCGTCTTCCTCCTCCGTGAACGTGGCCACCCGGCCCCTCGGGAGGTTGAACATGAATGGCACCTCGTCATCCTGTTCACCCTTTTCCACCACCTCGAGGTCCTGATCCTCTGCCTCCTCCGGCGGTCTGAACTTCACCCGGAAATGATCACCACGATGCCGGCGACTGGTTTGCGGATCAGCCCCCGCGATTATGCCAGGGCATGTCGGACAGGTCCGGTGCTCGAGGAGTGGTTCCATGCTTTTCTCTTTCTTTCTTTTCTCGTCTATTGCTCAGGTTGTTCACTCCTGCTCGCTGAAGAGAAAAGGATGACAGTCAGGAGGCGAGGCCTCCTTTTATACAGTGAGATGCTCGCGCATTCAAGTAGGCCCGCCCCGGGGACGGCTACGTTTTTAGAAGTCTCATTGGATGAATGCTTGCATGATATGATCAAGGGGTAGTACCCATAGAGTCCAGTAGAGGGTGCAGCCTGTGAGAGATAACTAGACTCAGACATAATACGAATTATTGTAGAAACCTTTTGCGCTGTTGCTGCAAAATGGAAACTTTATTGATTATCTATTCAAACTGGCCACTGGATTCAGATAATTAATATAAGTTGAAGTTCAATTACAGTTTTTAAATATAGTTTAACATTCTTTATTAAACTGCTTCAAATTATGTCAAATGTATTTAATTAATGTACAGTTTCCCAGAGGTGTGGACTCGAGTCACATGACTTGGACTCGAATCAGACTCGAGTCACAAATTTGATGACTTGAGACTCGACTTGACAACATCACAAAACACTTGCGACTCGACTTGGACTTGAACACCAATGACTCGGGACTTGACTTGGACTTGAGTCTTCTGAATTGAGGTGACTTGATACTTTAATTCAGAGGTCTCCAACGCGCCGATCGCGAGCTGCCGTTAGAAGAGCAGACTCCCGTCGGGGAGAGCAGAATAATCAGCTGCTCCTACTCTTGCTGAGAATCCTTGCAGGCAGGGGCGGGTCTTTATTTAGCTGGGCCACCATGCAGCCACACTAGCGAGGACACACTAGGATCATACCATTATGTGAAAGAAGGGTGGGGGGCACAGCAGGTGTAGTGTTACAAGCCAGCTGCACAGAGCGACGGGGAGATGGGGAGCCGGATTGAAATGCAAGCGCGTCGGAAAAAGTCAAGAAATGATCGAAAACCGAAAAAAGAAGCAGCATCTGGCTGCTTTTCAATGATATTGGAGAAAGCAACGCTGAGTGCAGGATTTGTAAAATGAAAATAACCTTCAGAGCAGGGGTTTTTTTTGGTAACCACTCAGATTTATTGTCAGAGGTGGGAGAAGTTCAGACAATTAAAAAAGTTACAATCAGGGTTCCCGCAGGGTCTTAACAAGTCTTAAAAAGTCTTACATTTGATAATCTGAATTTAAGGCCTTAAAAAGGTCTTAAATATGATTTAGAAGGTCTTCAAAATTATCGGATTTGAAAGGTACTTCTGTGTTGCGATAGCGTCTAAATGTGTTTTGGGGGAAATGTCCGGGCTGCAAAGTAACCAGTACGGTAATAGCCTTTCAGTTCCCCCCAACAATTTGTATTGAATTAAATCAACATGGAACCAGTAATCACTAACTTTGTTTCCCCCGGCCCCTTATTGGAGAACACCCAGCTAGTAACCTAGCAACCAAGCTTCAGCTCATGTAGCCTATCTTCGAATCTACTTACAAATTAATATGGGGAAGTGTCAGTTCAACCGTATTTGGTTGGAAAACATCTAATTTAGTGCTTGGTTGAAACCAGTGGAAGGGAACGTGTTTGAAGCCCGCTGCACTTTTTGCAAAAGAAATTAGCGTTTGTTTTGCTAATGTAGCATTAGCTAGTGGAGCGTTAGCTAGTGCAGCAGCTCCCGCAACAACACCGGGGGACGGGCGAAGTTTGGGTCTACGTCAACCCTAAAAGCGGAGGTGCTGTAGACGCTAAATACCGTAGCTAAACACCAATCATACAACAACAACGATGAAATAGTGTAGCCAAGGCAGCAGAGCTCTGAATATAGCTCTCTCTCTCTCAGACACACACAAACACACACACACACACACACACACACACACACACACACACACACACACACACACACACACACACACACACACACACACACACACTAGGGCTGCTCGATTATGGCAATAATCAAGATTATGTTGGTCAATAATTAATATCATGATTATTAAATACAATTATTCATTGACTTTGAAAACATCCATTTATTGAACTTTAAAACAAATAATAATTTGAACAGTATCTTTTTAACTGTTGATTACCCTGAACGTACAACTGAAAAACCAATACAAAAATTAATTAAATAAATGATACATTACTAAAAAATGTATTAGATCAAATATGTTGTAGTGCACTGTCACAACCTAGCAAAGCAAAATAATCGTTTTTTTCGATTATGTTGTTTTCGTAATTGTGGCAGGCCAAAATCGTAATTTTGCGATTAAAATATGATTAATTGCACAGCCCTAACACACACACACACAAGCACACACAGACACACACACATACACACTTTTTGTCTAACACGCTAACACAGTTCTGTACCGTTATGCGGTTATGTTCAGTCATTGTTCTTATGTTGAACATGAATACATTTACTTTGTAAGTGATTATGGGACGTATTTCTTCTTTCATATCAATTTTCCTTCATACTTTATTGCCGTGAAATAGGTCTTAAATTCTATTCAAAGTGGTCTTAAAAAGGTGTTAAAAAGTCTTAAATTTGAGTTGGCAAAACCTGCAGGAACCCTGTACAATAAAAAGTCCTGCATTCAAAATGTTACAAGTAAAAGTACAAAAGTATTATCATTCAAATATAGTTAAAGTACCACCTGCAGAGGGATGTAGATTCAGGTGTTCTTTTCCCCATAAAGACTGCCTCGCTGCACATTATCCCTTGCATAAAGATAGATTGTGGGTCCCTTATAACATGTTGTACACAGTGGAAATAAACATTCTGGTTACCTCAACATCAGGGATCTTATACATTAAACTCCTTCTGAATCAAACCGTCATGGTAGCCTTACCTTACTGATCCCTCTTCAATTAGAAAAAATCACGTTACTTTACCAGCAGAGAGAAAATGGATTATTAAATTATTAATGTGACTAATAAAGAGCAGTTTGATTATTAAGTATTATTCTGTTGATCGATGTCATTACATTTGGTGAAAAGCACATAATGACTTGTTTAAGACTCGTTTTGTCAAAGTTTAGGACTTGGACTTGACTTGAACTTGCCCATCCTTACTTGAGACTTGACTTGGACTTGAGCGCAAAGACTTGAGACTTGACTCGGACTTGAGCGCAAAGACTTGAGACTTGACTCGGACTTGCAAAACAATGACTTGGTCCCACCTCTGCAGTTTCCTGCTCCCAGAGAGAATGACACTCCTCAAACTGCCGCCCCTCCTCCAAAGACTCAGGAGGCACACGAACATTACAGCCGTTGATATACTGTCTCACATGGGTATGCTTGCCCCCACTGAGCTATGAACTGAAAGCTTGACATCTGCTTTAAACACTTGGAAGCCTCCCTGTCACACCAGCACCAACCTTGGGTCAGTCAGATGAGACTAACGGCTTCACTTAGGGCATTTGGTTAACCTCTCGTTACCAACGAGTGGGTTGTTTTTTTTTGCTTTTTTTAAGGCTATTCATACTGCTATGCAGAGGATGCCTGTATGTTGGCGAGCTGTTAAAAGCCCCTACTATTTTAAATAGGCCTAATGTCAGGGGCCTCTTACTGTCTAGTTCTACATGTATTCACATTATATAGACAATGTTTCCACCTGGTGAAACTAGAGGCTGCACGAAGCTCAGGCTACAATACAACCATTCTGTTCTGCTCTAACAATTCAATTTATAGATTCTACATCAAAACAATTTGCTTTTATTGTTTCCAATGATAACGTCACCTTAAGTGGAAGAATGCAAACCTGTTTTCAAATTTAAAGGTGGGGTAGGTCATTTTGGAGAAACCAGCTCGAGTGCGCTAGAATTTGAAAATACACAGCCGGAAAAAATCTGCCACTTCCTTACAACACACACAAACGTGCACATGACCAATGAGGGCACGAGATAAGCTTGTGCACAGATGGAAGGCTGACAGGCAGGTAGGCCATCCAGTTACTTTAGCCGGGCCGGCTAAAATGATTGGTCGTGCTTTTTAGAGAACCACGGCTTCCACAGATGACATTTTTTTATGTATTTTTTGTCAAAGCACTTCAGATATTCATTGCTATCAGGATGTTAAGAGCATTCCATGGAATATAACAAAAAGTGTATCTCGAGCCGGTTTCTCAAACTTACCTACGCAACTAATATTTTATCAAACGGTAAATGGTGAATTAATATAACATTTAGAATAATTGAGAAGGGGTTATATCCACAGGGACTAGCTCACCTTTAACTTAAAATAATATTTCTCTGCTATGGACTGATGAGTATATGACTCTTGCATGTTAAATGACTAACACAAACCTTCAAAATGATAATGTGCATGGGAAGGCTCCCAAATAATTCTGAGGGGCCTATCCTATTTGTGTAATTAAATGATAATGTACTTATCCATTACTTTGAGTTGTCATCACTCAGAAAACATCCCTATCAGGTGTTGTGCCGATAATGTTATGGAAATCCCAAGCTCAATACTGGAGAGTACAAGTCAGAGTGGTTAAACAAATAAATGGTGAAACGGACAGAGTTGTCTTTCTGGTTAATTTATTTGAAGCTTCAAACACATTAAAATATATACAGAGTCACAGGTCTCACAGAGTATAAAATAGTCTGCATGAGTGTGCGCAGTTCAATATTATAGGAACGCTTATAAACAGGAAAAGGGTGGGAAGTTAAGAAATCTGTCTTCACACGGTCTCATTGTTATTAGACCCCTGTCCTTGAGCTGTAGATAGTGTCTCAGAACCAGGGAAGTTCTCGTGTGACTTTGTGTGAGTCTCACCCTAGTCTAATAATCAGCTATGTGCCCTTGAAGTGCTTGGGAATAAACCCACATTAGAGTATGAGAATAAAACAGCACATATAGGTGTTTTAGACAATGTTATGAGAAGCATTTGGTTTAAGCATATACGCAAGATACAAATTTCCACTACAATAATTAGGACAGCTCTCAAGGCCAAGGGTCAGAGAGAGGGTCACACTCTCCGGCTGCAGAGGGCACCCCCAGCCACGGGCAAGGAAGCACGAGGTCGTTCGAGATGAGAGGATTCTACTCTTCAACTTTCTGCTAAGAGGGGATGCTTCTCTTCACCTTTCTGCTGAGAGGGGGTTCTTCTCTTCATCTTTCTGCTCGGTGGGCTCTAGCAGACAACCCTGTAGGACGAGCGAGGTATCATCTCTTCTTGATGCTGGCCACCTCTGCCTACATCCTTATTGAAAGGATAGTGCTGTTCCTACCCTGATGGTATAATATAATAATATGCCTATGTCAAGAGTGTGACTCTTAGGCCATATATTTAAAAAAGATGATTGCTTAAAGTGGACCTATCATGCTATATTTGAATAATAATAGTACCAATGCCCCTTTCGTCTCATTAGTATGCATACAAAGTGACAGGTGGACACGCCCTCAATTATGCAAATTGGCTAAGTCCCGCCTCCCATTTTTCGAGATCCTTTGATGTGAGGGGGTGAGGTGTTATAACAGGTAGGTGTGAAAAGCCCCCCTGTTGAGTGCTTTTGTTGTCTAATTCGTTGATGTGTTGATTAAGGCAGTCTCTTTGAAGTTATGCTGTCTGGCCCCTGTCCCCTCACACCCCTTTGTAGTCTAATCCTTTGATATGAGTTATTATAACAGGTAGGTGTGAAAAGCCCCCCTGTCTAGTGCCTTTGTTGTCTAATTCTTTGATGTGTTGATTAAGGCAGTCTCTTTGAAGTTATGTTGTCTGGGCCCCTGTCCCCTCACATCCCTTTGTAGTCTAAGGATTTGATGTGAGTTGTTATAACAGGTAGGTGTGAAAAGCCCCCCTGTGTAGTGCCTTTGTTGTCTAATTCTTTGATGTGTTGATTAAGGCAGTCTCTTTAAAGTTATGTCCCTGTCCCCTCAGGGTTGTCTAATCTTTGATGTTTTGCCCTTTGATGTTGATATTGATAATAAATAAATAATTTCAAAAAAGTGCGTTTAAAAGAAAATGTATTCAGATAAAGTATTTTGTTAGAATATTAAGTCCAAGATGGTTACATTTTACCCCTAAACCATTTGTATTATATTTGTGTTTTCCTAATAAAGACAGAGTCACCTGAATTAATTTTGTCTCCATACCTTTTTTATTTTTTACATTTTGTAACAATCTTTAAACATTTGTAGAGAACAAACACTGTGGTTAAAATGAGTGTCTTTATGACGTCTCTCACACCGTTGGTATTTTTCACAAGATTCATTTTTAAACACATCATCTTGATACAGAGATAACACATTTTCGTAAGACCTTTTACATAGTTAGAAAACACAATGCTTTTCTTTGAGGGGTCTTTAGTTTTAAATGATCTGGTGAGGAGGGTGTGACTTGTTATGTGGGAGGCGGAGTCCTCTGCAAAAGTGAGATTATTTTTCACCAGTATAATGTCCATTGATGTCTGACTCTGTTTAAAAAGTTCTTTAAGCTTTGGAGGTACCCGCAAGGATGTCTGAAAAACCCCGCATGTAGAGTTGAAATACTCCAAAACAAAATCATCAGAGGGGTCCTTCCCCAGCGCCACCAAACGGCTTGCGCGGTAATACCACCGCCCCGATGGTCCGCTTTTAGTTTCCCAGACGGTGCTTGTCAGGACTCTTCTCACTTCTGGCGGCGGGGGGATATCTCCTTCTTCTTCTTCCTTCACATTGAGGTGCAGCGGTGAAAACTCTTCTTTGATCTCGCATGCTGTCTGCGTTTCTTTGCTTTTCTTTGTAAATATCTTGTACACCGCGGGTTCCACTATGGTTTCTGGATGCACTACTTCTTCCGATACAGTGGTTGTGTGGAGCTCTCTGGAAGACACCAGAGTTAACACAGCCCAATCTGTTGAGGTCAGTGTCGCTTTAACACTACGGGGTCCATACGTTTCTCCATTCTTCAGATTGTAGAAATGCAGTTCATTCGCCATATAGTTGAATACATAACCCCAAACATCGCCATTTTTCAGAGTCCATTCTTCATGAAGTTCTTCGGCTGGAGGCGTCTGAACCCGGCACAGATGCTGTATTCGTTTCTTGATTGGTGCTTCGGACAGATGGCTGTAAATTGTCACAGGCGTCTCGCAGATTAAACCCATGTCGAGGTGTCTCTTGGCCATTTTTGTTTTTTGAAAGGTGACTTGGTGAGTGGAAATGACTGTCTTGTTATTTAGTTTGAGTGTATTTCTTTTTTCATCTATTTCCACCCCCTTACTTTTAAATGATCTGGTGAGGAGGACGGGACTTGTTATGTTGAGTGGGAGGCGGAGCCCTCTGTAAAAGTGAGAGTCTTTTTCACCAGTCAGACCTTTTTTTTGTTGCATACAGCAAAATTCTATTATTACCCCTATACACCCTCACATAACTTCATATTGGGCTTCCGTATAGTTGTGTAAAGTAATTATAAAAAAGACAAAGATCATGTTTTTTAAATTGTTTTATTATTTCCCTCTTTACGTATTTGAAAAGTACACCACCGGGGGGAACAATCTGACACTTCCTCACAGAGCCCCTCCTCCAGCACACATGAACGCGCGCACATGACCAAAAGAGGGCACGAGATAAGTTTGTGCACAGATCTCTGGCTGTAGGCGTCTGACCCCCACACAGCTGCGGCATTCGTTTCTTGGCTGGCGCTCTGGACGGATGGCGGTAAGTTGTCACAGGCGTCTCTTGGCCATTTTTCTTCTTTTGAAAGGTGACTTGGTAAGTGGAAATTACTGTCTTTTATTTAGTTTTGAGCATATTTCTATTTTCACCTAATTCCACCCCCCACTATCTGCCAGCCTCATAGCCAAAAGGAAGGGGGTGGAGAAAGGGGGGAGAGGCCTGGGCTGGGAGGGGGCTAGACCGTCTCACGCATAACTTCAAAGAGACACCTAGATTAACATCAAAGGCTTATAACACACCAGTGTGAAATCACACCTGCCTGTTATAACACCTCACATCAAAGAGCAAAACATCAAAGGCTAATTCGATTAGACAACCCTGAGGGGACAGGGACCAGACAACATAACTTCAAAGAGACTGCCTTAATCAACACATCAAAGAATTAGACAACAAAGGCACTACACAGGGGGGCTATTCACACCTACCTGTTATAACAACTCACATCAAAGGCTTAGACTACAAACGGGTGTGAGGGGACAGGGGCCCAGACAACATAACTTCAAAGAGACTGCCTTAATCAACACATCAAAGAATTAGACAACCAAGGGGTGTGAGGGGACAGGGGGCCAGACAACATAACTTCAAAGAGACTGCCTTAATCAACACATCACAGAATTAGACAACAAAGGGGTGTGAGGGGACAGGGGGACAGACAACATAACTTCAAAGAGACTGCCTTAATCAACACATTAAATAATTAGACAACAAAGGCACTACACAGTGGGGCGTTTCACACCTACCTGTTATAACAACTCATATCAAAGGATTAGACTACAAAGGGGTGTGAGGGGACAGGGGCCAGACAGCATAACTTCAAAGAGACTGCCTTAATCAACACATCAAAGAATTAGACAACAAAAGCACTCCACAGGGGGGCTTTTCACACCTACCTGTTATAACACCTCACCCCCTCACATCAAAGGATCTCGAACAATGGGAGGCGGGACTTAGCATATTTGCATAATTGGGGGCGTGTCCACCTGCCACTTTTTATGCATAATAATGAGACGAAAGGGGCATTGGTACTACTACTTATATTGTAGGGCCATACCTATATAAGGTATATTTATACTTTTTTTTTTTCAAAATACCAAACAGATCATGCATTTTAGCCATGCCTCATTTTGCTCTCCTCCACCCTGTCTTTGCATGCTGCAGCTGACCACACCCCCCTGCAAAGGAGGGGGCCGAGTTAAGAGCATCATGTTACCATGCTGTTACCGTGCTGTTACCATGCCACGGCAACCTCTTATTCCCCTGATAGGTGGAGAGTTGCCCATATAGGCGGAGCTCCTCGTTCCTGACGTCAGAGAATTTTCAAATCTGTATCAGTCTGTCCTTTGCAGCCTGTTTTTATAGATTTGGATATGGATGAAAAGAGAGAGGGTTATGTTTTCTGACACTTGGTGAGTTCCCTGACACACCGGGGACATATATTAATGTATACAAGACGTACAAAAGTGCATTTTGCATGATAGGTCCCCTTTAAGTCACATTGCTTCAAAAAAAATAAAAACTAACAGATAAATGAAGTTAGGTTCATGGTTCAGGGCTGAGGCCATGGTCTCACATTGCGTTGGACTTTGTGACAGGATTGCCAACATCGGCAGGTAATACCATAATACTCACTGTGATTGATCGATTTTCTAAAATGGTACACTTTATCGCCATGTCCAAGTTACCTACTGCCAAAGAAACAGCAGAGGCCATGTTGTCCCATGTGTTCAGGATCCATGGTTTTCCCAGTGATGTTGTTTCAGACCGAGGCCCACAATTTGTGTCACGTTTTTGGAAGGAGTTATGTAGCCTAATCCAACCTACTGTAAGCCTGACCTCCGGATACCACCCACAGTCGAATGGACAAGCGGAGAGGATGAATCAGGATTTGGAGACCTGTCTGAGATGCCTGGTGTCCGAGAAACCTACCACCTGGAGTAAAAGTCTGATTTGGGTTGAGTATGCGCACAACACGTTACCCACATCAGCCACCGGTATCTCTCCGTTTCAATGTGTCCATGGATACCAACCTCCATTGTTTCCGGAGCTCGAGAAGGAGGTCACCGTCAGCCCATGTTCTGGTTCGCCGCTGCCGATGGGCGGGAGTTCGCCATATGTTGCAGAGGAGTGCTATTCGCATGAAGGTATTGGCCGACCGGAAACGACGTCCGTCCGCTAAGTATCAGGCCGGACAACGAGTGTGGTTATCTACCAAGGATCTTCCTCTCCATGTCGCCTCCAGTAAGCTGGCTCCCCGGTTTGTTGGTCCTTTTCACATAGCCAAAGTGGTTAACCCTGTTGCTATCCGTTTATGTCTCCCAAAGTCCATCAAGGTCCACCCCACGTTTCATGTCAGCAAGCTGAAACCGGTTAAAGAGAGCAGACTGGTCCCCGCCTCCACGCCTCCTCCACCTCACCGGATCGTCAACGGAGGTCAAGTTTACACTGTGCATAAAATACTGTCTGAAAGGAAGAGGGGCAGAGGTAGACAGTTCCTGGTCGACTGGGTAGGGTATGGATTAGAGGAGAGGTGTTGGATCCCAGGCAGCTTCGTTGTGGACAAGACTCTAATATCGGACTTTGACAGACAACAGTCTCAGGCTTCAGGGACGTCTGGAGCCGTCCGTAAGAGGGGGGGTACTGTAAGGTTTCAGCGTTAGAGTTCTTTTAGTTTATTGTTTTGTGTTTATTATTGTGGCCTTGCATTTTATTGTGATATTGACTCTGCCCTCTCTTTTCAGGTGTCTACACTTCCTGTCGTTGTGTGTCACCTGCCAGCTTGATTGTGGTCTCCTGCTCATGATTGTTTTCACCTGTGCCCCATTAACCGTTGTGTGTATATCTAGCCCTGCTCTCCTTTTGTCTTTTGTCGGTTCGTCTTGTCTCCACATCGAGTCCATGTCTGTGAACACTAGTGATCTGTTGAGCAACCTAGTTGAACCTAGAGATCTTGTGAGAATCCTAGTAGAACCTAGTGATCTTTTGTTTTGAAAAGTCTTTTATAAATAAAAGATATTTTTGAAGTCAACCAAATCGTGCATCTGAGTTCTTGTGAGTCCTTTGTGTCACCTATGAGCTCATTCTCTCAGTGTATCATCAGGAATACAGAGACACACACACATCATTTAAATAAGAGTTTTTAAATTAAATGATAGGTTAAGAATAAACATCTTAAAGTAAATAACAAACAATAGCCCTTAACCCTGTAAGGTCCCCGGTTGTAATTTTACAACATTACTTGAAGCTATCCTAAAAAAGTCAGTAAATGTTTTGTTTTTTTAAAAGACTACATTTACATAGTCAAAAGGTCATTTTGTTCAGCCTCACAATGCTATTGGGTAGTAAATGTGTTATAGGTCCTGCCCTCTGGAGCATACACGCCAGGGATTTTGGGCCCCATGGAAATATATCACGGCCCCACCATCAGGTCACGCCACGCCACACGGCCACGCCAACCAAGCACAATTGCTGTAACCACACCTCCAGAACCCAACCCACTCATTTATGCTTTATATAACTCTACCTGTACAGGCTTGCATCTATCTTGTAGTCCAGTGACCACCAACTGGCGGCCCGCGGGCCACATCCGGCCCGCCAGACATTCTCATCCGGCCCGCACGACGGGGTGACTGTGGCGTTGGCGGAGTGGTTACTGCGTTCGCCCCCCACCCATTTTTATTTTTACAACGTCTCGTGAGTAAGGTGCAGTACCGGAGTCCAACAGAGAGGCAGCAGCTGCGGGACTGTAGACTGCGTACTGCGAAACCTTCCCTTCCTTGAAGAAGAAGAAGTGATTCTTCGTTGTGAAGAGTCTGCTTTGTGTACTCCGCACCACAGCAGCAGCCCTGCTGTGACAGAGTCCAACAGAGAGGCAGGAGCTGCGGGACAGTAGCCTAGAAGCAGGGTTGGGTTGTAACGGAATATATGTAATGGCGTTACGTAATCAGAACACAAAAATCAAGTGGGCTAACTGTATTCAGCTGGCGTTACATTTGAAAAACGAGTAATCTGATTACAGTTACTTTCGTAATCCTGAAGTGAATACATTTTGGAATACTTATTGGAATTATTGGTGGAAAAGTTTCCTCACAAAATGTAATATTCATTACCAGCAGAACTGTGTGCACACTGCCCAGCGCTGCAGCATGTCTGAGCGAGAGAGAGATGCAGCGTGTCTGTGAGGCCCCGCCCCCGCACGCAGATGAGAGAGAGAGAGAGAGATCTCTTTTAAAATATATTGAAAGTTAGAAACGGAGATGGTTAGATAAAATGTGCAAGATAACGTTGATGTAGCATTTCTTTATTGTCGAAATTATGACATTTTTAACGGGATCAAAGTGAATGGCCTGCTGCTGCTGAATGCATGGGGCAGTGACTGGAACAAGTTTTAAAAGTTATTACATCGTTTCAGATAATAATAATAATAAATAATGATAATTAATAATGATAATTAATTCTATTTAGGGGCGCCTTTCAAAGCACCCAAGGACACCTTACAATTCATAACATATTCTAAGGAAAGGTTTACAGTAGGAGAATGCAGTCCGGGTGATGTTATGTGGGGTGCAGATGAGAGGGAGCTGTCCAGAATGACACCAAGATGTTGTGTTTGAGTTCTTGATAAGCCATTAAAACAGTAAAACAAGTGTCTCCTGTTTAACAAAACATACCCATCTGTTATGGAAAAAGAAAGTATTCCAAAAGTATTCTACAAGTAACCTGAACACGTTACCTTTTTAAGACACGTAACTGTAACTGTATTCTGATTACTTTCAGAGCATGTATTCAGTAATCAGTAACTGATTACATTTACAAAGTAACCCTCCCAACCCTGCCTAGAAGTGATCCTTCGTTAGCGTGAAGAGTCCCCCCCCCCCCCCCCGCTGGCCCGCGATAGTGTCTATTGGATACATTTTGGCCCTTGGACAAATGTAGTTGGTGATCCCTGTTGTAGTCCAATACTAACTGCACAATATTTACTGACACTGAGCTGTGAAAATATAACACTTATGGGGGGACAGGGCTGCTAAGTCTAGAGAGTTGGTCCTGGGACCAGGGGGAGGGACAACTGATTTAGTATGAATAGCTGCTAAAAATGTACCTGCATTTGTTAAATGTCAGCTGAAAGAGGAGGAAAAACCTGTATAGATATTAACAGTACTTAATGTCAGCTTAGTAAAAAAAAAAAACATAACAATTATTATTTGCAATGGACTACGCGTAGCTAACAGACGCATTTCCACCACTCATAGACCACACCCACCTTTTCTTTGAAAAACTGGGTGACATACTGTCGCCCTTTAGTCCCTCTCTCTTGTCTTTCTCTCCTTTCTTTTCTCTTTTGAAAGCCTGACTTTGAGTCGTTGAGACATGGCACACACGTAAGTACTAGCATCCCTGCTCCTAACATGCTCTCACTCTCTGCTAGAAAGTGCCAGCGGTGCTGCACCGCATTTGGAGGTAGGACCAAACCATTACATGTAAATAGAAGGGGGTGTACAGAGGCTTTGGATAATTAACTTTTGGAAGAAAATAAGTTAAATGAATTGTAAGTTTAGTGAGTACATTATCAATATAACGTCCTATTAATGTTAATTATTGATGAATGATGAAAGGTCACTAAAACATTTAATCTTAATGTTCTAAAATAGTTTGGGCCCCCGTGGTGAGGGTGTTTGGGGTGGCCAATAGTGTGGCCAGGATTCAGCTGGGGGTGGGTGGCAGTGGCCACTCCCAGCCACCCCCCAGCTCCGCCACTGGTTGTGCAGAAACGAGGGTGTCCGGTAGCCTACGCAGGAAATCAATCAATCAATGTTTATTTATACAGCCCAATATCACAAATGTCTCAGTGGACTTCACAGTTTGTACAAAATATCAGTATGACAATACGACACCCTCTGTCCTTAGACCCTCACATCGTACAAGGAAAAACTTCCGAAGAAAACCCACAGTTTAAAGGGAAAAATGGGAGAAACCTCAGGGAGAGCAACAGAGGAGGGATCCCTCTCCCAGGACGGACAGTCGTGCAATAGATGCCGTGTGTAAATTGAAAAGATAATACATTTGCAACATAGGTAGTCCAAATGTTTGGAAATGCATGTGTGTGTAATAGGAAGATGGATCCACGAGGATATCCATCCAGGACCTATGATCCAGGACCACAGCCACGACTCAAGATCCAGGGCTCGTGATGCAGGACACAGGACCGCAGGATCATCCATGACTCCGGATCCCAGCGTATATAGACACCAAAAAGAAAGACATTTGGGGAAGCTGGGTTAATCGGAACATGGGAGTACACAGGTATAGACAGAGAGAAGGAAGAAGTAAGATGTCCCCCGACAAATTAAGCCTATATCAGCAAAACTAGGGGCTGAATCTAATCAGCCCTAACTATAAGCTTTATCAAAAAGGAAGGTCTTAAGCGCACTCTTAAAAACGGATAGGGTGTCTGCCGCCCGAACAGAAACTGGAAGCTGATTCCACAAATGTGGAGCTTGATAAGAAAAGGCTCTGGCTCCCATTGTACTTTTAGAGACTCTAGGAACAACCAACAACCCTGCATTCTTGGAACGCAATGCCCTAGTAGGACAGTAGGGTATAATGAGTTCTTTAAGGTAAGATGGCGCCTGCCCATTAAGGGCTTTGTAGGCGAGAAGAAGAATTTTAAATTCTATCCTGTGTTCTATAGGGAGCCAGTGTAAGGCAGCCAGAACAGGAGTAATGTGGTCCCTTTTCCTAACTCTGGTTAGTACACGAGCTGCAGCATTTTGAATTAGCTGAAGCGACTTGACTGACTTCTTGGTACACCCTGATAATAAAGAGTTACAATAATCCAGCCTTGAAGTAAGAAATGCATGGACTAGTTTCTCTGCATCGTTTTGAGGCAAGATATGCCTGATTTTTGCAATGTTACGTAGATGGAAGTAGGCAGTCCTTGAAATTGATTTTATGTGGGCGTTAAAGGATAAATCCTGATCAAATATAACACCAAGATTCCTTACAGTCTCACTGGAGGCCAAATTAATGCCATCCATAGTTAGTATATCTTTAGATAATTTGTTTCGTAGATTCTTCGGGCCAAGTACAATAACTTCAGTTTTGGTCGTGTTTAACATCAAAAAGTTTAAGGTCATCCACGTTTTTAAGTCCTTGAGGCAGTCTTGAATTTTATTTAGATGATTAATTTCATCAGGCTTGATTGATAAATATAGTTGAGTATCATCCGCATAACAATGAAAATTTACAGAATGATTCCTTATAATATTGCCTAACGGAAGCATATATAATGTGAACAAAATAGGTCCGAGCACTGAGCCCTGTGGCACTCCGTGGCTAACTTTGGTTTGCGTGGAAGATTCATCATTGACACGTACAAACTGAGAGCGTTCAGATAGATAGGACCTAAACCAGCCTAAGGCAGTTCCCTGTATGCCAACTAAGTGCTCTAGTCTTTGCAATAAGATATCATGATCGATAGTATCAAATGCAGCACTGAGATCGAGCAAAACAAGAATAGAGACAAGTCCTTTGTCAGAGGCTATTAGAATGTCATTTGTGACTTTGACCAGAGCTGTCTCTGTGCTATGATGTGTTCTAAAGCCAGACTGAAAATCTTCAAATAAATCATTGTTTTTTAAGTAATCACACAGCTGTTTTGCGACTGCTTTCTCAAGAATTTTTGAGAGGAACGGAAGATTAGAAATAGGTCTATAGTTGGCTAAAACCTCTGGATCGAGGTTGTGCTTTTTAAGAAGCGGTTTTATCACTGCTACTTTGAATGATTGTGGAACATAGCCTGATAATAAAGACATATTCATAATATTTAATAAAGAAGTGCTAATTAATGGAAAAACTTCCTTCAACAGCTTAGTTGGAATTGGATCTAATATACACGTTGATGGTTTAGAAGAGAGAATCATTGAATTTAATTGTTCAAGGTTTATGGCTGAGAAGCATTCTAGTTTACTATCTAGTGTAATATTAGAACTTACGTTTCCGGGAGTTGATAACACTATACTGGTCAAAGGCAAGAGGTCATTAATTTTGTTTCTAAGAGTAACAATTTTATCGTTAAAAAAGCACATAAAATCATTACTACTGAGTGCTATGGGAATAGAAGGCTCAATCGAGCTATGGCTCTCTGTCAGCCTGGCTACAGTGCTGAAAAGAAATCTTGCATTATTCTTATTCTCATCTATTAGTGAAGAGTAGTAGGCTGCTCTCGCTTTACGCAGTGCTTTCTTATATTCATTGAGAGTAATATGCCAAATTAAACGAGATTCTTCAAGTTTAGTGGAACGCCATATCCTTTCAAGTTGTCTCGACTTTTGCTTTATTTTGCGGGTTTCGGCATTATGCCATGGAGCTAATCTATGTTGTTTTATTTTCTTCTTTTTCAAAGGAGCAACAGAGTCTAATTTTATTCGCAGCGCATCTGTAGCACTATCAACAACATGATCAATTTGGGGTGGTGGACATTTTGTATAAGTTTCCTCCCCTACATGCAGACCTGCTATCGAGTTAAGCATTGGTGGAATCTCTTCCTTAAATTTGGCTATAGCACTAACAGATAGGTTTCTGCTGCAGGAGCTTTTGACTAATGCTTTGTAGTCTAGTAACAGTACTTCAAAAGTTACTAAGAAATGGTCGGATAAAGCAGGATTATGCGGTTCGACTAATAGTTGCTCAATTTCAATACCATAAGTCAGAACAAGGTCGAGAGTGTGATTATAGCAGTGGGTTGGTTTATTTACACTCTGACAAAAACCAACAGAATCTAATATAGAGTTAAATGCAACAGTAAGGCTATTTTTATCATCGTCAACATGAATATTAAAGTCACCTACGATAATTACTTTATCTGTTTTAAGAACCAAAGTTGATAAAAACTCAGAGAATTCTGATAAGAATTCTGAATAAGGACCTGGTGCACGGTACACTGAAACAAATAAGATTGGCTGCAAAGTTTTCCAGGTCGGATGCGTAAGACTAAAAACGAGACTTTCAAAGGAGGTATAATTTAATTTTGGTTTAGTATTGATAAGTAAACTTGAGTCAAAGATTGCTGCAACTCCACCTCCTCGGCCCACGCCTCTGGCAATATGAGTATTGATATGGCTGGGTGGAGTGGCCTCATTTATGCTGACATATTCTTCATGTCTCAACCAAGTTTCAGTGAGACAGCATATATCAATATTATAATCTGATATTAAATCATTTACCAATATTGCTTTAGATGCTAGAGATCTTATGTTTAAGAGACCACATTTAATATTCCTGTTTTGTTGCACTGTAGTAGTTGTTACATTTACTTTTATTAGGTTATTATGTATGACACCTCTATTAGGTTTTACCTTAAATTGTCCTTGGGCAGACACACACACCGCTAATATTGGGTATTTTATTGGGTTCGGGATTCCTATGGATGACTGCCTAGGAGAAAAAAAGGAGGAAAAAGCAAATAGGTAACGGAAAACTACTTGAACAAAGTAGTGATTCAGTTGGAGCCAATATTGTGGGTCCTTATGGCAAGTCCATACCCCTTTCCTGCCATGCTGAGCAGCATTTGCTCCCAACAGATCACACTTGACCGATAGCTCGCTCAGGCCAGAATCAACCATGTGTTGTCCTATCACACCCAGGAAGTGCATGACCATGTGAAGGCCTCCAAGGCAAGGGATAAGCACGTCCTTGTATTCTTCTACTGACCACTTCAGTCAACTTCGGATAAAGTGCCTCGCCCACTGTCAGAATGACATGCTGTTGTTCCATTGATTTGGAGATATGAAGCATTCGCTTGACAATAGTGGGGAAGGCAAAGGTTCCATCACAGCACATTTGAAACATTTAACCTCAAAACAATATACAAAGTAAGTAAAAGTAGCCTGATAATAATAATAATAATAATAATAATAATAATAATAGCTGAGTAATTATTCATAGTTAAAAACTACTATTTTTGCAATATATATGAGATCTAAGCAGTTTACATCTCAAATCTGAATATGGCATCAGATTGTCCATGTAGGAGAACTTACAAAAGCACATTTAATTCAAGTTTGTACTTTGTTTAGTCAAAAAGATATACTTAAAATAGATTTCAGGCTGGCGGTGGCGGCCATGTTGGATTTCTCAATTTTGGCATTTTGGGACATTTTTGAGCTTCATATCCAGCAGATTTGGATGCAGCACCCCTTAATACCCCTAAAAATGTTGTATAGCATAAATAAACACAAAATGCCTTCGGGGTTCTGATTTTGTGAACATTTACCCTGTCTATTATGTCTTTTGACATAATAAAAGTTCTATTGTACCAAACTCTGTCTGCCTCCAGTGATTTCTTCAGAACCCATTAGAATTGCATTATCACGAAGGAAGTTAATAAGTTATAATGTTGAGAAGGAGGTCCAGACTTTATCAACTAGCCTAGTCCGAGATTCTCCTCCAACAGTAAAAACAAATCTATCAAGAAAGCTCACACACTCACCCTTACCTGATCTGCTAATAAATCATCAGACTGTACTCCAGTCCATGTCAATGTTCACACATTAATAAAGAAACAGTACATATGAAAGCTCAAAGACCTTCCCACTTTCTGCACATTTTAATGTCAGGATTTTCTCAAGTCCAAAATCAATTGGGATCTTTCGGTATTATAGCCATTTGGTAAATTACTCGGATATATCAGGCATGCTCATAAACCCTTATGGCCTTATAACAGGAGCAATAATTTTGCCTTTACGTGGATAAAAGGTTATGGCAATAAGATCATATGTTATATTCTGACTTTCTATTAATATAATGTGAACAATTTACTACATGCCAAAACATCAAGCATCTTTGACTTTTAATTAAACTCTGAAGAATGACAACTGAAAAGTCTGTGTCACTAGCTATACACACACTATGAGGCATAAGCTTAGTTTCAAACTGTCATCTTGATATTTAAAGTAGAACCACATTTATCATTCAATTTAATAATTAAAAAAACATACAGTCTTTAAACATTATAAAAAATACATACCTGTGAACACAATATACATTTCTAAGACTCGACAGGGATTTGTAAAATAAAAATAAAGGCCTGCCACAAAACGATACGTCTCTTCTCCATTCTTTACCTACACAAACACATGCTTCTGCACAAAGGTCCAAAGGCCTTTCACAAGGTGCTGCTTCTTTATATTAATCTTAGCTTAAATCACTTTTCTCACCCAATTGTTGCACTGCTCAGCTATTTTTATTCACTGTCAGAAATCAGTGGACAACAACTGAATTCAGGTCTGCAGAAAATAATGACATGACGTCAGTGATGTTGACAGGCACGCCTCCTGCCTTTCTGTGTCTAGAGGACACCACATATGTCCTGGACTGGATTCTTTACAGAAGCGACGAGGAGGTTTACGGAGAACAAAAAGTGCATCAAATACAACACACACATGCAGCTAATGTATCTGCTTCCAGAGCACAGCCTCTATCTCTCCCTCTATCCTTCATCCACACCCGTTACAGGGGCGTAACAGACGTATTGATCCGTCAACGGTACTGTTGTTTGAAGATGTTTTCATAGCAATATAAAACAAAGAATATAAGAGAATAGATAATAGGTTAAAGCAGCTTGTAATACAAAACGTAAACTATTAATGCCAAGATTTCTTTATTTAAACAACATTTCAAAATTAACACTGACTTTATTTTTCTGAAAACATGTTTAATTGGGAACCAACTCATCACATTAAAAACCTTTCAGGAACACTGACATTAACTATTTACAGTGGTGTCGAGAACCATACTTTACACATAACAGCACCCATAATGTCAGAAACACTGGTTTGGTTTGTTAGAAATATATTTCCTATACAGATCATGAGTTTTGTGTTTTCGAACAAAAGCAACAGGACAAGAACTTTAATTAAATGAAAAAGTGGTACAATGTTCAGATTGACCATTAGTTTCTGACCGTGGGAACATTAAAACAGTTTCGCCACAGGGCAATCCCATAACCTGACCATAATTAAACTGCTATTTCATTTAATATCAGGAACAGCTGACTTGAAGATTAACCTGAAAGAGAAAACTTCCTTCAATCATGCAGACAAACAAACAGCAGGTGTTTTTAACTTGAACCTCCATCGGACTAAGGTTCAAATCATTGTTAATACTGTTAAACATATAGACGCATAGCAAACCAGCAAATACTTTTGAGTCTGAGAAACATGTACAAATCAAGGCCTAAACAAAGAAACTAGTGCCAGTAGTCTATGCACACGTCGATAATAGCAATGCTTCAGTGTCCGCATCATGAGTGCAAAGTTAAGGCCTCAATAAAGTCAAAGCCTCATTAAAAGGGTCGGCCCAAGTCAGATAATTCCTTTGGTAGGAAGTTACCGTTCAGACTTTCTGATTTGATTGTTTGGCCAAGACATCATTCTTCTGATTTGCTTCCACCAACACATGAGCAGGATCCCAAAGGAAGTTTTATTGAAATCCCCAGTGGCAAATGAAAAGTGTCATACAAAATATCCTGCTTGCTTAATATGCTGTTTTGTGAAAGAAATCCTAGAGACGTCCCATAGTAGCTGTTAGCGCACATGACAGAAAAAAACGAGTTTTCGTCATTTTTTTATAAAACCACAGGCTGGTTGTCCAGCAATCAGAGGGTCAATGGTTTGATCCCAGAAATGTCCTTGGGCAAGATACTTAACCCCAAATTGCTTCTGGCATGACACTCACTGCCAAAAAAAGAGTTTATTTTGAATGGCCATCCTCAGGTCCGAGCTGTAGAGTGTGTGTGGCTCTGCATGTGGTAGTCCAGAGACGCCCTCTGACTGAAGCTACAGCTGCACTCCAGGCACTGATAAGGTTTATCCCCTGTGTGTTTCCTCATGTGAATCACCAGGTTTCCTTTCTGGGTGAATGATTTGTCACATTCTGGGCATTTGTATGGTCTCTCTCCTGTGTGTATCCTGGTGTGATTGACCAGGTCTGACTTCTGACCGAAGTTCCTCCCACAAAACTGGCAATGGTACTGTTTGTCCTCCGTGTGGATCCTTACATGTCTTATTAAAGTCTTATGCAAAGAGAAACATTTGGCACAACACGGACACTTGTAGGGTTTCTCTGCTGTTCCTTCTTCAAACTGAACTATGAGCTCCGTGGATTTCCCTGAAGGTCCTCCCGGCTGAATATCTCTATTGTTGAGATGTTTGGGCTCATCTTCTCCCTGTTGGCTCTGGTTCACTGAAAGGAGCAACTGACCATCAGTGATGCGGTCTGATACTCCATCAACCGGCTCAGTTTTGATGTGATTGACTGTTCCTGCAGCCGAGGAGTCTTGTTCCATATCACACAGACTCTGGACTTGGTAGAGACACAGGGGCTGCAGAGACTCCTGATCAAACTCACTCTGATCATAGGGAGAGAAGGTAAGTGGGAAAGTCTTAATGCCAGGTATTTCCTGAGTGCAGTTCAGCTCTCTAATCTCACCAGCAGCTGTCACTGATCTGAGGTGAATTGCTGCCTCCTCCTTCTCACTGAGACACTCATTTGGTTGTTCCTCAGTGTGTTTCAGGCTGTGGACAAGCAGACTATCCCTCTCGTCAAAACTTTCCTCACACTCTTGGCACTGGTATGGTTTGGGGCCTTGGTGTGTTCTACTGTGAGTGAAGAATTCAGACTTGTGGCGGAAGTTTTGCTCACAGATCTGACACTGGTACAGTGATGAACCGTCGCGTGGATGTTTTTTTAAGTGACGTACCATCGTCTTCTTGGAAGAAAAAGTGCTTATGCAAACTGGACATTTGAATGATTTATTCACGGCGAGGACCTTTAACGGCATGTTCGGGTCACACTCCTGCGTCACATCATCGTCTGCAATATCCACCTCTATCTCATTATCGTTTTCTCTGGAAGGAGAGCCGCCTGAATGAGTGTTCATGTTTGGACGGTGTTTAGCTTGCTCTGACGTGGCTTCTACTGCTTCCTCCCAGCACACACTGACGTTCACACTGGCAGCAGGCTGAAGCCGCACATCTGGGAGAGACATCTGGAGAGAGTCTGAAGAAAAAAGGAAAGGAAAAAAACAACATTTATTTTACTGCTTTTGACCATTCGTTTTATTTTTAGTTCCTATTTAATACTTCTAATATAGACATTTTTATAAAAAGTTGACTGGCTCAAAATAAGCAGTTTATAAGCAGGATCTTAAAAGTAATGTGTGTAGTCCATTCAAATAAATATATAATAAACAACTCTATCACAGAAAACTTAACACATGATTCATGTTATGATTTCCTTCTGTTAAACCCACCTTCACTCTGTGCCTTGGCGACATCCAGCAGTCTGCGGTGGCTGTCCACCACCCACTTTGAACAGGACATTTCTTTTTCATATTCTACAATTGTCCTCTCTACAATCCTGAAGATCTCCTCTGCAGCTGCAGACAAACGCTCGCTGACCAGTGTTCTCAGCTGCTCCATCTTCACTGCCCTCACCCTGCTGACGTGATCTCCAAAGTGAGAGTCTGGGTGTGTGTGTGAAGTAGACATAAGGCCTCAAGCCTTCTTGTTGCTCTTAGTCGCTCCTCCTGAACTCTCTGTGTCCTCCGACCCTATTCTGCTCTGGCCATGTCTGCAAACAGACAGAAAACAGAACATTTATTGAAAACAATTATGATAATTAAGAAGAGATACTCAAATGTATGTGTTTTCATTTCTCAACTTTCTGTGACAGTAACATTTATATATTTTGTTTGGGACAAGCTCTTGGAAGAATTGTTGTGCTCTGGGTAACAGAGATAGGAATTTCTTGCTATGTCCTCACATTTGAGATGAATCGAGTTCCTTAAGTACAAAAACTAATACTAGTGGGATTGTGGTTAAAAGTCAAGAATGACCTGTTTTCATTGCATGAATAGAAAATAACGCAGCTCAGTTTTCTTGTCTTTTATTATAAAAACAAATTCAATATTATATTATATATTATAAATATAATGTACAGATAGAGCAGCACCCAAATACACTGATTGGGATTATGTAGAGAGATCTTTAGATAGGTAAATTATTATTGTTATTTTCTGGTTGTATAAAATATGAATTCATAAAATAATGTACCCTTCAATGAGCATTCGATATTTTTGGGAAATCAATTGATTGCTATGTTCTGCATTAGACCCATATTACTGTAATTACACCAATATTACACCCATATTGCACTGTAATACTACTGTCATTAGTCCCATAATACACTGTTAATACACCTATATTAAACCCATGTAACACCATATGTCACCCAAATTACACTATTATTATACCCATTTTATACATGGACACAGCCTTTAAGATAAATGTATCCCTCAGGATACAGAAACCATATACAGGTTACGTCATGCTTTAACGGTTATTAGCTATATGTACGTTTAGTGGCAACCAAGGACAAAATAATGCAAAGACTTTTAATAAAGCTGTAGCTACATGTCGGAGTGACAACGTAATATGACCCTGAACAGACACTGAGTAAAACACTGACAGGTACATTAGCTTACCCTGCTGACTGTTTCTGTTAGCTCACTGTCTCATTAGCGCACTTGTTGTAATCGAGGCAGGCTACCTCACTTAGCAGCTAGGTCATACAAGAGCTACTAAGCGGAGAACTACTTACTAGAGAACATGACAGTACACTGATATTTCTAGTTTATTATGGTGCCCCTGGTTTCCCGGGCTTTAAACGCTCCACAGCTAACTAGCCAGCTCTATGGTGTGCAACGTCATAATGCTCAAAACACAGCGTTAACTTCGGTTAGCTTCAGTTAGCTTGCAGAGGCTCCAGCTCCTTCTTCTAGGGTTGTCATTGATAGTAGGCGTAGTAACGACATTAGCGCCATCTACTGTTAAACTGTGAGCACGCCGCTCTTTAGCAGCAGGTGTTCAAATACTGACCACCTGCAGGCCAACACTAAACTTCCATTTATGGTATAAAAGATAGTTGTCTACTAAGTTCAATAAACTGGGTTCTCTGGCATGAATGCATTTATTTACAATATACATTTAAATTAATATTCTTATTCTAATTAATCTTAAAGCCAACTATTCTTGCATTTGAATTAAAGGTAGGGTCGGCAATTCACTTCAGAATCAAATCAAATCAAGTTTTATTTATATAGCACATTTTGAAACGATTTTTGGTCGAGCCAAAGTGCTGTACATATAATAAAAATACCCTACAGTAAAGACACTTTACAGCAAATACAACAGCACAGTTTGTGCAGAATATCAGTATGAGAAAAAATGACACCCTCTGTCCTTAGACCCTCACATCGTACAAGGAAAAACGTCCGGAGAAAAACCCACAGTTTAAAGGGGAAAATGGGAGAAAGCTCAGGGAGAGCAACAGAGGAGGGATCCCTCTCCCAGGACGGACAGATGTGCACAGGGCCGTATCCAGGATTTCCTAAATACCGAGGTCCAAACATGCTATGGGGGTTCGGGGGATACCCCCCGAGATTTTGGGGATTTTCATGATCTAGTTAGGTGCTTTTTAAGTCCTGTGGGGGGTCACACATTGGATAATATATTGATTTCAAACCATGTCAGTGGCCTGACAATGTCAGCATACATTATTTTTGAAAGTGTAATACATCATAAGAATCAGTTGATTGTTGCTATTAATGATCTGGACATGCAGAAGAGGCTAAAATGATCACAAAACATTGTCAACATTCATTTTCCATGTCTCTCTCCGTTCCATAACCTGCAGCCTCTCTTCCACCTTCTTTAGTCTCTCTGTCTTCTTCCTGTTCATTACTCTCTCTGTCCTCTCTTTCTCTTTGTTCAATCTCTCCCTCGTTGTTCACTTTTTGCTCCTCCTCACTTGTCGCTCCTGCCAGTGAATTTAAAGCAGATGTTTAGTTCATTTCACTTGTTTGTTTGCATTATTATTTAAATCTGTTTTGTTTGATTCTCAAAAGAGAACAAAGATGTAAGCAAATTGTGTTTTATACAATTGTACAAATGTTATTATGATATCATAACTGCAATAGATGTTGTATGTTGTATGTTAATGTATGTTGTTTTACAATTATGCATTTATGCCTATTGTAAATGAAGACTATTGTTATAGATATATAGATAGATAGATAGATAGATGGGGTTATTAAGCCTACATTCTTTTGTCCGACTGTACCTGCAGTTTCTCCCTGACTTCCATCACTTTCTCTTTCTCTCTGCCTGTCCTGTCTCTTCCTTACCAAAGCTGAGCTTCGACTGACGTAGTCTTTTCATTATATCTGAGTCAGTGTAAAAAGAAAACAATGTTATATCTTCAATGTTTTACTCAAATTGAAATGAAAGCATTATAACGTATATATATATATATATATATATATATATCACACCGACCCAAATGAACCGCACCAAGCGGCTAAACGCACCAGGGTTCGATTCAACCAAGCTATATAAGGCTGGTGTTAAAGCACCCTTAATGGCACTTTGTGATTTTGACGCTATGTCAGTGAAACAATGCCATTTTGAACATTTGACAGATTTATGCTTAATTCTCTTAAAAAGTTACTGAAAGATACACTTTTGTGGATGAAAGCTGAACACTAGATAATTGTTTTAGTACATTTCGTTAAGAATGTGACTCTTCATGGCAGTGTGTGATTTTGACGCTATATCAGTGAAAAAATGAAATTTCGAACATTTGACAGATTAATGCTTAATTCTCTCAAAAAGTTACTGAAAGATACACTTTTGTGGATAAAAGCTGAACACTAGATAATGAAGTACTTTGTTTTGGTAGATTTTGTTAAGAATATGACTCTTAATGGCACTTTGTGATTTTGACACTATTTCAGTGAAACAATGCCATTTTGAACATTTGACGGATTAATGCTTAATGCTCTCAGAAAGTTAATGAAAGATACACGTTTGTGTATAAAAGATGAAAACTAAAAAATAAAGTACTTTGTGTTCGTAGATTTTTGTTAACAATGTGACTCTTAATGGCAGTTTGTGATTTTGACGCTATTTTAGTGAAACAATGCCGTTTTGAACATTTGACGGATTAATGCTTAATTATCTCGAAAAGTTACTGAAAGATACACTTTTGTGGATGAAAGTTGAACACTAGATAATGAAGTACTTTGTTTCAGTAGATTTCGTTAAGAATGTGACTCTTAATGGCACTTTGTGATTTTGACGCTATGTCAGTGAAACAATGCCGTTTTAAACCTTTGACAGATTAATGCTTAATTCTCTCAAAAAGATACAGAAAGATACACTTTTTTTTAAACATTTGAAAGATTTATGCTTGATTCTCTGAAAAGGTTACTGAAAGATACACTTTTGTGGATAAAAGCTGAACACTAGAAAATGAAGTACTTTGCGTTAGTATATTTCATTAAGAATGTGATTCTTATTGGCAGATTGTGATTTTGACGCTATTTCAGTGAAACAATGCCGTTTTGAACATTTGACAGTTTTATGCTTAATTCTCTCAAAAAATTACTGAAAGATGCACTTTTGTGATTAAAAGATGAACACTACTGTAGAAAATGAAGTACTTTGTGTAAGTACATTTTTGGGAAGAATGTGAAACTCAATGGCAGTTTGTGATGATACTATTTCAGTGAAACAGTGCCGTTTTGAACATTTGACAGAGTTACGGCCCCTACACACGGCGGCGTGCGTTGCCGCCTCAACGCTTCTGCCCATTCACTTTGAATGGGGTGACGTCACGATTCGCCGAACTGCATTCTGGGAGCAAAGCGTAGATTCTCTCGCGGTGCTCGCTGCAAAAGTAGAGCAATGTTCTACTTTTGCCGCCTCGACGGAGGCGTCAGCCAATCGAATCATATGCCAGTGCAAGCTCTAGCCAATCAAACCGCATGCTTGTGTGTCTGGGGCGGGAGATTCATGTGATTGGTTGTTGGTCGAGTTTCAGCCCCCCCCGCCGGCAGGCGACAACGCATGCCGCCGTGTGTAGGAGCCGTTACGGCCTGTCTACACAGCGGCGTGCATTGACGCTTCACTATTCACTTTGAATGGGGTGACGTAACTTTTCGCCGGAGCGTTGCTGGCGTTGCTCGCTGCAAAAGTTGAGCAATGTTCAACTTTTGGCGCCTCGGCAGAAGCGTCAGCCAATCAAATCCCGTTTATGCAAATCTGACAGTACAAGCGCTAGTCAATCAAACTGCGTGTATGCTGGGAGAGACTACAGAGGTAATTTCCTCATATTCCAAAAAATGGAGGAGAAATTAATTATAGCGGTAGTGAATCACCCGGTGTTGTATGATCAGTCTCTGTTCACCTACCGGGATACAAACCGGAGGAGCGAGGCATGGAGGGAGGTGGCAGAGACAGTGGGTGGAACTGGTAGGTTTTCGCCTGTTTGGGGAGTTTATATTATATTATATATGATATTCTGAACAAACTGTGCTGTTTATTTGCTGTAAAGTGTCTCTACTGTAGGCTATTTTTATTATATGTACAGCACTTTGGCTCGACCAAAAAGTCGTTTATAAATGTGGTATATAAATAAATCTTGATTTGATATATCCAATGTACTTCATTTTAACATTGAATGGACAGCTTGCAGGCATAGACAGTATATTTAGCCAGCATGTAATGTAGCATAAAATAGCACCATAGACATTAATGTCATAAATGTTCATCATATAAAGTGTGAATGTAAAACCTTTTATGCAAATTACAGTGATAAAGGGATTTGCTTTTCATTAATGGAGGAATAATTTAGTCAATTCTTCAAGTAGTTCAACAAATTAACTTTATTATTTCATTTCATTAGAGGAATTGTGCAGGACAAGGTGGAAGTCTCTGAGGGACAGGTTCCGGAAGGAGAAAGCTTGGGAGAAAGAGGAAAAAAGAAGCGGGGCAGGGTCGTAAGCCCTGGCGTTTCACGGCAGTGATGGGTTTTTTAACCCCATTTCTCATTGACCGTGAGACGTCCAGCAATGTCCCCCGGCAAACCCTGCCTCCACCCCCCTGTACTACTCCTGACCTCAGCCAGGTGCCAGAGGATGAGAGCCAAAGCCAGCTAGATGAAAGCCAGCTTGGTGAAACTCAGCCAGCCAGCAGCCAGCAAGCTGAGGCAGGGCAGACAGGACAGGAGGAGGATAATGTTGAGGGCCGGGGAAAAAGGAGAAGGGGAAGGGAGATGTCCGCCTTTGAGAAAGGGTTGCTGTCAGCCATCGCTCCTGTTCAACCTCGTTCAGTGGTGGAGGAGGACGAGGACGAGTTATTTCTCCGGATCCTCTTGCCTTCATTGCGAAGGATGTCGATGTCGAAGAAGACAAGGCTGAGATTTGCCATTCATAAGGCATTTTTTGAAGCAGAGCAGGAGGAAGACTGATTAATCCCTTTTTTTTGTTATTTACAGCCATACTGATCCACACTACATGTTTTACACTCATCACTGCACTCATCACTGCACACACTTCACTCACAATATTACATATACATTATTATAAATAAAAGTTATTTAAAGTATGTTATGGCTATACTGTGTCTTCAGTTGTTCATGTCGTTTGTCAGTTGCAACATACGGAAGATACAGAAGCTTCATGTTTGTCGATATATAATGTGCTGTCTTCTGTATAATCTTTCATGTGAAAACCTGTTGAAATCATCAGTGGTTTATCAGTAAAAACAGGGCTGAAGGAAACATTGAAAAACATTTTTTGGACCTTTAAGATTTGTATTTGAGTACCCCTGCTGTAGATGTTGGTTTTTTCCAGTAATGTAGACACAAACTCTGTTACTAAATTAACAATTATGTCATTTATATTTTTGTATGCGCTAAACTAAACATTTTAAAATCTTGAAGATTGTCTTTGTCTCCTTTTTCCCGCATTAAATGTGCTCCTCTCATTCAATTATTGGCCCCATCCCAGCTCCCCAAGTAACTTTAGAACCACCACTGGTTACAGCAGTTTAAAGAGAAGGAGTTTAAATGAATAGGATGGAGGTCGCAGAGTCACTGTGAAGTTAACATGATCTTATTTCATTATATCACATGTTTAGTCTAAACAGAGTTAGTGACAGTAGAGACAGCAGCACATGTGGAACAGAACAGAAAATGATCATGGTTACTCAGACATGGAGTAGCATTTACAGTCATTCCATATCCAAACAGTTAAGTTACTTCTTCGGTTTTGCATTTCATCAAAGTGATCTACATGTTCCCATGCTTTAATACATGAACAAATAATGCATCAAATCATGCACAAAGGACAAACATAAACCATTGCAGAAGACCTGAGAAAAAGCACTTTTACCTCCATTAAAATGATACATTTCTCTAAAAATATTTTCTCTGGAGAGATTAAAAAGTATAATCTGAAAAAGTAATTAGCTATCAGACAAATGGAGTGCAGTAGAAAATGAAATATTTTTCTCTGAGATGTAGTGTAGTAGAAGTAGAAATTATATATGACAATACATTTTGAATTTACTGTCATTTTATCAACATGTATCAAATGGAGTGTGGCCCCCCCTGGTCGAGGCTGTTGCAACGCAAAGATTATAGTTTTTTAAACTAGATTATTATTCTATGTAAATGTTATATACACAAATCTACGTTTTCTAAATCTGAAAACTACGTTTTTATAATGAGTTTATTTAAATGTATGAAAGCCCTGTAGTTAATGCAAAATAACTTGTGCAACAAAAGTGTTTAGTATAATTGAAAATAAAAAATGTAGGTATATTTATTTCATTTTATTTTCTGTTTACTTTATTTTTGTATTTAAATGCCTTGTCTTTTTTCTGATTAGTTTATTTTTCTCATTTGTATTGATCTTATGAGTTTATTGTGTAATACCTGTAAGCAATGCTGTTATGCACATGTGCATTTTTCAAAAGAAATATCAAAAACGTCCCAAAGATCTGAGAGTCAAATACTAATATAAATGGAACATGGGTAAATTGACTTCCTTCCCTTCTACACAACATTTACCCAATCCCACACACATTTATACACTTGACTGAAAAATACAAGCAGGAGCAATATAACTTGTACTTCTTTTATTTTTACCCTGTACAAAAAAAAGTCAGTTTGGTGGAGAGCTGGACCTCAGTCACTCTAACACTGTGTGGCATTGTGAGGTTCTTCATTTTGTTCAAACATTTCCAGAATTACATTTCTATTCTATCATTGTGAATATATTACCTGTATCGATAAATAACATCAGGTTCATTTACAGCTGGTACATGACAAAAGCAAATAATAATACTTCAAAATCCAATAAATAAAATAACAATAAAGTCAATACTTTGAATTGTACAGTTACAGTTTGTGTTTTCATTGCAACAGTTAAAAATGGTCTTAACAATACATTTATTTAGGAAAAGTTAGCTCCTGATTCAAGTGAGTAATTGCAATATTGTTGGAGAAATGTTATTTAATGTGTTGGCAATGGCTCTAAAACGTCACATTTGAGCCCATTTCCACAAGACAATGTCATGTCTCAGCAGGTATGATTCATCTGACAAAACTATTTGTTTGTATTCTTCTCATGATGACAAAGATATTTTGATTATGTCCCCCATGGAGAGCAAGCATTTCACACATGCTTGGAGAATGTCTTAATTAGGCTAGCTCCCTGTCCTGATAAAAAGTCAATCAATTCATTAAATGATCTGTGAGATTATCTTAATATAAAATGTTCATAGTTGTTTGTTTTCATGTGTAAACAAAATATGAATGTTCTAAAACCAAATCCTACAAAACACCCCTCCTTAAGTTGTATACAGCACTGTATACAACTCTGTCTCGACAGTCGATGAGTTGACATCTAACATCTGTTCAAACTCTTACATTAATAAAGTCTCATGTCACAGTGAAATGCCCCGCCCCTGCACGGTGCTAAACACAGAGTAAACAAAGACAACTCTTGCTCCAATGAAGCATCTACATATATCTCATCTAAAGCGCTAACATAAGGCAGTAGCACATCATCATTTCGCTATTGCATAACCGAGCAGATTCTATAATATAACAACTCTATATTCTACTTTATAATATAGTTTGGTCATTCACTGATAAAAACATGATGTAGATTGTGGAGCTAAAATACAGTCACTGTGAATCAAACATTTCACAAAAACGTTATCCCTTAAAAATATGTATTCCCTTTAACACAACATTATAAAAGTACTGGGATGGGATAAAAACTTCATTTGTACAGCACGTGTCGGACAGGCAGGAACTGTTCTTCATCATGGAGATCTACAGTAACATCTTCAAACAAATAACCCTGATTCAGTAAATATTTTGCCATACAGTAAGTATAGGGTACGTTTTCACATTGGAACCCAGTATCAGCTGTATTAGGATAGGGTCTTCTTGATGAATGTATACAGATGTACAGTGAACAGGTTACTGTAGTGCCTGTAGACAGCAGATTATAACCTGGGTTCCACAGGTGCATTGAATATATAACACATGCTACATGTCACAGCCGAGGACTGTTTGTAGAAAATTACTTCATAATTCAGTCATTCTTGAGTCACTAACAGCAGGCATTTCTAGACTATTTTGATTTAAAAAATACTTAAATAAGATACAATAAATTCAAAAGAAGCTGTTCCTTCAGAAAGCACTAGACTTAACAAGTTTGAGGTTAGCTTGGAGTCGTATGTAGGGACAAAATCTAGCACCAAACTTTGGTCAGGAGGCAGCAGATTAGACTCCTGCTCTCTGGTTGTCATTGAAAAGGGGTTTGAAGAGACACAATTCTCTTTTTTCATGAGTGTAAAAGAGTCAGGACCTCAGCGTTTCTTTGGTCTGGGTCCTGGCAGATGTGTCCAGGCTTCCTGCTTCATCCATGGCAGAGACCAGGTTAGGGTCTCTTGGCTGAAGCCTTGGCCGGTGACTTGGCTGATGCTTTGGAGGGGCTGCCCTCACAGGGGGTCACCTTCAGATGGACGAAGAGGGAGGAGGGCGAGAGGCTGGAACCGTCCACTTTGCGCAGCCTGACGTGACGATACCCTGTAGAGAGAAAGGAGAGGAGATCAGGAGCAGGGAGGGAAGGAGTGCTTATTTACTTAGCAATACTAAAGTGGAAAAGCTACAAGTAAAAGTCTTTAAGTACCAAAAGCAAAAGTACTCGTTATGCAGAAAGGCACATATAAACATCAGATATTTGTTTAATGATTTTATTATAATTATCGATGCATTAATTTGTTCATAACTTCAACAATATTTGGTTCTCTTGTTCTTTTTAAATATTGCTCCACGCTACCTCTTTGTAGATCAGCACAGCTCTCCACTTTAAATATACAGTAGTATATAGTATTGTCAATTTTATGATATTTCAATGTACGCAAGTTTCCCACATAATTATACTTTGTGTAAATATTGTCTTAATCTTTCATTTGTTATACATTTTTTTTCTTCTTCTTCTTCTTTCGGTCTCTGTATGCACCATTTATACCAAAGCAAATTCCTCGTATGTGTAAACATACATGGTAATAAAACCCATTCTGATTCAGATTCTGAATGTTGCCCTTATTTTTTATACTTCTGGTTAGCTTAACCTATAATAAAATATAATAATGTTTCAGTTGATTTCTATTTTGTTTTTATAGTCTAAATGTGCAGTGTAATTAGTAACTTAATGGGGACCTATCATGCAAAATGCACTTTGTGATGTCTTTTATACATAAATATGTGTCCCCTGTGCGTCGGGGAACTCACACAGCATCAGAAAATAAAACCCTCTCTCTTTTCCTCCGTACCCAAATCTTTTAAAAACGGGTGTACAACGAGCGGATACAGATTCCATCCGTTGTGACGTCATAGCGGCGGCGGACCCACAGAAAGTTGCTATCAGAAACAATGCCTGACGTGTTTTGGACGTCTGTGTTTACATTAGCAAGCTAACAGAGCTAACCTGTACTGGAGAGCACATGTGTTTAAAAAGCAGGAAATAAAAAAAGAACTCACCTTGTGATAAACCTGCAAGAGAAAAAGCATTTGAGCTCCATACTATTTCAGAAATAATCCTTGACGTGGTTTAAACAGGATGGCGTTTTATCACAGCCGAATGTAACTTTATCTCCGGTAGAATTCTGATCAGGCATTAGCTCCGCCTCCTCCTCTTATTTATTTTTTTCAAGCTAAGGACCCAAAATCTGCGTTTCTCTAACAGGGCTGCAAAAGAGGGGTTTGAGCAGTATGAGGGATGGCTACAATGGGTGATCTGTTTGGTATTTTGAAAAAAAAAACTACAATATATTTTTAAAATATAGCATGATAGGTCCACTTTAATCTGTAAAATAAATGTAGTGGAGTAAAAAGTAAAACATTTGCCAACACAATGTAGTAGAGTAAAGGTATAAAGTGGCCGAATGAGAAAACACTCAAGTATAGTACAAGTAATTCAATATTTTACTTTATATGTTACATCCCACCACTGGTCAGGAGAGCAGGTGATTACTCATACTGCACTGGTACCATCAAACTCCCCTCCCCCACACACACCTGTACGCAGACTGGAGAAAGGCAGGGTGTATTGTCCCAGGAAGTCGTTGCTGGAGGTGTAGTCATGGTCCTCCACCAGGAATCGGACCAGAGCCAGGTCAGGAGCGTGGACGGTGAAGTTGAAGGTGCAGTCCCAGCGGGGGTTAAAACCTGAAACAAGCCGGAACACTTACTGACAGACCTATCCACAACGAAAAAACTTCAAGATACAGTTATACGAAATGTGTTGACATAGTACATTTAATTAAAGTCAGCGGTTCAGTTTTTTCAGTGTACACCAAGTTAGAGTTCCCCTTTATTGACATCTCCAGAAATGTTCAAAAAATGTACCATACTACACACAAGGTGCTGTGTATAAAAGCCGCCCTCTGCTCCTGATACTAGGATGAGCTAAATGCAGAGGGTAAATATCACAGTGTGTGCAGTGCTGTATACATACCCGTGTGTGACGATAAAGAGGGAAATCGATCATTTAAATAATCAATTTCCATTCCAAACTGGATGTTATTTTACACTATCAATTAAAGGGGACCTATCATGCAAAATGCACTTTTGTACGTCTTTTATACATGAATATGTGTCCCCGGTGTGTCAGGGAACTCACCAAGTGTCAGAAAACACAACCCTCTCTCTTTTCCTCCATACCCAAATCTCTAAAAAAACGGGGCTGCAACGGATCTGATACAGACTGATAGAGATTTGAAATATCTCTGACGTCAGAAACAAGGAGCTCCGCCTATATGGGCAACTCTCCACCTATCAGGGGAATGAGAGCTTGCAGCATGGTAACATAACGCTCATTTGCCACAGAATCAGCCCTTGCAAAAACAGGGCTGGAATACAGCAAATAGAGCGAAATGAGGCATGGCTAAAATGCATGATCTGTTCGGTATTTTGAAAAAAAAACTTCAGACATGTTTTATATAGGTATGGCCCTACAATATACACTGAACAAAAATATAAATGCAACACTTTTGTTTTTGCTCCCATTTTTCATGAGATGAACTCAAAGATCTAAAACATTTTCTATATACACAAAATTACCATTTATCTCAAATACTGTTCACAAATATGAAAAAATCTGTGATAGTGAGCACTTCTCCTTTGCCGAGATAATGGGATTCCTCCGCAGGGTGGCTGGCATCTCCCATAGGGATAGCGTGAGAAGTTCAGTCATCCGGGAGGTACTCGGAGTAGAACCGCTGCTTCTTTGCGTTGAAAGGAGCCAGTTGAGGTGGTTCGGGCACCTAGTAAGGATGCTACCTGGGCGCCTCCATAGGGAGGTTTTCCAGACACGTCCAGCAACCTAGGACCAGGTGGAGGGATTATATTTCTTCGCTGGCCTGGGAGCGCCTTGGAATCCCCCAGTCAGAGCTGGTTGATGTGGCCAGGGATAGAAACGTTTGGGGCTCTCTGATGGAACTGCTACCTCCGCGACCCGACCACAGAAGGACCACTTACTTTTTTAAGTCTTTTAAAAGTATGTGTTTTTTTTTATAAATGTTTACATCGACTGGCCATTCATCCACAAAAAACACACTGGACTAGGTCAGAAAACCAGAGGAGACTGTGAAGTCCACCGTAGACGGACAACATTTGGACAAAATGTTCTCTCCATTAAAGGCAGCTCATTGTGGAATAGCCTCCCAACTGAGATACGGGATTGTCCCACTCTCAATAGTTATAAAGGACAACTTAAAGAATGTATGAGCAACAAACAGATGTGTAATCACCGCTAAATGCACTTTTATACAGGGTTATCTCCTCTGGCACTTTATGTAGCACTTTTATCTTCTCTTGCACTTTATATATCATCGCTGCAACATTGTACTGCCATGTGGTAAATGCTTGTATGCTGCTCATGCTTTCTGCATATCATGTATTTATTTTTGCTATGTATACACACTGAACAAAAATATAAATGCAACACTTTTGTTTTTGCTCCCATTTTTCATGAGATGAACTCAAAGATCAAAAACATTTTCTATATACACAAAATAACCATTTCTCTCAAATATTGTTCACAAATCTGAAAAAAATCTGTGATAGTGAGCACTTCTCCTTTGCCGAGATAATCAATCCCACCTCACAGGTGTGGCATATCAAGATGCTGATTAGACAGCATGATTATTGCACAGGTGTGCCTTAGGCTGGCCACAATAAAAGGCCACTCTGAAACGAAAATATTGGCAGGAACTGGAACACGCTGTCGTATACGCCGATCCAGAGCATCCCAAACATGCTCAATGGGTGACATGTCCGGTGAGTATGCTGGCCATGCAAGAACTGGGATGTTTTCAGCCTCCAGGAATTGTGTACAGATCCTTGCAACATGGGGCCGTGCATTATCATGCTGCAACATGAGGTGATGGTTGTGGATGAATGGCACAACAATGGCCCTCAGGATCTCGTCACGGTATCTCTGTGCATTCACAATGCCATCAATAAAATGCACCTGTGTTCGTCGTCCATAACATACGCCTGCCCATACCATAACCCCACCACCACCATGGGCCACTCGATTCACAACATTGACATCAGAAAACCGCTCACCTAAACGACGCCACACACGCTGTCTGCCATCTGACCTGAACAGTGAAAACCGGTATTCATCCGTGAAGAGAACACCTCTCCAACGTGCCAGACGCCGTCGAATGTGAGTATTTGCCCACTCAAGTCGGTTACGACGACGAACCGGAGTCAGGTCGAGACCCCGATGAGGACGACGAGCATGCAGATGAGCTTCCCTGAGATTATTCCCTTTGGTTATGCAAACCGATTGTTGCTGCAGCTGTCCGAGTGGCTGGTCTCAGACGATCTTGGAGGTGAACATGCTGGATGTGGAGGTCCTGGGCTGGTGTGGTTACACGTGGTCTGCAGTTGTGAGGCCGGTTGGATGTACTTCCAAATTCTCTGAAATGCCTTTGGAGACGGCTTATGATAGAGAAATGAACATTCAATTCACGGGCAACAGCTCTGGTGGACATTCCTGCTGTCAGCATGCCAATTGCACGCTCCCTCAAAACTTGCGACATCTGTGGCATTGTGCTGTGTGATAAAACTGAACATTTTAGAGTGGCCTTTTATTGTGGCCAGCCTAAGGCACACCTGTGCAATAATCATGCTGTCTAATCAGCATCTTGATATGCCACACCTGTGAGGTGGGACGGATTATCTCGGCAAAGGAGAAGTGCTCACTATCACAGATTTTTTCAGATTTGTGAACAATATTTGAGAGAAATGGTTATTTTGTGTATATAGAAAATGTTTTAGATCTATGAGTTCATCTCATGAGAAATGAGAGCAAAAACAAAAGTGTTGCATTAATATTTTTGTTCAGTGTATTATTCAAATATAGCATGATAGGTCCGCTTTAAATAAAAGTGTTTTTGTTACATAAAACAACTATCAATGTTGTAGTTTTCAAGATCTATAATTAGCATAAGCATTGGCCATGCATTACATGTATGATCTATTCTACCAAAAAGGTTGCTACTGCCAAAGTTCTTGGGTCAATAGAGTAGGCATTTACCATTGTTGTCCACATGAGGCGTTTTCTTCTTGTTGATGTCGATGGGAACACCATGAATCTCCACCCACACATGAGGGTCCACGATGGAGGTGGGTTTGTCCCAGTCTGGTTTAGGCAGCTGCTGAGCCGAGATGACCTGAAAAACAATAAAAACAGAGCATCATTTCATTAGAGAATCATTATTCTGAGAGCAAGAAAAGCTTATCTGGCAACAGTTCAAACACTAATGCAACTACACTCTTATTCCCTCCATGGCTCATGCTAAAAATCATGTGTATACAGTACATTGCATTTAATCACATTAACGGTGAATATTTGTGTGTATGAGGCTTACTGGCAGTGAATGCCGGGGGATTACAGTAGTTGTATCATTGCATTGTTTTCTATCGTGTGTTTTGTATCAGTGAAAACTATTGTCTCATTCGTAAATGCTTATACTTTGCTTTACATTGTCATTTTGTATCCACTTCTTTAAATTGTAGCGTAAAACCTTTGTTATGCCTTGTGGACATTTTATAAAAAGAATTGTGGTTTTATGCTAGGCAGAATCATTATCTGTCCAGAACCGAATGACAGTTTGGCAGCCCTACCCGGAAAGTGAGCAGCACAGGTCTGTGGCCTGGACCCCCCCCAACGTTCTCCGGGTTGAATTTGGTGTCTGGCTGGCACATGAAGGGGGGCTTCAACATGTACCCACACTGACTGTTCTGCAGGAAGCGGCCCCGATTCAGGTCCATCTGCTCACCTGGGGTCTGAAAATTCAAAGCAACTGGAGAACACACACAGATGTGTTACCGGCACACCATCAGACTGAGGTCACCTGCAACAGTCTCTTTCACGGTTTTACTTTATTGTTTTATGTCTTATATTTATATATACAGATTTTGGGAGTAATGGATTACATCATCAGGATACAAAAAAAAGTTTGTATCCAATTTTTTAAATATAGATCGATATATTATAGTTAGATAAATTGTTGGAGGAATTTTCTTTATGGTTTATATTCAGGATACTTTACCTTTATTTTTTTAATGCAGTAGTGGACACCTGATTTATTAAACAAAAATATGTCTATGCTTTGGATTAATGTATAAAGCTTAAACAGCATTTATAAACTATTACCGTTACAACATTTTTAATATGAAATATCTTGGTTTTCCTCTTTTATAAGGTTACATTGTTACATACACGTAAGTAAAAAACCTCATGTCTTATCTTATCAACATATATATTTTGATACTTTTTTTTGACAAGTCACTAGTTATTTTAACGGATTATATTTTTGAATGAACCCTCCCAACCCTGTTTATAGATTTGTATGGCATTGTTGTAGGAGCCGAGGACTTTAGATTTCAATATCAAAAAGTACACTGTAGCTACTGTGCATAGGACGATAAAGCTTTGAATCATTTGCAGGGTTCTTACACCTTTTCCAAAGTCAAATTCAAGCACTTTTCAAGCATTTTCAAGGTGCATTTTCCAGCTTTTCAAGCATCTTACAGCTGTTGTAAATTACATATTTATATACACATACTCATACATATATTTCCCTACCTCACATTAAATCAGATGTTCTTTATGCTATAAACAACCAACTGTGTGTTTCGTGATAGCATTCTACACGAGGATGAAAAATTAAAGAAAAGAAAACTAAGTTTAATATTTAAAAATTAGTGATCTGTACGTAGACTAGGCCTCCCATATAACCTGGCTGAGCCAATATAAAACAATCAGCCAAATAACTTTTCAATACATTATTGATTACTATTGTTGAGGTACTTTTAGGTTGGCAGTAAACATAAATCAGAGGTAAATGGTGTACTTTTCCTCCACTACATGTATTTAATCCCTTTAGTTACTTCACAGATGTGGATGAATGATGTGAAATATAACCAAGTGTTGAATCAGACTTTAGTTCCACCTGGAGTAAATCCACAAGCTACCCTGCAGTAGACAAAGTCATTCAAACTAGCTGCACCTTCACCAGCTTTGAGAACACTTTCATGATCAATCATTATAAAACATATCATAGATATTATTCTGAAATGGACCAATCTGCACAATGACTACTTTTACTGTCGCTACTTTAACTATATGTTGATGCTGATACTTTTCTACTTTCACTTGAGGAACATTTTGAATGCAGGACTTTTATTGTAACAGAGTATTCCTACACTCTGGTACTTCTACTTTTACTAAGTACAAGATCGGAGTACTTGTTACAGCCGCTGCTACCTTGTGCCCTTAATTCTGTTTGTGTGTGGGTGTATGCAAATGAGCTGTGCAGTTCCTATGCTGTCAGTGGCCGTCTCGACCCCGCAACCTCCGGGATTGGACAGACGACACCCACGCCCTGCCCGCTTCTGCCACGTCATCCGGGGGAGGAGTATAAAGGCTGGGCACGGATACCATTCGGGAGGCTCTGTATTGTGTGACAGACGCCTCAAGCCTCTCCGTGTGATTCTACCCTCGTTCTGTGACTTCTGAGACTGTTTAAGCCGTGTGTATTCTGTGTAGCTACTCTGATTAGCAGGGTATTCAGTAGGGTTCTGGGCGAGCACACTGTTTAGCAGCGTGTCGTCGGGTTCTGTGTAGTATAGGGTTCGTGTGTGTATATTGCTTAGATCTAGGTTGATTAGCACCTGTAGACCAGCATTCCTGTGTGCATATTGCTTAGATCCAGGTTGATTAGCACCTGTAGACCAGCATTCCCGTGTGTGTATTGCTTAGATCCAGGTTGATTAGCACCTGTAGACCAGCATTCCTGTGTGTATATTGTGTAGATCCAGGTGATTAGCACCTGTGGACCCGCACCAGCTGTGTTTTCCCACAGCCTCGTTTTGATTATTGTTTTGTTTCCACTTTAGAAGTGAGGTATTTCCTTTCCTTTTGTATAGTACTGGGCAACTCTATTTTGGAGACCCTTTTGTGAGATAGTGACAGCTTGACCCGTTGTTGGGCCAAGCTGTTTGTGTACATCATTTTACTCAGTTGCTGTTACAATTAAACCACCGGTAACATATACCAAATCCAATCTGGTCGTGTCGTTTCCCTTTTGTATCCCTAGCCAAGAGGGAACGTAACAGTACTCATAACTTCACTACAAGATCTGAGTACTTGTACTTTTACTCAAGTACAATATCTGAGTACTTATTCCACCTCTGGTAGTGTATTAGTCTGAATTGTAGCCACAAAATCACGCAGAGCTGCATAAAAATAGACTCACAATGGTAAGTGGAAAATAATATTTACAAATGTGTATAAAGATTTGTAGGTAATTTTGACTACTCAAGACACCTGACTTATACATCTTCAAAGGAAGACTGTGTTCATTCTACAATTACATGGGATTAAAGCAAAATGTAGTTTTACTTGTATAATACTTCAATTTGATATAAAAGACAGTTTGTTTCCATCTGTTTTCAAATAAACAAAGTATTGGCTTTCAGAATATTGAACTTGTTTCGACAAATTCAGATGATAAATACAACTTTGAAGCTTGTAACGGCATAATTACAAGCAGAGAACGGACTAACGTAACGTCACAGCAGGCATAACAACAGCCGGTTTTAAAGTGTTTCCCCGGTACACAAACGCAATAAACACAAACGCAAAGATACACAAACACACTCGCGAGTTTCCCCCAGACCAGTAATACAAAGAAAATGTGTCTTCGGGTCAATGTGACTGATTTCGATAGATCAAGTCACATTTGGTTTAGGCACGAAACATACTACCAGTAGAAATACATTGCTTTCAAAATCGTTCTATGTCGAATCAATAGATTATATTTCGTGACTATAACATGAAATGCCGCGAGTGCTTCATCCTCTGAACACCACAGGATGGTGACTGTAACGCACATAACATCGGTATGCTCCTCTGAAATGATTGTCCCCTGCAATTATTATTATCCCTCAATCGAGTTCGCTATTCAGCTAGCTAACGTTAGCTTAAACAAACGTAACATGCAACGTTAGTCTAATCTAAAATGCTCTACTCCGGCGTACCTTTCATGTGGCTCGTCAGCGCAGACTCTCGCATCGTTATTTTTGCACACTTTGCAGGAGGCTACTCGTGGGCTTGACCCTCGTCTTAGCCATGTATTTGTCTTCTGCTAGCCAACGCTCGTTGAAACTGCAACCTCCTGGCACACAGTCATCTATCACTCGTCAGAATGCCCAGGTCACACGTAACACAAACACTTGCAGGTCGCGCGCATAGCGCGGGAAGGCCGCAGCGGAGCTGTTTTATGTAGAAGCGAAGCAATTATTTTCTTTTAATCTAAAAAGCGAACTATTCAGTCAGACAGCAATTTATTGTAAAAGTAAAGCATTTACATTTTCAAGCACTTTATCTCAATTTCAAGCACCATTCCCAAAATTCAAGCACTTTCCCAACCTTGAAAACACCACGTCAAATTTCAAGCATTTTCAAGGATTTCAAGCACCCGTACGAACCCTGCATTTGAGAGGAAAGTAGGAACTTAGATTGTGTATCTTGTTGACTCTGTTTCTCCTGGGACATTAAATCAGCTCTCACCAATTTGACAGCCTGCGTTCCACATCTCCTGAGGGTTGTAGTTGGAGGACTGGAGGCGCTGGCCTGATGGGTAAATCCTGCTGAGCTGATGGCTGTTGTGACGCACAAAGTACATCCCTGGAGGACAAGAGAGCACCAATTAGTCCAATTATAAACTAAAGAAAGGCACATTTAAGTAAATGTAGGTAATTGCCAAATCTTAGTATTACATGCAGAGGTGGGAGAAGTACTCACATCTTGTACTTAAGTAAAAGTAGAACTACCACGGAGCAGGAGTACTCGGTTACAAGTAGGGATGGGTATCGAGAACCGGTACTTAGTCAATACTAAGGTAGCCGATTGGACGGTATCGGTATACCGTTAAGCCGCTGGACAAACGGTGCTGCTATCGGTATATGAATTACTCTACTTCCTTAATTTAAACAATTCTGGTTGGTTGGGAACCCTCATCCCGTGTGACGTATCAGGTTTGAGTACCCCTCTGATTGGCCACTGTGAATGCCACTCGTCATCTCTCCTAACAGCACTCTTTGAGACTCCCGGGGGGGAGACGCAACCAAAGGTATTTTGAGTGGGGGTGCTGAGGTGCTGGACTCCAGTGAACACTATTACGGGCACTATAGAGCACGCACAAAAGCACTCCCCACACGCAAATACACAGTACACCCGTGACTGTTACAATGAAGGCTCGATAATCAGCTCACGGCATATAGGCAGGGGTAAAGTGCTATTTTTTTTACGAGTGGGGAGCGGACCTCACCTCCTTTAGGGGGGTCCGGGGGGATGCTCCCCCGGGAAGATTTTTTTTAAATATTGAAGTTGAAAGCATCAATCTGGTGCACTTTGAGAGCAACATGAAGAGATCTATGGATACATCTCTCACCACCCAGATGAAACACAACTGTAAGCAGATGTTCTTTTTCTTTATGGATATTTTACAAATCACTCCCCTTTCAAACTGTATTCTTGTTTTACTGCCATATAGTATTTCATAACTGTTTTTTCTTTATTCGATATCCACATTTTTACCAACACGGAACAGAAGTCCAATACCAAGTTTAAATCAACACTTAGCGAAAAGGGCTAACGGGGCTAACTTTAGCACATAACTGGCAAAAGCGATCTTTTCTTTTGTCTGCACAAACAACATATCACATGAAAGCTGGGATTCCACAGATTCCATTGGTATAAGTCTCATCACTGTACGACCAAAACTCACTGAACTATAGCAGCCAGGATAGAGCAAGAAAACAATTTCACTTTACGTAGCCATGATGATAATGATGTCTTACTTTTGCTGTTTTGTGATCAAAAGTTGTATTCAAGGGCATAAAAACGCTGCCGAAGATTAACTACGGTGGCCCGGAAGTGCAAGTCAAAACAACATTTCACAAAACATTACAGCATTTCATGAAAAACAACGACATTTCAGAAAACACTTCAGCATTTCACAAAACACTACAGCATTTCACAAAACGCTACAGCATTTCAGAAAACACCACAGCATTTCACAAAACACTTCAACATTTCAACTTTTACGGAAAGGGTATCCCTTTTGGGAGAACACTTCTTGTTTGTGATTGGACAGAGCCAGCCAGAGAAGCACTGCTGTGATTGGTTGTTTTTGCTGCCAGTCAAGAAATGACGCTTCGTGATTGGTCAGCACCCGACAGCGCAACATGTCCCAAAACATCAGCCGTTAGCTGTTAGCACACAGAGCTCACAGCTCCTCATTTCTGTTCAGAAACTGGACAAAAGTTAAACATGTACAAACCACAGACTATCAGTGTTATGGCGAATACAGTCACCGTTGTATCTGTGTCTGTATCATCTTTTGTGAGTTTGGACAGAATAGCTACAGGTTAGTTTAGCCCAATGGTTCTCAATCTTTTTCTGTCATTCCCCACTTTGAACAGGTGGGCCTTTTCAAGCCCCACCTGTCCCTCATCTCGTCCATTTGCGACCCACCTATCACATCTCTGCGCCCCACTTTGAGAAACGCTGGTTTAGCCTGATCGATCCGATCTCCATTCAGAAAAACACGCATTTGAAAAGGTTTTTCGCCTGCCGTCTTGTCTGCACACTTGTCTGTCAAAGCATTAATTCATGGTTTTTACTAACAGGTATGTTGTTACTTCAGCATCATTTTGAAATGTGTATTATAATTAATTCACGGTAAAATATGTTCATTTTGTTGTAGTTGGTATCTATCATAGTATTTCAATCAATCAATCAATCAATCAATGTTTATTTATATAGCCCAATATCACAAATGTTACATTTGTCTCAGTGGACTTCACAGTTTGTACAAAATATCAGTATGACAATACGACACCCTCTGTCCTTAGACCCTCACATCGTACAAGGAAAAACTTCCGAAGAAAACCCACAGTTTAAAGGGAAAAATGGGAGAAACCTCAGGGAGAGCAACAGAGGAGGGATCCCTCTCCCAGGACGGACAGTCGTGCAATAGATGCCGTGTGTAAATTGAAAAGATAATACATTTGCAACATAGGTAGTCCAAATGTTTGGAAATGCATGTGTGTATAATAGGAAGATGGATCCACGAGGATATCCATCCAGGACCTATGATCCAGGACCACAGCCACGACTCAAGATCCAGGGCTCGTGATGCAGGACACAGGACCGCAGGATCATCCATGACTCCGGATCCCAGCGTATATAGACACCAAAAAGAAAGATATTTGGGGAAGCTGGGTTAATCGGAACATGGGAGTACACAGGTATAGACAGAGAGAAGGAAGAAGTAAGATGTCCCCCGACAAACTAAGCCTATATCAGCAAAATTAGGGGCTGAATCTAATCAGCCCTAACTATAAGCTTTATCAAAAAGGAAGGTCTTAAGCGCACTCACAAAATGTTCCATATTTACATGGAGATAATCCCTGAATATTCGCATAGCTCTAATCGCTCGAGTTTCACCGCAGCTGTCAGCTGTGTTTACTCCTGTCATTCAAACAAGACGCGCTGGAGAGGGGGCGGGTCTTATATCCATGCAAATACTATGATAGATACCAACTACAACAAAATGAACATATTTCACCGTGATTTAATTATAATACACGTTTCAAAATGATGCCGAAGTAACAACATACCGGTTAGTAAGAACCATGAATTAATGCTTTGACAAGTGTGCAGAAAAGACGGCAGGTGAAAAACCTTTTAAAATGCGTGTTTTCTGAATGGATATCGGATCGATCAGGCTAAATGAACCTGTAGCTGCTCCGTCCAAACTCACAACAACGTCATACAGACAGAAATAAAGCAGCGACTGTATTCGCCACGACAGTCTGTGTTTTGTAAATGTTTAACTTTTGTCCAGTTTCTGAACAGATATGAGGAGCTGCAGACCCGGCGTCATGGGCGGGCCCCATGGGGCCGGGCCCGCCCATCCAGGATTTGGGCCCGCTGTTTTAATCAGGGCTGAATACAACATTTTAATTGTTTTATTATTATGTTCAGTGGCGGTGCCAGGGTATACTGGGGAAGGCTACAGCCATACCAAGAAATGGCTTAGCCCCACCATGAAAAATGATTTTAAAGTAGGCAAAATAAAGTCCGCCAACTCGCGCAGAGTAAATTGCACAGACAGCAGTAAATACCGAAGACTAGAAACGGTTTGAAAACTTTTGTCACGTAGTGATCATCTTCTCAATAGAACATCTTTGATAATGTCTTCTGACCCTTCAGAATCACGATAACGACGTGGTGTTGTTGCAGGGAGTCCCGACGGAGAATACTTTTGCTGTAGTAAATCTCTATATACATCGATACAACATTACGTGTTGATAGAAATCAACACCGTTTGATGATTGATAGGTGTGTGGGCTGTCTTTCATTTTGACACACAGAACAATGGGGGCTATCCTCCCTTATCCACAATGTAAAGTAATTCACAGCCTCTTCCCTCTTCAGTGTGGAGCAGCAGGTTCAGCTTTCAGAACAAAGTAACAAAAAACTAAAATGGCATTCATTTTTTTAAATATGTCGTGTAGTAATAGATTTATTTATTTTTCTTCTCAAGAGAGTACCAGAATGTGTATTTTATGTTAGTATTTCAAAAAATCTCCTGGGGGAGAATCACCCCAGACCCCCCTGCAGGGATTGGGTTTTCAGTATGTCAACTCTTTCACCTGTGGAGAAATTGCAGGATTGGCTCCAGGTCGCCGTTTTTATTTACTACAAGACAAATGTGCCTTTTTATTTCATACAGTTCAATTTGGATTGAGACAGGGAAATAATCTAAACCTCACGCGTGGCGCTTCACTGTCAAGGGGAGCGTGTATGTAATTACATTGCAAATACTGACTTGAGCCCCACTTGCCCAAGTTGGCACAGCGTTACAAATGTGCCAAAAACCAACCAATGGATGTGGCCTATAATAAGACCGTCAACAGCCTTATGGCAACCTAACCCCCTCCCCTTGACAAATCTCGAGATTTCCCGGGAAATGTAAGTTTCGGGGTGGGCCCGCCCTGGTAAATCAAATGCCTGCCCAGAGACATATGTCTGCCGCCGTGTCTGAGGAGCTGTGAGCTCTGTGTGCTAACAGCCAACGGCTGATGTTTTGGGACATGTTGCACTGTCGGGTGCTGACCAATCCCGAAGCATAATTTGCTTGCCTCCGGACAGCATGGACATCCTCGCAGATAATGAAATACTCCGCAAACGCCGTCCTCCACACAGAGGCTCTGGCCGTAAGTTTTTATTTAATTCCACGTTTCCACACTCCATCCCGTCCATTCGGTCCTGTCACACGCCCACACTACGCCATCACAACAAACAACACGTGAATCTGACCAATCTCCTTCCACTCCCCCGGTCCACACAACCCCCCCCAATGCAACGTCACCTCAGAGCAGCCCTGCTCAACACACGCTCTATCCACAATAAAAGCCACATTCTGAATGAATTCATTAAAGACAATAACCTGGACTTTCTGTATCTGACCGAAACATGGCAAAAACCCCTGGACTATTTTTCTTTAAATAAAATCACCCCAGCAGGATTCACATGCATTCACAAACCTCACCCATTAGGGCGGGGTGGTGGTATAGCTGCTATTATCAGAAAGGAAATAAAGGCTACCATAATCCCCATCCCTGATGTTTCTTCATTTGAACGCCTGATCTTCAAACTCTCTGGTCCCACTCCCCTGGTCACAGCCATCATATACTGTCCACCGAAGCCAAACCCCTCCTTTCTCTCCGACCTCTCTGACATTCTCACTCAGCTTTCTGCCATATCCCCATCTGTTCTCCTCTTAGGTGATTTTAACATTCATGTTGACGACCCGACCTGCAAATATGCCTCTGAATTTAAGGAAACCCTTCACTGCTGCAACTTCTCTCAACACATCAACTTCCCAACACATAGCCGTGGTCACATCCTGGACTTGGTCTGCTACACTGGTCTCACCATCCATCCTCTGTCCAGCCTCAATCTCCACATCTCTGATCACCTGGCCATCATCATGGACATCAACATCCCAGAAATCTCAAATCCATCTCACCTTCAGCAATCACTGCCTCCATTACCTGCAAGATGTCTGTCTTCCCCCCCCCCCCCCCCCACTTTCTGAAAACCCATCTGAACTTGTGGACTATTGTAACAGCACCCTCTCTTTCTGTCTCAATGAACTGGCCCCCACAAAAACAAAAAAATTCTCTTTCATACACTCCGCCCCCTGGTATACCCCGAACTTCGCCAAATGAAATCGAGGAAACGTCAACTGACGTCCGACTTCGTCCGACTTCATGACAGGAATTAACTCCACCTGCACACTTGACCCAATGCAGTCCAAATTTGTAAAAAGAGAGCCTCCCTGCCATCTCCCAACTCATCGCCACCATCATTAACTCCTCCCTCAGATCTGGATCAGTTCCCCCCTCTCTCAAACTGGCTTCTGTCACACCCATTCTCAAAAGACCTGGACTCACACCTGACATCATGTCCAACTTCCGGCCCATCTCAAATCTCCCCTTTCTGTCAAAAATACTTGAACCTGTCGTTGCCTCACAACTTAAAGACCACCTCAGCTCCAATGATCTCTTTGAGCCTTTTCAATCCGGTTTCCGATCAAAACACAGCACAGAAACAGTTCTTCTGAAAATCACAAACAACCTCCTCCTCTCCTCTGACTCCGGCAACCTGAACATCCTCATCCTCCTCGACCTCACCGCAGCATTCGACACCATCGACCACACCATCCTGCTGTCCCTCCTTGAATCATCACTCAACATCACTGACACTGCACTCTCCTGGCTGAAATCCTACCTCACCGACAGACATCAGTTTATCAACATCAACAACTGCACCTCCTCCACTGCTCTTCTGTCCCAAGGCGTCCCCCAGGGTTCGGTGCTTGGCCCCCTCCTCTTCATCTTCTACATGCTCCCCCTTGGCAAAATAATTAGTCGCCACAACCTTCAATTTCACTGCTACGCCGATGACATCCAACTCTATATCTCAACAAAAACCATCACCCCCACAACACACTCCACTCTCACCAACTGTCTCTCAGAAATAAAAGCATGGATGCAAACAAACTATCTCCAACTGAACAGTGCCAAATCAGACATCATCATCATCGGCCCCCCATCCCGTATCAAAGACATCCAGAATTTCAACTTCACCATTGACAGCCACACTCTATCTCCCCCCCCCCTCACATCTGCAACCTCGGAGTCATCTTCGACAGTCAGCTCAAATTCAACCACCACATCAATCACATCACCAGGACCGCCTTTTTCCACCTCAAAAACATTGCCCGTCTCCGCCCATCACTCTCCTCCTCTGCTGCTGAAACCCTGATTCATACATTCATCACTTCACTCGACTACTGCAATAGCATCCTCTACGGCATACCATCCAACCTCCTCAATAAACAATAAATAAGTAAGTCGCTTTGGATAAAAGCGTCAGCTAAATGCAATGTAATGTAATGTAATGTAACTCCAACATATCCAGAACTCTGCTGCCCGCCTCCTCACCCACACCCGCTCCCGAGACCACATCACTCTCGTCCTCCAGAACCTCCACTGGCTCCCCGTCCGTCAAAGAATCGGCTTCAAAATCCTCCTGATTACTTACAAAGCCCTCAACAATCAGGCCCCCCCCTACCTCACAGACCTGCTGCACCACCACACCCCTTCCCGCTGCCTCCGCTCATCAGAAGCCAACCTCCTATCCATCCCCACCCACATCAATCACCGGACCTGGGAGGACAGAGCCTTCTCCGTCGCTGCCCCCTCCCTCTGGAACTCACTCACACAACCCATCAGAGACTGCACTGACCTCACTACCTTCAAAAAACTTACAAAAACTCACCTCTTCAATCTGGCTTTTAATGTGTGATTGTTTTTGTATTATTTGACTTTAACTTTAACTATATATTTATTTATTGTTCCTTTATTTTATTTTATTTTCTCTTCACTATATATGTAAAGCGTCTTTGAGCACCTGTAAAAGCGCTAACAAATTAAATCTATTATTATTATTATTAAAGGAATACCCTTCCCGTAAAAGTTGAAATGTTTTGTGAAATGCTGTGGTGTTTTCTGAAATGCTGTGGCGTTTTCTGAAATTCTGTAGCGTTTTCTGAAATGTTGAAGCGTTTTCTGAAATGCTGTAGCGTTTTCTGAAATTCTGTAGCATTTTCTGAAATGTTGTAGCGTTTTCTGAAATGCTGTAGCGTTTTCTGAAATGTTGAAGTGTTTTGTGAAATGCTGTGGTGTTTTCTGAAATGCTGTAGCGTTTTGTGAAATGCTGTAGTGTTTTGCGAAATGTTGTTTTGACTTGCACTTCAATTATAATGGTTATAATGGAGCTTCCGGTTTAGGAGGTGCGTACGCAGCGTCTCATTTTAACTGACCAATGGTCATGTTTACATGGATTTATGAACTGCCCCTTATAACTTCCCCCCTTTCCCGAGACACACTGTCAAACTCACTTTTTCAATGTCATACCTGCTTGGTATGACATTGAAAAAATTACATTAAATAATAAATTACAATAAAATGACTGTTGTTTAATCTTCACATCTTGTAATCATGTCTATAATTTTGAGCACCAAATTATTGAAAAGTATCGAAAAATACCGGTATCGATAAGCGGTATTGATAAAATCCTAACGATAACCATCCCTAGTTACAAGTAAAAGTACAAAAAGTATTATCATCAAAATATAGTTAAAGTACCAAAAGTAAAAGTAGTGATCGTGCAGATTGGTCCATTTCAGAATAATATATATGATATGTTTTATAATTATTGATCATTAAAGTGTTATCAAAGCTGGTAAAAGTGCAGCTAGTTTTAATGACTTTGTATACTGCAGGGTAGCTTTTACTAATAGCTTTAATTTACTCCAGGTGGAACTAAAGTCTGATTTAAGAGTTGATTATATTTCACATCATTAATCCAAATCTGTAAAGTAACTAAAGCTATTAAATAAAAGTAATGGGGTAAAAGTACAAAGTAGCAAAAAATGAAAATACTCAAGTAAAGTACAAGTATCTCTAAATGGTACTTAAAGACCCCGTGAAGTGTGCGCCTGTGCATGATCTGTTATGCTAATACGTATAGTAATGACCAAAATTGTCCATTGGAACCCATATCAAAAGATGTTGGAATAGCAACGAATTTGACGAGTTTTGAATTTGCCGCCGGGAAATCCGCAGTTGACCTCCGCCTTTGTGGGCGTGGCTTGCGATCTACTGTGTGACCAAGCGGCAAACTCTGGGGAAGACCCGGACACCAATACGGAAGTGCCACACACTGCAGTTCAAATATTGGCCGATAGGGACTGGCTGCAGAAAGGAGCAATTTCCATAGACCCCCATGTTAAAATGCCCAACTTTCCAGCAGAAAAAAACATGTTTATACCCATGGATGCAATAAATATTATTATGAATATAGTTAGATTCCACCTTCATGATTATGGATCTGTGAGTGAATTGTTTTCTAACACGACCTTTTATTTATATTAGGTCTTAAAGTTTTTGCATAAATTAGGGCGTGGTCACATTGAGTGACGGCTCTGTCAAGTGACTGCTGCTGCTAGCTTCTCGTCTCTCTGCTAGCTGCTCCGTGAAGCTAGCTACAGGGACTCGGCCTGCTCAGTTCATCCAGGGAACACAACTTGAAGCCGGCCGTGGTTGTTTGTTCTTCATGCTTATATATCGGACTATTGTGACTCGCTCTGCGGTTGAAACAGACGGTGCATGCATGCGGTAAGTGAAAATCGAGTACTTATTTATGTGTTAATGATTTTAATCGGCTACGTAATGAATGTTAAGGCTTGGTTTAGTGTGTAAGCGAGTGGTAGCTACATTGGTGCTAACGATGCTAATCGTAGCCTACAAGTTAAAATCATAGACTGTATATATAAAGGTTAAAACTAAATAGACAAGTGTTAAGCGTTAAGTGGGATAATACTGTAGAACAAACGGCTTCCGTTTGAGGTTGATAAAATAAGATCATCCTTGTAACAGAGAGATATTTTATTATGTAGGTAGGAACTGTATGCATCGCTAAGGTTCATTTAAATTGGCTATGCTCAAGTATGTAGACAAGTTCATGTCGAAGTAGTGTATGTGAAATCAACCTCACAATAAGATGTGTGTATATTACAATTATTAATGTCATATTTCAAGATGATTACTTAGATATTACAATATGGTTGGTTGAGCTGGAGTTCATTATTGAGCTTACATGTTCACGTCACAGTCATCTGAAGAACGAACCCAAACCTTGTTGTTTTTATTAATTGCATTACCAAATGGGTATCAAATAAACAGTAAGCATTGTACGGAGCCCTGGAGGGTTCATTGAGAGAAAAATAAATAAAACGTGGCCACGTTTTACTTTCTCGTTCGCACGAGTTAATAAAGCGTGCGCACGAGTTAATAAAGCGTGGCCTCGTTTCATTTAAATTGAGGGATTCCTGTCCGTGACTCACAGTATCTGCTGCTCAGAGCTGTTTTATAGAAGGAAAACCTCCTTCACTTTATGAAATCTCTGCGGCACCAGTGGCCTGTACTACGAAGCAGGATTTGCTATTTACACTATGCATTCATGAAATATGACGCTGCGCTGTCAGCACGCGTCTCCATGTTTGTGATTGGTCAAATGTTGCTAACCCCGTCCCTTTCACGTGAACGCGCTCTCAGCCGGAACAGAGAAACCCTGGTTGATTTACTGAGTTGATAATCAGCTTCGTAGGACCGCTTATCGACATCGCGTTTGTTAGGGTTAGTTAAGCCGGGTAAATCGAACATATCCAAGTCATGGGTCTGTTGAACTGGCTTCGTCGTACAGGGCACTGGAGGCAGTAACGTGTAACTCAGCAGAATCTGAGAAGAGCAGCACCAGCTGCAAAGAGCTGTGCCTTTTACGGTTTACTTCACTGCGTTTCCCTTCATTAGAACAGCTGAATAGAGATCGAGGCTGCTACGTTTAACCACACACACCTATACACACATCAAACTACCAGAGTATTCTCCCTCGTTTTATGAAGGAGATGTCCTGTCACCGGGGCGCATGATGTGTGTGTGTGTGTGTGTGTGTGTGTGTGTGTGTGTGTGTGTGTGTGTGTGTGTGTGTGTGTGTGTGTGTGTGTGTGTGTGTGTGCTCAGCTCCGCTCTGTGTGCGTGTTCGTGTGTGTCCGACACCACCGGCATTTGTTTTCAAATTACCACGAACAGTACTTTACACAAATCTGGTTCTCCATAGTTAAGTGTATTCCCAAGCGAAATACATTTGTTTAATCTTAATCTCGATGTGGTATAGTCCTGCCGGAGTGCACCGGAACGAACGATACTGTCATAAACAAATGCCCCCCCACACACAAACACACAAAACGAGGCCACGCTTTATTAACTCGTGCGCACGTGTTTGTACACATGGTACTTTACATATATATATCTGTTTTTTTAAGGTGTCCAGGTGATGCAGACAGGCTGGACCAGAGAGTGAGAGGCAGAACTGGACTCCTCACAGCAGTGAACTTCAGCACAGGTACAAAGACTCTTTTTTCATACTGTACAAAGAATCAAGAAAGATATTGGTTTAAATGAATGAAGTATTGACTTGAATACACTGATATACATTCCATTAAACAATACTAAATACTAGATCACCTACACATCAGTTAAGTTGAGGGGTTTTTCCATGCAAAAAGTTACATTTTAGATATTTAGCAATATGACTTTGTCAGCTTTCTAATTTAATGTATTGAAGAACTGCTAATATTTATCTCTCAATATTGTCTGTAAAAAACGTGGTAAAAGTTATTCTTTCAGTGAGACAACAGAGCAAGCTTCTACAGTTGCACTACGTTTTGATAACAGTTAAATATTATTTTGATAATAACATATATTTCAATGTTGATGAAGTTCATACTGTTCATTCATAATCTGATTGTATTTGTAGCTCTGTTGAAATAAAAAAAAGACATTACAATTACAAAATAATTATATCTACAGCCCCTAAACACACAAACACACCACTTTCATAAATAACACATTTGTTCTGCAATAATATGTTTTATGTTTCCTGTCATTTTTGTTAGGAAAGGACATGCCTGAAAGACACGACATTTTCTCCTTCTCTGAGGGTCAAGAGGAACATTAAAAGCTGATGTTATAAGATTTTAAGACCAGTACAGGACATTCACTAAGAAACTACTTTTATTGTGAAAACACAGTCAGCTGATCGAATGCAGCTATTTCCACATCTACACTCCATCAGCTGATTATTTGCCTCACTTTATGAGCTTCACATCACCTGTGCCTTGTACCGCAGAGTTTGCAACGTCACAAATAAATGGGGCCAATCTTCAGTCAGATGTGAATGTGTAATCTAACATTTTCAGTAAGAATAATGGACGAAAGGAGTGCAAATACAAATACAATTTATTGAAATGTTAACCAAAACTTCATCAAATGTTTTAAATAAAAAGCACATATGGACAGAAGGTGTAAACCTATTAAATGTATAAGTAAACACATTTAGTAAAATAACGACTAGGCCTGTGCAGTTGGTATCAGCTCTGCCCAGCATGTGCTCCTCCATCAGGCCTGGTCCTCCTCGCTGAGGAAAGACCCTCAGTCCTCCTCACAGAGGGAAGACCCTCAGTCCTCTCCAAACCAACAGACAGGACGTCCATCACACGGAGGTTTCTCCCTGAAGTCTCAGCAGCTCTCTGGACACCATGCTGTCTCAATCCGTCCACACTGAATATGAGAGGGGGAAAATGAAAATAATAAATGCTTTAGACAATAATAAATATAAAGTTGACAGTTGAGTTGCTCAGTTTTTTTAGATTGTCAATACATTTACTGTATAACTAATATCTCAGGTTAAGAGGCACATTCAAATAAAGATTGGTCTTTAAATACAGGTTGTCTTTTGAATTGTTTGTCTAAAGTCAAGGATCTAGAACTGGTACTTAGCTTTAATGATACAGTCTGGTTATTATGCTGTTTGGAGGAGGCCTCACAGGTAAGAGCACTAACTAGCTACCATCACATGTACCTTAGCTTGACTTAAATGTATTAAACGTGTAATTAAGTGATATCAAAATATAAATAACTAATGTAATGCAAACATATTAATATGCGCTTGATTCCAGTGTTGAATTTAGCACAATTGCATAGAAATGTTAAGGGATTTTAAGATTCTGAAGTATTATGCTAAAAACTCAATAACTTAGATTATTATTTATAGTTTTGCTGAATAGTTTCATGTCCGCTTACCTTAGAAATGTAAAATGCCACGGCAGTGGGGAGCATGTTAGCTTAGCTTGGTAGCTTCAGCTAGCTCTGGAACTTCCAGCTCGGTGGCAGCAGGTCCCGCCTCGGCTCCGCCTCTTTGCCCTTATTTGGAGCAGGCGGGAGTTGAACTCTGACATCACTGTCGAGCTGGTCGACTCCGCCTACTATGGGTGACGTCACGGACCCTACGTCCATTTATATATACAGTCTATGTGCGTGACGTCACGAGATGGTCGCCGCCAAAGTGTTTACATTCATCACAGTTTATTGTTTCTCTGTTTCAAAGTCGAATTTATCAAAGTTTTTTGAGCGAGTATTTTACTGGAAAGTGTGTCGGAGTCGACTGGAAGTGATTGCCAATCGAGAAAACCTGACAATGGAGGCTACAGTGAAGAAAAGGGAGGAAAAACACACGGGAAGCGATGGCTGTATTAATGTCAAGTCTGCCGAAGTGACGGCAGAGAGAGAGAGAGAGAGAGAGAGAGAGAGAGAGAGAGAGAGAGAGAGAGAGAGAGAGAGAGAGAGAGAGAGAGAGAGAGAGAGAGAAGAGAGATCTGAGAGAGATTGGATCTATCTCTCTTAGTCTTCGCTCTCTCTCTCTCGCTCGTATCTCACTGCTCTCTCGCTCTCTCTCTCTATCTCTCGCTCTCTCTCTCTCTCTCTGCTCTCTCGTCTTCTACGGTCTCTTTTAGTTACAGGGTTGTTGTTAGCATCTGGTGCTAGCTCGGAGCTAACAGAGATTAGCTGTTTCAACAATAAGGAGAGGGAGAGTCCTCTCCTGTGGGACTGAGAGAGATAACGTCAGCTCAGGGAGGTAAAGGACTCTGAGTGATTAGATTGTAAACTGTAGCCTAAGTTATCTCAGTGGGTTTAATAATTTAATAGTTTAATAATACTCTAGCACAGTGACCACCAACTGGCGGCCCGCGGGCCACATCCGGCCCGCCAGACATTCTCATCCGGCCCGCACGACGGGGTGACTGTGGCGTTGGCGGAGTGGTTACTGCGTTCGCCCCCCCACCCATTTTTATTTTTACAACGTCTCTTGAGTAAGGTGCAGTACCGGAGTCCAACAGAGAGGCAGCAGCTGCGGGACTGTAGACTGCATACTGCGAAACCTTCCCTTCCTTGAAGAAGAAGAAGTGATTATTCGTTGTGAAGAGTCTGCTTTGTGTACTCCGCACCACAGCAGCAGCCCTGCTGCGACAGAGTCCAACAGAGAGGCAGGAGCTGCGGTAACGGCGTTACGTAATCAGAATACAAAAATCAAGTAGGCTAACTGTATTCAGCTGGCGTTACATTTGAAAAACGAGTAATCTGATTACAGTTACTTTCGTAAACCTGAAGTGAATACATTTTGGAATACTTATTGGAATTATTGGTGGAAAAGTTTCCTCACAAAATGTAATATTCATTACCGGCAGAACTGTGTGCACACTGCACAGCGCTGCAGCGTGTCTGTGAGCGAGAGAGAGATGCAGCGTGTCTGTGAGGCCCCGCCCCCGCACGCAGATGAGAGAGAGAGAGATCTCTTTTCAAATATATTGAAAGTTAGAAACGGAGATGGTTAGATAAAATGTGCAAGATAACGTTGATGTAGCATTTCTTTATTGTCGAAATTATGACATTTATAACGGGATAAAATCAAAGTGAATGGCCTGCTGCTGCTGAATGCATGGGGCAAGTGACTGGAACAAGTTTTAAAAGTTATTACATCGTTTCAGATAATAATGATAATTAATAATGATAATTCATTCTATTTAGGGGCGCCTTTCAAAGCACCCAAGGACACCTTACAATTCATAACATATTCTAAGGAAAGGTTTACAGTAGGAGAATGCAGTCCGGGTGATGTTTTTTATGTGGGTGCAGATGAGAGAGCTGTCCAGAATGACACCAAGATGTTGTGTTTGAGTTCTTGATAAGCCATTAAAACAGTAAAACAAGTGTCTCCTGTTTACCAAAACATACCCATCTGTTATGGAAAAAGAAAGTATTCCAAAAGTATTCTACAAGTAACCTGAACACGTTACTTTTTTAAGACACGTAACTGTAACTGTATTCTGATTACTTTCAGAGCATGTATTCAGTAATCAGTAACTGATTACATTTACAAAGTAACCCTCCCAACCCTGCCTAGAAGTGATCCTTCGTTAGCGTGAATAGTCCCCCCCCCCCCCCCCCCCCCCCCCGCTGGCCCGCGATAGTGTCTATTGGATACATTTTGGCCCTTGGACAAATGTAGTTGGTGATCCCTGCTCTAGCACATGACATGTACATAAGCTAATTATTTCCCAGAGGCTGAGCCCAAGCAGAGATTTTAGACAAGGCAAAGGACCCTTCAGTCTTCACGCCTCCCCCCTATTTTCCAATCGACAGTGACAGCACAGTCACTGCTAACCTGCTAACCATTCAGTGTTCTGTAGCCAGTCAATGTCTTCCCCATCGTCCATGTCGTCGCCATCATCCTCCCCACTTGACGTCCCTGACGGTTCAAATCTGTAGGGTTCAATGATGTCCTGCGCTTCCTCATCGTCACTTCCATCTTCTGTGCCACTTTCCTCATCTATGCTGTCCGAAAAGCTGTCAAAATCAATCATTTCTCTTGCACTTGTATCACTTTCCAAAGTCTCCGCCATGTTTACAATCACAACTGGGCCCATCTTGTGACGTCACAGCTATCGTCTGCAACTTCCGGTAGGCTCAGACGGTCGTTATTATTAAAATTAATAATTAATTAATAATTAAAAATTATTTTAGCCATGAACAGGCACAATGCTATGTAAGGAATGAAACTGCCATTTCATTTTGGCGCAAAAACATGCACTTCACGGGCACGGGTACAGTAAATAGTTGCCAAAACGATGAGTTTTTTTAATGGTTTAATTGTGTGTAAAAAATATAGAGAAAATTGGTAATGGAAAGTGAATATATAATTCTGTCTGTAAAAGAGGAGAAATGTTAATGAAGTAGTTTGAAAGAGAAAAGGAAAATAAAACAACAAACAAACAAACTAAGTGATCTCTGTGTGATGTGAGAGCGCATCTGCCTGGGCGCATACCAAAGGACTGGAAGGAGTGGATAAGAGGTCTGAAAGATTGCTCTCTGAGTAAATATATTTAGTTACTTTACACCGCCAGATTTAATGTGATATTAGTATTAAAGGTCCCATGTCATGGCCATTTCTACTGATCATAATTCCATTGTTGAGATATACTAAAATAGATTTATATTCTCATATTGGTTTCTCATACAGCATCTCTGTAAAGTATGTGTATTCACCGGTATTCACTCTCTGTCCTAAAGGCTTGTTGGAGCTCCTGCCTCCCCTCCCTGTGAGCCCAGTGTGCTCTGATTGGTCGGGACGTTGCGAGGTTCGCTGCTCAGTGAGCTGGCTTACTGGTGTGGTTTCCGGGTCGGCGAATTAGCGAGACAGCGCGAAACTCATCCTGAGCACACACAAACACTCGCAGCCGAAGTAAAAACAATAAGTGTGGCTTGATATTGAGTAAGAAAAAGGTTTATAAACACTGTGAGAATGAGTTGAATTATGTTCATATACTTCTAAAAATAAAACCGTATAAGGGGTTAGGTGTATATGAACAATTTTGCTGACTGTCCTTTAGATATTTTTCCTCCCCTGTTCTCCTAAATGGAAAATGTTCCCCCCTGATGTGTCCCACCCTCCCTCTCTCTCTCAGGCGTCCCCCTACCCCCTGATCCTCTCCCTCGAGAGGGTCTGCGGAGAGCATTTCTCCACCATCCCAACTCGTCTATTACCAACCAGGGAGCTCTATGCAAGTCAATGGGACTCCCTGTTAGTTGAAAATGTACGCTAAAGGTCCCCCCACTGCGTTTGATAGTGACGCCAAGGGATCCTGGTGTGCGAGGAGCTCCGCGGATTGGTCCATTTTGGTTCGGGGAACCGCATGACGTCATGCGGTTCCGGGAAGAAACAAATGGAAAAAGAGAAATCTCCAACGAGGCGTTGAGGGGCAGCATAGACAGGTATTTTCTGTGTTAGAGTTTTACTCGCTACAGGGTGTACTTTGAGGGTTTTTGACTCTGCAGACCGTTTACATGCATAAAAACCTTCATAACACACAAGGGGACGGGTAATAACCAGAAAAGCATGACATGGGACCTTTAAATGGGCAGCAAGAAAACTACGTCCCTTTCCTTCTACTCAGTAAGAGAATTCACATGATACCTGAGTCTTTTGCGTGCCGCAGCGCTTCACTCTCAGAGAAGGAGGACATGTCGGTGGCTGGGCATCTGGCGGCCTGCTCGAAGCTCCTGAAGGGAACACTGCAGGTGTACACCACCAGGTCGGACAGCTCAGGACTCAGCTTACACACTGCTGGCTGAGAGGACACACACACACACACACACACACAAACACACTCATCACATCATTATAAAACGGACAAGTCAAATCAAGCAATCTGATTGGTTCTTAGCCGTGATATACTGAGCGTATACCACGGGTAGAATTGTAAGTTACTTTTCACAACAAGTCAATATCCCTCCGCGTCTGAGAAAAACAGTATACCGTTGGGCTGAAAAGCAAACTGCCTGCAGTTTGCTTTTCAAACTGGAACAAGAAAGCAGCGGAGAAGTAACGGGGCAGAAACCCTCCTTTTTACGCAGCGGTCCAGACATAGACATCAAACGGCAAAACATAGTGTGCAGTTCCTTTGGCATTAGAGCAGGGATATCTAGATACTTTCCAAGGTTTGACATAATGAATTGCGCTACTTTTAAAGCAAGCAACAATGTTTTCAAATCTGTAATCAAAGAGGTCTGCAAAAACACTATCGACCAATCAGATTGCTTGATTTGACTTGTCAGTTTTATAAATATATTTACATTTCTTCCGTTACGAAACAAACTTACAAAGCATAAGATGGAAACATTTAAGATTAACTTCGACCTCCGGGGGGCTCTTACTATGGAGGAGTGGATTGAGTGCCTGTCTCCAGAAAAAAAAAGCACCTAAACGACGACATGCAGAGCTACGTGAAGAGCAGGTAGACCAACTGGAAAAGTACCACCATTCAAAAGCTTTCTGATGCGGGTCTTGAAACAAAGCAGAGAAATTATGACCGTTAGTGGCCACAGGTGCGAAAGCTCTCTCCAGAGCTACTGGAAGCCTAATCTCGGGGACCGGAGAAAGTGGAGTGCAATATTCTCACCACGCCAAGCAACAGCCTAGAACAATCTCAACCTATACAAGTAACCTCGTAAGCCATGCTACTGATGCTGGACAGTTTTTCAGTGGATGCACAATAAACGGCAACATACAAATGAATGTAAATAAATAGCCAAATAATGGATCAACGCTCTCTGTCTAATATGTTCGCTAGCTGTTAGTGTTGTTGCATAGCAACCACCTCGCACTATGCAACGGAGGGACTATTTTATTTTGAACATCATTATTTACTAATAAAAACTATTTAAATTAGAGTGTGTATTTTTCTTTCATATTGCCACACTTGGTAACCGTTTTATAAAAGCAACAGCTCACTTCAGGCCGTGATATATGCTCATTATATCGCGTCGGGCCGAACCACGCCCCTTAGCTGTGATATAATGAGCATATACCACGGCCTGTCGTGAGCTATTGCTTAAGTATAACATGGTGAGAGCACTGCAGCTTGGTGCTGGTCTGTTGGAGACGTACCTTCTTCTCCTCCTTCTTGCTGCTGGGTTTGGCCTCCTCGTCTGAACAGCTGAGGTCTGAGGAGCTGGATGAGCACCCCCCCACCACCTGCTCCTTCTTCCCCTTCACCAGGATTTTACCCTTAAGATCCTGCCAACAACCAACACATTACAAACAATACACATTTACAACTTTTTGAACTTGTAATTGTCCTGATTTTGTGTCTTAGTGTTTCCTGTTTTATTTTGAAATTACTTCTCTTCTTGTTTCTGGTCATGTTTTACTTCCTGTGTTTTCCCGCCTGTGCCTGGTTTTGTTCACCTGCTGTTTTGGTGATTTTTCGTGTGTGTATTTAGGCCTGTCTTCCCTAGTGTTCTCTGTAAATTCGTTGTCGTTGTTCGCTCGGTTTGGTTCTTAGTTTCCTGTCTGCATTATTATGGATTTCCCTGTGTCCTCACCCACTAAACATTTACATAATCAGCCTGGCAGCCCACACTCTTTGCTAGATTGTCAATAGCTTCCCAGCCACTTGTATCATGAGTGCTAGTTATATAAATAGCAAGGTAACTGTATGACAGTGGTTAGATAACAAGAAAACACAGTGTAACATCCTCAGAGCAAATTATATATCACAGGACTGTAGTGACAGACACACACATGAAGTGGCTCAAGGGTGTGTGATTACTGAAGCACAGAGCATGAGGAGCACACTAATCTACACGTTATGATTCTGAAATGTAGTTTAAGTGGGACGCAGAGAGCCAGATGGCTCCAGATTCAACAGTTTGTTCATTCTAACAGTCGCTCCCAGGACAGAGTCAGAGAGTTTGGTTATTAAATTAAACAGCTACGCTCCATCTGACAAACTCGCTATGGTCTGCATCATCATTGTTTGCAATCAGTGATGGAAAGTAACTGAGTACATTTACTCAAGGATTGTACTTTTTCGACATATTTGTACTTTACATGAGTAATTCTATGTAATGCTACTTTATATTCTACTCTACAATTCTGAGATGAATACTGTACTTTTCACCCCACTACATTGATTTTAACATTCACCATTACTAGTTACTTTGTACACATAATAACACATACATGATGATATGGTATATTGCAGTACTGTAATAGTAATCTACAGTGTATCTATATTTCGTCCACATTGACCAACTACAATACTAAAATGCTATTATATGTATAAAAACAGGATAATATAATAACCATAATAATATAATACTGTGAATAAATGTATTCTGCGTAACAAGTACTTGTATTTTTGATACTTGAAGTGAATTTAGTTGATAATACTTCTGTACTTTTACTTAAGTGAAGGATCTGAGTACTTCTTCCAACACTGGTTGCGATGCTATCTCATTGTAAAACATCTGTGGACAGACAGACAGAAATATAAACACCAGCATAATTCCTGCTAGAGTTGGTGTCTACATGTCCACACTGTGCTATGATGACACACACAGAGACTCACAAACTGAACACAACATCAGCAACACGCTAAATATTGTTACGGAGAAATCATTGAATAATTTCATGGTATTTTAGTCTGACTATTTTTAGCAGCTAAAAACCTTCCAGTGTCCAGTACATGTACTTATATTCTTTGTCTCTTACAAGGACACTTTTCATTTTATTATAATGTAGTGTTGCTAATAAAGATTATCGTGTCCTTGCCTCTGGAGAAGGCAGCTTGTGAGGGTCCAAACCATCGGGGGGCTTGGTGAGCAGTTTGTCCCCCAGGATGGTTCTCAAGTGTCGGGCCATCACCGTCTGCTGCTCCACGGAGCAGTGGTTCTCCAGGGAGAGGATCAGGGGGTAGGGGGACGCCTGAGAGAGAGAGGGAGGGTGGGACACATCAGGGGGGAACATTTTCCATTTAGGAGAACAGGGGAGGAAAAATATCTAAAGGACAGTCAGCAAAATTGTTCATATACACCTAACCCCTTATACGGTTTTATTTTTAGAAGTATATGAACATAATTCAACTCATTTTGGAACCTTTTTATACTCATCTGCAGAGGATGAAGAAGTACTAAAAGTACCATAGTGGAGGAATGCTCAGGACTTTTACTCTGTTTAAGTAAAAGTTGTGTATTCAAAATGTTACTCAAGTAAAAGTACAATACCAAAAGTAAAAGTAGTCACTTGGTCTATTTTAGAATAATATATATAGTTTGGTTCAAAAGACCTCATGAAAAAAACAAGAGGAAGTGAGGATACCCGGCCCGGAGGAAGCCCGGGGTCCCTTTCTGGAGCCAGGCCCAGAAGGAGGACTCGTCGGCGAGCGTCTGGTGGCCGGGCTTGCCACGGAGCCCGGCCGGGCCCAGCCCGAAAAGGCAACGTGGGCAACACCTCCGCTTCTCCGTCCCGCGGGCCCACCACCTACGGGAAACAGCGATGGGGTCGGGTGCGCTGCCAGAAGGGTGGCAGTGAAAGCGGAGGGTCTCGACGGACTAGACCCGGGCGACAGAATCTGGCTTTGGGGACGTGGAACGTCACCTCTCTGGGGGGGAAGGAGCCGGAGCTTGTGCGGGAGGTGGAGCGTTACCAGTTGGATCTGGTTGGGCTCGCCTCTACGCACAACGTCGGCTCTGGAACCTTACTTCTGGATAGGGGTTGGACTCTATTCTTCTCCGGAGTTGCTCAAGGTGTGAGGCGCCGGGCGGGTGTGGGGATACTCACAAGTCCCCGGTTGGGTGCTTCGTTGTTGGAGTTTACACCAGTGGACGAGAGGGTCGCCTCCCTACGCCTGCGGGTTATGGGGGGGGGGGGAACTCTGACTGTTGTGTGTGCTTATGGACCAAACAGCAGTTCAGAGTATACGGCCTTCTTGGAGACCCTGGAAAGAGTCCTGTATGGGGCTCCTGAAGGGGACTCTTTAGTCTTGCTGGGAGACTTCAATGCACATGTGGGCAATGATGGAGACACTTGGAGGGGCGTGATTGGGAGGAACGGCCCCCCTGATCTGAACCGGAGTGGTGGTTTGTTACTGGACTTCTGTGCTAGTCATGGATTGGCCATAACAAACACCATGTTCGAACATAAGGATGCTCATAAGTGTACGTGGTACCAGAGCACCCTAGGCAGAAGGTCCATGATCGATTTCGTTATCGGACCTGAGGCTGTATGTTTTGGACACTCGGGTAAAGAGAGGGGCGGAGTTGTCAACTGATCACCATCTGGTGGTGAGTTGGGTCGAGTGGCGGGGGAAGCCTCTGGATAGACCAGGTAAGCCCAAACGTGTAGTTCGGGTGAACTGGGAACGTCTGGAGGAGGCCCAAGTTCAGGAGGCCTTCAACTCACACCTCCGGCGGAGCTTTTCAGGCATTCCTGTGGAGGTTGGGGACATTGAACCAGAGTGGTTGGTGTTCAAAGCCTCTATTGCCGAAGCCGCGACGGGGAGCTGTGGTCTCAAGGTTCTAGGTGCTTCAAGGGGCGGTAACCCTCGAACCTCCTGGTGGACACCGGTGGTCAGGGAAGCCGTCCGACTGAAGAAGGAGGCCTTCAGGGATTTGTTATCCCGGGGGACTCCCGAGGCAGTTGCAAGGTACCGACAGGCCCGAAGGGCAGCAGCCTCATCCGTGGCCGAGGCAAAGCAGCGGGTGTGGGAGAAGTTCGGAGAAGACATGGAGAAGGACTTTCGGGCGGCACCAAAGTTGTTCTGGAAAACTGTCCGACACCTCAGGAGGGGGAAGCAGGGAACCATCCAAGCTGTGTACAGTAAGGATGGGACGTTGTTGACCTCAACTGATGGAGTGTTAGGGCGTTGGAAGGAACACTTTGAAGAACTCCTGAACCCGACAACTCCGCCCTCTATGTTAGAGGCAGAGCTGGAGTATGACGGGGGATCAACACCAATCTCCCGGGGGGAGGTCACTGAGGTTGTTAAACAACTCCACAGTGGCAAAGCCCCGGGGGTGGATGAGATCCGCCCAGAAATGCTGAAGGCTCTGGGTGTTGAGGGACTGTCATGGTTGACACGTCTCATCAACATTGCGTGGAAGTCGGAAACAGTACCGAGGGAGTGGCAGACCGGGGTGGTGGTTCCCCTTTTTAAAAAGGGGGATCAGAGGGTGTGTGCCAATTACAGAGGCATCACACTACTCAGCTTCCCCGGGAAAGTTTACTCTAAGGTACTCGAAAGGAGGGTCTGGCCGATTGTCGAACCTCAGATTGAGGAGGAACAATGCGGATTCCGTCCTGGTCGTGGAACGACGGATCAGCTTTTTATTCTCGCAAGGATCCTGGAGGGGGCCTGGGAGTACGCTTATCCGGTCTACATGTGTTTTGTGGACTTGGAGAAGGCGTATGACCGGGTTCCCAGGGAGTTACAGTGGGAGGTGCTGCGGGAGTATGGGGTGAGGGGGTCTCTACTCAGGGCCATCCAATCTCTGTACTCCCAAAGCGAGAGCTGTGTCCAGGTCCTCGGCAGTAAGTCGGACCCATTTCCGGTGAGGGTTGGCCCCCGCCAGGGCTGCGGTTTGTAACCAATTCTGTTTGTAATATACATGGATCGGATTTCGAGGCGTAGTCATGGGGGAGGAGGTCTGCAGTTCGGTGGACTAAGGATTGCACCACTGCTTTTTGCAGATGATGTGGTTCTGATGGCTTCATCGGTCTGCGGCCTTCAGCACTCACTGGATCGGTTCGCAACCGAGTGTGAAGTGGCTGGGATGAGGATCAGCCCCTCCAAATCTGAGGCCATGGTTCTCAGCAGGAAACCGATGGACTGTCCACTCCAAGTAGGGAATGAGTCCTTACCCCAAGTGAAGGAGTTCAAGTATCTCAGGGTTTTGTTCTCGAGTGAGGGAACAATGGAGCGTGAGATGGGCCGGAGAATCGGAGCAGCGGGAGCGGTACTGCAGTCGCTTTTCCGCACCGTTGTGACGAAAAGGGAGCTGAGCCAGAAGGCAAAGCTCTCTGTCTACCGGGCCATTTTCGTTCCTACCCTCACCTATGGTCATGAAGGATGGGTCATGACCGAAAGAACGAGATCGCGGATACAAGCGGCCGAGATGGGTTTTCTCCGCAGGGTGGCTGGTGTCTCCCTTAGGGATAAGGTGAGAAGTTCGTTCATCCGGGAGGGACTCGGAGTTGAGCCGCTCCTCCTTCGCGTCGAAAGGAGCCAGTTGAGGTGGTTCGGGCACCTAGTTAGGATACCACCTGGGCGCCTCCCTAGGGAGGTGTTCCAGGCACGTCCAGCTGGGAAGAGACCAAGGGGTAGACCTAGGACCAGGTGGAGGGATTATATCTCTTCACTGGCCTGGGAGCGCCTTGGGATCCCCCAGTCAGAGCTGGTTGATGTCGCCAGGGAAAAGGAAGTTTGGGGCTCTCTGCTGGAACTGCTACCCCCGCGACCCGACCACGGATAAGCGGAAGAAGATGGATGGATATATAGTTTATGTTTTGACTATAATTATTGATGTGTATATATATATATATATATATATATATATATATATATATATATATATATGATTATCACAGCTGTGATTACTTTATTTACTGCTGGTAGCTTGTGAACTTAATCAAGTTGTAACCAAAGCCTTATTTAAGTGTTGATTATATATACTTTTTTCTTTATCATTAATCCATACCTGCGAAGAAACTAAAGGTATTAAATAAAAGTAGTGGAGTAAAAGTACAATATTTACCTCGGAATTGTAGTGGAGTAGAAGTACAAAGTAACAGAAAATGGAAATATTCAAAGTACTAGTACCTCAAAATTCGACCACTGCTCATCTGTACCTGATATCTCTGTATGAACAAGTCTAATAACTTGAGGCCTGTATATTTTATACCTTGATAGTAAATTCATTCCAATAAAGTACTCACTTTGAAAGCATAGTCATTGATGGTCTGAATGACCTCGACAAAGGGCACTTTGGAGGTGAGAGTGTGTCCATGGTAGATGACTGGCTCTCCTTTATCTCCATCCCAGCAGTCCAGCTCCACACAGCGGCAGCCATGTTTCAGGGCACTAAGAGAAAATATAAAATAATCTGTGCCTTATATTCATTTCAATTTGTTTGGATTGCACCAATATCCAGAGATAATCAGCATACTGTCTCAGCATGCAACCCTTTCAAAACGCACCAAGGCCCTATAGGCATCCGTTTAATATTTAAACATTTAGTGCAGCATTTATCTCATGTTGCTGCTTTTGTGCCCCCCTCTAAACTCTGCTGCGCTCCTGGGGATGTGTTTCTCCCAGTTTGAATATCTCTGTTCTAAAGAGAGCTTCAAAAGGTTCTCCCTATCAGGGCCTGCCTGAACCCCTTCAGCCATGGATCTATTCTGAGAACAACTAGTATTCTGAACTTGTGTTCATAGTATACAAGTAAAAATGGTCATTTCATGGCTTGATTTGTTCTTCTGTATATTGTCACTAAATTGCTTTGTTCATTTTGAACTAAAATTCTTAATTAAAAGAAAAAACCTGTTTATTTATTATTACACACAGGAGTAGAGACAAAGATGTTTTAGCATGTGTTGATTTCATATGGACCTTTTATTTATTGAATAACCTAAAACCATGCCGTATTGTGTATTGTGCAATATTACTTAGCCTTACTGCTGATTAATCAGCTTTACCTGGACTATAGAGTGTGTGTGTTTGTGTGTGTGTGTGTGTCCTAGCATTACTATACTTGTGGGGACCTAAATCTGTTTACACAGTCACGTGTGGGGACTCGCCGCCCTTATGGGGACAAATTGGAGGTCCCCATGAGGGGAATCATTAATTTTAGGGTGAAGACTTGGTTAGGTTAAGGATTAGGGTTGGAGTAAGGGTAAGGTTAAGGGTTAGGGTTAGGCATGTCTTGGTTATGGTTAAGGTTAGGATAAGTCTCCAGGAAATGCATGTAATGCAATGTAATGTCCCCTGAAGTGTGTGTGTGTGTGTGTGTGTGTGTGTGTATGTGTGTGTGTGTGTGTGTGTGTGTGTGTGTGTGTGTGTGTGTGTGTGTGTGTGTGTGTGTGTGTGTGTGTGTGTGTGTGTGTGTGTGTGTGTGTGTGTGTGTACAGTGTGTACAGTGTGTGATCTTACCGGATGTATGGCTCTGTGCTGCTGTCCCCGGTCAGCTGGTCCTTGGTGAGATAGGTGTTGTGGGAGGAGGAGATGAAGTAGTGAGCCAGAGGCCGACTCATGTCTTGGTAAACTCTGGCATGTTCAGGGTCAAACACACAGTTCTCCTTGGATAGCATGTACATGGTGAAACCATTAGGAGTCATGAACTGGTTCTTCTGGGCTGTACTGGGAAAAAGGCACAAACACTAGTTAATAAAAAGGGCAATTATTATATAGTGAACAAACTGGGTATCGAGTATAGTGGCCTCTGATCCTTCATAAATACATATAATTTACTTTAACTAGAGAGTGAGTATAGAACAAGCAGTTATAGTGCCATGGATTGTGAATCTCAGTTGAAACATAGTAAAAACTATAAAGGCTCATTAAATAAGCAAATAATTATGTTTCTTCATTGGACTTTTGCAGCTGAATGTTTTCCTGTGTCTGTCTTCAAATGTCACTATACTTTTGTGATCACGCGACGATATGAGCGTTAGGTGGAGGTTTGCGCTCTCCGAAAGCCTCGTCTTATTTATAAAAGTTTTTTGGAGTCCTGACTTATAGCCATGTTAAGTCCAATATTAACTCTTGTTTTAGTCTTTACCAACTCCTGAGAAACACTGAACAGCTGCGGGACGCTTTGTGTTTTACATGTCGTAGCTAACTTCTAGTGCTTGGCAGTTAGCGTGGTACGGGGATTGTTACTTAGCACCGTACCCCACGCATTAAGTTCATAGGTGAGGATGAGGCTCTGGGCGTGGGTGACTGAAGAGTCTTCTCCCTGGTCCTTCAGGAAATCCCTCAGGTCCACAGTGGAGAGTACGCAGCCGTTTGCAGAGTATCGGATAAACACAGCATCCAGCTCTGGCCTCCGCAACAACTCCCTGCAGAACACCTCAATCTCCTCGTGGTCCAGACGGCCGTCCGCTGACTTGTCACACTTCTATCAATGAAACAGAGGAAACACAGAGATCACTCTGTGTTCTCAAGCCGCACTTAATCCATCTAAGCTGCACGCTGTAATGTAGGTCTGTCATCAGTAAAGTGAAATACATGTAAAAGTCCCTTAATGGGGCCCTATAGCACTTAGTGTGGTTTTCCCTCTCCTGTAATGTGTGCTATAGGTCTGTGTGCATGTAAATGTTCTGCAAAGGCTAAACTCCCTGTCCCTGCCCCCCCCCCCCCCCCTTACATGAAACGCCTCCATTGGACTCCTTTGTTTACTTCCGCAACATAGTGACATGTATGTACTGTAACAATTGCGCTTCTATTGGCACATTGCACGTGATGAAGGGGAGGAAGGCACTAAGCGGTTGGGCTTGAGCAGACTGGGCTCTGGTTTCAGACAGAGGGTGAAAAGAGGAGCTGCAGCACAGACAGAATGAGAACAATAAAGAGCTTTTTGAGCATTAAAGCATGGAGACATGTCACAGTAGAGACACTAAATACTGATATGAACCTGAACATAAGCAGAATATCTTTAATTACTGATTGAAATCCTGGATGTAGGCTCATTATTTTTAAAGGTCCCATGACATGGCCATTTCTACTGATCATAATTCCATTGTTGAGGTCTACTAGAATAGATTTACATTGTTCAATGTTCCAACATCACATTGGTTTCTCATACAGCATCTCTGTATAGTATGTGTATTCACTCTCTGTCCTAAACGGCTTGTTGGAGCTCCTGCACCCCCCTCCCTATGAGCCCACTGTGCTCTGATTAGTCAACCACCGTTTGTTTGTTTGTAACCTTTATTTATCCAGGTGAAAGCCCCTTGAGATCAAAAGATATATTTTTCAAGGGTGACCTGCAGATGGACATCAGTGTTTATGTGTTACAATGGTGTTTGTTAGCAACCAGAAAATGACAAACAGATGAGAACGCTGCGTGGTGTCTGGGTGCCGTGTTGGCGGGACGTTGCGGGGCTTGCTGCTCCGCCCTTTGGGGCTCGAGGAGCGGACAGTGAGCTCGCTGTATTACTGGTGTTGTTTCCTGGTTGCTGCGAGACAGCGAGACACCGCAGAACTCAGCCTAAGCAAACACACACACTCACAGCCAGGCTGTGAGTGTGCGGAGATCCGCGGAGCCGCGGATGAGAAAAGATAAGGCTGAGTGAGTGTGTGTGTGTGAGGAGCTCCGCGGATTGGTCCATTTGGACCAGGGTATCGTTACGTCACTATACTCAGGAAGAAAAAAATGGAAAAAGAACATTTCCAACGAGGCGTTCTGGGGCAGCATTGACAGGTATTTTCTGTGTTACAAGGGGACGGGTAATAACCGGAAAAGCATGTCATGGGACCTTTAAGTATGTGTGCAGTTTGTACCTGGAAGAGAGTGCGGGCATACTGGTCGCTCAGGTCGATGTTGATCATCTGTAGCAGTGTCTGGACTTCCTCATAGCTCATCTTATCATCGTGGTTGTGATCGGCCCGACTCAGGTAAGCATGAATCCAGGTGACAAACCAACAAGGTCAAGGAAGCAGCAGCAGCACAACATGTAGTGTTTGTCCATCAGACTCACTTCCTTCAATCAAAAAAGTGAGGAGGACAAAAGGAATGGTTTGGGAAGTGAGCCTCCAACCTGAATTATGTAATAATTATTCCAAAGAATAAGACTTGATTATATGATTATTCTTGTCACTTTTGACTGCATACTGTATACAGTGGACCATTCTATAATTTGGTAGTACAGTAAGGATATTGGTTGAGCTTCTCCTTCTGGGTCATGTTCTCCACCCTCTCCTGCAGGGTCCTCATGCCGTGGGCCCAGTGCTGGGCCTCCTCCACGCTCTGGCAGAGCAGATCCAGACCTTTGCGGGGACCCTTGAAGACCACCGTCAAACACCGCTGCTCCTGTCCTGAGTCCAGCATCTGCCGCAGTGTCTCTGACTGGACACCCTCTCGAACACACTCCACCTCCATCACAGAGACTGTGGGTGTGTGAGAGGAGATGAACAGATCGAGGAAGAAGAAAAAATAAGTACACTGAACAAAAATATAAATGCAACACTTTTGTTTTTGCTCCCATTTTCATGAGATGAACTCAAAGATCTAAAATATTTTCTATATGCACTTCTCCTTTGCTGAGATAATCCATCCCACCTCACAGGTGTGGCATATCAAGATGCTGATTAGACAGCATGATTATTGCACAGGTGTGCCTTAGGCTGGCCACAATAAAAGGCCACTCTAAAATGTTCAGTTTTATCACACAGCACAATGCCACAGATGTCGCAAGTTTTGAGGGAGCGTGCAATTGGCATGCTGACAGCAGGAATGTCCACCAGAGCTGTTGCCCGAGAATTGAATGTTAATTTCTCTATCATAAGCCGTCTCCAAAGGCGTTTCAGAGAATTTGGCAGTACATCCAACCGGCCTCACAACCGCAGACCACGTGTAACCACACCAGCCCAGGACCTCCACATCCAGCATGTTCACCTCCAAGATCGTGTGAGATCAGCCACTCGGACAGCTGCTGCAACAATCGGTTTGCATAACCAAAGAATTTCTGCACAAACTGTAAGAAACCGTCTCAGGGAAGCTCATCTGCATGCTCGTCGTCCTCATCGGGGTCTCGACCTGACTCCGGTTCGTCGTCGTAACCGACTTGAGTGGGCAAATGCTCACATTCGATGACGTCTGGCACGTTGGAGAGGTGTTCTCTTCAAGGATGAATCCCGGTTTTCACTGTTCAGGGCAGATGGCAGACAGAGTGTGTGGCGTCGTGTGGGTGAGCGGTTTTCTGATGTCAATGTTGTGAATCGAGTGGCCCATGGTGGTGGTGGGGTTATGGTATGGGCAGGCGTATGTTATGGACGATGAACACAGGTGCATTTTATTGATGGCATTGTGAATGCACAGAGATACCGTGACGAGATCCTGAGGCCCATTGTTGTGCCATTCATCCACAACCATCACCTCATGTTGCAGCATGATAATGCACGGCCCCATGTTGCAAGGATCTGTACACAATTCCTGGAGGCTGAAAACATCCCAGTTCTTGCATGGCCAGCATACTCACCGGACATGTCACCCATTGAGCATGTTTGGGATGCTCTGGATCGGCGTATACGACAGCGTGTTCCAGTTCCTGCCAATATCCAGCAACTTCGCACAGCCATTGAAGAGGAGTGGACCAACATTCCACAGGCCACAATCAACAACCTGATCAACTCTATGCGAAGGAGATGTGTTGCACTGCGTGAGGCAAATGGAGGTCACACCAGATACTGACTGGTTTTTGGACCCCCCCAGATCCCCCCAATAAAGCAAAACTGCACGTTTCAGAGTGGCCTTTTATTGTGGCCAGCCTAAGGCACACCTGTGCAATAATCATGCTGTCTAATCAGCATCTTGCTATGCCACACCTGTGAGGTGGGATGGATTATCTCGCCAAAGGAGAAGTGCTCACTATCACAGATTTTTTCAGATTTGTGAACAATATTTGAGAGAAATGGTTATTTTGTGTATATAGAAAATGTTCTAGATCTTTGAGTTCATCTCATGAAAAATGGGAGCAAAAACAAAAGTGTTGCATTTATATTTTTGTTCAGTGTAAATACAAACAAGTTATCCACCCTAATACCAAGTTATATTCAAGTGTTTGGTTGTTTCAGTGGTGTATTGCTCGATGTTTCTTAAGTATGCTCGGTCCCCTTCTATTCACAATATACATCCTTCCGATTGGTGATATAATCCGCAGTCTCTGTTTCCACTCCTACGCCGACGACACCCAACAGCACAACACCCTCTGCGCATCTCCCCCCTCAGTCACTAATCAACTGTCTCCATGAAATTAAAATCTGGATGACCACCAACCTACTCAAACTTAACAGTAATAAAACTGAGCTCATGTTTGTGGCCCCCAAGGCACTGCTTGGGAAGGTTGGAGATCTGCTCCACAAAATCGATGGTTCCATCATCTCACCATCCCCTCAGGTCCGCAACCTTGGCGTTGTTTTGGATTCAACCCTTTAATTTCATAACCAAATCAAGTCAGTATCAAAATCAGCCTTCTTCCACCTCAGAAACATATCCAGACTCCAGCCATCACTCTCCGACTCTGTTGCAGAGAAGCTCATTCATTGTTTCATTACCTCCCGCCTGGACTACTGCAACGGACTCCTGTCCGGGGTTCCCAGCAAAACCCTGGACAGGCTCCAGTACATCCAGAACTCAGTTCCCAGGGTTCTCACACGCACCAAGCGCTGGCAGCACATCACCCTCACTCTCTTCAACTTCCACTGGCTCCCGGTCAACCTACAAACTCCTCCTCATCACCTACAAGTCCCTCCAAGCCCTCTCCCCTCAGTACCTCACAAATCTCGTCCAGCCATACATCCCATCCCGCACCATTCGATCCTCGGACTCCGGCCTGCTCTCCATTCCCCATTCACGCTTCCGCACCTTCAGGGGCCGTGCCTTCAGTGTTGCTGCCCCCACCCTCTGGAACACCCTCCCTGCTGAAATCCTTAACGCCCCTTCTCTGAACATCTTCAAATCTACCCTGAAAATTCATCTGTTGAACATAGCCTCCCAACAATAACTCACCCCCCCCCCCCCCCCCCCCCCCCCCCCATGTAACACTTCCATTTCTGCCCCCTGTTTTATGTCTTATGTCTTAAGTTATTATTATTATTATTAAGCATTGTTTAGTATCTATCCTGAACCTATGTTTTCACCATGCAAATACAGTATCTAGGGGCAGGAAAAGTAACTTTATAATAAGACTTTTCAGAAGCCATTCTTCCAGGAACAGATTTTGCAAATGAGAAACTCTAGTTAGAAGAAGTCTGTCCTTTGTGGTTAGAGAGTCAAATGTCTGTGCAGCAGACATGGAGGGCCAGAAGAGTACAGCAACTGCAGAGGTTACGTTTGGGACAAAGCCATTGTTAGAGCAAATTCACCATGGAAAATCGATAGATAGATAGATCTTTAATTTTGTCATTGTACAGGTACAACGAAATTACAATAAACTCAAGGTGCGCAACAACAGGACAATATAAAAACAACAAGACAATATAAAAACAACAAGACACTATAAGCTCGCACTTACCTGTTAGCATCTGGCATCTGTTAGCATCTAGCTCTCCTGCTTACAAACTTTTAGCCATCCCTGCTTATACAAGTAGTAGTTTTAGTTGTCTGCGATCTGCGGAGGCCTGTCGAGTACGGCTGTACTGAGGTGTTTTTCCTCCGGAGACGTCGCGAAGAGACGGAGCGGCTCCACCTGTTGCTGCATGCGATCTGCGATTTACGGAGGCCTGCTCATCGCGAAGAGACGGAGCGGCTCCACCTGTTGCTGTCTGCGATCTGCGATATACGGAGGCCTGCTCCCACCTGTAGAGTACGGCTGTACTGTAGAGGTTTTTACCCCGGAGTCGTCGCGGAGAGACGGAGTGGATCCACGCTTCGGGCTTGGCCTGCTTCCACCGGGCATGTGCTGCTGTGCGGAGGAGGATTTTACCACCGCTGGGGCCTGCTTTTCACCTGTCCTGGTTCTGCTGTTGCAGAGGCCTGCTTTCACCCCGGGGAGACCACGGAGGGACCGGAGCGCTTCCACGCTGCTGTTTTCGCCTGTCCTTTGCTGCTGTGCTGATTTTGCTCCAGGAACATCGCGGATAATGTGTGCTGGTCTGGGAAAATGGCCCATATTGGGATTCTGCTGTGCCTGTTAACTGTTTTGGACTATGAGAAGATCTCTAGTCATTCTGAGAAGTCTACTGGATTCAGGTCTGTTCTGCCACCCGCAGTGGGCATCCCCTGCAAAGGTTCGGATGTGTTGCTCAAACAATTACCGGTTGCCTTGTCACAGACAATCTGCTCGACAAAATATGTTTGTCTTTTTTGTTTTCCTGCGATGATAGTTCTTCAGGACTGCTTCTTAAGCTCAAATCACACTCTCGCAGACTTTTCCGTTGTTTCTAAATCAGATGACAATGTATGTGTGTCGTTTAAGAGGAAAATAAGCCTGTTTTTTTGTTTTGTTATTACTGTCAGGAAATGTACAACCTAACCCTGGTCCGCCCAGTAGTAGTAGTCAGATCGCTACTCCTGCTGTTTTTAAAGCTAGGTCTGGGTTGGGTTTCATCCACTTGAATGTGCGCAGTGTGTTAGGTAAACTAGATTTTGTCCGTATCTGGGCGAGCTCGACTGACGCTGACGTCATTGTTTTATCAGAAACATGGCTAAACAAATCTATTTTGGCCTCTGACATTGCCTTAAATGGTTTTAATGTGTATCGTACCGACCGGCCTAATAAAGGTGGTGGCGTTGCCATTTATGTTAAGAATAAGTTCAGTGTAACCACATTAGTTTCCAAATCGATCAGTAAGCAATTTGAATTTTTAGCCATAAATATAGAAGTGGCAAAGGGTCAACAGGTCATGGTAGTGAGTTGTTACAGACCCCCCTCAGCTGTCAAAGACTCCTTGTCTTCACTAGCAAATCTTTTATCACAACTGGACCACAAGGAAATAGTGCTACTTGGAGATTTTAACTGGGACTGGTTAACTGCAGTGTCAGAGGATTTTAAAAACCTTTGTATCTCTTTAAATGTTACTCAGATTGTTGACAGTCCTACTCGCCCTAACATTAAGTCCCCTAATAAATCCTCCCTAATTGATCTCATTTTAACTAATGTTCCCCATAAATATTCATCTGTGGGAGTATTTGCAAATGATCTGAGTGATCACTGTGTTGTAGCCACAATTAGGGACACTAAGGTCCAAAAGGTTAAACCTTGCATTATCATTAAGAGAGACATAAAACATTTTGTGGAGCAGGGTTTTGTTCATGATCTGTTTGATTTTGATTGGGGTAAAATCGATCTGTGTGCTGATGTAGAAACCGCATGGTTTTATTTTTATCTTGTTTTTATGGAGATCATTGATAGACATGCACCCATGCGTAAATTTAGAGTAAAGGGACGAGACAATCCTTGGTTTTCTGGTAATCTGTCCAGTCTCCTTCATGAGAGAAACAAGGCCTGGGCAAAGGCTAGGAAATCAGGCTCAGATGTAGAATTGCTGCATTTTAGGCAGCTAAGAAATAGCTTCACTTCACATATCAAATCAAATCAAATCAAATCAAATCAGGTTTTATTTATAAAGCACATTTAAAAGCGATTTTTGGTCGAGCCAAAGTGCTGTACATGCATTAAAAACACTTATAATCACAATAAAAGACAATCATTTACAAACAGATATAAAACAAACACAGGGAATAGTCAGGAGTCGTGCTCCGCTCTGACTAGAAAGCCTGAGAGAAGAAGTGCGTTTTGAGAAAGGATTTAAAAACCCCTAGGGTCTGGGCCGACCTGACGTGGAGGGGCAGAGTGTTCCAGAGCCTGGGGCCAGCTGCTGCGAAGGCTCGGTGCCCTCGGGTTTTGAGCCTGGTCTTGGGCACTACCAGCAGCAGATGGTCAGCAGACCTTAAAGCTCTGGCTGGGGTGTAGCGCTGGAGGAGTTCAGCTATATAGGCCGGAGCCAGCCCATTTAGTGCTTTAAAAACAAATAAAAGGATTTTAAAATCAATTCTGTACCGAACTGGAAGCCAGTGCAGTGAGGCCAGAATTGGGGTGATGTGGTCACGCTTTTTAAGGCCAGTCAGCAAACGTGCAGCTGCGTTCTGGACTAGCTGCAGGCGTTTAATTGATGCCTGGTCCATACCCATATACAGGGCGTTGCAGTAGTCCAGTCTCGAGGTCACAAAGGCGTTAATAACCCTTTCCAGGTCTTTAAAAGATAAATACGACTTGGTTTTGGCCAAAAGTCTTATTTTAAAAAAGCAGGATTTGACTACGCTGCTGACCTGCTTGTCGAATTTAAAAGTACTGGAGAAGGTCACCCCAAGGTTCGTGACTGAGGGGAGGATGTTCTGTTGGAGGGAGCCCAGAATATCAACCTGGGAGGCTGGAGGTTGGGGTCCAAAAAAGATGACCTCAGTCTTGCTTTCGTTGAGGTTTAGAAAGTTTTTGCTCAGCCAGGATTTTATCTCAGTTAAGCAGTCCATCAACTGTTGTAATGAGTGTGTGACACTTGCTTCGAGGGGGAGATATATCTGTACATCGTCGGCGTAGCAGTGGAAGGGAATATTATGTTTAGTGAGAATTGAGCCTAGGGGCAGTAAGTACAGTAAGAAAAGGATGGGGCCCAGAATCGAGCCTTGGGGAACCCCACAGGTAAGAGGGGCTTTTGCAGAGGAGAAGGCACCTAGCTGCACAGCGAAGCTACGGTCTGTCAGGTAGGACCTGAACCATGCAAGGGCAGAGCCTGTGATGCCAGCGGACTGTTCAAGCCGTGACAACAGGATGCTATGGTCCACAGTGTCAAAAGCAGCTGTCAGGTCTAACAGCACCAAGACAGCTGGGCTACCTGAGTCGGCGGCTAGGAGCAGATCATTAAAAACTCTTAAAAGGGCTGTTTCAGTGCTGTGCATGGGTTTGAAGCCAGACTGAAACTTTTCGTGGATTCCATGCGTGGTTAAAAAAGACTGCAGCTGGGCGTAGACCACTCTCTCCAGGGCTTTTGATAAAAAAGGTAGCTGGGAAATGGGCCTAAAATTTTCGAGAAAGGAGGGGTCAAGATGTTTCTTTTTAAGTAATGGCTTAACCACGGCATGTTTGAAGGCAGCAGGGACACATCCTGAGCTAAGGGAGGTGTTTACAATTAATAAAATACTTGCTCCAACTGAATCAAAAACGTCTCTGAGAAGGCGAGAGGGAATGCTATCTGAGGTGCAGTTTGTCGGCCGCAGGTGCTTGACCACATCCGAGAGAGAAGAGAAGGATACAGGCTCAAAGTGGTCGAGGACAGCAGGGCACAGAAAGGGAGCAGGATCTGGGGTAGCACTAGTGTGAGCTAGCCTAAGAGCAGATACCTTTTCAATAAAAAATGTAAGAAACTTATCACAGAGAGTAGTCGATGGCACAATAGAAGAAACATCACAGGGATTAATGATCGAGTTGAGGACATTAAAAAGAACCTGAGGTTTGTGGCTGTTTTTGGAGATTAACAGAGAGATGTGCTCTGTTTTGGCTGCTTTGACTGCCGTCTGGTAGTCAGACAGGGAAGCACGAAGGATTTCTAGGGAGACATGGAGTTTATCCTTTTTCCATTTTCTCTCTGCACGCCTGCAAGCGCGTCTGAGAGCACGAGTACAGTCATTGAGCCACGGCTCTGAGAGCACTTTTGTGCGTCTAAGCGTAAAAGGAGCAACAGAATCCAGTGTTAGTGTGCATGTAGAGTCAAACATGGAGATAAGCTCATCAGCATTAAAAGCACAGTTCACATCTAATTTACAGATAGGAGAAGCATTAAAAACAACAGAGAACTGTGAGGCAGTCAAGGGGTTAATCGAACGCACACGACGCGCAGGGGCACGTGATTCGACTCCTGCGGAAGGGATGGAGGTTGTAAACAGAACCGGTAAATGGTCTGAGATACGCGTTGCTGCACATATTTCATCCACAGATACAGACAGTCCAAACGATAATACTAAGTCCAAAGTGTGTCCTTTTTCGTGTGTTGGGCCAGCCACGGACTGAACGAGACCAAAAGAATCAAGGAGATTTAAAAAGTCCCTAACCAGAGGTTTGGACTCACAACACACATGGACATTGAAGTCTCCGGAGATCAAAACACGATCATAATTCACCATGATCCCGGACAGAAAGTCAGAAAAGTCATTTATGAAATCCTTATTGCACTTTGGCGGACGATACACAACTGCGCAGAGTATAGGCGAGGCCGGGGTCAGTTCAAAGAGCTGCAACTCAAAGCTAGCATAGGTAGTTACAGGGTGAAGCAATCGGCACTGGAGGCTAGCTCTAAACACTGAAGCTATGCCCCCGCCATGGCCGGTGGCACGGGGGGAGCTGAAGAATGTACAGTCAGGAGGAAGAAGATCAAAGAATGATGTGTACTCGCCAGCGTGGACCCAGGTCTCCGTCAGGAACATAAAATCCAGCTCACGGGAGGTGAAGAAGTCATTTAGCAGGAACGTTTTGTTTGCTATCGACCTAGCATTTAGCAAAGCCATACAAAGTTTTTGCTCCGGGCTTGCCGACGGTGGAGTGCGTCTCAGCTGACGAAGATGTGCGTGTTGAACGCCGCGCGGGCCGGGAGCAGTCAGGCGGGCAGGAGTAGCTGCCAGTCGGACAGGAGTAGCTGCCAGCGGATCCAGCAGAGTCCGTAGCTCCGGAAAGACAGGGCGAATCCACCGATCCCTCACATGACGTGCAGCGGGAGGGCCATGACATCCGAGGCGTGGATAGGTCCCGGAAGAAGCCGTCAGGTATGCCTTCAGATGGACTAGTGCACCACCACGCTTTCCCCGTCGTCTGAAGCGCTTTCGGCGAGGCGGGATGCGGGGCAACCGGCGCAGGTAGGTGGGTATATCCAACAGAAGAGGGGGGGGGGGGACGATTTATGGTTGCCAGATGTAAGTTTGGGCAGCAGTATCAACTCCAGTGAGGGTCTGAGGTGGAGGAGGTCTTGGCGATCATAGACGAGCAGAGCAGAGACATTCTGACAAACATAAAACAAAAACAGGAAAGCTAAAGGTAGACAGCTGAGCGAGCGGCGGGCCGACACAGGCGCCATCTTGAATCACGTCACGTCACGTGTGACGATAGTAGAATTATCATCAATTAAATCAAAAGTGCTAAATCAAAGTACTATCTGTCAGTAACCACAAAGAATCTGAAAAATGTTGGAAAGCCATTAAATCGTTATCCACCGGCGATATCCGTAATGAGCTACCTCCGTGTATTACCACAGCATCTGGCACTATATCGGACAGGGCTACTATGCTAAATTGCTTTAATGAGCATTTTGTGTCCTGTGGTTCTCTATTTGATTCTGTCACTAACTCTGCTTCTGTGAACACTACAGTATGTGACTCTGAAAAACGTGTGTTGGAAAACCCTTTTAGTTTTACTCCTTTTACTGTTGATGTTGTTCGTGAAGCTTTAACCAAGTTAGATCCTAAGAAAGCGGCTGGCCCGGACAACGTGGTACCTTTCTTTTTAAAGATAGCTGCAGATTGTATTGCTCCACCTCTCACTACTCTTTTTAACCTCTCCCTCAGCTCAAACACAATTCCAAAATTGTGGAAGTCAGCGTATGTCCTGCCTTTGGTAAAAGGAGGGGAGGCCACCTTATTAAATAACTATAGGCCAATCTCTAAGTTGTCAGTTCTGGCTAAGTTTCTTGAACGCTTAGTGAGTGAACAGGTAAAGGTGTTTTTATGTACAAATGACATCCTGTCTAAACATCAGTCAGGCTTCAGAAAGCAACACAGCACCATCACTGCCACAATGAAAGTGGTGAATGATGTGGCGAGTATTTTAGATAATAAGCAGAGTTGTGCAGCTCTATTTAATGACCTTTCAAAAGCGTTTGACACCGTCGATCATCACATTTTAAAGCAGAGGCTACTCAGTATTGGCATGTTCAGCCATGCAGTAGGGTGGTTTGTAAACTACCTCTCTGAAAGGTCCCAATGTTTTCATTTTGATGGGCTGTCTTCTGAGTGGTTGAACATTGCAAATGGTGTTCCCCAAGGTTCTGTTTTAGGTCCACTTTTATTCTCCATATACATCAACAGTTTAGGTGAAAATGTGGATGAAGCTACTTTACATTTTTATGCGGATGATACCGTGATGTACTGTGCAGGTCCCTCGATTAAGGAGGCTGGTGTTAAATTACAGGCTGTTTTTAACATTATTCAGACTCAGCTCTCTGAACTAAAGCTTCTTTTAAATGTTGAGAAAACCAAGGTAATGCTCTTTTCTAAAGCTAAAAAGACACCAGAGCCTGTTTTAGATATTGTAACTACGCAAGGAATAAAACTTGAAGAGGTTACCTGTTACAAATACCTTGGTATCTGGCTTGATGATTGTCTCACTTTTAAACTTCATGTCAATAACCTGCTTAAAAAACGGAGGGTTAGGCTAGGTTTCTTCTACAGGAACAAGTCCTATTTCTCACTTGAGAAGGCTAGTCACTGTGACCTTTTTACCTGTGCTGGACACAATGGTGATTTGATTTATATGAATGCACCTGCCAATTGCCTGGTCAAGTTAGATGCTGCGTATCACAGCGCACTGAGATTTGTGACAAACTGTAAAGCATTAACCCATCACTGTACCCTGTATGCAAGGGCTGGTTTGCTTTCACTAACTGTACGGAGGCTCAGTCACTGGTACATTTTTATATACAAAGCCATGTTAGGGAAACTTCCATCTTATATCTGCTCCCTGATCTCACGGAAAATTGTAAGTGGCTACTGCCTGAGATCGAATGCTGTGGTTTTATGAAATGTGCCAACTGCTAGGACTGTCTTAGGGAAGACAGCTTTTAGATGCGCAGCTCCTCTGTCTTGGAATAGTCTGCAAATTAAATGAAAACTGAACAATCTGGTGCCACTAAATGTTTTTAAAGCTCGGTTGGATGCTAGTCAATCGGAAGCTATTGGTACCTGTTTATGTGGATAATTATGTAAATGATGCTGTATGATGTCCTTTTGTTGTTCTGTTTATGTTTCATGTGGAACTACTTGAGCAGGTCTCCCTTGAAAAATAGATCAATGATCTCAATGGGATTTATCTGTATAAATAAAGGTTTGAAATGAAATGAAATGAAATAAAAACAATAAACGGGACTTAAAATAGACATGATAGGGAATATGTACATACATAAATAATAAATTAAATTGCACGATTCCCCTCGTATTGCACGGAAGGCTTATATAATTTAAATATTAGCAGCGTTTAGTGCACATATGGCCCTGGGAAAAAAACTGAACTTGAGTCTGTTTGTCCGGGAAGACAAGGTACGGAAGCGCCTGCCTGAGCGCAGCCGTACAAAGATCTCGTTACCCGGGTGGTGTGGATCCTTGAGGATTTTGACTGCCATCTTAAGGCAACGAGAGCTGTACAGTACCTCCAGGGAGGGGAGGAGGCAACCGATGATCTTCTGGGCCGAGTTGATGACCCTTTGGAGCGCACCCCTCTCTGCGGCTGTGCAGCTGAGGAACCACACGCAGATGCAGTAGGTGAGGATGCTTTCCACGGCGCAGCGGTAGAAGGACACAAGCAGGTCCTGTCTGAGGTGGTAATTCCTGAGTATTCTCAGGAAATAAACACAAAATAAACGTTGGTTAAGGTGAAGCAACTTAAAAACTAAGTAAAATCATGTTTACAGCACAAATTGTAGGTCTATTAAAGGTTTGTAAAAGAAAAGGGAACACGTCCCCAAACACACTGACTGTTTAACTTTCAACATCGCCATGTACAGAGCACACTAGCGCCAGTATGGGCACTGAACGTTAGCATTAGAAATACAATTCTTGTATTTATATTAATGCTGTCAAAATCGCGTTAACGGCGGTAATTAATTTTTTGAATTAATTGCGTTCAAATATTTAACGCATTTAACGCATGTGCAGAATGGCCCGCCCCATACATCCCACCAGTGGCAGCGCCAGGGTATGGCTGGGGTAGGCTACACCCATACCAAGAAATGGCTTAGCCCCACCATGAAAAATGATGTTAAAGTAAGCAAAATAAAGTCCGCTAACTCGCGCCGAGAATTGCACAGACAGCAGTTAGTAAGATTGATTTCAGTAGCCACCTGTCTGGAAATACCGAAGACCAGAAACGGTTTTGAAAACTTTTGTCACGTCGTGATCATCTTCTCAATGGAACATCTTTGATAATGTCTTCTGGCCAATCAGAATCAAGATAACGGTGTGGTGTTGTTGCAGGAAGTCCCGACGGAGAATACTTTTGCTGTAGTACAGGGGTGCACAAAACTGGTACGCAGGTTATGTGCGTAATCTGAAATGCGTACCGTCACTTGTGTCACAAAGCGCATTTGCGTACCGACGCAGGCCTACTTGTGAAGCTTTTCCAGAAGGCAGTAAGATCACCGGACGACAGAGTCGGTCTCCGTGTGCACAGACAGGGCTGCAGTTAACGTCGGTCTACTCCAGGGGTCGGCAACAGGCGGACCGCGGTCCGGATCCGGACCCAGACGCCGACCTATACGGACCCGGAGCTATAATCAATACATTAATAGGGGATTTTTCGGCACCTCCCCCTTTTTTTAACGCTGATTTGGGTGACTTGTGTAATTCGTGGAGAACCGAAGAGTTTTCGTTTTGGGGGTGGGGAGTCCGTCCGTCAGTCTGACTGACGGACAACTTCTCACTTAAAAAAAGAAGAAGAAATCTAGACCACAAAAAAAATTAAACAAGCGAGTACCTGTTTTTCCTGGCCATGGACAGGTTCCTTGAACACAACACGAGCGTCACGTTTCTTCACGTGGTATATGTCTCGTCTGAAAGGAGTGCTGACAGAGAGCACCGGAACGCCGCTCCAGCCCTTCAAATATTGCAGTACCCATAAGTAGCCGTACACATGCCGCAGTGTTTGCGTGGCTGTGTCTTTAGTTGTAAGCACAGTGGCGATCCGTTGTTATTAGCATCTGGTTAGCTAGCTATGCTAACGGATTTAAAGAGCTTTTCTACAACCAGGTGGAAGAGAGCTTGTTACAGGGTGGTTACTGCCGACATGTTTACAAACACAACCTGGGACTCAACAAAAAGATGCGGGTGCTATACTGGTGGCACTGGAGCAATACTTCACAGTTCACACCCGCAAAGAACGTAATCTTTGAGAGGTACGTTTTTGGCAACCTTAAACAAGACGATGGAGAGCTCTTGGATGCGTTTGCTACCAGGCTGAGGGAAAAGGCTGCCTCTTGTGAATATGGAGCTATAAAAGATTAACTCAAGGGACAGGCTTGTTCTCTGGATAACTGACGAGGGTGCTAGACGTCGCTTACTAAGGGAAAAGGACCTTAAATTGGACGAGGCTATTAAAATTTGCCGTGCAGCCGAGGTCATGGACAGCAAGTTAAAAACCATGTCACTGGGCAGCTCTGGACCTGGGGACAGCATTAATGCCACACAAGGACAGCGATATGGACGGAGGTCTGCCAGCAAGCCATCCGAGTCATGAGAGACGCTGGCGAATGCAAGTATTGTGGCACACGGCACAAGCGTGGGCGGGACCTGTGCCCTGCTTTTGGTAAATCGTGCCGCTCGTGTGGCACTGCTAACCATTTTGCAAAAGTATGCATGAAAAGAGGCCAGCAGGCACGCCAGTTGAATGCTGTGGATGACCCGTTGCCAGGGGAACTGGAGGACAGCGATGAGAGAGACGTGTACACAGCGGAGAGCGTGGGGGCTGTGAACACTCGAGGTAAAAAGTGGTTTGTCAACCTGCCACTGCAAAGTGGGGTTCAGAGGTGCTAGCTCGACTCTGGAGCCACTTGCAATGTGATGAGCATCAAGGACAAGATGAGACTGGCGCCTAGAACGCCTCTTCTGAAGAGTCTCACCAGATTAAAACTATACAACAGTGAGTGGATGAGCTCATTAGGTGTGTACAGCACACAATGCGTCATTAGGGGTAAGACGCACAGACTGGACTTTGAGATTGTGCATACTGGCCAGAGGCCCTTGCTTTCGGGTGAGACATGTGAGAGACTTGGTCTGATACGCTTCACCATTCCTGAGGAGCTGAATAAGGTGGAGCACTGCAGGAAGGGAGACCTCCGCAAGCCAGTCACCATACAGAGCGACTCCAGTCAGGCGGGTCTGGGCTGCTTGCTTCAAGGGGGACGGCCTGTCGCATTCGCCTCCCGGGCATTGACCCAAACAGAGCAAATATACGCACAGATTGAAAAGGAGTGCCTGAGCATCGTATTCGCCTGCCAACACTTCCACTACTACCTATATGGGAGGGGTGATGTGACTGCAGAGACCGACCACCGGCCGCTGGTGTCCATCTTCACCAGGCCCCTCCTCAGTGCGCCAAAGCGCCTTCAGAGCATGCTCCTCACACTTCAACACTACTGCCTTGCGGTGGTATACAAGCCAGGCCCTGAGATGTACATAAGTGACACGCTCAGCAGAGCCACCACCCCGCCACAGAGAACAGACACACTGTACCAACGTGAAATGGTCTGCAGCATGCAGCAGGAGCAGGGTGACACGGCGGCCATTCAGCAGGCAGACTATTTAAATGTCAGCAGCCAACGCCTGGCACAGATTCGGACACACACTGAGGAGGATGTGTGTCTTCAAACACTTAAGTCTGTCGGGCTGGAGGGATGGCCAGGACACAAAGAGGAGACCCCTGGGCCATCAGAGATGAGATAAGTGCACAGGATGGCGTGCTCTTCAGGAGTCAGCGCGTCATCATTCCAAAAGCTATGCGCCCGGAAATGCTGAGACGGATCCACTACAACCACGTGATACACTTTACTGGCCCGGTATGCAAGGGGAAGTCAAGGATTATGTGCAAAAGTGCTCTGTGTGCAATGAGTATGCACACGAACAACAGAAAGAGACTATGATGTCACACCCGCTCCCCACACGTCCCTGGCAGCTAGTAAGCATGGATCTGTACAGCTACGCAGCACAGAACTTCTTGCTCGTGGTGGACCATTATTATGACTTTTGGGAGATCGACCTGCTCCCTGACCTATCAGCGGACACCACGATCCGTAGATGCAAGGCACAGTTTGCACGCTACGGTGTCCCAGAAAGGGCCATTTCTGATGGTGGAGGCCAGTTTGCCGGTGGAGAGTTCCGGGCGTTTGCGAGAAAGTGGGGTTTTGAACATGTCAGGTCCTCACCGAGGCACCCAAAGGCTAACGGCAAAGCGGAGTCAGCAGTGAAAATTGTAAAGAGCCTGTGCAGAAGGGCAGACCGTGCCAAAGAGGACCCCTGGAGGGCCATATTGCATTGGAGAAATACGCCCACTGAGGGTATGCATTGCAGCCCAGCACAGCGGCTTATGTCGCGGAGACTGAGAACCCTTCTCCCTGTGGCCGACCAGCTACTGGTGCCTCAGGTCGTCATGGGTGTTCCTGACAAGCTGAAAATGAAACATCAAGCAACAAAGCTGACATATGACAGATCTGCCAAGGATCTGCCGGAGCTGAATGTCGGCCAGCCCATACGGATTAAGCCACTCCCAGGAGACAGGACGGGCCGATGGAGGAGAGGTGTGTGCCTTCAGCAGTTGGGACTCCGGTCCTATCTGGTCAGTGTGGAGGGGACCACGTATCGGCGCAACAGGGTTGATTTTCGACCAGCAGAGGTGGCCCTTTTCCAGCCGTCAGTTCTCCCAGAATCGGCCCCGGAGCAGCCTGTGAGTGGGGGGAGCGCCAGAGAGGTCGTCGGCGTCCCCGAGGAGTCTCCAAGGCCATCACCCCCGGGGTCGCCGTGGTCTTCCCCGCAGACTGGTGATACACCATGCCGGGCTTTCTCCCGGAGCGGACGGCTGATTAGACCTCCTGACAGACTTGACCTCTAGGTCACACACACACACACATACACACACACACGCACACACACACACACACTTGGACTGTGCGCACTCAAACACACATGGACGATAAAGATTGAAAAAAAAAAAAAGGAAGTGGAGAGATTGAAAAACAAATGTGATTCATTGTTCTGAGTTTATTGCTGATGTGTTCGGATCCGGCTATTATTGAAGTGTCTCTGCTATGTGCACTATTTGTTGTTGAAATCCTTTGATTAATGTTCTGATTGAAGGTCAACAGTTTAATGGCAGTATTGATCCTGTGGTGTTACTTAACAAAAGAAAGGGAGATGTTACAGGGTGGTTTAGGCTAGGTTGCAGCTCCACCCTGTGGACGTATTGTGCCTGTGTTAAATATATATCTGCCTCACGTGAATATACCTCAGTTGTATGATTGCCTGCTCAATGTGAATACATGGCGTTGAGGCAAAGCCTGACTTACCTTGTTTATTAATGCACATCTACAAACAGAGCTCTCTCCTGAGAGGCTCAAATAACCTCAGCTCAGTGAGGTTAAGGCACACCTTGATATGATCATTATAGTTATTAATGAGACTAAATGAAAAACAGGTTTAAAATACTATATGACAGTCACAAAAAAAGTTGTTAAAAACAATAAGAATAGAGTTTAAAAGGGGAGTGATTTGTAAAATATCCAAAAAGAAAAAAAATCTGCTTACAGTTCTGTTTCATGAGTGTTGAAAGATGTATCCATAGATCTCTTCATGTTGCTCTCAATGTGCACCAGAGTGATGCTTTTAACTTCAATATTTAAACAAAAATCTTCCCGGAGGAACATGCCCCCGGACCCCCCTAAAGGAGGTTAGGCCCCCCCCCCCACTTAAATCATGTTCACATGGATAGGATACTAAACACATTTGCACACATCTTGTGTCCATATCTTTCTGTTTTGGTGGTCACGCCACACCGTGCACATGCATGCATACGTGAGTCATTGTGAGATATCTGGATTGGTTGCTTTTTCTTTACACAGCATGAAAGAAAGGCCAAATGAATGGGCTGTGATTTTACTTTTTTTAAGCAGAGGTTGAGTTCAATAATTTGTACGGCCCTCGGAGGATGTTGTAAAAATTGAAAAGAAAAAGGTTCCCCACCCCTTCTGTAAATAATAATAAAAACCCTTGATTTATAACTTAACATCTCTGTCTCCTATTGATCTGAGTATATTATAAAGAATAGCAGTTAATTGAAGCATTATAGCACAGGCCTTTGTCAGATGGGATATTACGCTGTTTTTTTCTGCTTCGAATAGTTCTCTCTTTTTTCACCATACCTGTGTTTGCATCACTGTAACCAATGAGCACCTGCATGTGTATGAGAATGGCCCTGACACCATTTCAGCCCAGATTTACAAACTCCTGGCAGGACAATAAGCTCCAGCTCAATTCTCACACTGAATAAAACAAAGTGAGTGAGGGACTGCAATATAAGAGGGAAAGAAAGAGAAACTTTAAAACTGTTCAATTGTTATGATGTGTAAAGACTGATATTGTTCTATAATAGTCTGAAACTGTTAAGTCATTATGTGAAACGGTTAACAAAGAAAAAGAGAAACTCAAGCTGCTGCTACACTTTATTTTATTTATCTAAAATTAAGCACTTTAAGATGCACACATTTTCAAAAGCTATTTTATTTATTTTCTCTATTTTATTTTTAAATGCAGCCCGAGAGGAACATTACACATATCCACAGTATTTACTGTATATCTGTATAGTTCAATGTTCATTGACTCTAAATATTGTTGTTTTTGAATTGTACTTTCTTTATTTGATTGGCAGTCAGTTGTTGATTACATGCAGACCTTGATAAAGCTACAGGTCACTTCAATATATATCACACTAATTCATGAAGCAAGTTAGACATTTTGATGTTCCGGACCTTTGCATGGGGAGATTTTCTCTAACTGGACCTCGTTGAATTTTAGTTGAATACCCCTGGTGTACTCTGTACAACGGAATTGTGCCAAAACTACGCCAACCGGCTGCGGAGGGAGACTCCCCCCCTTCACTGGAGAACTGCGCTAAAACAGCTGATCAGAATGTTCACACTCTTACCTCATTCACACCAACGCAACTCCGGTTCAAGCTCCGTGCTAGAGATTTTCAGGTTCAGAACCAGTTCTTCGGTTTAGCTCTGGCTCTTTTCACACCGCCCAGAGTCCGACTGGTAATGCGTCGTTGCGTCATCATTTGCGTCATGACGTAACCGTTTGCGTGCCTGCGTCATAAACCCAAACCGCGCGGATGAAATCAGTTGCATTAATTTCTTATGGCTCTATCTGCAGCTTTTCCGGAGTCATTTCTGTGGTTTAGTTATATTCTTATACAAAAGTGTACTCGTGTCAATAAAGGTTTTTTTAAAACACAATTGCTTCCGAGGTCGGTCTTATTTCTTAAGGTGGACTGAACTATGAGTGTGGAGTAATGTTGTATCTTTCATTTAAATGAACTGTAACCTTCACCGAAAATGAACATGTAACTGACTGCTACGTTATTTTAATATGCATGGTTAGGGGCGGGCGTAGGGTTAGGGTGTGACGCTGCGAACCCCGGAATAATAACTGATTTAAACTGTTCCCAGGCAACGAGGTCTAGCCTGTGCTACGGACCTCTCAAACATACATGTAAGTTACTGAATTGCCACGAACATTGTGTTATATAATTGGTTTATATAGGTTTTAATTGAAACTGTGTGTGTTGTTCCTTGGCTCAACTGTTCATAGTGCCAAGTGAGATATTAAGATAAGGACTGCCATGCCTGACGTCGCACATATTGCACCCTCGGTGAGCGGAGCGAGGTACGTTACAGGGACTGTATTACAAGTGTTTGTTTGATCCGTGAATATATATTTGTGATTTAATCAATGATTTGTACTTGTTCTATGTCTGTATATATTTTAGTTTTCACGATGATTGAAAGACCATTAAAGAAACTGCATCCGTCGAGACTCTGCTGTGATTATTGCCGAGGGCAGCTACAGAACACGTGAAGTAAAGTTTAATATTTATAGTTTTATAGATGTATAATGAGTTATAATGAGAGGTGATCAACGTGAATGCTCAGGTTCCACCTTAACACGCAGACACGTTGCTTCACCATGAGCAGAAACCCTTTATATATACAGTCTAAGGCAGAAACACTGAAACTCTGAAACTCTTGTTAAGTTTCTCCATCGTTCTGTCTCTGTCCCTGCACCGAGAGGGGTCTGCCTGCAGACCTCCACTGTCAGGACAGTTCCGGTGCAGACCTCCACTGTCAGAACACCTCCACTGTCAGTACAGGAAGTGACAATTCTGACGAAGACGTTTTTTTCCCCGCCCACCGAACGACTCCTCTGATGGTTTTTGCAAATCAGTAAGGTAAGGTGCGTGACCTGTTTGCACTATCCAAAACAATGAATGCAGTCTAAATGTATTGTTTCGCAGACACAACAACATTTATCGATATAATACTTGCAGAGCATATCATTTGCTTATCATAGGCCACCTATGCCGCTATTCTCTGATGCGTCTCAATATCATCAGCGGTAATAAAAAAAAAGTTGATGGAAGGCAATTTAATGCACTCATTTACCGAGACATGGGAAACTGAGCACAAGTTTGTGATAAATGGAGACAAGCCGTTATGTCTTATTTGCTACTAGGCAGTGGCATTGCGTGAGAAACCTTAAGTAACCGTGTGTGTGTGTGTGTGTCTGTGTGTGTGCCGATGTACAAGCATGTGTTTTTGTTACTGAACTAATTTCTTTAATAAATTGTGCAATAGTTGTACACTTGAATGTCTGCTTGCAATTCTTTTTCATAGCTTTCTGCTTTCACAGCTAGTTATTAATTACGTTATTACTAAAACCAATAATAATCGAATGCAGAGGCAATTGTGTAATGTGAAAAATATATATTTATACAGTCTTTTTACGTTGTTAGCTAAGTGTTAGCTATAAGTGCTATAGTGAAATAAGCTGTTTTCACACTTAAACAGCGTGCAAAGACTGGCCGTATGAAGTATTGTTTTAATTGAAGTTTTAGTACTATACATTTTTTATGAACATATAGACATGTGGACCTTCTTAAACGAGATCAGATAAAAAAGAGGGTATCTGGCATTCTGCGAATGCATTTCTGTTGTTTGAATAAAGGGCAACAGGAAGTTGGAACACTTTGTCAGTTTTTGTGTGTTTTGCTTTGTTTTGTTTTTCAATGAAGCATTTGATAATTCACCTTGATTATACCATGAACACCACAGAGGAATGTTGGTTTACTTTAAGATAAGCCTTTTATTGTCTCCCGCATCACACCACATGGGCAATTTAGGAGTCCATCAAGGGGATCTAGCAGAAAAAATAACTACCAAATATGAAAATAATTGACATTTTAATACATAATGGAATCTAAAATGGATATAATTTCTAGCAAATTGTTTAATATGCAGATTCTTAATTCTTAAAGGGAGAAATAAAGTATGTAGGAGTGAAGTGAAACAGTCTATTGTAATAGCAAACAGTAATTAGACTATAGAGCTGTAAGTAACATAATTATACATAACATTTTCAGGCTTATGACATAAATAAGAGGCTAATAATTTTAAGAAAATAAATATGGTTTTAACTAACTTCTACTGCCCTCTTAAGTGGTGTCATGCTGACATAGTTAAAATATGTATCATACAAGTAGACAAATCATCTTGTTATATCAAATATCCACAGCTGTCGGTTAATCATCTGTAGTATATCGTCTGTATTTGTATGTTATTATTCAAAGATAAATAAGGAAGTGTGTGTTATATGGCAGAGATTTCAGCTCCGATTATTACATCAAAGAGGCTTAATGTTTTCTATTATTTTTATTTCACTATAGCTATGTGGACGGTGTCAAGGTCTAATTTTGACTGAATTAATCAGTAGTGGGTGTAACTAAAATACAAGATGTCGTCTTGTATGTATATACAAGATATATATATATATATATATATATATATATATATACAATTTTATTTCGTATTTGCGTGCATTTCCTGTTTCGGAACTGATATTAACTACAATACAAGGTGTCCCTATATATATATATATATATATATATATATATATATATATATATATGCGGCGGAGGTGGGGAGGTTCCAGCTGGGAACCTCCACCCCGCTGCGGGACCCGTGGGACCCCTGGACCGTGCGTCTTGGTCACGCTTCATATCGGCCGGCCCGGGAAGGAAGAGACACGCAGAGTGGGGGAAGTCCCCCACCCCTACGCAGCAAACCCTCCCGGCCATCAGAGTCGAACCCGCAGTTCGGAGGAACCGACCGTCAGAGCACCGGCACTAGGCCGGGCCGGCGCGGAGGCCCTCCGACAGTGGGTCGCGTTTGCCATTCGATCAGTGAGGGGAGAAAAATGCAACAAAAATTGTCAAAATCCGTTAATATATGGATGAGTGGGGGGCGGGCTGGACACAGGCCGTGGGACACCCGAGACCGGGCAATATCCCCGGTAGAAACCGGGTGAAATAGCCCAAAAAATAATAAAACCGGGGAAAATAGGGGGGATAGTGAAACAAATTGTCCGAAAATAGGCACTCGTGAGGCGGGCAGAGTCCCCTGTCAACTCCCGTTACATTCCTCCATGGTGTCTTTTGAGCGAAAAACTTTTACGAGAACCAGGCTGGGGGGTCAAAAGGGCTTGACCAAGGCTGACCCAAAGTGCACGGTGGGCGGACTCATCACCTCCGTGTTGAGTCTCCATTGTGATTCGGTGGGCCGGAAAAAAAACGTGTTCGTCAGAATCGTCACTTCCTGTACTGACAGTGGAGGTGTTCTGAGAGTGGAGGTCTGCACCGGAACTGTCCTGACAGTGGAGGTCTGCAGGCAGGCTCCCATGCCTGCCCCCGCCTCGACGTAAGCATGACGTATGTGGTGCTTTTGCTCTGGCCGGACAATCTTTTGGTGCTTGAAACGAACCGGATTCCGGAGCTAAGAGGCTGCTCCGCTGCGGTGTGAAGAGGAAAACCCGGTGCTTTTCAAGGTCCAGCTCCGAACCGGCCCTGAAACACCGTTGATGTGAATGAGGTATCTGTGGTCACGAAGTACTCCACTAGAAATGGCTTATTTTGGACATAGTTTGAATGGTGATTAATCATGATTAATTAATTTTTAAGCTGTGATTAATCTGATTAAAAATTGTAATCGTGACAGCCCTAATTTATATAGTCACGTCTGAACATATGTACAAAGATATTAATAGTTATGTAAGGAATTTAAAAAAGAGCTAGAGAGAGAAATTGTGGATAAGAATGTCAGATTTCACCTCACATTGTCAGGTTTGGGGGAAACACTTGTTTGTGGGGTGGGGACTTCTTGATTTCACACTTTTGTAATAACCCTACAAATGTTTACAAGGAGAGTCTGTCTGAAAATGCATCAACCCCACATTTAAAGGTTACACCCCCCCAGTTGTCAGAGAGACAACTGGCTCTTAAACCTTTGAGTGTTTGGAAGAGCATACACATGTGTGCCTTCTAATAAAAGCCTACTGTAGTTCTAAGCATTACTGGACCCTTACATCCTTGAAGCATCAACAATGAGAGAAAATGATCTTTAGTGACAGTGCAGTGCATCTCCATGCTTTAATACATTTATTACACAATCATAACTATGGCTTCTGAAGAAGACACAGAAACACCAGGCAGGCTCTGAGAGGCTGAGAGAGCCTCCACCTTATTGTGTTCTCTGAAACAAACCCCACCCTAACCATAACCACAAATCATACCCACGCCACGTATTCTCTATGCTCCGACTCTATTTAAACTCTTTTGTATGTAAAATTGCCAAGAATACATCCAACTTGACATGTAGATTTGATTGATTTTCAACATCCACTTCCAGACTCAAACTCACATATTAAACACAAATGATACTCGCTGTTACCTGCTTTATAAATAAACTGTACTGTAGTAGTAACAGAAAAATACAGTATAAGCATGATGATACATTTATTTTGTGCAGTATGTTTTCTAGCACCACAGGCAGCTCACACACTTTCTCTTCTAAGCTATTAGAATACACTCAGTCCTGTGTTGTGTGTATTTAAGGTGGTCAGTCTGAGTCACTAAAATACACAAAGATTGAATCTAGTGTACACACACACACACACACACACACACACACACAGTCAGCAGGTCTAGCTTTGTTCAAATTAAAGGCCGTCCCGCTCTGGGAGGCGAACCAGTGGTTGAGTCTCATGGTAACTACACAGCACCAAACCACAGCACCAGGCCCGGCTCCACCACCAGATAATGTCCTATAATCTCAGCGTTTGAGCTGCGGCAGGGCCGGCTGCTGAAAATAGGGAGCCTATAATCATGGTCTGAGCAGCATACAGTGGGGCAAAAAAGTATTTAGTCAGCCACCAATTGTGCAAGTTCTCCCACTTAAAAAGATGAGAGAGGCCTGTAATATTCATCCTAGGTACACTTCAACTATGAAAGACAGAATAGGGGGAAAGAATCCAGGAAATCACATTGTAGGATTTTTAATGAATGAATTGGTAAATTCCTCGGTAAAATAAGTATTTGGTCACCTACAAACAAACAAGATTTCTGGCTCTCACAGACCTGTAACTTCTTCTTTAAGAGCCTCCTCTGTCCTCCACTTGTTAACTGTATTAATGGCACCTGTTTGAACTCGTTATCAGTATAAAAGACACCTGTCCATAACCTCAAACAGTCACACTCCAAACTCCACTATGGCCAAGACCAAAGAGCTGTCAAAGGACACCAGAAACAAAATTGTAGACCTGCACCAGGCTGGGAAGACTGAATCTGCAATAGGTAAGCAGCTTGGTGTGAAGAAATCAACTGTGGGAGCAATTATTAGAAAATGGAAGACATACAAGACCACTGATAATCTCCCTCGATCTGGGGCTCCACACAAGATCTCACCCCGTGGGGTCAAAATGATCACAAGAACGGTGAGCAAAAATCCCAGAACCACACGGAGGGACCGAGTCCATGACCTGCAGAGAGCTGGGACCAAAGTAACAAAGGCTACCATCAGTAACACACTACGCCGCCAGGGACTCAAATCCTGCAGTGCCAGACGTGTCCCCCTGCTTAAGCCAGTACATGTCCAGGCCCGTCTGAAGTTTGCTAGAGAGCATTTAGATCAGTGGTTCTCAACTGGTCAGGCCTCGAGACCCACTTTTTCCTTAGTCAATAGATCGCGACCCGAAATTTTGAACCACTCAAATCTATTCAACAAAAAATAGTGCAGTAAAATATACTCTTTTCCGCATACATTATTAATTAAAGTGAAGTACAGTGCATATATCCCTTATAGGCCTTCACAGAACTAAAGTATGTTTTTAAATAAGGTTTAATGAGATGATGGAATCAAAGCTGAACTGCATAACATAAAAAGGCCCACATGCTGAAAACCCAACCCCAGAAGGGGGGTCTGGGGGGATTCTCCCCCAGGAGATTTTTACAAATACTAACATATAAACTACGCATTCTGGTACACTCTGAGAAGAAAATAAATAAATCTATTACTACCCGACATATTAATAATATTTTATGCCATTGTTTGTTTTTCACTTTGTTCTGACAGCTTGCTGCTCCTCACAGAGAGAAGAGTAAAGAGGAGAGAGTCTGTGTGAATTACTTAAATTGTGGGTAAGGGTAGATAGCCCCCATTGTTCTGTGACCTGTCAATCATCAAACTGGGGGTCATATTTCATTATGTGTTCATTTTTATCTGAAGTTGTAACCATGGATGTATAAAGAATAGTTCTACCGCAAAGTTATTTTCCGTTGGGACTTCCGGCAACAATCTTGATTCTTATTGGCCAGAAGACTTGAGAAAACATCAGCAAAGATGTTTTATTGAGAGGATGATCACTACGTGACAGAAGTTTTCAAAACCGTTCATGATCTCCGGTACTTCCAGTCCAACGCCTACTCTGCATGCACAGCTTTAGAAAATCGGGCCTTCAAAATAAAAGTTTGACTTTTTTCCCCCCCAAAAAATGTGTTTTTGTTCTATATTTTTTTTTCTTCACTCACACATCTGCGACCCACTTCAAACGGGTCCGCGACCCACTTTTGGGTCGCGACCCACCAGTTGAGAACCACTGATTTAGATGATCCAGTAGAGGATTGGGAGAATGTCATATGGTCAGATGAAACCAAAATAGAACTTTTTGGTAAAAACTCAACTAGACTTGTTTGGAGGAGAAAGAATGCTGAGTTGCATCCAAAGAACACCATACCTACTGTGAAACATGGGGGTGGAAACATCATGCTTTGGGGCTGTTTTTCTGCAAAGGGACCAGGACGACTGAAGGAAAGAAAGAATGGGGCCATGTATCGTGAGATTTTGAGTGACAACCTCCTTCCATCAGCAAGGGCATTGAAGATGAAACGTGGCTGGGTCTTTCAGCATGACAATGATCCCAAACACACTGCCCGGGCAACGAAGGAGTGGCTTCGTAAGAAGCATTTCAAGGTCCTGGAGTGGCCTAGCCAGTCTCCAGATCTCAACCCCATAGAAAATCTTTGGAGGGAGTTGAAAGTCTGTGTTGCCCAGCGACAGCCCCAAAACATCACTGCTCTAGAGGAGGTCTGCATGGAGGAATGGGCCAAAATACCAGCAACAGTGTGTGAGAACCTTGTGAAGACTGACAGAAAACGTTTGACCTCGGTCATTGCCAACAAAGGGTATATAACAAAGTATTGAGATTAACTTTTGTTATTGACCAAATACTTATTTTCCACCATAATTTGCTAATAAATTCTTTAAAAATCAGACAATGGTGGTGAAGTCGATAGGGACTTGGCTTGGCAACTGGAAGGTCACCAGTTCAAGTCCCGGCAAGACCAAGTGCTACCGAGGTGTCCCTGAGCAAGGCACCGTTCCCTCCACTGCTCCCTGGGCGCTGTTCAAAATGGCAGCCCACTGCTCCTAACACTAGGATGGGTCAAATGCAGAGAAACAATTTCCCCATGGGGATTAATAAAGTATATCAAAAAAAATCAAACAATGTGATTTTCTGGATTTTTTTTCTCTCATTCTGTCTCTCATAGTTGAGGTATACCTAGGATGAAAATTACAGGCCTCTCTCATCTTTTTAAGTGGGAGAACTTGCACAATTGGTGGCTGACTAAATACTTGTTTGCCCCACTGTACATAATATATTTCCTGTAATCATGTATTTGCTTTTCTTTGACTTATCTTGCCTAAAGGTGGAGTCAGGAGTTCTGATAAATTACACTTTTTGACTCAGCGATCGCCTCACAGTCCTCTAGCTGTTCCTTCTGTGTGTGCTGAAAATAAATCTGGTGTTCGTACACACCCCTGACTCTGTTAATGGGGAACAAACAAAGTTAATACACAACACTTTTCCAGCGGGGGAAAACCCATGAATATATTGAGAAAGGCAGTGGGGCTGTGTGTTGAGTTCAAATATTAAAAATGTTTCTCCAGAATCCAGACTCTGTTTTTAAGGTGTCTACTGTATGAACTGCAAATATTTGTCTTTCTACAACATTGTGTGTTTGAGTTGGATGGCCGTTAGGATTTTGTTTACAGGAGTATCCACACACACTGTTCCTGTGCTGCGAGTCAACAGGAAGTCATGGTTACAGGGTACAAGAATGTTGAATTAGCAGCTTTGACTGTATTTCTGCAGCAAATTCAATGTGTATTGAAATGGTTCCAACACTGGTTTGGAACAAATAACACTCAGTGCTGCACAGTGGACTCTAATTTTAAATATAAACACAAACAACTTTCTTGGAGAGAGCAGCTGTCTGTCAAATATGAGGTTCCACAAGTGTTCCGCTCACAAAAACAACGTGTGTTATTTTCAACCTGTTTGTTCATCCAGCGCAACCTGATGCTCATTTCCATTTGATTGCGTCTCCTTTTGAACCGACCTCACACTGTCTACAGAAACAGATGTTCACTACTGACCAAGCAGCATCTGGTGTTTACCCACCTCTATCTGCCAGTGGTTTCAACAGAAATAATACAAACTACACACACAACCGACTGAGATTACATTCACAGCTCTGAGTGTACCTGACAACACACACAGTAGAGAGAAGGGAGTCCTGCTCGAAATAAACCAAAGGCTCATAGAGTGTATGTACATATTATCTCTTCCACAGTAAGATGTCCATCAGGCACAAAACATCTCCACAAACATCCCATTATTTGCTGAACCAGTGGTGAAAAAAGTACATTTCCTTAAATAAAAGCACCAATACAACAAACATACATCAGGCTGCTGTGGTGGGAAGTGTGCAGCTGGTGAATAATCCTGTTTTAGAAACTGAATGGGTTTTTTCTAGTAGCTTTAAGAATATAATTTTTCCTTCATATGTCATTTTTAATCATGTGTATATTGATGCTGCCAGTCTTTGACTTGTATATAAAGCTCATCAAACATCCAGGTTGTAATTATGACTATAATAATAATCTCCATTTATCCCGGAAAAGAGGTGCTTTCAAGTGAATATTTCATCATGTTAAATATCCAAAGGCACTTCATTCACATCCCACTGAGAAAACAATGAGCAGCACATTTCAAAGTTGCAGTTTGATCATTCATTTGTATGAAGTATTACAAAATGTATTGTACATTTCAATTTCACAGTTGACTGAAACTGATGTGTGTGTCAGATGGGTGTCAGAATAAAAACTAAAACAAGCACTAACATTTTCCTCAAACAAGAGGTCCTTTTTACTACCATTATTATGGCAAGCAACATTTTATATTAATATTAAAATGTGTTTGATATGCTGGATTGTTTGAAATATAACCAATAAAAATGAAATTATATTTGTATTACACATTTTCACATAGCCGTTATTTATGACGCGTATGTCTATGAAGTGTTCTTCTCACTTCTAAAACCAGACTATTAAACAAGTCTGTTAGATCATTTTAGGGGCTATAAAGAATTATACAAGATTTTTCATTTTCTACTTCCTTAATACTGCATATTTCTAACTATTCAGGCCTATTTCAAAAGAAACTCTCTTGTTGAACATCTCTCAACTTCTGTCCACACTGAGGCCATACCCTGATATAATGGTTATTAAACCTCATCAAACTTTATATGTTCACAAGTCCTAGAATAGACCACCCCACTGCAGACAAATGATTGAGGGAAATTACTGGGTGAGGCTGCTTCCATTTCTCATATCCACACGAGTCCTGCTAAATCTACTTAAGAGTTTTCAGAAGATAGAGTATGTATCAGAGAGGAGATTATATTGCAGAGTCTAATAAAAACTAGACATGAACATCGAGTCCACTTTAGCCTAAACTATATTGCTATTTAAAAGAAAGAGTTAACTGATAAAGAGGGGAAACATGACTTTAATCATTTGAGTTGTCATTAAACCAAAAAATCAAGAAAGGTGTAAAGGCCAAACACACACACACACACACACACACACACACACACACATATATATCACCTTCACACAGTTCCTCTTGAGACACAATAATTTCCCCACCTGCACCTGGAAACAAACTCAGTGGAGTTGCTAAAACCAAAGTGTAATCCTAATATGAAACCTCCTAGATATACATGCTCTGTACAAATGTTTTCTATACCTATTAATCAGTGGTTGTCATGAGGATGTCCAATTCTTCTATTTCAAAATATCCTTGTAAAGGCCTTCCTAATTTGTGGTTCTATATTTTTGCCATGACTGAGATGGTGAATTCCTATGCAGTTGATAGTAAGTCACACACTCACAGGACTGCTGCTCCTTGGCCCAGCTGGTGGTCTTATGGGACTGACACCAGATAGTGACTCCGTCCTCCAGCAGCTTCAGAGTGCGACGCTTCTGCCAGCGAGGCGAGCGAACCTCGACATTTCATAAATAAATCCATTAAATCTCAATGACTGATAACTAACAACAAAATAAACTAGTCATTTATAACAACCTTTACCTTTATCATACTGGAGCCCTGCATCATCCGCTTCACATCTTCATCTTCCTGCACTCCTGCAAAGCAAAAAGACCAAAAGGATGGTTAATGGAAGATAGATGTCATGAAAACTTGATCTATTGTGTAAACGATGTAAGTATGTTCAGAATATAACTCAGTAGCACTTATAGAAGGCGGGGTGAGGAGAAGGGAGGATGAAAAGTGAGGAGAGGGAAGGGAGGATGAAAAGAACATGGAAGAGTAGAGCAGAGTCACAATTAGAAGTTAGTGAATATATTTATATACATCTGTAGGACCACAGAGGTTCATATGGGAGGTCTGTAATTCTGACATTCTGCTTAGAGCAGCAGCTGGGTGCCAAGGGACATCAGGAAAGACAGGAGGACTTTGGCAAAGGAAAAAGAAAACAAGATGAAAAATGAAAGAAAGACAAAGTTGAAGAGTTATAGCAGAGTTTGTAGGTGTTTACAGAGATAAAGAGTGATGTGCCTTTCATCTGAATGTGGCTGTATTTCAGCCAGAACATATTTTGTCATACATACATTTGTTAATTTCAGTGTTATATATAAAGGTGTATGATTTCTGTATGAATATCCTGTTAATGACGACTGCTAATCTCTTTGGTAGATAGGACATCACTGAAGGCCTTACTCCAGAGTGACTGAGTGTTCACGTATATTTCACGACAAACCAGTATGAACCCAAGAGCCTGACTTGACAAACAAAGTACAAAAGAAAGTCTTTACTAAAAAAAAACGCACTATGTGCACAACAGAAAATCACTCCATAGAGGTAACGGGTAGATAACAAAAAACACTCTTACGAGGAAAAGGTTACCAAAGTAGTTCCAAAAAATGCAAAGGATCAAATAAATTCCAAACTCGGTTCTTAGCTCTTGGCAGAAAGACATAGACTTGACGCTGGCTGTCTGGCACATGGGACGAAACGAACTGGCAACAAGACAAGAGAGACAGGGGGTGTTTCTCAATCGCGAGTATGCTTGCTTGGTAGCACATGTCTGCCGAGCATCTTGCTTCAGAAGCGAGGCAAGAATACTTCCTGGCATTCGGAAAACAAAGAGTGGAACAGGCTAGCAAGTGTGCAGGTGTGCGTCATATGAGAGGCACTGCCTTACATTTTCCGCCACAGATTTGGGGAAATTGGTCCGTGCGCAAAGCATTGTGGGGATTTTAAGACACCCAGGGTCTATATATAGGCAGGCTAAGGGGGCACAGGTGTAGACAATTAGGGCAGGGTCGACAATCACAGTGGAGGGAAAACACACAAAGGGAGGAAGTGAGGTAATCTGCAACAAGAAGGAAAGGTTACTACAAAATAAAACAGGATACAAGACTGAACTAAATACATTAGCTTAACAGATTTTAGGAGACACAACAGTATCTTATCTATTTTATGTGCATGGCTAAGAAATGTCTTCTACTTCTTTAAAAAAACAAATGCTTATTTGGGGCTTCAGGTAGCAGTTGAAAAACATGGATTTAATACCTGTCAAATGTAATACTGAGGCTAATAATCACATTATTGGTTAAAACCTTCCATAACTAACTGTGAAGGTTTTTACAGTTGTTTTCTTTTACTATTACAGCACTGTATGAATTTGATGATACTGTTGAGCGGAGGAAAGCGTATAAAGCCATACTGACACGGTGGTACCTTCCAGAGGCTTGATCATTGATATTGTCTAGTTTTCTTCGTGGAGAAGCAGATCCTTTTGTGCAGATGCAGGGTTGTATGACATTTGAAGATAACACAACTGAAAGGTAAACTCCTCCATCGTGAGCTCTGTCTTCAACATGTCTTGTATACCTCAGACGTCAGCAAGATCAAGACGGGTTTTATTTGTCCGTTTAACCAGCTGCTGTTAAATCTTCTCTGACCTGGTCATGTTAACCCTCATCCAGAACTTGACTGATTTTGCCTTATTTGTTCACTAGCAGCACAATATAGTGCGGGGAATATTAGTACGTTAGCTGTATTTGATTTGCAGAGAGTAGCTCAGCAGGAGTGAATACTGTATGATGTTAAAGGTCTCGTGATAAATGCAGTTTGACCCGTTAATTGGTATGAATCAGATATAAGCAGATATATATGATTTGCCGACGACATCCAGCTTCTCATCTCCACCAAGTCCATCTCCGCTGCTACCCACTCCATCCTGACAAACTGCATCACTGAAATCAAATCCTGCCTCCAACTCAATTTCCTGAAACTCAACTGCGATAAATCTGAGATAATAATCATTGGACCAAAAAAGCTCACCACACCTATCCATAACTTCACCCTCAACATAGACGGCTTCCCAGTTCAAACCTCCCCTCACATCCGGAACCTACGCATCCTATTTGACCAAACCCTCTCCTACAACAAATACATCAAACAGATGACCAAGACAGCCTTCTTCCACCTCAAAAACATCGCCCATCTACGTCCATCCCTCTCCCCCACTGCTGCAGAAACCCTCATCCACGCCTTCATCACCTCCCGTCTGGACTATTGCAACAGCCTCCTCGATGGTTCCCCTGCAAAAATCCTCAACAAACTTCAATACATCCAGAACTCCGCCGCCCGTCTACTCACCCACACCCGAATCCGTGAACACATTACACCCGTCCTCATCAAGCTCCACTGGCTCCCCATCCCCCAGAGAATTCAGTACAGAATCCTCTTGATGACGTACAAAGCCCTCCATAACCTGGCCCCATCCTACCAGACTGATCTCCTCCACAGACACACTCCCACTCGCTCCCTCCGCTCTGCTACTGCCAACCTCCTGTCCCTCCCCACCCGGACCAACCTCAAGTCCTGGGGCGGCAGAGCCTTCTCCGTTGCTGCACCCACCCTCTGGAACTCACTACCCCAATCCATCAGAGATTCTTCCTCCCTCACAGCATTCAAAACATCACTCAAAACCCACCTGTGCAACACTGCATTCAACCACTGACCACCCCCCCCCCCATGTTCTGTTTTGTTTATCTCTTTTTGTATTTTTCTTTGTTTTTTGGTTGTTTTTTTCATTCCCTGTCAAAGCGTCTTTGAGTTTCCTGAAAAGCGCTATACAAGTCTCATGTATCATTATTATTAAATCATAAATATATATTTCAAGTCTCTTCAACAGCTTTGGTCAATCACTAAGTGACAAAAGCAGACAAAACACATTTCAGTTTTTGGTAAATGTTTTTATCTGGAGCAGAATAGAGGTTGAATTGTTTTAAACACACTCGTAAAGTTGCACACATAAATGTCATCTATGTTCATGGAATAGTTCGCATTTTAGCTAAATCCATGTATTAGCTTTTTTTTAAGAGAGTTAAAAAAATATCCTCATGTTTGTGGTGTTTTTTGCAATAACCTTGGCTTAGCATACCAAAATAAAGGCTTTAGGGTTTATAATAAATGCTTGCCATTATTGGTTTGAAAACAAAAACAACAATCTGATCAATGACCATTGATACCAGTGGTACCACTCTACCAGTGGTAGTGAGCAGAATGTTAGGAATGTGTCTTATCTCTAGTTTCCTGAGAGCAGTTGCTTAAAATGTGCTGTGTGAGGCCCTTTGGATTTATCCGAACAATGTTTATATCTGTACTTTATATATGTCCACACCACATCACTGAGGACCTGACATGGACTCTTCACACTACCACCATCGACAGCGGCTCTTAGGGCTGCACGATATATCGTGTCGTGACGATAATCGCACGCAGGACGTGACGTTTTTTTAAATATTGTTTTTTAGGACTTGCGATATTAAGTGCAAATTAACTCAAACACGTCATGTTACAATTATTTTTGCTACTTGCTACAAAAGGAAAACTTGCGCGGCTCTCATGTCAGGGGTACTTGAGTGAGTGACATGCAGGCTCTGCATGCACAGCAAACCACCAATCACAATCAAATCTCCAAAGCAAACGGACCCGGTGATTAAAGGTAAAAACACTGAATAAAGTAGTTTCATGTGTTTCTCCAGGGCAGTTCGGTGCTGCTAACAGAGCTAGCTCAGCTTGGTGCTCTGATAACTTAAGATCCAGACGTCCGTGACTAAAATCCTTCATCCGGTTAAATATAGTTAAAAAAATACCAATTGTATAGCATTAAAGTTCAAGAAAGGAGAGGATTCCTGTATGTTTTCATATCGCAATATATATCGTAGGGGGGGGGGGGACATTTTTTTCAGTTTTTTTCCAATATTGTGCAAACCTAGCGGCTCTTCTTCCTCCGCAGGCTGAGGAGGTTCAATATGGACTCCAGGATACTCTGCAACTTCTACAGGTGCACCATAGAGAGTATCCTGACTGGCTGCATCACGGCCTGGTACGGCAGCTGCACCGCCCTCAATCGTAAGGCTTTACAGAGGGTGGTGAAAACTGCACAGCACATCACCAGGACGGAGCTGCCATCCACGGAGGACCTTTACTCCCAGCGGCTCAGGAAGAAATCCCTCCGGATTATAAAAGACCCCCATCACCCCAGCCACAAACTGTTCTGTCAGGCAGTACCGCAGTATCCGGACTAAAACCACCAGATTCAGAGACAGTTTCATAACACAGGCAATAAGACTGCTAAACATCTGAACTAGTAGTAGTAGTAGTAGAACCTTTATTTATCCAGGAAAATCAATTAAGAACAAATTCTTATTTACAATGATGACCTGACAGGAGGCAAAGGCTTCCTGAGGGGATGGGGTTTGGGAACTGCTGAAAAAACATCTGTTAAACACCTGAACTAAACAGCATCCATAACATTCATCTGCTACTTAGTAATTATTTATCTATTTCTATAATATATCATTCCAATAACTTGCATATAGACTCTTATTGCACTATTTCACTTTTTCAAACAATTTTTCTTTTTGTATTTACTATTTACTTGCACTATATTTTTCTGTTTATCTGTGTTATTGTGTTACACTGTTGGAGTAGCCTGTGACCTAAGATTTTCATCGGCATAACTACTCTGTAGCTATGTTCGTAGGACAAAATAAAGAACCTTTAACCTTGAGGGATAGAATTTGTTCATATATATTCTAAATAACAGAAGGTTCGTTTTAGCTGCAAAAAGAAATTTATAAAGTACTCTGTAACGTTGTCTTCAAGCACCTTCACAGATACTGCTGACTGAGTCGGGTGCTGAGTAAGCAGTAGCTTAAAGGCCCTGACACACCAAGCAGTCACCAGAGAACTTACCGAAGCCGACGCCGACTGTTGCGTCGCGTGTTCTCCTGCGTCTTGGCCATGTGTCGCACTGGAACACACCGCAAAGACTTCAGCCAAGCACGTACGAACTGCGCATGCGTGAGCAGCAATAACTCTCCTTACCAGCAGGCGGCGGTAGTGTGTATACGTCATTCAAAAGAGGCAACAACCGGAAGACAGAGAAGAAGAACAGACATTGTGATATAAACAAACAACAAATAGCGTGTGCGTTCCATTTTCACTCTCGTCCATCAAAAACATGTTTCGTGCGGTACTGGAGCTATCAGCCATTGGAGTGTTGCTTGTGGAAGACATTCTCAAGCAACCATTTCGCTTCTCATGCACTGATTCGCTAGCTGAACAGCCAATCAGAGTGATTTCTTTGTCCGACTGCCTGTGGCCGATGCACGGCCGATTCAACATGTTGTGCGGGACACACCAAATTGTGTTTGGGCGACAGGGCACGCTTCGTCGTCTGACTAACGAAAATGGCCGATTTCGGCCTGGTGTGTCAGGGCCTTAAGTCAGTTGAAAGCCGAAGTTGCAAAAACACCACGATCTTATGATCCAATTATATCAGTTACATCAGAGTTGGGGGTGCGTGCAGCGTCTCGCAGCGGAGTGGTGCGGAGGAGGGAGAAGGGGGGGGCTGCGAGTGGAGCCTCGCAGTTTTTCAGGTTGATATGTGAAGTAGGGCTGAACGATTAATCGATTTTAAATCGAAATCGCGATTCGAGATGATGCGATTTTCGAATCGCAAAGCCTGCGATTTTTTTTTTTTTTACTTTATAAAAAAAGTTGTGTGTCAGTCATCCACACCAATCAGAAGTGCTGTGCTCCACATGTACCAACCATTGTTAACCAATCAGAAGTTGCCCAAGGTAACTAAGTATACGCCCAACAGCAACACTTCACGTGAAACGCCCACATGTGAAGACATTTCTAACACCCTAAAATGTCTGCAGCCGCGCCAGAAGAAACGTTGGATAATTTAGTCCCGAAAAAAAGCAGCACTTCAGTGGTCTGGACATATTTCGGGTTTAGGACCACAGATGTGGGACAAAAGCAGGTTTTTTGCTCCACATGTCAGGGAAAAGTCGCTACATCCCGAGGCAACACAACAAACCTTTATCAGCACTTGAAAAGGCACCACAGGCAGGTATATGACGAGTGCACAGCCAGAAATGCAGTGTTTCGTCCCGTAGCCCAGTCTAGCGCTAAGCAAGCTACTGTTTCAGAGTCATTTGCGGCCGTTACGCCGTATGAAAAGGGCTCACGAAGGCACCGTGAGATAACTAATTCGATAACGCACTACCTCGCTAAAGACATGGTTCCAATCACCTGCCAAGTATTTTTTAATGCTCCATCACATGTTTCTATTACAGGGTGAATCTTAAACTGAAGCTTGACTTTAAAGCAACGGAAGTTTCATGTAAGTTTAGTTATTTCACTCATAGCTCGGGGTGCTAGAGACGGGAGCACGTTGATACGACCTTCTTAGCCGGAGATATTTACAATAAACCTCCGTTGGGTAGCTTAAAAACAAATATCGCAATTCGAATCGCAATCGCAATTTTTTTCAGAAAAATCGCAATTAGATTTTTTCACAAAATCGTGCAGCCCTAATGTGAAGCTCATTAGCTAGCAAATGTTTAGCAAAATATTAGAAGTGAGGATACTAGACTAACGTTAGGTCTACTGTAATAGCCTCACTTTTAATATGTTGCTAAACATTAGCTAAGGTTGCCAACTTTGGGTACCTGGCTGGAGTGAGATTTTGATATCATGGGTTTAATTACACATATGCGCACGAAATGACGGCTATCGTGTCAGCAGCGGGACCTTAGCATATATATAGGAAATATATACAATACACAATATTGGACACAGACTATAAAAGGCACACAGTTTCATTCACATGTTTATTTCCACTGTTTTATTGTGTGCCTGTCGCGATAAACAATTAATTGACTTATCGTACGATAAATAAAAATGACCTCGATAAATTGCCATTTACATGAGGATGTGACTAGCAGTTTGAAAGGATGTACTTGAATTACTATTATATATTATCATTATGTCAGTCGTCTAAAATGGTCATACAACGTTGCCGACAATATTATCGTTTATCGCAATAATTTCCGGGAAAATGTATCCAACAAAATTAATTATCATGAGAGGCCTATGCATGAAACACACACACACAAACAAATCTACAGACTTACTCCAAACAGCCAAATATATTAATTAACACACTCTCACTCTCATAATCTTTGACTCTATTTTGGCCTAGTAGAACAATAAGCAGCAGACTTTAACGTTTTATCATTTCTACTGGATCTTAGATCTGCGCATGCGCAATACGGGTCGGCAGTTGCGGCACCAGAGTATTTTTGTTGGGTAATCTATTGTAGGGCTAACCCAGTGGTTCTCAAACTTTTTCTGTCAGGCCCCCCCTTTGGAGAAAAAAAAAAGTCGGGCCCCCCCAACACAAATAGTCAGGCTCAGTGGCGGCGCCAGAGATTTATTTTGGGGGTGCTGTGGGGTAGCTTGACGTTTCATAGAGGGTGCTCAAACATTTAGGGTTTCCCCTTAATGTACCGAGCGCTACAGTGGAATGTTCTACTGCAACAATCCCCACGCATATACACAGTGTAACCGCGACTGTTGCAATGAAGGCTCGATATCAGCTCACGGCATATAGGTGTAAGCAGGGGTAAGGTGCTATTTTTATAGGTGGTGTGTGGACCTCACATAGGGGGTCCGGGGGCAAGCTCCCCCGGGAAGACTTTTAAATATTGAAGTTAAAAGCATCAATCTGGTGCACTTTGAGAGCAAAATGATGAAATCTATGGATCTCTTAACACCCATTTGAAACAGAACTGTAAACAGATTTACTATTTCTTTATGGATATTTTACAAATCACTCCTTTTTAAACTTTATTCTTTTTTTAATGTCATATTATTTCATACCTGTTTTTAATTTATTCTCTTATTTTTTTATATCTATAATGATCATATAAACGTGTGCCTCGGAAATAATTGTTTACATTAATGGTGACCAAAACGTTTGAGACCCACTGAGATAACACTGAGAGAGTCCTTTAGCTCACTGAGTCTCTCAGTCTGACAGGAGAGGACTCTCCTCCACTTTGTTGTTGAAAAAACTCCTTATATCCGTTAGCGTAGCTCGCTAGCACCAGGAGCTAACAACAACGATATCCGGTACTCTCTCGCTCGCGCACGCACACAAAATGGCTCGTTCCACACACACACACAGAGCCAAGCTTTAATGAAACACAGAGACCCAGACGTAATAGTACTGTATCATTATTTTCGAATCAATAATTTTTCAAAATATGATTTATTTTTGTATTTTTTTAATAACCATTTTTCCTCCTGGTCTCTTGCCCCCCCCCCCCCCCCACTCTGAGAACCACTGGGCTAACCCATACAGTGGTGGGGCTCAAGACAGTATTTGCAATGTAATTACATACAAGCTCCCCTTGACAGTGAAGCGCCACGCGTGAGGTTTAGATTATTTCCCTGTCTCAATCCAAATTGAACTGTATGAAATAAAAAAGCACATTTGTCTTGTAGTAAATAAAAAGGGCGACCTGGAGCCAATCCTGCAATTTCCCCACAAGTGAAAGAGTTGACATGCTGAAAATACTTTTTTGAAATACTAACATAAAATACACATTCTGGTACTCTCTTGAGAAGAAAAATAAATAAATCTATTACTACACGACATATTTAAAAAAATGAATGCCTTTTTTGTTACTTTGTTCTGAAAGCTGAACCTGCTGCTCTTCACAGAGAGAAGAGGGAAGAGGCTGTGTGAATTACTTTACATTGTGGATAAGGGTGGATAGCCCCCATTGTTCTGTGTGTCAAAATGAAAGACAGCCCACACACCTATCAATCATCAAACCGTGAGGTCTTATTTCATTACGTGTTTCTACTGCAGGCCTCGCTTGGTTTGGTTAGGCCTTATTAGGCCCGGCTCACTTTAATGCTGCGCTTCCATTACAGTTTAGGAACTGGGGTAGTTACTATAGTAACGCAGTGTAGGCGGAGCCGTGATGTCATCTTCAATGAGCGCCCCAAAAAACAACATAGCCGTTAGCTCTTAGCACTCAGAGCTCACAGCTCTTCATATCTATTCAGAAACTAGACAAAAGTTAAACAAGTACAAACCACAGACTGCCTGTGTCATGGAGAATACAGTCGCTTTATTTATGTCTGTATAGGCCGTTGTTGTGAGTGTGGACGGTCGGAGCATATATAACGTTAGCTTAGCCAAGCTCCATTTAGAAAACATGCATTTTAAAAGGGTTTTTCGCCTGCCGTCTGTCTGCAGACTTGTCAAAGCATTAATTCATGGTTTTTACTAACCGGTATCAGTATGTTGTTACTTCGGCATCATTTTGAAACGTGTATTACAATTAAATCACGGTCAAATATGTTCATCTTGTTGTAGTTGTAGCCCCCTTGTCAGCGATTCTCTCTCTAGTTTAACATACTCAGCCCGACTCAGCCTGGTTGTTCCTGGCCCTAGATTAGAACCACGATTTTATGGGGCCAGAAAAACTGTGAATTAGGACCCGCTAGCCGGTACTAGGCCAAGTGGAAACGCAACCAAAAACGGGCCCCGCGCGGCTCGGCACGCTTAAAGCGAGCTACCCGCTGCAGTGGAAACGCGCCATAAGTGAGGTGAGCAGGGCTGCGGCAGTGGGAAAAGTTCAGTGGGTGTGTGTTTGTTTTTGTGTCACGCAGAAACAGATTGACCTCTTTAAAGTGACCTTAAAGAATCTACAAATTCACATGTAACAAATATGTAGTGAAGTGAAAAGTACTGAAGTATTAAGTATTGGAGTAGAAATACTTAAAGTATTAGGGGCAGGTTGCATCCCCTCTATGTGCCTTCAAATGTATCCTTTAACATACAAGTTTAAAATGAAATGGACAACAGTATTCTGGAAAGAGTACAATCAAAAGATTCTACAACAACATTGAATTCACCTATGAACTTTATTTTCACAGTATAGTATAGCTCAATATAGTAAATTGAACTCTACAAAGCTGTGTTTCTCCTTTCTATTTTGAAAATGTGATTCTGTACCCATCCTTCATGGATTACAAGATTGAGGCAGTATTTGATCACAGTTGCAAACACCCAGGACTATAGTGTCGGAATGAAAGCCACAGTAAAGAACAGAGCGATGCACAGGTGAGCCAGATTCAACCCTGTGACAGTCCACATTGGCCAGAGTGGTCTCCAACCTTCAAGGCAGCTCTAACTAATGAGCGATACTACATGTACACTGTAAACACTGTGTGAGGGTTACCAGGCTTTTCTCTGACATCTACACTCAGTGATGCTGCTGCTGCATGCATGCAGACGGGCCAAACTATGGAGGGTTTTCATGCTGAGTGAAGGATCATATGTAAAACTGATGGAGAGCAACATTTTACAAGCTGTGAAATGTTAGCAGTTTTAAACAAATGGTTATGTTAGTTGAAACAAACATACTTGGTTAGCTTTTGAAAAGGATTGTGGTTTGGGTTCAAATAAATTGTCATGTTGAAAGTTACAATGAGTTAACATTGACTTTCAGTTTGACACTGAATACGTGGTGGAAAGTTCTTATTTAACCCCTCCATCCACCACATCTTCACTTTGTAGCTCTTCATTCTCGGTCACTTCCTCCCACTTTACATCAACTTTAGTTGACCTGAGTTTTGATTTGTCTCCCTAAACATTACTAAATGAAATGAGTTTTGAGAGTACTATATTCAGTATGGGTGTAACGGTATATGTACCCGTACCGAAATTATTCGGTACGGGCCATTCGGTTCGGTACACATGTGTAAGTGTACCGAACGAATATAACGTTACACGTAAAAAATTGAGAACGTGAACAACTTTTTGGAAGTAATCTCAGGTGCTGCGTCGCAGCATTCAGAGTAATTTGCTCACATTGGGTTCAACGTGTCATAGCGCGAGCAAGTAATTTCATTGGACGAGAGGCATACTATGAGAGCTGGTCAGAGGGATGCGTTCAAATTTAGTCAGTAATTTGAGGAACTGTCGAAATGGCGAACGCAGATAAAGTTGAGCTCGAAAATCCTCCAGCATCATTGAAGTCTCCGGTTTGGGAACATTTTGGTTTTCGCAGTTACGTACAAGGATGGCGGACAAAGACAGGTGGACCGAACCAAAGCTGTTTGTCGGCATTGTTCAACTAAAATTGGTTACGCGGCTGGCAATACATCAAACTTGCACACTCATTTGAAAAGGCATCACCCGAACGTGAATATCACCGGTACCAAAAGAAAAATAATTGAAATGCAAACCCAACTCCCGCTAGCATTTGAGCCTCCACCACTCGCAAAAAGTTCAGACCGAGCCAAAGCTATTACAAACGCCAAATATCCTTATGTTGCCATGTTAGCAAAGCGCTACCTGGCTGTATCTGCTACCTCTGTCCCTAGCGAGAGGGTGTTCTCCACAGCAGGAGACATTGTTAGTGCCAGCAGATCTGCAATTTCGGCAAGCAATGTGAACAAGTTCATTTTTCTTTAAAAAAACATGAAAATACAATGACAAGCAAGTCCTAATGTCAAACTGGCTGCTTAGGTACTAGTACAGTACAGTTCTAATACAGATTATTTCAGTTCATCGAAAAGCTGCACCTTAATGTTTATTTTATTATATTTTGTATTTATTTGAGTGAATATTCACAGTTTAAAAATAATTAAAAACCCAAAACTAATAGTTTATGTTTTGGGAGTATTAGTACAGTAAAGTTCAAATACAGATTATTTCAGTTCATCGAAATGCTGCATGGCACCTTAATGTTTATTTTATTATATTTTGTATTTATTTGAGTGAATACATTATTCACAGTTTAATAATAATTAAAAAAATGTATATATATTTTATGTTTAGTGATAATTTTTTCTGCTGTACCGAAAACGTACCGTACAGAACCGTGACCTAAAAACCGAGGTACGTACCGAACCGAAATGTTTGTGAACCGTTACACCCCTAATATTCAGCCTTGGATTACAGGATTGAAACAATGCACGAAAAGGAAAATGCACGAAACTTGTAGAACTGTCTATAACTGCACATATTGCAGTTCAACTAGGCAGAAGAGTACAGTGTAGAGACGAGAAGATCCCAGCTGCTAACATACTGAGCAAGCCCCACACAGCATGAGAGGAGAGCAGTGAACACAGCAGCTGGAAACATGTGACTCTAGATATACCCTCTGGTTGTGGAGAACATTTGCTTGATCAGCTGGTAAATGTTTACCTTTTCTCATGTGGGACGCAAAAGTTTGAAATCCGTCTGGACACACACACAGCAGGTCTCTCTGTGAGGGTTACCTGAGCAAAAACATCATGAGCTTCTGAGAGATGATTCTCAGTCCTGTACCATGGTTGCTCAGAAGTCTGCAGTACATTTTCACCAGAGTAACCCCTAGTTTCCACTGGGTCCGTCTGCGGCGCGTTACGGCTGCGCCGCGGTTTTGGTCCGGCCTCCTCCGGCGTCATACCCTACCGGGCGCGTTTCACGAGTGTTTCAGAAGCATTACGGAAGCGGAGTGTCGTGCTCGCAGTTCTTGTTGATTTGGGCATATTTCCTGGACATTTGTACTTCTACAAGAAAGTAAGTAGGATACGTAGTTAAATGGTTTATTTTTGTGTCTGTTTAAATCGTGTTTATTGTTGTTATTTCCTATTTTGTTGTGTTGTAGACTACAGACATAATTAATAATAATTGTAATAGTCCAGTTAAAAACAACATGAATCAAAGATGGGTTGCTGATAGGGGTGTAACGGTTCACAGAAGTCACGGTTCGGTTCATACCTCAGTTTGGGGGTCACGGTTCGGTACGGGTTCGGTATAACAAGGAAAAGCAAAAAAAAGTCCCAAATGCATAATTTTTTTGCACATCATTGTATTACACAGTTAAAAACAAACCACAAACAGTAACACACACTCAGATGGTCATAGTATTTATAATGGCTGATGTCAAACTAAATGGTTCAATAAGCTGTACAACTAAAAGGAATGTCTTGAAAATATTAAAATAAATAATAAGAAAGTGTTTCAATCACAATCAATAAAAGGTAATACAGAACTGTATAACATCTCCTGATGTCAAAATATAAAATAAATACAATGATAAATATATAACAAAATAAAATCTGTACCTTTTAGGAGCAATGTCTAACATGTGTAATTAACTTGTGCGTGTGTGAGGCCATTATGCTTAAATAAAGGTACTCACGCTTTACTCTATTTTCAAGTTTGTCTTCAAAAAGATGAGTTTGTCTACGTTGTCAGTAGTGAGGGCAGATCTGTTGGCGGTAACTGTCACCTGCCGTCGAGAAAACCCTCTCGCTGGGGACTGAGCCTGACTCGGATGTGATTGAGCATGTTTGACGTGTTACCACTAGCATACCGTACCGCTGTCGAACAACGCCGACACACCATCCTCGTCCGATCCACAACTCGCACCCCATCATTGTTGTAGTCCACAGGGAACCCGCAATGTTCCCAGACTTCTGATTTAAAAGAAGCAGGTGGGTCTTCTAGCTCCTGTGTGTTGTGTGAACTCGCCATAGATACTAACTTTTCTTCTTCATGTGTTGTGTTCTTTTGGTTGTGTTTTGTTCTTGTTCTTCATTTGTTATTTACGGGCGGCTGGCTTTTAGGCGCAATACCGCCCCCTGGATTATATATAGTGTAATACTGCCCTGAGTGACAGTCTTTTTTCCCGAATACGCCGCAGTCACACGGCGTATTCGCCGTGTGACTGCATGTACCGAACCGTGACGTCCGAACCGTGACGGTACGGGACGAATACGGATACCGTTACACCCCTAGTTGCTGTATTTTAGTGGTAAAAAAAATGCATTCATCATCATAATTATTCTATATAATTTACACACAGTGCCTGTAAACCGAAGGAGAACGCTGGCCTTCATTCTCCTACTGGAAAGACTACAGAGGAGGGATGGGGGGAGGAGAAGGAACCGGTTTTGGGGGGTGCTGTCACCGTTCCACTTCCTGCCCGACATTACCTTACGGCTGCGTCGCGTCGAAAAATAGACTTCAATCCTATTTCGAGCGTAGCCCAGCGGCGAGGCGCTTCTGGGACGCTTCTGAGCCGTAATGCGTCGCGTCTGGTGGAATAGCACCCATTGACTAGAGTGGCCGCGATCCTTGCGGACGCCGCGGCGCAGCCGCAGGCGTCCGCAGATGGACTCAGTGGAAACTAGGGATAAGCCATACACTGCTGCAGATAAACGAAATGATCCAGGGTCCTCAGACTTAGAGAGGCACTCTTCCCTTTTTGGATTTTGTGATTTTAAAGTTTCTATTTATATCATACCTGCTTAATGCATGTGTGAGGGTTACATCCTACAATACATGTTGTAAACATGATATAACATTAACAGACCTTCTTCAATATACAGAATAGCTGTAGATGCTATTGTTCACCACAGACACTATAGTCCAAGCTCAACTTTTATTATTTGATTGCTTCTTTATGAAATATTCACTGTTCAGCTTCTCTAATGTGAATATGCAGTTTTTTTTTCTCTGCTCTATATCATTTATTCATCATCATTTTGGACATCACCTTAGGCTCAGAAAAAAATGGGATCAGTTTTTTGATATTTTATCATCCAAGATTAGTTGATTAATTATGAAAAGAATCAACACTGATTAAGACATCTTCCCTTGCAGCTCTTTAGTATAATTTAACATCACTTAAAGGGGACATATCATGCTATACAGGGCTCGACATTATAATTGGCCCGCTGGCCCGGAAGCATTATTTATACACCCCGGGCCAGCATAACGTACTTTCCACTTGCCCGCTCGGGCCACTAAAAAAAAAATATTGTTTAAAAAAAAAAGTCGCCTGTTGTATCAGTATTTTGACTAGCAATTTTGTTAAATTGTTTCGTTTATCAACGCTACAACATAGCGTTTCGTGAGTCGCTTGTCGTTGTTGGGTGAAAAGCAAACAGCTGTTTGCTGCGGAGCGCAGCGCGAGCAGGCTCCTGTGAGCGTGAGCGCGCTCCTTCACTACAGAATATCGCGCCACCTAACCATTCGCCAAAATGTTTTTAATACCAGCGGTAACCGGCCAAGCGCCGAGCAAAAAACAATCTTCAAATAAAAGAAAGTCACCGGAGGAGTTAAAGGAGAGTGACAGGGAGCATGAGAAGAAGAGGGAGAGAAAGTTTCAGCCAGCTTGATCGATGGAGTTGGCTTCTAGTGGTGCAGTGACCGGTCCTAAAACCCTTTTATAATCTATCGATTAGATTTATGATTCGAAAATTATAAAAGTAGGGTAGACATGTGGAGATTATCCGGCTGAACAAAACGTGCATTTATCAAACAGGTTTGTTTTCCACAGACCTTATTTCCAGCTATTTTCCAAAACCCTGTGGAGAAATACCGTTGCTTTTTGTCGAGGGAACCAGCAGCTTACTTCCTGGTTTTAGGACGCGTCACTGGCTGCACCTCTCAATATGATGCCAATATAAACAAGGTCTTCTGTCGGCTCTGTACATCAATGCCGACCTATGCTGACAAGTAAGTGAAGAGTAGAAAATATAAAGGTATTAGCTTTAGGGAAATGTCCCAGCAGTTTAGGATAATGAAGGATCTAATCTATAGCCATTACATGTCTAACTCCTAATGACAGGAAGGCAGAAAGCGCATTATACAAATAATAATACTCATAATAGCAGACATTTTTTAACAATGACCACAATATCATTATTTTAATAAACCAAATATGAACAATTGAGGAAAATGAGGAAGAACTGATGATTAAAATGTTGTAGTACAAGTAGTAATGTAGTAAGTGCATAAATTACTATTGCAACAAATGTGTTAATTTTCTTCATTATTAGTCGATATTTTTTTTTTTTTGGACGACTGCTCCGGGCCAGTGGTTACAATGGTGGGGCCAGTGATAATACAATTCCACCGGCCCGGAGGGCCAGTGGCTTTTTACCCTTAATGTCTACCCCTGCTATATTTGAACAATATATTGTAGGGCCATACCTATATAAAGTCTATAAATATAGTTTAGTTTTTTTTTCAAAATACTAAACAGATCCTGCATTTTAGCCATGCCTCATTTCGCTCTATTTGCTCTTTCCAGCGCTGTTTTTGCAGGGGGCTGATTCTGTGAGCTGCAGCTGACCACGCAGGAGAGGGGAGCGTGCTTTGAGATCAGTTGCTGGGCTCTCAGAAGAGGGGGAGAAAAAGAGATCTCCGTCCTCTGTGTTTTATTCTTATAGAAGTAAGAAGAGAAGTAATGGGGCAGAAACCCTCCTTTTTACGCAGCGGTCCAGACATAGACATCAAACGGCGACACATATTCAGTTGCCAGTTACTTTGGCATTAGGGCAGGGATATCTAGATACTTTCCAAGGTTTGACATAATGAACTGTGCTACTTTTAAAGCAATCAACGATGTTTTCAAATCTGTAATCAAAAAGCTCCTCAAAAACGCTATCGAAGCAGTTCCTGCCTTTGCTTCGTAGTTCAAACAGTAACAACGGACTATTTTTCTTAGCGGATGCATGTCAATTTAAATCAATACAACTATTTTTTAAATCAATAAAATAATTTTCTAAATCCATAAAAGCATTTAAATTAATATTGGGAGTCATATCGTTACTTTGTTGAGAATGTGGCCATGTAATACGCGGGATAATGTGCAGCGACTTGGGATTTGTCATTAGTGGTGACAAATCCCATGAAAATAACACCTTCATGCCGATCTAGATCCCTCCACTTCGAGTCGGGCTCCTGATCAGCCTGTCGGTGTTCTTTTCCCCATAATGACCGCGTCGCTGCATATTATCCCTTACATATGATTATATAGAATCATTATACATTTGTTTTAAAGCAGGAGGCGCAAACGCTTGCCTCGGGAGGGAGAAAAAGAGCCACAGCGGAGAATAAACAGAAGGGCAACCATGCAAGGGAAGTCTTCTTCCCTGCTTTTGTGGCAGACTACAGCGCTTTCGAGCGGCAATGGCCGGCCGTGGCCCAACCTCTCATTCCCCTGATAGGTGGATAATTGACCACTAAGCGGAGCACCCCTTTTGTGACGTAGAAAATAATTCAAATCTGACACTTGGTGAGTTCCCTGACACACCGGACACATATTCATGTATAAAAGACGTACAAAAAGAGTGCATTTGGCATGATAGGTCCCCTTTAAAACAATTGAATGTGTTTTTGTTTTTTTATCACAGAGCAGCCCCATGAGATATGTGTCATGTTTCAGTTTGCAAACACTCTAAAACTCTAACCGTTTGGTTTTTCCTGAGGTCAAAACCACACTACACTACTCCACCTCACTCTGCAACAGTGTTCTGCAAATCAGAAGCTTACCATAGCGTTCTCTCTAAAGGTGGCTTTGGCTTGTCTTATTTAGCTTTTTTCCTTCTACGTTATTTCCTTTGATTGTCTTTTTTAAAAAAAGGTTTATCGTAAATGTTCTAATCATCTGTTATGTTGTGCTATTTAAATAGCGTTTCTTATTATGATTTTTATTTTGTAATGCATTATTAATATTTTATTATTATCATTATCATTATTAATAATAATATTATGATGCTTTAATCTCAAAGTTTATTTAAAATATGCCCTGCTCATCCCAGTGTGAGGGGTGAAGATAACGGCAGGTATTGGTAGGTCGGATGTCCGAGATGATGAGGTCCCTCACCATATATCGGTATAACTGTGTCCCAGCGAATGAACACATTCAGTTTACAGCGGCACTCACCCAGGTTTCTCAGCGGGTCGATGGCCTTAGCCTCGGACGTCCCGGCCCCGTTCCTCCCCCCCGAGGCTGCCTTCTTTCTGTTGCCCAACATAACGCAGGAGAGCCGCTCAGCCTCCTTCCCTTCCTTCAGCCTTTGTCCGGATCCGGCGCTGTTCCTCGGGCAGGAGATGGGCAGTTAGAGGCCGAGCAGCATGGAGCTCCTGCAGGAGGAGAACAGAGCCTCCAGGCTGCTCCTCGTGCTTTTATCCTGCAGAAAAACGGGAGTCTGGCCAAACCTTCTCCCTGCTGATGTCACTCAGATGGATTTATAAACACAGAGCTGTAGGATTTACACAGGCGTGAAGAACTACAACAGACGGGGCTTCCTGGGCGGACTTTCAAAATAAAAGTCGTGAATGCCATGTAAGGTTTGGATGGCCGGTGTACATTCTCATTAGCAGAATATTAACATTTTATAAATCCTATTATTACTTGAAAATATATTATTAACTCATGGTCAATGTACTCCCTGATTCTCCTTGAGCTTTCCATCACATCACATGGTCTTCCTCATAATAATGAGCTTCACTCTCAATAACTATATGTTATTCATGATTTTAATTATTTATGATTCAGTCGACTCTACAAGATAGTATTTATTCTGCGTGCCTTAGGTCCTCTTTAGGCCAACTAATGTTATTCTGTTAGGCTCAAATAATAAAGTGTTTCTGTAAATGTAAAGGATTGTGTGTAGTGACCACCTATTAATACACTGGTTCATAATTCATACATGGAACTACAGTTGGGGGTATTGTTCCCACACGGACATGTTATGTGATTACCTATATATATTGTGTGCCCTCCTGGCTTCTTCCTCTTGTCGACCCGGGCTGCGACCCGACAACATGTCCTTTGCAGCTCCGCAATAAAGTTGCCTTTTGCACCTTCGATGCACCGCCTCCGACTCCCATATCTCTCGGCACTACACTGGTGACCCTGATACGTTTCGTGAAGTTTCCGGGACGGACCCGTACACGGCAAAAAAACGCGGTTTTTCGTCTCGAAATGCCGAGGAGGATTGGAATCGTCCGTGGCTGCCACCGGCACGCGGACTGAGGCTCGGTGTGCGCCCCGCGGAATGGCTGGGGACGTTGCTCACCATTCCCGCATCGGCCTTCCTGCTACAGGGAGACCATGCACGACCTGCTGGGTCGACCAGCAACCCGATTGCTGCCTCGTGGGTTGGTTTCTCCGGTGCGTGCGGCTGCGACGACTAGCAGCTATCCACGTGGGGCTAACGACGGCTAGCAGCTACCGATGGCTGCCAGCTAACGGCCACAGCTAACGGCTAGCTGCTAACGGCGATCGACCCTTTTGAGTTTTTTTCTGGTGCCTGAGAGGAGGTTCGACCATGTCTGGTTGGCCTCGTGTGGATCCTCTCACGATTTCGCCCACCTGTTTTTGACCGTGGACAGTACGGCCCTTTTTGAGCTTTCTCTGGTGCCTGAGAGGAGGTTCGAGCATGTCTGGTCGGCCTCGTGTGGACACTCTCACCTTTTTCACCACCTCGACGGCGGTTCCAGACGCCACTCACGTTTTCATCGACGCCTGGGTGGTGCACTCCTGGACCCCGTCTCGCCTCGACGGTTTTGGACGTCGCCCATGCTGCCATCGGCCCGTGGGTGGCGCGCTCCGGAGCCTGTCTGGCCTCTTCCTTCGCCTCGGCGGTTTCGGACGTCGCCCATGCCTTCATCGGCCCGTGGGTGGCGCGCTCCGGGACCCTGCCTGGCCTCTCCTCTTACCGCGGCTCACGGTTCACCTCGACGGCGGCTCCGGACGGCGCCCCGTCTGGCCTCTCCCCTGTCCACGGCTCCTTCCTCCCGGGGATGCTGCTCCTGCCCCCCGGGGACCCGGCTCTTTCCTCCCGAGGACTTTGTGCCCGCCGCCGTTGTGCCCTCGCCTGCGGCCGGGCAGCGCTCCTCCCTGCTGGGGACCACCGGGATATTCACGCCGTCAACACGTCGCAGCACTGCGGCCCCCTTACGACGCCTACTGCGGCCCCGTTCCGGCCCGTCTCCCACCCCCGGTGAGGATGCCCTCGCCCTCGTTAGGGCCCCTGCCCTCTCCTGCGGCCCCCTTCCGACGGCCCGTTCCATGGCCCGGCCCCCGGCCCCACCCTCCTCGGCCCCTGTGGTGCTTCCTCCCGGACACGGGGATAGTGTCCATGGTTGAATTCTGGGGGGGCTTGTGTAGTGACCACCTATTAATACACTGGTTCATAATTCATACATGGAACTACAGTTGGGGGTATTGTTCCCACACGGACATGTTATGTGTTAACCTATATATATTGTGTGCCCTCCTGGCTTCTTCCTCTTGTCGACCCGGGCTGCAACCCGACAACATGTCCTTTGCAGCTCCGCAATAAAGTTGCCTTTTGCACCTTCGATGCACCGCCTCCGACTCCCATATCTCTCGGCACTACATGTGTCAGTTTAGAACCAATACCAGAATCCCCTATAGCCAGTGCTTCTCACATGCCCCCTTTCAACCTGAGCAATAAACGTTTATAGAGTGGTGAAGTCACGCCCATCTACTTCCGGTCCATGGGACGTTATTTCGGAAAAATTATGTATTGAAGTCAATGGAGAGAGAAAACGTATCTTTCGATCCCGTTTGAATTGTGCCACGAATTACACATAGGCCTATGATGTTTGTCAATCTTAAAAAATCATTTCCATGTCAAAAAAGTCACAGTTTGTCGTAAAACTGTTGAAATATAAGACTATGATAAATACGCAACTAGAAAGACTACAAATCCCAGAGTTGCGTAAAAGATGTCATAACTGATGTTACAATTGTTTTCCTCCGCTAAATATAAGAGATAGCTAAGATAAGATAACTTTAACAAGATGCCTGTGTGCTTACCAGGTTGTCATCATACCAGCAATGGGTCTTGCTCGTTCTTTCGCTTCCCGTCTGATGAAAGAACCAGGAGTGGCTGGATCAAGTTAGCTACCTAGCTAGTAGCAAGCACGTTAGTTAGCATTACAGCCTTAGCCTTGTCATTTTTATTAGCCTTAACATGAAGTAACATTAAGTAACCCAAAATGTTAAACAGTAAGAGTAGTAGTCATATTTCGTGAACCCTTTGAAGAGTACTGTCACACCGGTGTGATCATTCTATAATACACCATTTAAGCCCCGGGGAGAAATGCTAACACTACATTAGCATCGGCGATCTTTTGTACTTCATGCTATCTGCACAAATGGTTCACATTAAACATTAAAAAGATCAGGCAGTTCAGAGAGAATCAAAGGAAGGCAGGCAGGCAGCTTTGCATGACATTCTTCTGGACGTGTTTCATTGTGGTGATAATGAGGGTAGTCAATCCCTTGTTTAGCAAGACAGTAGTGACAGCCATCTTGGTGACGTGTGTTGTTGTGCGAGACCAGAGATGTAGCTCATTGACCGTTTCACACAAAAACATGTGTTACTTCTCAGTTTTACGACACATTTTTATATTTTTGACTGACAAAATGATCATTTAAATTGACAAACATCATATGTGTAATTCATGGCACGATTCAAACGGCATCGAAAGATAATCTTTCTCTCTCCATTGACTTCAATACATAATTTTTTTTTCCGAAATAAGGTCCCATGGAGGTCCACCGGAAGGGGAGGGACTTCGCCACTCTATAGTGATCAAGCCTGAAGCCACAGAGCTCTTCTTTTATTGTCCTTTTTTCTTAGAGGAAGTACAGAAAAACATAACTCTGGATTTGTTTTAATGTTTGAGGTGCAATAAACAACACAGCAGCTTTTTGGCATGTTAAAACTATTATTTTCCGCCTCGCTCATGAAAGTAACAGCTGGTGAAATGACAGCCTCGCCTACTGATTTTAATTTAACCATATATCGAGCCAGATTGTCGATTTAAAATGATTTAATGTAATTTTTTGCCTGACTAGCCATTGTAATCGGGCTCTTTGAAGATCCAAAAATCCACGGTTTTCAAAAATGTCTTATCGGATTGGCAACAAATTCAGAATTTCTATTGACCGCCATTCAAATGACAGCGTTGTTTTTCCCAAAAAGTGGGCGGGGCTGTACTTTTCGCCCGGGAAGTGACGTAGGTGTTACTCTCATCTATGGCGAGTACGGCAAATTAAAGTTGTAACAAGCAGTAGCGCTAACCAAAGTGACTAGAACGCAACCACACACTTATTAAAAAAAACACACTTTATAAAGTCAGGCAACACTAACCAGGCTTAGTGTGATTCTGTTTATCTGTACCCATAGCCGCGGGAAGTAATTTTGCTCAGGGGGTGCTGCCAAAAGTGGGGAGGGGCGTTTAAAAAAAATAAATAAAAGGCGGTGCCGGGCCGGGCCCGGCCGTCAGCGATACGAGCCGCATAAATTGTTTGTTTTAACTGTTAGGCTTAATAAACCATTATAGACCTTGGTTACATCACTTAGCAACAGCTGCACATGCCCACATGCTAACAGCGGACATTTGTGTCGTACTACATGCGGTGTATTTTGCATATCTCTCAGTAGCCAACGATCTGTGAGTCTGTTGGCTCGGTCCGCTCGGACATAAACTCCGTAATAAATGTAGTCTACATTTCATAAGATGTGTAAAACCTGAGTGTTTTAAATCACATTTGAACGAAATGCTTATATAATCTGTAGTTGTATTTGTATTGTTGATTTAATGTCTGAACGAGGCGATATAGAGAAGGTTAAGCTGTCATTATTAGGCTGTAATTTATTATATACTGTTGGAGTGGGAAGCAGGCCTATTGTTTTGGGATATTTGGGGAGTTAGGTGGTCCGTGAGTGTTTTTTTATTGGTTAAGTGGTCCTTGGTATGAAAAAGTTTGAGAAACACTGCCCTATAGAGTGCCACAGTGACACGTCCTAAAACCCTGAAGTAAGTTAACATTTGACCACTTCCGGTTCCTTCGACAAAGACCAATGCAATTTCTCCATAGGATTTTGGAAAATAGCTCGAAATAAGGTCTGTGGTTGACACAAATTGAAGAGACAGATCACGTTTTATTCAGACGGAAATATCCACATGTCTACCCTACTTTTATAATTTTCTAATCATAAATCTAATTGATAGATTTACAATCGATTGATTTATGATTCGAAAATGGAGAAATTGCATTGGCTTTTGTCGAAGGAACCGGAAGGAGTTTACTTCCGGGTTTTAGGACGCGTCACTGTGGCACTCTATACAGATGGCTATGTTTAACAAATAAATAATCTCTTTGATCAAACACATTATTAACAAATGTTGGTCGGCAGACAGTTTTGACCATACATATTTCATCAATATGTAAAATGAATGAACACTTTTTCACAATGAATTATGGAAAAAAGTGTCTGTGCTGTCCTGCATGTTATTTTAGTTACTAAAAATAATTATTGATGTTTTAAAATGACACGTGTTCTTACACTGAACAAAAATATAAATGCAACACTTTTGTTTTTGCTCCCATTTTTCATGAGATGAATTCAAAGATCTAAAACATTTTCTATATACACAAAATAACCATTTCTCTCAAATATTGTTCACAAATCTGAAAAAATCTGTGATAGTGAGCACTTCTCCTTTGCCGAGATAATCCATCCCACCTCACAGGTGTGGCATATCAAGATGCTGATTAGACAGCATGATTATTGCACAGGTGTGCCTTAGGCTGGCCACAATAAAAGGCCACTCTGAAAGGTGCAGTTTTGCTTTATTGGGGGGGTCTGGGGGGGTTCGAAAACCAGTCAGTATCTGGTGTGACCACCATTTGCCTCACGCAGTGCAACACATCTCCTTCGCATAGAGTTGATCAGGTTGTGGATTGTGGCCTGTGGAATGTTGGTCCACTCCTCTTCAATGGCTGTGCCAAGTTGCTGGATATTGGCAGGAACTGGAACACGCTGTCGTATACGCCGATCCAGAGCATCCCAAACATGCTCAATGGGTGACATGTCCGGTGAGTATGCTGGCCATGCAAGAACTGGGATGTTTTCAGCCTCCAGGAATTGTGTACAGATCCTTGCAACATGGGGCCGTGCATTATCATGCTGCAACATGAGGTGATGCTCGTGGATGAATGGCACAACAATGGGCCTCAGGATCTCACCACCACCATGGGCCACTCGATTCACAACATTGACATCAGAAAACCGCTCACCCACACGACGCCTCACACGCTGTCTGCCATCTGCCCTGAACAGTGAAAACCGGGATTCATCCGTGAAGAGAACACCTCTCCAACGTGCCAGACGCCATCGAATGTGAGCACTTGCCTACTCAAGTCGGTTACGACGACGAACCGGAGTCAGGTCGAGACCCCGATGAGGACGACGAGCATGCAGATGAGCTTCCCTGAGACGGTTTCTGACAGTTTGTGCAGAAATTCTTTGGTTATGCAAACCGATTGTTGCAGCAGCTGTCCGAGTGGCTGGTCTCAGACGATCTTGGAGGTGAACATGCTGGATGTGGAGGTCCTGGGCTGGTGTGGTTACACGTGGTCTGCGGTTGTGAGGCCGGTTGGATGTACTGCCAAATTCTCTGAAACGCCTTTGGAGACGGCTTATGGTAGAGAAATGAACATTCAATTCACGGGCAACAGCTCTGGTGGACATTCCTGCTGTCAGCATGCCAATTGCACGCTCCCTCAAAACTTGCGACATCTGTGGCATTGTGTTGTGTGATAAAACTGAACATTTTAGAGTGGCCTTTTATTGTGGCCAGCCTAAGGCACACCTGTGCAATAATCATGCTGTCTAATCAGCATCTTGATATGCCACACCTGTGAGGTGGGATGGATTATCTCGGCAAAGGAGAAGTGCTCACTATCACAGATTTTTTCAGATTTGTGAACAATATTTGAGAGAAACGGTTATTTTGTGTATATAGAAAATGTTTTAGATCTTTGAGTTCATCTCATGAAAAATGGGAGCAAAAACAAAAGTGTTGCATTTATATTTTTGTTCAGTGTAATTTGCAAAAGTTAGATTCAAATTATTTATAAAAAGATTATCTAGTTATTGTTGTGCTTTTGTTTTGAAGGCGAACCTTTAAGACTTCCGGCGTTGTCATGATGTGTCTGTGGTAGCTTGACACGGAGTTAAACGGATTACAGACGGAGGAGAGACACTGATCGTGTGTCCATAGTGAAACAGCCTTCCACTCTCAGTCCACTAATCTCTCAATTTAACCAAATGACAGTTTAACTCATGCCCTGACTGGTAACTGAAACTCTTTATTCCAGATGCTTCCTGCTGAAGCATTTTGGTTGGTGCGCCACATCAGGACTCTGCAGTCCTCCCTGAGGTGTTCAGAGACTCTGTGGTTGCATCTCACTTCGGTTCACTTCTTAAGCCCCGAGCCTGTTTTTCAGGTCTCAGGCTCGAAAATGACATTCCCAGAACAAATGACCCTTCCCTTCTAAAAGGATTAAATTAATAATGTTTTTCTCAAAGCAAGGTTACTGTCAGGGTTGAGTGAAGCAGGCAGGACCCACATGCAGATTTAACCGAAAATACCTTTATTTCAAGGCTAAATGAAACAAACAGAACTCTTCCCTGTGAACACAGTCAAACAACAACAAGGACAGACAGAAAAACCAGAACTAAAATACACACATGACTAATCAAGGAAACAAGAGACAGGTGAGGAGGGAGGAGAAAACACAGGGGCACCAGGTGAACACAATCAGGAAAACAGGTAGGAGGGAACAGGTAGGAGGGAACACACAGACAGGAGACCAAAGACTGATCTAAATAAGACAAGACACAACGCAGACAGAAAACCAAAGACAGATCTAGACAAGACAAAACACAACACAGACAGATCATGACAGTTACACCTGTGAGTTGGATGTAGAAGTGTCAGAATCAATATAGATGTTTTTATTTTAAAGTAAATTCAGATTGAAACAGTAAAAAAATGTAAATGATTGTGTCCGTCCAAAAAAGAAAATTACTTATAGTGAAAACCACCCTTGAATGATGGCATGGTAGACTAAAAGCTTTAGGAATCCAAACTACAACATATAATAAGTACCCTGTATCAAGATTGATGCAAAACAAGTGCAATTTGACCTTTTTAGAGAGATTTAGCAAAAAAGTTACTTCTGGGGTCATTTGACCTATCTCTGGCCCCCCTTGCTCGATTTTGCTGATTGACATCTCTTTCTAACCGTCAGAGCCAATAGAATCGAGGGGAACTCCCACATACTCCTTATTTGGTAATGTGTGTGTTTGAGACTGCCGCATAGCCAAGACCGGAAGCTGCGATAACTCTGGTGGCTACCATTAGCAGCTAACTTTCACTCAGATTTTTACATAAAAATTGAATTATGGATTGACAAAATCCCTGAGGAATGAACTGGGTGTACCCCAGGGATCTATCCTGGGCCCAATTCTATTCAGCCTTTATATAAATGACTTGCCATCAGTGTGCACTGGATGTGAGGTGCAAATGTATGCTGATGACACTGTCATTTATGTCCATGCAAAAACCAAGGCCGAAGCTGCGGCCAAATTAAATGATGCAATGGTTCATGTAAATCAATGGCTTACTGATTCACAGCTATATCTGAATGTTAAGAAGACAGTCTGTATGTTTTTTAGCAAGACCAACACTGTATCACGCTGTGAACCCAAGGTCTATGTGTCTGGGGAGGTCATTCAAACAGTTACACATTTTAAATATCTAGGCATTATCCTTGACACTACTTTATCCTTCAAAAAACAAGTGAGAAAGGTAATGCAAATAACTAAATACAATCTATCAAACTTTAGATATATAAGGAATTGTTTGACAACACCTGTAGCAAAACTCTACATGACTGCCATGATCCTTCCCCACCTAACATACTGTATGACCAGCTGGACCCAGGCGAATAGCACAACATTAAGGCCTATCCTGTCACTTTACAAACAAGCTCTCAAAGTTTTAGACAGAAAACCAAAGCTATACCACCATTGCAAAATCCTGGACAAACATAACCTGCTCAGCTGGGAAAATATATTAAAACACACTGATGCATGTCTCATTTTTAAAATTATAAACGGCAAGGCACCCCCACCACTCTGCACTTTTATACAGCAGAAAAATTCAAACAGCAGAACCACAAGGTCTGCCCTAAGAGGGGACTGTGTAGTCCCTCTTAGGTCCAGTACCTTTGGCAAACACTGTTTCTCTGTGAGGGCACCAACACTCTGGAACACAATACCAATACAGATAAGGAATAACACCTCCTATCATACATTTAACCACAATCATAAGAACTGGCTTTTAAACAATCAAAAATGTGAACACTTTTAACTGTATCACGGTATGATGATATTTTATCTGTTTGCATGTTTGTTTGTTCCTCTCCATTGTTGTACTGCTGTTCCTATTTATTGTTTTACTGCTATTTATTTATGTTGTACTGATGCTGTCTGCTGTACTCTATTTAATTATGTTTTTATTTTCTAGTCTTGTTGTGGTCATTTAACATCTTGCCAAGGACAACAGTTGAAAATTAGCCTGCTGGCTAATACTGGCTCATTTACAGTAATGTCAATTAATGTGCACTGTCCTTTAAATAAATAAACAAACAAACAAACAAACAAACTTTCACTCAGATTTTTACATAAAAATTGAATTATGGAATCCATTTAACCTGGATAAATAAAAAAGTATTACACAGAAACATTATCAACCTATGGATTAACCGATTCAGCCACGTTCTTTCTCGTTTTAATGCCATTGAACAAGTCTTTTGATCAGATTGACAGCTACGGTGAGATGATCTCCCGTAAAAGCTCCGTAAAGGTAGGTGTTGTGATGTCTGTGTTTGCTTCCCCTGTCGCGAGTTCGGATCAACCAGTGATGATATTTATACCTAAATAATCTGTGGAACCTCAGCTTTAATTGGATATAGCATTTTTCGCTCAGGGGTCCTTTAGATGCTTTTTGTTTTGGTAAAAATGGTTTATATCGTCAATTAGCTGAGATTATTCCCGTTAATCTGGTATAACACATTAATAGGTTCTTAAATATTAAGATCCCCTGAGACACAATGTTGTGAAAGAAAAAAGAAAAAGGACTCGCCGAGGGGGACCTTGGGGCTTAACAGGTTAAATGGATTCCTTGCGTCCCTCACTTGCGTCGTTTCCCCGCGACTAGTCCCTCCCACCAGGGAAGCATGGAGAGACGCAAGGAAACCACAAGAAGCAGGGAAATTAGTTTTAAGAGCAATAGAGAACCGCAGTGACGCGTCCTAAAACCCGGAAGTAAGTTAGCATTTTTAGCACTTCCAGTTCCTTAGTCAAAAAGCAATGCATTTTCTCCATAGGGTTTTGGAAAATAGCTTGAAATAAGGTCTGTGGTTGACACAAATTTAAGAGATAAATCACGTTTTGTTCTACGACATTAAATACATCAGCAGTGACCCCACTGGTGATTTTTGAAGAGTTTACTTGTCTGAAAAACGATGGTTGTGTTACCGAGTGGCTGAATAGGACTACAGAAATTGTTGAGGCCGCTGTACGTCATTACGTCGAACACATAAACACTCCCGCAAAGTTTGTTTTCCCCCGCGTTCTGCTTGAAAGCAAGTACCTGCCTATCTTTAGTCTGTAGTATCTTTAGTATCTGTATATCTATATCTGACCATTAGAATCTGTATTTTTGAAATTGTTGTTTTTAACACTGTAGTTTTACAAATTATAGAATAATTAATTACCAGTGTTTTCCAATTTTACTCGGCAGTTCGTTTCGTTAGCTAACGTTAGCTAAAACTAGCGCTACTAGTTAGCTACGCAATGGTTTGTTGTTTTGCTCTGGGTTGCAGCCACAGGTCTTCGCATGAAACGTTCTGTCGTTTCCCGGCCAATGTTTTCCAAAGGAGAGTATGGATTCGTGCTATTAGGTAAGCTGACGTTACATTTTTGTCCATGTCACGGTGAAATTTAAATGATGGGTAGTGACTGTATCGCCGTTTTAGAGATGGCGCTGCTGAAAAGACCACAACATAAGTAAAGATAATGAATAAATCCTATTAAAACCTGTGTGGCTTATATGATAAGTCTAATTAGTACAAGCAGCATAATTAATTTGATTTGGATTAATCTACGATTTTCTTTAGTTCAATTTTGATCTATAAAAATGTCAAAATAGTGAAAATGTTCACGAGACTTATCAAAGTGCAAGGTTATATCTTTAGATGTTTTGTTTTAGCCTATGTACTGAATGTCTTAATGCTCTTATATGTGACGATGTGACTTCCATGAAACTAATATTTTATATCTTCCCAACAGACGAGCTGACAGGAAACCCAACACTCTAACAACCACAACATTGCAAAGGCGAGTAAATGTAAATTAAAAACGATTAATTTCTTCTTCTTTCTTGCAGTGAGGTGAAGCTGACCTTGCACTTGGTGCAAGTAAGGATGTTCCTCACCCAGGCTGAATGTGTCTCCTTCCTTACTGACACAGAAGCCCTTGATTTGCAATGCTTCACTAATTGTCATTTCCCTGGCTCCGTAGGGACACTTTACCTCCAGCACAGCTGAAGACTCTACCATCTGGAGATGCCCCCAACAATCCTGATTGGGAGAGCCACAAACCTGACTCATGGACCTTCATCTGGGTTGCAGTGGTGAATGCCCTGACGCCCTCACATTCATTCATAGTCCCCCACTGTACAGACAAAACACCATCAAGGGCCTGTTGTTGCCCAAGCACCCTGGCACTAAGGGAAGCAGTCACACGCTTTGACCTCAGGACAGCTCCAAAGTTGCTGGCAGTCAACCTTCCTTTCCTGAACAAATGCCAGTTTGGGTTGGTTCGCTGACCAGTGGTAGCCACCTGAATTGCCCTCTGTTGCTCTTCAGACAATGCCATGCTTGCCACAATAGCCTCAGGTCCCTGTTGCCCAACAGATTTGAGAATTTCAGGAACAGTAAGTGTTTCCAAGCTGTAGGGTTCCTCTTCTGGCTCGGGAGAGAGAAGCCAAGAAATTCCTGAGAACCTGCCCCCGAGTCTGTCCCTCAGCCAGTCACGATCTTCGGAGGTGGGCTATCTTGTCAGTGGGTTAAATTAGTTATTGGTTGGAGGAAATAGCTCCTCTACTGAATGCATACGTTTAGCTGCCTTTGGCTTCTTACACTGACAGGGGGTGCCAGTGCAGCTAAAATTGTGGATGGCTAATGCAGCCGCATGACTGCATTTCCATTCTCCACGTGGGCATTCACATTTTGTGGAGAGAATTCCCTCTTCTCCTGTAGATACCTGTGGTGGTGGGATTGTTTTATTATTTAAAATATATTTACATTTGTAATGCCTTCCCAATTATCCCTTTAATTGTTTATAGCCTACTGTATGTTTATTTCATTGATATTTCTGTGTTTTCTGGTGTGTAATATTTGTAATAAAGATTTCATGTGACACATAAAATGGATTTGTTGATGGGAATTAATGTCACTAATGTGAATAAATTAACTCTAGGTTAATGGTACTCTTGCTATCACTACTCACCGACACTATAAACCTTGTCCCTCATGCTAGCCGACAACACCGGTAAGCACACCTTCATCTAGGCTGCACTGTTTTACGTGTCCTGACTTGTGGTGGTTCTCTCCTCTATCTACACTCTTCTTGACATCTTTGTAAAACGATATCAGACTGGTAATTGACACAGCCATGACTTCTAGTTAAATTCAGTGTGGCTAAAATGAAAAGCTTTGTTAAAATATGCAAGCGCGCGAAAGTCAAAGTCAGCTTTATTGTCAAAAATTCTACATGTGTTATATATCCAGAAATATCGAAATATCGTTTCCCGCAGTCCCACAGTGTGACATGTATACATAAAACAAAACAAAAAGGGCCTAGATAAACGTGGTATACATTAAACAAAACAAAAATGGCCTAGATAACCGGGGTATACAGTTTAAAATGTTAATAATATATTTAAAGTGTTCAAAGTGCAGTTTCATTGCAAGTCAGTTGAAACGATCTTAAAGGTCCCATGTCATGGCCATTTCCACTGATCATAATTCCATTGTTGAGGTCTACTAGAATAGATTTATATTGTGCAATTTTCCAAACTCACATTGGTTTCTCATACAGTATCTCTGTAAACTACGTGTATTCACTGAATTTCACTCTCTGCCTTTAACGGCTCGTTGTAGCTCCCATAGCTCCAGCCCCCACCCTCCCTGTGAGCACAGTGTGCTCTGATTGGTCGGGACGTTGTGAATCGCGCTGAGCTCCGTGGAGGTGTGGTTTCCTTGTTTAGCGATACACATCGAAACACAGCAAAACTCATCCTGAGCACACACAAAGTCACAGCCGAAGTAAAAACAATAAGTGTGGCTTGATATTGAATAAGAAAAAGGTTGATAAACGCTGTGACAATGGGTCTGCAGAGATAATTTCGCCGCGATACCAACTGTCTGTTACGGAGCGGCCACACAGCAGCGTGCATTGACGCTTGGCGGTGGGCGTGTCTGAAGCTTGGGGATTTTTTGCGAGCAACGCGACCAACAACCAATCACATGAATCTCCCGCCCCCGACATACAAAGCAATAGCAATGTTAAAACTAAGTAAACTGGATATAAAATCCCCAAACAGGCGAAAACCTACCAGTTTCACCCACTGTCTCTGCCACCTCCCTCCATGCCTCGCTCCTCCGGTTTGTATCCCGGTAGATGAACAGAGACTGATCATACAGCACCGGGTGATTCACTACCGCTATAATGAATTTTCCCTCCATTTTTTGGAATATGAGGAAATTACCTGCGTAGTCTCTCCCAGCATACACGCGGTTTGATTGGCTAGCGCTTGTACTGGCAGATTTGCATAAACGGGATTTCATTGGCTGACGCTTCTGCCGAGGCGCCAAAAGTTGAACATTGCTCAACTTTTGAAGCGAGCAACGCCAGCAACGCTCCACGTCGCTTCCCAAAATGGAGTTCGGCTAAAAGTGACGTCACCCCATTCAAAGTGAATGGGCAGAAGCGTTGGAAGCTTCAACGCACGCCGCTGTGTGGACGGGCCGTTATCAGCCTGCAACCAGGGAGGAGAAATCAGCAGAGCTGCCTGCACTGAGTGTGTGTGTGAGGAAGTCCGTGGATTGGTCAATTTGCACCAATCAGCGCGGACGTAACGTAACGGCTCCACGGATTGGTCCATTTGGTTCCGGGTAACACATGACCGTATCGCGTCATAGCTCTGGGCGCGGCTACTGGCCATTCCTACGTCACAATACCCAGGAAGTAAACAATGGACAAGGACGTATCTTCAACGAGGCGTTTTGGGGAGGTATTTACAGTGTTATTTTCAGTGTTTCAATGTTGGCCCCCCCACTTTTCAGCCCTGCCCCACATTTTCGCAGCGGCAGATGCCGCGGAACACTGTACAACTCCCGTTTCAATAATTCCCCTCTACTCTAAAGTCGCATCTAAAACGCGATCTGATTTAGCTGTGTATATTTTGTTATTTTTTATTGTTATATTCAATCTCAGTAGCTACAGGCATTTTTTAAGCTTGTAAAGGGAAGATGACAGCTTGCCTCTCACTCGCCACTCTGCTCTTCCACAGCGCCGCTTCCCCTCCCTCCGCTGAAATTATGAATGTAAGGCATATAGTAATCATAGATAACACGGCAGGGTCCGTTACAGTTTGTTTTTATCTGATTTCAAATAAACAAAGTCTTGGCTTTCAGAATATTAAACTTGTTTCGGCAAATTCAGATGATAAATACAACTTTGAAGCTTGTAACGGCATAATTACAAGCAGAGAACGGAGTAACTTGACGTCACAGCAGGCATAACAACCGGGGGACCCTGGGTTTTTTTTTCACGACACTGTGTCTCAGGGGATCTTAATATTTAAGAACCTATTAATTTAATGTGTTATATCAATCAATCAATCAATCAATGTTTATTTATATAGCCCAATATCACAAATGTTACATTTGTCTCAGTGGACTTCACAGTTTGTACAAAATATCAGTATGACAATAAGACACCCTCTGTCCTTAGACCCTCACATCGTACAAGGAAAAACTTCCGAAGAAAACCCACAGTTTAAAGGGAAAAATGGGAGAAACCTCAGGGAGAGCAACAGAGGAGGGATCCCTCTCCCAGGACGGACAGTCGTGCAATAGATGCCGTGTGTAAATTGAAAAGATAATACATTTGCAACATAGGTAGTCCAAATGTTTGGAAATGCATGTGTGTGTAATAGGAAGATGGATCCACGAGGATATCCATCCAGGACCTATGATCCAGGACCACAGCCACGACTCAAGATCCAGGGCTCGTGATGCCGGACACAGGACCGCAGGATCATCCATGACTCCGGATCCCAGCGTATATAGACACCAAAAAGAAAGAAATTTGGGGAAGCTGGGTTAATCGGAACATGGGAGTACACAGGTATAGACAGAGAGAAGGAAGAAGTAAGATGTCCCCCGACAAACTAAGCCTATATCAGCAAAACTAGGGGCTGAATCTAATCAGCCCTAACTATAAGCTTTATCAAAAAGGAAGGTCTTAAGCGCACTCTTAAAAACGGATAGGGTGTCTGCCGCCCGAACACAAACTGGAAGCTGATTCCACAAATGTGGAGCTTGATAAGAAAAGGCTCTGGCTCCCATTGTACTTTTAGAGACTCTAGGAACAACCAACAACCCTGCATTCTTGGAACGCAATGCCCTAGTAGGACAATAGGGTATAATGAGTTCTTTAAGGTAAGATGGCGCCTGCCCATTAAGGGCTTTGTAGGCGAGAAGAAGAATTTTAAATTCTATCCTGTGTTCTATAGGGAGCCAGTGTAAGGCAGCCAGAACAGGAGTAATGTGGTCCCTTTTCCTAACTCTGGTTAGGACACGAGCTGCAGCATTTTGAATTAGCTGAAGCGACTTGACTGACTTCTTGGTACACCCTGATAATAAAGAGTTACAATAATCCAGCCTTGAAGTAACAAATGCATGGACTAGTTTCTCTGCATCGTTTTGAGGCAAGATATGCCTGATTTTTGCAATGTTACGTAGATGGAAGTAGGCGGTCCTTGAAATTGATTTTATGTGGGCGTTAAAGGATAAATCCTGATCAAATATAACACCAAGATTCATTACAGTCTCACTGGAGGCCAAATTAATGCCATCCATAGTTAGTATATCTTTAGATAATTTGTTTCGTAGATTCTTCGGGCCAAGTACAATAACTTCAGTTTTGGTCGTGTTTAACATCAAAAAGTTTAAGGTCATCCACGTTTTTAAGTCCTTGAGGCAGTCTTGAATTTTATTTAGATGATTAATTTCATCAGGCTTGATTGATAAATATAGTTGAGTATCATCCGCATAACAATGAAAATTTACAGAATGATTCCTTATAATATTGCCTAACGGAAGCATATATAATGTGAACAAAATATTGATACCAGGTATTTATACCAGATTAACGGAAATAATCTCAGCTAACTGACGATACAAAACATTTTTACCAAAACAAAACACAAGTCTCATAAGAAGCATCTAAATGACCCCTTAGCGAAAAATGCTAACGGACATTGGCACAGAACTCAAGATAAAAGTACCTTTATTACTTATCGTAGCTACACATACAAGATATCCGATTAAAGCTGAGGTTCCACAGATCATTTAGGTATATAGTATCATCACTGAGTGATCCGAACTCGCGACAGGGGAAGCAAACACAGACATCACAACACGTACCTTTACGGAGCTTCTAGGGAGATCATCTCACCGTAGCTGTCAATGTGATCAAAAGACGCGTTCAATGGCATTAAAACGAGAAAAAACGCGGCTGAATCAGTTAATCCATAGGTCTTTAACCTCTCTGTATAAAAAAATTATTTCATTTATAATCCATAATTCCATTTTTATGTAAAAATCGCAGAGCAAAAGTTAGCTGCTAATGGTAGCCACCAGAGTGGCTGCTGCTTCCGGTCTTAGCTATGCAGCAGTCTAACATACACACACATTACCAAATAAGGACTAGGTGGGAGTTCCCCCCTTTTTTTTGCTAAATCTGTCTAAAAGGGTCAAATATCACTTGTTTTGCATCAATCTTGATACAGGGTACTTATTATCTGTTGTACTTTGGATTCCTAAAGCTTTTAGTCTACTAACCCATCATCCAAGGTTAGTTTTCACTATAAGTACAAAATATTTTTTGGACGGACACTATAATTTACAGTTTTTTACCATGTTTAATCTGAATTTTCTTTAAAATAAAAAACATCTATATTTATTCTGACTTTTCTACATCCAACTCACAGGTTTATCATTACTTTGAGAAAAAAGATTATTAATTTAACCCTTTTAGAAGGGAAGATATGGTCATTTGTTCTGGGAATGTCATTTTCGAGCCTGAAACCTGAAAAACAGGCTCGGGGTTTGGCCTTTTTCTCAAAATGATGACTCTTTCATTATATAATGTGACATATTTTTGCTTAATATTTGGAGTACAAAAACAACCCAGAGATCATTAGAAAGCTAGGAATCTCCTCTTTCCAACAGTGTATACAACTCAAAATGTGTCTTCGGGTCAATGCGACTGATTTCGATAGAGCAGGTCACTTTGCATTAGGTAAAATAAAGCAGGCAGACATAACAGGAAGCATATGTACATTTTAACCCAATCAAATAGGACATTGTCACACCATTCAAATGTATCCATGTAAATTACAACCAATAAAAAAGCTTAGATTTGTTTATTTGTTACGTTGTTTACTTTATTTGTTACGTTGTTCTGTGTGTCAGCCGTTAACCAGATAGAAAGAATATATACACTTGCAAACATGTCAGAAGAACCAGCGCAGAAGAAAACTAAATACAGTCAATCTAAACTTACATTTAACAACTGGAAGGTCACATCCCTGACATCCACATCTCCGGAGCCTGGACCTTCTTCAATCATAGAAACAGCGAAGCCAGATGAACCCAAAAGCAGCAGCTCTGCGGCCGCAGAGACTGTCAAAACCGCGGCCACCACCGCCGTCGTTGAACCGAAACAGGCTGGTTCTGACTGCATGGAGGTTTGTCGGGACATTGAGACTGCTAAAACTGTACAGCTAACTGTCGAAAAAAAGGAGACCGCTAGATTATTTGGGCAAAGAGAAAGGTATTTCAATGCAGAATGGTACAAAAACAGAGAGTGGTTAATTATTTGCAAAACCACTAAACAATACTGATAAACTGCGATGTTAACAACCTCATGATAACCTCATATGTTTTTAACTTAGGATCATACCTGTGTTTAGTCTTGAAAAAGGTAAATGTCTGCATTTTATTATAAAGTTGTGTATATTTAGAGACTGTTGCAAAAACTAAGAAGCTTATAAACATCAGGTTTAAAACTAAAATAGCTTTACAAAAAAGTAACACAATTAAAGATGTTTGGAGTTTTATTTCAGTTACTAATTTAAATTTTTTGTCAAAGAGATGCTGATTTGAAACCATTGTTACATACAGTTACGGCATTTCCTGTTTCTGCCGGATAGAGGGGAGGTCGTCCCAAAGCTTGCCGCTGTATTTACTCCCTCCATCTGACAGGAGGAGCCTCATGTGTCACTCCACGGAGTTCACTCCGTCACGGAGGGGGAGTGTGTAGTGGTAGGGTGTAGGGCGTGGTTTGGGATTGGGCCACACACACGCACTTTTTTGCCCCCCCCCCACTTCTAAAATGAGTCCGGCGCGCCTGGTCTATACTGTGTTTTGTTTCAATTAATGTATCATTTAGTTACAAATATGTGATATACAGTGGGGCAAAAAAGTATTTAGTCAGCCACTGTTAGAAATGAAAATCAATGTTTAATAGCATAATGTAGCTTAAACATACCGTCAGTTTAAATGCTATTTTATTCTGGAAAAAACCGGAAGTTCTCAATACCAAGCTTTTATTCTGAAAATCCTTCATGACAACATACGGGACTACCGGCCATTGGTATCACTAAAGTGGCTATTGACGCCGTTAACATGTATTGCATATAAAGTTATGAAAGAGTTAAGGAAGAGAAAAGGCGTGTTTAGATATATTGAATGTACAATGTCTGTATCCTCTGATATGCGTAACAACGGACATTAAAACTTGGAGAGCCGGCCTGCAGGGAGGAGCCAGCAGAGGATATAAATACAGCGAGACCTAAGGGGTTGTGCCTCTTTCTTCACCTGGCAGGGCCAGAAACACAGCTGTTTTTCTGTCGAACAATATTCTGTTTGTAACATTACCGCGCCTTTATTTGAATTAAAGTACCAATTTGAAACCATCTCAGAGACTCCATTTTGTCTCCTTTTTAAGCTTCTCTCCTGGACGCGAGAATTATTACACGGATAACAATTGGGACCAGCTGACGTGATTCTCGTTAGACCGGGAGAGACTACACAGCCGGCTGTGGCCCGGAACCGCGGGCAATCCGTTCGACACACAAAGAGCTCAAACCATCGGTAAGAAGAAACCTGTTAAGTCAAATTCTTCGATAGTTTATGCAGGACAAGTTTAGGATTGTGTGTTGGACGACTGCTTCCGGTTCCTGAAAATAGCTGGGAAATGTAATGTTAAAAAAACCAAATTTATAACAATAACACGTGGCGTTGTTTTGTCACAAGCAGGTGAGTTCAAATTACTTATTTTTCTTATATTTAACCCTGCATGCTATTCGTTTGTCTGTTATTACATGTCGGCAAGAGGCTAATCACTCCAAGAAGTGTTTTTGTTACGTTTTATTAACGCAAATAGTTTGAGGCTATTAAGCAGTCGGGACTGCTTGAGACAAAGAACACAATCACAGTGGAAGCTGAGAATATTGGAGTGAGTGTTTGTGTTAAAGACAGTGTGAGGCTGTTTTTCTTTTTTAAAAGTCCCTTGTGTGATGAGGGCAATCATTTCAAGTGTTTCTTGTTACGTTTTATTAACGCAAATAGTTTGAGGCTATTAAACAGTAGGGACTGTTTGAGACAAGAACAAAGTTGAGTGAGTGTTTTAATTGTAGTGTGAGGCTTTCTTTTTTAAAAAGTCCTTTTCGGGGAAAAGGCCTGAGGAGTTTGAAGCTTTCAGTGGTTGTTTCTTCTGTTTTCAAACAGACATTGCGTGTGGATTACGATGAGAAAAGCGACATTCGTGCGTTAGATAGACGATATTCTGCTAATTGTGTTTGGATAGCGTCTTAATTTGTCCCATTATGGCGTGTTTAAACAGAGGAGATAACCATACTGGCTCTTAAAGTCAAAACATTACGTGCATGGGTTCAGAGCCGTATGACGTAAGGGTTTGAGGCCCGTTTATAAATTGTACAATAAATAGAAATGTTATTTTAAACTGCAGTGTTTTGTGTTACATGTTGTCATTATTTCAACTCCCATGTGAAAGCCACGAGGAGTTTTCAAATCCCTTTGTTCTTCAGGTTAAAGGTTGGAAAATAAGTTGCCATCTTGTCTTGCCCTCATGTTGAAAGTAAGCCACAAGGCAGTCGCCATTTCGTGAAATGCTAATTGAAAGTACTCGGTTTGTTCTTACACACTCAGTCACACTCACATGAGGTTAGGCACTCCATATTGAGAAGGACACATCATATTTCTTGGCAGAGTTGGAACTATAAAATAGACAGGTTATCTTACCGTGGGAAGTTTGGTATTTGTAGGAGTCTGGTTTTGTACGTATTTCTGCTTACAAGTGTGTATTGGCGGGTTTTTAAATATTTTTGTTTGCAAGTGTGTATTGGCGGATGTTTTGGGAATATTCTTGCTTGCAAATGTGTTTGGGCGGTTATGTGCTGTGTTGTTTAACCATATTCTCCCATTTTTAAGGAAAATAAGCTTCTTCTTGTTAAAAAGAGGTCAGTTTTGACAAAGATACTATAACATTTTGAAGCTTGATTTTAAGTGTTATAAATGAACACATGCTTCATCGCCGAGATAGAATTGCAAGTGGTTTCTAATTATAAGATAAGAAACCTTACATAATACTCTTTCAAAAAAGCAAACAAATGTATTGAAGCTAACACAAGTTATGACATTTACATAATTCTAAACATTTCGGAAAGTGGAACCCAGTAGAGCCACACCAGATTTCTAATTTTTATATTTCGGAGTAAAAACTGTACACAGTACAATTGTTGTCTATTTTTTACAATTCTGATTTTAAAAAATGTGCATAATTGTTGAAAAATAATAAGAATCATTTATATTTTATAGATTGACTTTGAAAAAAAAAAATAATAATAATAATCATTTAGATTTTATAGATTGACCTTATTAAAAAATACAGATTTAAAGTTCGGACGAACAGCAACGAAGGTACTAGTCAAAGGACTAGTGCTTCAATCTTTGATAATTTCATATTTTTTTCATTCAAATAGTTAGAGAACATGTCACCAAAAGAAACTAAATTAAGGCCAGACGTAGAGCCAGGCACAACTGCAGATATCAAGGAAAGGGTAAAAATCAGATCAGAAGCTACAACAGTTCCAAAACTTAGACAGAAGACATGGAACCAAGCTGAGAAACTGTTGGAACAGTGGCAAACAAGAGGACTGATTCCAGTAGATGATCAACCTGGACCAACAAAAGCCCATAGAAGAGCAGTACTCAACTATGAGCACGAACAATGCCTACAACAGCTAACTATATGGAGGGAAGCTGAAGAAAAGACACCGTAGCTTGTAGGAACAAGACGAGGAGAAGGGAGGTGAAACTTCCAGAGAAGGCAGGGCAGACACCTCCAACAATTCAAGCTCAGGAAGAACCAGAGAATGCAGGGCAGACACGTCAAACAGTAAAATCTCAGATAGTGCCAGAAAATCAGAAGCAGAACCAACAACCAGGAGGTTTCCGAGGAAGCAGAGGCAGAGGAAAAGTTCTCCGGTTTGAGGGATGCTACATATGCGATCAGCTGGGCCATTGGGCTAGAGATTGTATCAACCACAACAATGAGGAAGCTCAGAGGGCCAGACCACCAGGTGATGCATCTTCAGCACAAGGGTATTTTGAGAACCAGCTATATTGAGCCATGTCTGTCACCACAGGAGGGAGAGGTTGAATCTTATTTAAAAGATAGTGAGTAGCATATTGCATTTACACATAAAGCATCCACAGAGTAGTAGAAGATTAAAACATAATAGAACATTTAGCAGACTATTTTTGTAATTATGAGAAGGAAAGAGATTACGAGTGATGTTGTTCCCCTACACAGAAAACTATTGAGGTCAAGACGATGGTTTTCCACCCAAAAATATGAAGACGGAAACCTGGTACTCGCCCAAGACAGAGGATCCTTACCAAGTCCTCCTGTTTACACCGACTGCAGTTCAAGGGGCGGCGATACACCTGACGTGGAGCTGTTGAGACCTGAAAACAGAAACTCGATTCTGCTGTGGTGAAGTCTGGCTACAAAGGGAGGTGTCCGATAGGGTCACTTGTCTCAAACCAGTGAAGAAGTCAACAAGAACCCAGCAGAACTAGAGAGTGACTGTTAGCGGGAGAACAGTGACGGAGCGACAGAGACTGGCACAACATTTTCCAGCCAGTACATAGATAGACCCCGTCAGAAGACCGGGGCTGTGTTTAAAGGGGAACTTCATTTATTGTTAGTGGAAGTGTAGTTTTTTAGTCAAACAATTATGTGATTTATGGAGTCACATTACAGTTTTTTCTCATAAACAAAATGTTATCGGTCTGAAGTATCTGTTTTAAGGAAAAGAGCTGCAGATTAAATAACATAATTTTTGAGATTGAGAGCTTGGATGAAGAAGTTGTAGGGTTTTTACAACAGGTTCAAGAATCAGTTTTTATTTATTTATTCTTGAGTAACTTTACTGATTTATAGTGTAGTGCGTAAGGCAATATCTCATTTTGAGTGAGGGGCACCAGCCCTTCATGCATGTCACCCTCTGTGAGAATAGTTCGTATTTTCCCTCTAGTTTAGAGAAATATTATTTTATCATATCTTTGTTCAGCAGTAACAACCAATCCTCTAATCCTAGAATTATTGAGATGCATTAGTGACACCAGGGGTATTGTTTTTCGCAGCAACAATGATGCATAATACCAGGACAAAAGCCATTGTTGAAACAAGTAAACAATTTTTTGTGCTAATGGCAGATTTTAGTGAATGTTTTTATACCCGCAGAAAACCATACATCATACGATATGTTTTGTACGCCTTATGGGTACACGGAGAAGTTATGTTTATTTGATGCAACGTTATGGGTTTTACATGTCCTGTTCAGAATAGGGTAATCATTGCAATATTAATTGAGCATGTTATGCTCAAAGGAGGGAGTGTCATGATGATACAGACATGTTGATTTCAGTGACGTTGTAGTTAATAAATAATAACATGAAGTTAATAATAAATCTCATAACGACAAAAGGTATGCCGAAGCTTGGGCCTCCTCCAAGGAGGGAGTGGTCCAGTTTTAGATATTAGACGAATAGAAGTAATGAATATGTCAGAACTCTGAGTAATATTATCCAAGTTTTGTCTACACAGAATAGGAAAGCTACAGAGATACCAGACGAGACACCAGAAGAGACTCCTGTTCGGCCAGGTGAATGGGTGAGGGTGAAAGTTCACAAAAGACAGTGAGCTGATCCCGGTGGACGGAACAGTGAGAAGTTGTAATAAACTTCACACGCGTTCCGGTTTAAAGGTAAAGAAAAAGGAGCAAATTGACACCACCTCACACATTGTCACCCTTCACTGGCAACTTCCAAAACATTATTGGGAGTTAGGACTGATTTGGAAGAGCTGGAACAAAACAATAAATAGAAATAAGATAAAGATAGAAACAGCTCAAAAGACGAATTGTCTATAGATTTTTATAGATTGTACACTAAGTGAAAACCTATTTTTGCTTTACATCTGAAAAAGAGTCAAATTTTTGTATACGTTATTATGGTACTCATTATTTAAATTCTGTAACTGACACAACCATGGAGAAAATAGAGATGATGTCAAGAACAAAGCCAAACCAATTGTGGGGTCCCCTAGGGATAAGAGTCAGAATAGCATTGTTGATTGTGCTCATTACACTTGGCACCTTTCTGGTTGGATGGGGAGTACAATATCAAGTAAGACATGGATCCATTAGTCCACTCATAGAGAATTCCCACATCACTAACAAAACTCCAGCTGAGTTTCAGAGACTTTCACTTATCCCCAGAGCCAAAAGATCAGCTGAGCAACAAGAGGAGGATTTAGAAATACTCGTTCCCAAAGGTGAGGCGGTCATAATCAAGATGATTCACCCCCCATATATGCAGTTCTTGTATCAAATGATGAGATGGGTTTAAGTGATCGGGATAATCAGTGATGGGGATTTACAGATTAGGGGAATCTCCAAATACACTGGATCCATGTTTTAGTCTGTACCAGAAACACCCCCTGTTAAGTTTATGGACAACCGACCGGTGACCTGAGCAAAGTTATTGAATATGATTACAGTAGAAACAGGCTACTAACCCACAAGTACAGCTTTGTATGTACAAACTCTATGAACGGAATTCCCCAGCAGATTGTGGCGACATTGCAGATATGTCCAGTCACAAAAGTTAGTTACTTATGTTCTAAATAACAGTGAGATTTAAAGTGATGGAGAAAATATGGGGATGTTCTTTTATAGTGTGTGAAATATGTGGTGCTTGAAACATGTAGGTATTTTTAAAATAATAGAAGAAAATGGTTTCCTGAAAGAGTTATTTGGAGTAGCCATGTTACAGTGGGTGAAAGCAATGTTTAAGGATATAGCACAACTATTAGTAGACATTAATTACATTTAACATCTAAGACAGATAGTAAGATTAGGAAAATAGAGTGGAAAGGATTGGATTTATTTTACCTCAGTGTGTTAGAATTAACTAGGTAATGCGTCCCGAGATCTCTCTCTCTCTCTCTCTCTGCCTGTCAGAACGCTACAACCCCATCTTCAGACAAATGACCTCACCACAGGAGACTCCTCCTCCATCGAAAAGACAGAGAACCCGAGCTGAACCAACAACGACCTGAGGCAACCGATCTGATAACACCACCAATTGTGCAAGTTCTCCCATTTAAAAAGATGAGAGAGGCCTGTAATTTTCATCCTAGGTACACTTCAACTATGAGAGACAGAATGGGGGGAAATAATCCAGGAAATCACATTGTAGGATTTTTAATGAATTAATTGGTAAATTCCTCTGTAAAATAAGTATTTGGCCTACAAACAAACAAGATTTCTGGCTCTCACAAACCTGTAACTTCTTCTTTAAGAGCCTCCTCTGTCCTCCACTTGTTAACTGTATTAATGGCACCTGTTTGAACTCGTTAATAGTATAAAAGACACCTGTCCACAACCTCAAACAGTCACACTCCAAACTCCACTATGGCCAAGACCAAAGAGCTGTCAAAGGACACCAGAAACAAAATTGTAGACCTGCACCAAGCTGGGAAGACTGAATCTGCAATAGGTAAGCAGCTTGGTGTGAAGAAATCAACTGTGGGAGCAATTATTAGAAAATGGAAGACATACAAGACCACTGATAATCTTCCTCGATCTGGGGCTCCACGCAAGATCTCACCCCGTGGGGTCAAAATGATCACAAGAACGGTGAGCAAAAATCCCAGAACCACACGGAGGGACCTAGTCCATGACCTGCAGAGAGCTGGGACCAAAGTAACAAAGGCTACTATCAGTAACACACTACGCCGCCAGGGACTCAAATCCTGCAGTGCCAGACGTGTCCCTTTGCTTAAGACAGTACATGTCCAGGCCCGTCTGAAGTTTGCTAGAGAGCATTTAGATGATCCAGAAGAGGATTGGGAGAATGTCATATGGTCAGATGAAACCAAAATAGAACTTTTTGGTAAAAACTCAACTAGACTTGTTTGGAGGAGAAAGAATGCTGAGTTGCATCCAAAGAACACCATACCTACTGTGAAACATGGGGGTGGAAACATCTTGCTTTGGGGCTGTTTTTCTGCAAAGGGACCAGGACGACTGATCCGTGTAAAGGAAAGAATGAATGGGGCCATGTATCGTGAGATTTTGAGTGACCTCCTTCCATCAGCAAGGGCATTGAAGATGAAACGTGGCTGGGTCTTTCAGCATGACAATGATCCCAAACACACCGCCCGGGCAACGAAGGAGTGGCTTCGTAAGAAGCATTTCAAGGTCCTGGAGTGGCCTAGCCAGTCTCCAGATCTCAACCCCATAGAAAATCTTTGGAGGGAGTTGAAAATCCGTGTTGCCCAGCGACAGCCCCAAAACATCACTGCTCTAGAGGAGATCTGCATGGAGGAATGGCCAAAATACCAGCAACAGTGTGTGAAAACCTTTAGAAGACTTACAGAAAACGTTTTACCTCCGTCATTGCCAACAAAGGGTATATAACAAAGTATTGAGATGAACTTTTGTTATTGACCAAATACTTATTTTCCACCATAATTTGCAAATAAATTCTTTAAAAATCAGACAATGTGATTTTCTGGATTTTTTTTTCTCATTTTGTCTCTCATAGTTGAGGTATACCTAGGATAACAATTACAGGCCTCTCTCATCTTTTTAAGTGGGAGAACTTGCACAATTGGTGGCTGACTAAATACTTTTTTGCCCCACTGTATCTGAAAAACAAAGTGGTCAAAACATTTTTTATTCATTTATTGGAAAAAATTTCATGATCACTTTTTTAGTTTATACATTTTAAGAATGGCGTTTATCTTTTTTGAGAATCAGTTCTTATTTTATTTAATGTATTTGGGTCTACAACAGATGATACAAATGTTTGTGTCAGTAAATGTGTACTAACAGAGGCGGGGATGTTTGTGAAAATAACGGGGACAGAGCTGGCTGCTGTCAGACGAACAGCTGTCCAGCATCATCACAAACGGACGTCGCTTCTAGTGACGCTCCGGAAGAAAGGACATCCCATTGCTCTAGGTAGGTACTTGCTTTCAAGCAAAACGCGGGGGAAAACAAACTTAGCGGGAGTGTTTATGTGTTCGGCGTAATGACGTACAGCGGCCTCGACAATTTCTGTAGTCCTATTCAGCCACTCGGTAACAACCATCGTTTTTCAGACACGTAAACTCTTCAAAAAAATCACCAGTGGGGTCACTGCTGATGTAATCAATGTCGTAGAACAAAACTTGATTTATCTCTTAAATTTGTGTCAACCACAGACCTTATTTCGAGCTATTTTCCAAAACCCTATGGAGAAAATGCATTGCTTTTTGACTAAGGAACCGGAAGTGCTAAAAATGCTAACTTACTTCCGGGTTTTAGGACGCGTCACTGCGGTTCTCTATTGCTCTTAAAACTAATTTCCCTGCTTCTCGTGGTTTCCTTGCATCTCTCCATGCTTCCCTGGTGGGAGGGACTAAACGCAGGGAAAAGACGCAAGTGAGGGACACAAGGAGCTTTTTAAAATGTATGTGGTAAGTGCTTTGTTTTGAACGTTCATCAGTATTATAATCAAAAAGAGAAATATGAACGTTAGTTTTTACTGAAATGATCAAATAAAGTCAACATTTCGTAGTCTTTACTGAGCTGTGTGAAGTTTGTTCAACTTTTAAAAGATGTTTGAATGGTGATATACACAGTGATAGATGTTAAGGACTAACGTTTATAATAAATACATTTGTATTGATTTTAAGATCTTTTCATAGTTCATACAATCTTTGGGATCATTTGTATTAATGTGGACCGGAGGGAGAGGGTGACGAGCATAAGTTTCACTTTCCTTTTTTATTTTAAAGGTGACCTATCATGCTATATTTAAATGATATAGTGTATGACCATACCTATATAAGGTATATTTATACATTTTATTTTCCAAAATACCAAACAGATCATTTTTTAGCCATGCCTCGTTTCGCTCATTTTCGCTTTATTCCAAACCTGCCTATGAAAATTCTGAGCAGCAGCTGACCACGCCCCCAGCAGAAGAGCCGGTGAGAGTCACGTTACCATGCTTGCTGTGTTTACGAGTGTGGAATACACATGTCATCTCAGAGCAATGCATGTGTTCAAGCATATTATCAATTTGATCCAGAAACTGAAGCAGCGGAGGTTTTGGTGGAGGTGCAAACATCTCAGTTGTCAGCAATGTGTGTTTCATGTGTTTTAAAAGCTCAGTTATTGACTTCTTTCTAAAGGGGTACATGTGCAACTTGCGCCACGATGCCTTCTGAACCGGAGCATGTGCTGCATGGAGATACCACACGTAACATTAGCTTCACTAAGTTGTCTGTTTAGAGCAGGGGTGGCCAACCAGTCAGAGGTTAAGAGCCACATTTTTTATATTTTACTGCAAAGAGCCACATCAAACACACAGTCACTGATACCGCTGGTTTCAGTTTTTTGTTTTCTGGAGAAAAGATTTCAACCACGTCCCTGATGCATTTTTGTGGCATTGGGATATATATTTTTTAAATCCTCTGGAGCAGAGAGAGGAGCTGTGGATTATTGTTATTGATTAATGCATCAGTGTTTTTGAGGGTCAAACACACTAAACTCACAATTTAAAATGAAAGCGTTTAGTTTATTTAATAAAAGAGCACATGTTCAATGTGAAAAGTGACAGTAGTTATAGATTATTTGCAATATATATAATAATAATTATATATATTTTTTAAATATATATAACTCCGTTCGCGGGGCGCAGCGCCCCTCCAAGACAATGGTTGGGGAAACACTGGATAGTATTTAATCAAGGATAGGTTTTCCCCCCCTCAAAGGTGATTGGTTCACTGCATCACAGGTATTATTGTGATTGGCTCTTGGGCCACATCAAAATTAGACACGCTGTCATCCTCTCATACTGACACCTGACACCACACATACCCAGGTAGGGAGAGCCAGGACGAAAGTAACGGAACGATTTTATCCGAGCCCAAACAACTTTGACCGGCAAAATTACGTCAGAATGATCAGCATTCAATACTTAACAGACCTACTAAATATCAGGTTTAACTGTCAGGAGTAGCTAGTGTTGTCACGATACCAACATTTTAGTTTCGATACCAAGTCAAGAATTGCGATTCCGATTATTTTTCGATACTTTTCTTAAAAAAAGGGAAACAGTCTTAAATGTAATTATTGTGCCATAACCATAACCACAACACAAACTTTTAAACAATGAGAACAATAAATACAATAAATGACAAGAATTCGTATTAAATAAAATTAATACATTTCTTAAAGACAGGCCTCGTGGTGTCCGTAGGCTTGCCCTCACTGTCAGAGATAGAGCTCAAATACTTCCAAATTTCTCTTTTTTGTCAAAAAGCCGAGGCGCAGCGGCAGTAGCACTCCCACTTGCAGCCATGCTTCTCGTTTTCTCACATGCTCTGGCAGCTAGCGCGTGCACGAGAGAGGGGAGGCACTTGAGCGTGCTTGAGAGGGGCGGGACTGCAGGCACGGCTGCAGGGAGTGGAAGCAGAGCGCTGAACACACACGGCTCTTATTAAACGGCGCTTTCTCATCGGAGTACTTCCCCCCGTCATTCTTAAAGTACCGATACTAATGAAACAGAGGAATAGTAACGTTTTTAACGGCAGGGTATCGCGGTACCTTTCAAGTATTGGTACACCGTGCAACACTAGTCAGGAGTCAGTGTCTCTCCTCCAAACTCAAACATATACAATTCGATGTGAACTGAAGAGCCGCATGAAACTAGGCAAAGAGCCGCATGCGGCTCGAGAGCCGCGGGTTGGCCACCCCTGGTTTAGAGAATACATTTTTCACATGTCATTCAATATATGTTTATCACACTAGGTGTAAAGACGGATGCAGGAACTTGAGGACTCTAACCTGTGTGGTGGATCATCCTGGATTGTGTGCCTAAATGTGTTTTCCCTGCAGAATGCATTGAATATTTACAGAGCTGAACACAGTTGGACTACAGTTGAGGCAAATAGAGCACTGAGTGGTTTGTTTTGACTGAAATTGTAAAACGAATGCTAATATTGTTCATGGAAATAAATACTGGTGTATATGGCTTTATGCAATCTTTCATTCTGTCATTGTACTATTATATACTACACAGCAATGGCATAACGCACCCATGTGTATGACAAAAAAAAAAGTCCACACACAACCTTATGCTTTTGAAATCAGAATATTCTTTACCCATCCAAACATGAATAATCACGACACATTTGATATCAACTCGGAACTTTATTGTCAAAATCAACGGTTATTTGAACCCATGGAGAGAGGATCAGAGTGGTGATTCCGGCCTGCGTTGTCCTCTGATCCGTGAAATGTCTATGTTAGGTTCAGACAGCAGCCAAATTGAACCGTGTGGCATACCCGGCGATGACCTCCTCCCTGTCAGGTTGCTCATAATGGTGCAGGGTCCACAAAGACTCGAAGATGAGGTCCATCAAGTTGGCCACGTAGCCTGTGCAATGTTAAAAAAAGCACAACAAAAAAAGTGGTTGAGATTAGTAAATGCATGTCGTCAACAACAACATACCAGGGCTTTAGCTCCGTTTTACTCGTGGTGTGTGTCCCCTCGCATACATACATACAGTGTTGTATCCTAACACACCCCCATTTATATTCATGTGTGCAAACAAGTAAACATGCAAAAGCTTTTACATATAACGCTGCAAAAAACGGCATGTCTCATTAGCTTAGCTTAGCGTAGCGTAGCGTAGCTTAGCTTACAGGTCGATGATATCTGATCGTTCTTACAGACTACAATCACAAAAGCTTTTACATAACGCTGGAAAAAACGGCACTTACCTCCAGAAGATTACGTTTGTTATTATAACTTACTCAATATGATTTTTTAGAGGATACAAAATACTAATACATAGGAGAATAAATACTTGTGTTATCGGCTAGGCCAGGCGTGGCTTTACAGCCTTTACACAGATCACCATTACGGCAGTCTGAACATGTTCGCAAATGCCTGATAATTAAAATAAAAGACAAAGCAAAGACTGCGGAGCGTACAAAATAAAATGTTACAAGAACATATAAACACCTAACCGATTACTAGTTGGGGTTGAGGCGACATTGATACGGCTAAGCTACATGCTACCAGCTAGAGATAGCTTTATCAGGAAAAACACCGCTAAATAAAAACTTACAGCTTCAGAATTGGATGTGTCCTCACTGGCCTGGTCCCGGATGGTTGGTATTGATCCCGGGTGTAGCATTAGTTTGGAGGCATATCCGTGTTGGACTTGAGAGAAGTTCATAAACATGTCCGTGGTTTAACTGGCTTAGACATCCTGCCAAGAGCAGGCAAAAACACAGATGTGACTGGGGTAGCCTGCCGATAGCCTATATGCGAATGAGAGGTTTGGCAATGCACGTGGCCGTGGCTCATTCCCCTGATAGGTGGAGAGTTGACCAATAAGCGGAGTACGTCTTTGTGACGTAGAAAAGTGTCGGAATGTGGATCCATTTTTTTCAGATCCGTTGCAGCCCCTTTTTTAGAGATTTGGCGAAGGAGGAAAATAGAGAGGGTTGTGTTTTCTGACACTTGGTGAGTTCCCCGGAACACCGGGGACACATAATCATGTATAAAAGACGTACAAAGGTGCATTTTGCATGATAGGTGCCCTTTAAATCCAACTTTGGTCATGAAGAATATGTTTCTCTGTTGTCCCTGTTCATAAAGCATAAAACAACAGTGTCAGAGCACGGTGCAGAGTCTCTGAGTTTACAGTAGTCCCTCGTTCTTATTATACATCCATGTTGTGGTCCGCTGTATAGAAAACTGTAGTTTCCATAGTTTCCCCACAGCAGCAGACGCACATTTATGACGTCCGCTGGCGCATCATAAACACGTCCGATAGTGAAAGTGCAGTCGGATTCTCTAAAGTACCACAGTCTCTTTTCCTAAATCCTTTTGAATTCTCCTATCGACTATCCCTTAACCCCGTGACGTTTCACTCCTCTGAGTGGACTAGAGGATTAGACCAGGGGTGGCCAACCCGCGGCTCTCGAGCCGCATGCGGCTCTTTGCCTAGTTTCATGCGGCTCTTCAGTTCATATCGAATTGTGTGAGTTTGGGGGAGAGACACTGACTCCTGACAAGTGTTGCACGGTGTACCGATACTTGAAAGGTACCGCAATACCCTGCTGTTAAAAACGTTACGATTCCTCCGTTTCATTAGTATCGGTACTTCAAGAATGACGGGGGAAAGTACTCCGGTGAGAAAGCGCCGTTTTACTAAGAGCCGTGTGTGTTCAGCGCTCTGCTTCCACTCCCTGCACTGCAGCCGTGCCTGCAGTCCCGCCCCTCTCTCGTGCACGCGCTAGCTGCCAGAGCATGTGAGAAAACGAGAAGCATGGCTGCAAGTGGGAGTGCAACTGCCGCTGCGCCTCGGCTTGTTGACAAAAAAGACTCCAGAAGCGACATTTGGATGTATTTTAGCTATATCTCTGACAGTGAGGGCAAGCCTACGGACACCACGAGGCCTGTCTGTAAGAAATGTATTAATTTTATTTAATACGAATTCTTGTCATTTATTTTATTTATTGTTCTCATTGTTTAAACGTTTGTGTTATGGTTATGGTTCTGGTGTGAAATAAAGCACAATAATTACATTTAAGACTGTTTCCCTTTTTTTAAGAAAAGTATCGAAAAAGAATCGGAATCGCAATTCTTGACTTGGTATCTAAACCAAAATGTTGGTATCGTGACAACACTAGCTACTCCTTGACAGTTAAATCTGATATTAAGTAGGTCTGTTAAGTATTGAATGCTGATAATTCTGACGTAATTTGGCTGGTCAAAGTTGTTTGGGCTCGGATAAAATCGCTCCGTTACTTTCGTCCCGTATTACTTTCATCCCGGCTCTCCCTACGTGTGTATGTGTGGTGTCAGGTGTCAGTATGAGAGGATGACAGCGCGTCTAATTTTGATGTGGCCCAAGAGCCAATCACAATAATACCTGCAATGCAGTGAACCAATCACCTTTGAGGGGGGGGGGGGGACCTATCGTTGATTAAACACTATCCAGTGTTTCCCCTACCATTGTGATGGAGGGGCGCTGCGACCCCCCCTGAAATTCAAGGTGTTTAAAAAATATATATAATTTTTTTTTTTAAATATATATATATATAGCACCAAATTGCAAATAATCTATAACTACTGTCACTTTTCACATTGAACATGTGCTCTTTTATTAAATAAACTAAACGCTTTCATTTTAAGTTGTGAGTTTAGTGTTTTTGACCCTAAGAAACACTGATGCATTAATCAATAACAATAATCCACAGCTCCTCTCTCTGCTCCAGAGGATTTAAAAAATATATCCCAATGCCACAAAAATGCATCAGTGACGTGGTTGAAATCTTGTCTCCAGAAAACAAAAAACTGAAACAAGCGGTATCAGTGACTGTGTTTGATGTGGCTCTTTGCAGTAACATGGAAAAAATGTGGCTCTTAACCTCTGACTGGTTGGCCACCCCTGGACTAGACGATATGGGTTAGAACTTAGGAGCTGATTTTGGACTATTCGACTGCAGCCCTAGAGAATTCGAACGACTCTTATCATGGCTGCCACTGAGGGACATCCGGGTCATTTCTGTCACAGTCTGCTTTCTCACTCACCTATTTTCTGCATTATCATTCCTTAGTCACCTGGTAGTCACACCCTGTCTCTCTCTCACTCTGTTACACCCATCAGCTCCATTAGTATTTAGGCCCACTTCACTTTCACCTCAGTGCCAGATCGTACTTTGCAGCATGTCAGTCTTTCCCGCATTACTCTTCAGATTGCTCTCCCGGTTTCGACCCTGCCTGTCCCTGACCAGCCTGCCTCGCCTGCTCCCTGACCCGTTCTGTACCTGCGACTCCCGTCCTGCCTTCTCCCGGAACCCTCGCCTGTCCCTGACCAGCCTGCCTCGCCTGCTCCCTGACCCGTTCTGTACCTGCGACTCCCGTCCTGCCTTCTCCCGGAACCCTCGCCTGTCCCTGACCAGCCTGCCTCGCCTGCTCCCTGACCCGTTCTGTACCTGCGACTCCCGTCCTGCCTTCTCCCGGAACCCTCGCCTGTCCCCGACCAGCCCTTTGCCTACTATCTGCCGTTTTGTCTCCTACCAGCCTATTGCCTCCAATAAAGCTGGTTACCGACTATCTCTGGTTTCCCGTGTTCTGCATTTTGGTCCTCAGCTCGTTTGTGACAGAACGATCTGGCCAGAAATGGACCAAGCAAACACTGGGTCTCCTAGAGACCGCTTTGAGAGGGTTGAGGATGCCATCCAAAGACAGGAGGTCACAATAGCTACCTTAGCTATCGAGACCCACCAGGCAACCTCAACACAGGGACAAACGCTGGCTTACCTTACCTCCCAGATGCAACAGATGGCCGCCACCGTACAACAGCTAGCCGCTACCATGGCTGCTACCGTCCCTCCGCCCGCAGCTCCGATGCTCGCTCCAGCCCCTGGGTCGACGGGATACGCTCCGGAGCCTCGTGTGGGAACGCCGGAACGCTACGCTGGTGAGCCGGAGGGATGCAGTCCTTTTCTCACAAACTGTTCCATATTGTTTTCACTGCAGCCACACACCTTCGCCTCCGAGGCGGCTCGTGTAGCTTTCACCGTTAATCATCTGACGGGGAGAGCCCGTTTATGGGGAACTGCAGAGTGGGAGCAGCAGACACCAGCCTGTGCCTCTTTTGCTGCATTTTCTGCGGAGATGCGGAAGGTGTTCGGTTCCGTTCGTCTGGGTCCCGACGCTGCTGGAGGTCTGCTGAGTTTGTGCCAGGGTTCCGGCACGGTGGTGGATTACGCTATTGACTTCCGCACCAGCAGCCGTCGCAGCAGCTGGAATGAGCCGGCGCAGTGTGACGCATATCTGAGAGGATTAGCGGATTATATGAGAGATGAGCTGGTTTCCTATGATCTCCCTGCTTCCTTGGATGGGTTGATTGAGCTCACCTCTCGGATTGACAGACGAATCCAGACTCGGAGAGGAGAGCAACAGACGCGAGCGGCGGGCCGCTGCTCGCGACAACAACTTCCGGTTTCCGGGAGATTTCGACTTCCGGTTTCGGCGGAGAATTCCCACTCCTACTCTGACTCACGGTACGAGGTCGAGCCCATGCAAGTGGGTCGTACCAGTCTTACCTCTGAGGAGAGGGAATTACGTCGAAGAGGTAATCTTTGCCTTTACTGTGGTCAGGCTGGACATAGGGTTTCCCGTTGTCCGGTAAAAGGCAGAGCTCATCAGTAATGGGGAGTATACTGGTGGGCCAAACCTCTGAGCTGATCCCCAATCTAAGACCCTTGTGCCATGCTCGACTCCTCCTGACAGGCAAATCTCAGGCTCTGGCTGTTTTTATCGACTCCGGATCAGATGTTAGCATCATTGACGAGGAGCTCGCACGACAGCTGGGCATCCAACAGGTTCGGCTGCTCCAGCCGGTACCGGCTAATGCTTTGGATGGTCACCTGCTGGGAACAGTGACACACCAGACGACACCGGTCCATATGCTCATGTCGGGGAACCACCATGAGATAATCCAGTTTCATGTGCTACGGTCCCCCCAAATCCCTCTGATTTTGGGTTATCCGTGGCTCCGCCGCCACAACCCGAACATTGACTGGGCAACTGGGTCCATCCTAGGTTGGAGTTCCTCCTGTCATCAGGTTTGCCTCAAGCAGGCCGCCGCACCTCAACTATCTGTGGATATGAACCTGGTTCCGGATGTCACAGGGGTTCCGGCGGAATATTTGGACTTTGAGGAGGTTTTTAGCAAGGCTAAGGCGACATCTCTCCCACCTCATCGGCCCTATGACTGCGCCATTGAGCTACATCCAGGCGCAGTCCCACCCAAGGCCCGGTTGTACTCGCTTTCGGCACCGGAGAGGAAGGCCATGGAGACTTACGTCAATGACTCTCTGGCTGCGGGAATTATTCGTCCTTCCACATCACCCGCAGGAGCAGGGGTTTTTTTTGTGGCGAAGAAGGACAAGACCCTGAGACCCTGCATTGACTATTGGGGCCCGAACGACGTCACGGTGAAGAATCGTTATCCCTTGCCACTCATCTCGTCAGCATTTGAGTTACTACAGGGGGCTACAATCTTCACTAAGCTGGATCTACGAAACGCTTATCACCTGGTACGAATCCGGGAGGGGGACGAATGGAAGACCGCCTTCAACACCTCTTCGGGACATTACGAGTACCTGGTGATGCCATTTGGACTTACCAACGCCCCTGCAGTTTTCCAGGCGTTGGTGAACGACGTACTCCGGGACATGTTGGATCGTTATAATAATAATAATAATAATAATAGATTTAATTTGTTAGCGCTTTTACAGGTGCTCAAAGACGCTTTACAGATATAGTGAAGGGAAAAGGAAGGAACAACAAATAAATATATAGTAAACAATCACACATTAAAAGCCAGATTGAAGAGGTGAGTTTTTGTAAGTTTTTTGAAGGTGGTGAGGTCAGTGCAGTCTCTGATGGGTTGGGGGAGTGAGTTCCAGAGGGAGGGGGCAGCGACGGAGAAGGCTCTGTCCCCCCAGGTCCGGTGATTGGTGCGGGTGGGGATGGATAGGAGGTTGGCATCTGATGAGCGGAGGCAGCGGGAAGGGGCGTGGTGGTGCAGCAAGTCTGTGAGGTAGGGGGGGGCCTGATTGTTGAGGGCTTTGTGGGTAATGAGGAGGACTTTGAAGTTGATTCTTTGACGGACGGGGAGCCAGTGGAGGTTCTGGAGGACGGGAGTGATGTGGTCTCGGGAGCGGGTGTGGGTGAGGAGGCGGGCAGCAGAGTTCTGGATATGTTGGAGTTTATTGAGGAGGTTGGATGGTATGCCGTAGAGGATGCTATTGCAGTAGTCGAGTCGTGAAGTGATGAATGCATGAATCAGGGTTTCAGCAGCAGAGGAGGAGAGTGATGGGCGGAGACGGGCAATGTTTTTGAGGTGGAAAAAGGCGGTCCTGGTGATGTGATTTATGTGGTGGTTGAATTTGAGCTGACTGTCGAAGATGACTCCGAGGTTGCGGATGTGAGGGGGGGGAGATAGAGTGTGGCTGTCAATGGTGAAGTTGAAATTCTGGATGTCTTTGATACGGGATGGGGGGCCAATGATGATGATGTCTGATTTGGCACTGTTCAGTTGGAGATAGTTTGTTTGCATCCATGCTTTTATTTCTGAGAGACAGTTGGTGAGAGTGGAGTGTGTTGTGGGGGTGATGGTTTTTGTTGAGATATAAAGTTGGATGTCATCGGCGTAGCAGTGAAATTGAAGGTTGTGGCGACGAATTATTTTGCCAAGGGGGAGCATATAGAGGATGAAGAGGAGGGGGCCAAGCACCGAACCCTGGGGGACACCTTGGGACAGAGGAGCAGTGGAGGAGGTGCAGTTGTTGATGTTGATAAACTGATGTCTGTCGGTGAGGTAGGATTTCAGCCAGGAGAGTGCAGTGTCGGTGATGTTCAGTGATGATTCGAGGAGGGACAGCAGGATGGCGTGGTTGATGGTGTCGAATGCTGCGGTGAGGTCGAGGAGGATGAGGATGTTAAGGTTGCCAGAGTCAAAGGAGAGGAGGAGGTCGTTTGTGATTTTGAGAAGAGCTGTTTCGGTGCTGTGTTTTGATCGGAAACCGGATTGAAATGGCTCAAAGAGATCATTGGAGCTGAGGTGGGCTTTAAGTTGTGAGGCAACGACACGTTCAAGTATTTTGGACAGAAAGGGGAGATTTGAGATGGGCCGGAAGTTGGACATGATGTCAGGTGTGAGTCCAGGTCTTTTGAGAATGGGTGTGACAGCAGCCAGTTTGAGAGAGGGGGGAACTGATCCAGATCTGAGGGAGGAGTTAATGATGGTGGCGATGAGTTGGGAGATGGCAGGGAGGCTCTCTTTAACAAATTTGGAGGGCATTGGGTCAAGTGTGCAGGTGGAGTTAATTCCAGTCATGAGGTCGGACAGTTGCATGGGGGTCACAGGGGAGAAGTGAGACAGGGGGTGTGAGGTGAAGGGGGGGGAGCCAGGAGGGAAGGTGGGGGGTGCTGATGAGGGTGTCAGATTGCTGTAAATGTTGCTGATTTTGGTTTGGAAAAACGAGAGGAAGGAGTTGCACTGTTCGGTGGTGAAGGATGAGGTGGCGTTGTCACAGGGTTTGAGAAGTTTGCTGATGGTGGAGAACAGACGCTTGGGGTTGCTGGAGCCAGACTGAATGAGTTGTGAGTAGTAATTAGACCGGGCTGCTTTGAGTGCGTTACTGTACTGCTGGAGATAGTCTTTGTAGATTTGAAGATGGACTGTTAGTGTGGTTTTCTTGTGTTGGCGTTCAAGTTGACGTTTCCTTGATTTCATTTGGCGGAGTTCGGGGGTATACCAGGGGGCGGAGTGTATGAAAGAGACATGTTTTGTTTTTGTGGGGGCCAGTTCATTGAGACAGAAGGAGAGGGTGCTGTTATAATAGTCCACAAGTTCAGATGGGTTTTCCGAAAGTGGGGAGGGGGAGACAGACATCTTGCAGGTAATGGAGGCAGTGATTGCTGAAGGTGAGATGGATTTGAGATTTCTGTAGGTTATTGTGCGTTTTTGCTTTTGGGCGGGGATGGGGATGTTGATGTCCATGATGATGGCCAGGTGATCAGAGATGTGAAGATTGAGGCTGGACAGATGGTGGATGGTGAGACCAGTGGAGCAGACCAAGTCCAGGATGTGACCACGGCTGTGTGTTGGGAAGTTGATGTGTTGAGAGAAGTTGCAGCAGTGAAGGGTTTCCTTAAATTCAGAGGCATATTTGCAGGTTGGGTCGTCAACATGAATGTTAAAATCACCTAAGAGGAGAACAGATGGGGATATAGCAGAAAGCTGAGTGAGAATGTCAGAGAGATTGGAGAGAAAGGAGGGGTTTGGCTTCGGGGGACGGTAGATGATGGCTGTGACCAGGGGAGTGGGACCAGAGAGTTTAAAGATCAGGTGTTCAAATGAAGAAACATCAGGGATGGGGATTATGGTAGCTTTTATTTCCTTTCTGATAATAGCAGCTATACCACCACCACGCCCTTGTGGGCGAGGTTTGTCAATGTATGTGAATCCTGCTGGGGTGATTTGATTTAAAGAAAAATAGTCCAGGGGTTTTTGCCATGTTTCGGTCAGATACAGAAAGTCCAGGTTATTGTCTTTAATGAATTCATTCAGAATGTGGCTTTTATTGTGGATGGAGCGTGTGTTGAGCAGGGCTGCTCTGAGGTGGCGTTGCATTGGGGGGGGGTTGTGTGGACCGGGGGAGTGGAAGGAGATTGGTCAGATTCACGTGTTGTTTGTTGTGATGGCGTAGTATGGGCGTGTGACAGGACCGAATGGACGGGATGGAGTGTGGAGACGTGGAATGAAATAAAAACTTACGGCCAGAGCCTCTGTGTGAAGGACGGCGTTTGCGGAGTATTTCATAATCCGCGAGGATGTCCATGCAGTCCGGACGCAGGCGGTTATTGAAGGAGCGGAGATCTGACAGGGAGTAGAGCGGCGGCATGATCCGGTGAAGTGGCGCTAGCACGGAGCTAGCTAATGCTGGGGACCCGGGCAGCAGAGACCAGGAGCCGGATGACCGTGGAAGAAGGAGCGGTGTGAGTCCAGATAAAATGAGAATTATAATCCACAGCATATCAGGAGAATAATTCCAGTGGTTTCCAGAGGAGAATCGTAGGAGGTGCTGACAGCCTGGTGCAGAGTGGGAGCCGGGTGACTAGCCTACTAGCTGGTTAGCTAGCTTGATAGCTAGCTTGATAGCCGCCGGCTGTAGGCGGCAGGGAGAGACGATGTCAGCGGGGAAGCCGGCTTATCGCAGCGGGATGGGAAGACCCACACGAGTCGCGGAGTTAGGGTGGAGTTGGGGTGGAGACAGAAATGTTAGCTCAGCAGACTTCAGGGAGCCGAGGAGCCTGCTAGGTCCGATAATGCTAGCGGGCTAGCGGGCTAGGGACCGGTGAGCAGGAAAAAGCCAGCAGGTAGGAGATGACAACACATTTATCTGTGTCGATTTGAGATAGAGATGCTGCTATTATTTGCTAATGACTGACGTTTAAAAAGTAGAGAGCCAGACAGGAGAGGTTCTGATCTGGTCTAAATAACTATATTTGGGCGGAGGGGCGGCGAACAAACAACGCCAGCACCCTCGGCGACCCGGGAAAAAGAAAATGTTATGTTTTTGTTTATCTGGACGACATCTTGATTTTTTCAAAGAACCTCAAGGAACACGTCCATCATGTCCAGACAGTCCTCCAGAGACTTCTGGAGAACTCGCTGTTCGTCAAGACGGAGAAGTGCGAGTTTCACACTTCTTCGGTCGCCTTTCTTGGCTACATCGTGGGTCAAGGAAGTGTGGAGATGGATCCTTCTAAGGTTTCAGCAGTTACCTCGTGGCGGGTCCCTGATTCCCGGAGGGAGCTGCAGCGTTTCCTGGGATTCGCCAACTTCTACAGACGGTTCATCCGTGGCTACCGCACCGTGGCCGCCCCGCTCACCGCCCTGACCTCGTTCAAGGTGACGTTCCGATGGTCCCCTGCAGCCGAGGAGGTTTTTCAGGACCTCAAGGGCCGGTTTACGTCGGCTCCTATCCTGAAAGTACCAGACCCCGCTGGTCAGTTGGTGGTGGAGGTGGATGCTTCTGACGTAGGGGTGGGGGCCATCCTGTCGCAACGTTCTGGTGAGAACCAGAAGCTCCACCCCTGTGCTTTCTTTTCGAAGAGATTGAGTCCGGCGGAGAGAAACTATGACGTGGTGAATCGGGAGCTTCTAGCAGTCAAGTTGGTGTTGGAGGAGTGGCGACACTGGCTTGAGGGGACAGAACAACCATTTCAGGTTTGGTCCGACCATAAGAACCTGGAATACATCAGGTCGGCACAAAGACTGAATTCTCGGCAAGCCAGGTGGTCGTTATTTTTCACCCGGTTTAATTTTTTCCTCTCCTACCGCCCGGGCTCCCGCAACGTGAAGGCCGACGCTTTGTCCCGGCAGTTCGGGAGGGAGGGAGACACCCGGGGTATTCCGGACACTATTCTTCCTGCTCCTCGAGTGATCGGCGTCCTCGCTTGGGAGATTGAGGAGAGGGTTAAGACCGCTTTGGTGGACCAACCCGGTCCTAGTTCTTGTCCTCTTAACCGCTTGTTTGTGCCTCAGGTTTTGAGGGCTGAGGTGCTTCAGTGGGCTCATAGCTCCAGACTTTCCTGCCACCCTGGAATGCAACGTACCAGAGGGATGGTCCTACAACGGTTCTGGTGGGCCACGCTGGAGGCTGACACCCGGGAGTTTGTGAACGCCTGTCCTGTTTGCAATCGGCACAAACCATCTCACCAAGCGCCAGCTGGCCTCCTTCATCCATTACCGGTCCCACGTCGCCCTTGGTCACATATTTCATTGGACTTTGTGACTGGTCTACCACCGTCCCACGGACATACTGCCATATTGACGGTGGTAGATCGGTTTAGTAAGATGGCTCATTTCGTACCCCTGCCTAAGATCCCGTCAGCTAAGGAGACGGCAGAACTGATTCTTCTCCACGTTTTTCGTATTCACGGACTGGCGACTGATGTGGTTTCCGACCGGGGGTCCCAATTCACCTCTGTGTTTTGGAGGGAGTTTTGTGAACTGATCGGGGCAACAGTCAGTCTCACCTCCGGTTTCCACCCACAGGCCAATGGCCAGACCGAACGGAAGAATCAGGAGATGGAGACCACTCTCCGCTGCATGGCTTCCGATCATCCCACGACCTGGTCAAAACAACTCCTGTGGGTGGAGTATGCCCACAACACCCTCATCAGTTCCGCTACTGGTCTTTCCCCTTTTCAGTGTGCATACGGTTTTCAACCCCCATTGTTCTCTGCATTGGAGAAGGAGGTTACCTGTCCGTCTGTCCAGGCTTTCATCAGACGTTGTCGGAGGACTTGGAGGCAGGCTCGAACAACTCTGCTTCAGTCTGCTAACCGGGACGCCACATCAGCGAACCGCCGACGCACCAAGGCACCTGTATACCAGGTAGACCAGAGGGTGTGGCTTTCCACTCAGAAAATTCCCCTTCGGGTGGGGCGCCCAGGTTTATTGGACCCTTCAGGATTGTCAAGGTCATTAATCCTGCAGCAGTTCGACTAAGTTTGCCCCGGAACATGAAGATCCATCCCACCTTCCACGTTTCTAGGATTAAACCTGTCCGGGAGAGTCCTATGGTTTCCGCCGCCCCTCAACCACCACCCCCTAGGATGATCGATGGGGGTCCTACCTACACCCTTCGTCGTCTTCTCCGTTCCCGTCTCAGAGGAAGAGGGGTTCAATATTTGGTGGACTGGGAGGGCTATGGTCCTGAGGAGAGGCAGTGGATTCCGGCTCGTCATATCCTCAACCCTCAACTCATCCGAGACTTCCACCTGCGTTACCCGGAGCAGCCGTCTAGGACCCACGCTCAACCAGGCGTTAAGCCAGGGAGTACTCGTCCGCTACGGACCAGAGGCTTCGTCGAGGAGGAGGGGGAGGCGTCATCAGGCGAGGAGGACGAGGATTTCCAGGAGGGAGAGGCCGAGAGAGCAGTCTCAGACGAGTACTAACTTTTCCCATACCTCCACCTTCCACCCGGTGTCTGTAGGGTTTTTCTTGAGACGTCTGGAGCCGTCCATTAAGGGGGGGGGTTCTGTCACAGTCTGCTTTCTCACTCACCTATTTTCTGCATTATCATTCCTTAGTCACCTGGTAGTCACACCCTGTCTCTCTCTCACTCTGTTACACCCATCAGCTCCATTAGTATTTAGGCCCACTTCACTTTCACCTCAGTGCCAGATCGTACTTTGCAGCATGCCAGTCTTTCCCGCATTACTCTTCAGATTGCTCTCCCGGTTTCGACCCTGCCTGTCCCTGACCAGCCTGCCTCGCCTGCTTCCTGACCCGTTCTGTACCTGCGACTCCCGTCCTGCCTTCTCCCGGAACCCTCGCCTGTCCCTGACCAGCCTTTCTCGCCTGCTCCCTGACCCGTTCTGTACCTGCGACTCCCGTCCTGCCTTCTCCCGGAACCCTCGCCTGTCCCTGACCAGCCTGCCTCGCCTGCTCCCTGACCCGTTCTGTACCTGCGACTCCCGTCCTGCCTTCTCCCGGAACCCTCGCCTGTCCCCGACCAGCCCTTTGCCTACTATCTGCCGTTTTGTCTCCTACCAGCCTATTGCCTCCAATAAAGCTGGTTACCGACTATCTCTGGTTTCCCGTGTTCTGCATTTTGGTCCTCAGCTCGTTTGTGACAATTTCACTCCGTTAGGAAGGTTCCTAAGCTAAATGGACTATTTGACTTCCGCCTGGGTAATTATGACAGCATGTCCTACTATTTTGAGAGTTTGAACAAACCAGACCTTCATCTATTAATGTAGAAAACAGTCAGCACATTAAACCATTATGAAAGTAATCATTAGTTAGCTCATTGTTTAAAATGAGCTCCAACAGTTAAGTCAACTCTTTCATCTGTAATAACAATAAAATAAACTTGTGTCTACTTTAAATACTTTAACAACACTTTCCTGATTATACTAGTGTGACCGGAGGTCTTCTCCCTCTGTGCCGCTGCTTGGCACCGGGCCAGCGCACCAATTGTGCGCACCGGCTATTTAAGCTGAGGTGCCAAACTGGGTCCCTCCCATTTCCGCTTCTCCTGTGGTGGCTGCAGCTTGGCGTAGTAACGCAAATTGTTTGGCGTGGCAGCCAGACCCGGCGGCAGACATACGTCTCTGGGCGGGCATTTGATTTACCAGGGCGGGCTCACCCCGAAACTTACATTTCCCGGGAAATCTCGAGATTTGTCAAGGGGGGGGGGGGGGTTAGGTTGCCATAAGGCTGTTGACGGGTGATGCCTCCCCCAGGAGATTTTTTGAAATACTAACATAAAATACACATTCTGGTACTCTTTTGAGAAAAAATTAAAATAAATCTATTACGACCCGACATATTTAAGAAAATGAATGCCATTTTAGTTTTTTGTTACGTTGTTCTGAAAGCTGAACCTGCTGCTCCTCACTGAAGAGGGAAGAGGCTGTGAATTACTTTACATTGTGGATAAGGGTGGATAGCCCCCATTGTTCTGTGTGTCAAAATGAAAGACAGCCCACACACCTATCAATCATCAAACAGTGTTTATTTCTATCAACACGTAATGTTCTATCGATGTATATAGAGCTTTACTACAGCAAAAGTATTCTACGTCGGGACTTCCTGTAACAACACCACGTCGTTATCGTGATTCTGATTGGTCAGAAAACATTATCAAAGATGTTCTATTCAGAAGATGATCACTACGTGACAAAAGTTTTCAAACCGTTTCTAGTCCTTGGTATTTATTGCTGTCTGTGCAATTTACTCTGCGTGAGTTGGCGGACTTTATTTTGCATTTTTCATGGTGGGGCTAAGCCATTTATTGGTATGGCTGTAGCCTACCCCAGTATACCCTGGCACCGCCACTGAACATAATAATAAAACAATTAAAATGTTGTATTCAGCCTTGATTAAAACAGCGGACCTGATTGTCCTTAGCAGTATTAGACCTAGTCTTTACAATTTCCTGGGGGCGAAACTCCCCCAGGTGGCGTTGTCCGCAACCGACTTTAAACACCTACCCTCCACTCCGCCACACGAGCATACTTTTACTAAAGTAACATTAACATGTTTAAATGTAAGAGAGTATTTGTATAGAGGCTTCCTAATGACGTCACGGGATTTCGCGTCAGACATCTTGGAGTACCGTTCTACTGGCGGGAGCGTTCAAAAATGGCAAAAATGAAAGGTTACTACGAATCACTAAACCCGGAGGATAAGACCGTTTACAGAGAAAAATGTACGTCGATTGGTTCGGTGGACCCTTATTTGATTCCCGTTAAGGATTACAGCACCGATATAAATTCATGGCCTTCACTTTCCTACTGTGATATCGTGAACTACCTGTTTTTTTCGCCTATTGCATTGTACATCATGGAGGAAATGAAGGCGTACAAAGGACTCTAGGCACATAAAGAGTTCACATCCGGGTGGATCCGCGACGTTTGCGTTGCATATCAAGGAGATGTGGCTGTAATAGCTGGAAAAGTGAGTAAATATTTCGTGAGGTCCTCTTCAGCTGGCTTTTTAAATATCCCTAAAGTCCCCCAAAATAAAATGGGTGAGGCTGCTTTTATCCACTACGCTACCAAGAAATATCAGAGGCCAACTCAGTGGACATTTTTAAACACCAGCTTTTATTTTTGTTGTACCTATATCTATATGTTTACTTTATTTTATAGGGTCTTATATTGTTGCATCAATTAACTTAGTCTTGTGTCTTATTATGTATTTTTATTATCATACCTTTTCCCTGTTATGTTATATGTATATATATGTTGTTGCTATGTACCTGTAAAGGTCTTAACATCTGATCTGAGGGGAATTTCTCGTGGTTTATTTTTAACTTGTGATTGTAAAGCACTTTGAGCTACACGTGCTTTATGAAAAGGGCTTTATAAATAAAGCTTTATTATATATTGCAATATATTTAAATTCCAAAAGTTGTGAACCTATTCTTGGTTGTCAGCTTCTGTTATGTGTTTTTAGAGACACTTAGTCCCGCCCATAGGAGATGCGAGCGGAGAAGCCAAGGAGGGGAACTGAGGAGAGAGGAGGGGAAGCAGCAGGCGGTTAGAGAAATGAGAACTCCTCTCCTATGAGTGGTCATTTTAAAGAGACGTCCATTAATGATGACAGGAGGCACAGCAGCCCTCTGTCTGATGGACAGATGTGTTCATGACGACTTATATATTTACTTTTAATTCATTCACAGTGCGGTATAATGAGATAATAACAGGCTACAGATGCGGACACACACACACACACACATATATAGCCTATTTATATAAATATATACAATTTCAGAATCAAACAGAGCACTCATAATAACGTAACACTATTGGGTATACCCAAATAAATGGTGCCAATCTTCAGTCAGATGTGAATGTGTAATTTAACTTTTTTTTTTCAGTAAGAATAACGGACAAAAGGAGTGCAAATACAATTTATTGAAATGTGAACTAAAAGTTATCAAGCATGAACCATCACAATTTTTTTTAAATAAAAACGAAATAATATACATAAGTTACACTAAATGTTAATCTGTTAAAGGTGGGGTAGGTAAGTTTCAGAAACCGGCTCGAGTGCACTAAAATTTGAAAGTACACAGCCGAAAAGAATCCGCCCCTTCCTTCAGACTTCCTTACAGAGCACCTCCTCCAACACACATGACGTCAGCAGACTGGTGAAAGTGGCCGCCTGTTGTTGGCAAGTCATTTAAGTACTGCTGCAATGCACGCCCACTGACGGCACGCCCAATGACGGCACGCCCAATGAGGGCATGAGATACATTTGTGCGTGCACGAGATGGAAGGGTGACAGACAGGGCGGCAATCCAATCCGTTTAGTGTTGTACTTTTTACAGTATTACGGCTTCCACAGATGACATTTTTTTAATGGATTTTTTGTCAAAGCACTTAAGATATTCATTGCTATCGGGATGTTAAGAGCATTCCATGGAATATAACAACAAGTGTATCTCGAGCCGGTTTCTGAAACTTACCTACCCCACCTTTAATTGATTAAGTAAACACATTTTGTCAAATAAAGTGACAGGCTAGGCCTGTGCAGGTGGTAACAGCTATGCCCAGCATGGGCTAAGTTATGTAGGTGCAGCTGGTGCAGGTCCTCCTCCCTCAGGCCTGGTCCTCCTCTCTCAGGCCTGGTCCTCCTCGCAGGGAAAGACCCTCAGCCCTCTCTGGCCAAAGCAACAGACAGGACGTTCATAAAGCTGAGGTCTCCCCCAAAGTCTCTAATCATCCATCCTGTGAATATGAGAGGGGTAACAATAGTGTAATAGATGCTTTGGACAATAAGAAATATAAAGTTAACTGTTGAGTTGCTCAGTTTTTAATAATACAAACAAAAGGAGAGGCACCGTAAAATAAAGATTGGGCTTTCAATAAATTGTGTTGATTTTGTCTTTTGAATTGTTTGTCAAAAGTCAGGTAGCTATAACTGTTACTTATAGTTTGAATGATACAGTCTGGTTATAATGTTTGGAGGAGGCATCACAGGTAAGAGCACCATTTGTTGTGTTCCATCTACAACAAATGCACACAAATTGATGTGTGTGTATTTATTGATCTACTATTTCTTGAATCATTACTGTCAGTCCAAAACAAGAGATTTTGTTTTAGTAACATTTTTTTTAAAACATTATCTCTTTTCCACTACACTATCTTGAATATTTTAGTTTTTACATCACTACAATTACAATACATGAACGTACCGGGCGGCGCGGCCCCGTGGGTTAGATGCGCGTTCATAATGCCGAGGGAAATAACTCTCAGAATAACGTTATTAGCACATTTTTACAACTTACTGTTTTTAATAAGGGCTATACAAACGTTCATACTGGGTAGTTTATTTAGTTTAAAAAAAATTATCCAACGAGTTACAGACCACTCTTTCCCAATGTAAGTCAATGGGAAAAAGTGTTTCCGGGCCCAGTAACCTAAAGGAAGTGTAGTACCGCCGTTTGACCAGCACGAATATTCTCATCAGACTCCGGCGCACTTCCTGGGGGCTTGGCATGGATGTATAATAAGAACTGGATACAGCGTGGGAGGCGGGGCCTCATTAATTCCTATGAGAGTTGCTTATAGAGAACCGCAGTGACGCGTCCTAAAACCCGGATGTAAACTCCTTCCGGTTCCTTCGTCAAAAACGCAATGCAATTTCTCCATAGGATTTTGGAAAATAGCTCGAAATAAGGTCTGTGGTTGACACACATTGTTGGCGCAGATATCTCTGCTCTGCGCCGATCCTATATGAGTGTGCTTTAAAAGAGGGAAAACTCAAAACAGCCAGGATGAGGGTTAAACAATAATCTGTTTTAATAATAAAAGGTAATAATACAATACACTTTCAAAGGGGTGGGGCGGGCCCCCACTCCCTGCTCTGGTTCTGATGCCGGGAGATCCTTTCATCTGGACGGCAGGAGGAAAAGAGAAAGAACCAAAAAATAGAATAGCTTATATGCAGAAAATAAACCCAGGAGGAGCTGTGGTCAGTTTCTCATTGGGAGATCCAAAAAAGATGGCTTCTCTTAGCGAATCAGCGCGTGCCAGCAGAGGGTAATAAACTATTGTCTCTGAGCTGATAATAAAAAACATCTGGTGTCTGTTATCTCCTTTTCCTGCATAGATTTTCACACCCCCTTGCTCATTCCAGAGACTTGTTCACAAAGATATACTTATTAATACTCTCATATTTCCAGCTTTTGTTTACACACTGCTATTACTAATACAAAGTAATTAAACACATATATATAAAGTAATTAAACACACATATACCATTCAAGATATGTAGACTTCCCTGAAACATGACATACTGGAGATCTTAAGCAGAAGAACTCTCATCCACCTAGTCCTGCTTAACTGCCCCTTCCCCCACAGAGCAATAAAACTTGTTTAGCACCCAGGCACCCAGGAATGTTTGAAGCAAGTTTAGTCCTCACATTTATGAAAGGATAAAACAGAGAAATCAATACAAAACACAAACACAGGTATTGTTTGAACAGTATTCACTTAACTGCTACTATTGATAATTACCAGAGAAACTCCAGGGGCCTCTTTCAATATCTGGAAATTGCAACAAGACTTTCTGCCATTTCTAATGTAACACTCTTCCCAAATATCAGATGATATAATCTTTAATTCCCCCTTTTTATCTCTCAAGAGATAAACTTACACAAGACATTTTGAAACATATCTACTATCATTCTTTTCTACTGTGTCTGTCCCCCAATATTGTATAAATCTATCAGAAACTGAGACCCAAAGTACTTGAACGTTTGGGAACAGAACACCATCTTCCATGGCAGTGAAGGAACCCTCAGAGGTGGAAACTGAGCGCTAGAAAGCAAGCAGTCTCCTTGTGTGGTGAATCATCAGCCCCCCCCCCTCAAAGGAATACGCCAACAAGGGGCAGCTGATAGGGAGGGGGAGATGCAGCTTTCCCTTCACTGGTGGAACTGATCAGAGAGAAGTAGACTCCTCTGCTGCCTCGACAAGTCCCCCAGCCCGCTGACAACCGCTTCCAAGTAGTCTGCTGTAAGATTGTCTTCAGGGTCGTTCTCGTCCAGTCCACTGATGACAGCTTCCGAGTCGTCTGCTGTAGGGATGTCCTCAGGATCCTGCTCCTCCTGTCCACTGATGACAGCTTCCGAGTCGACCTCCTCTGCGAGGATCACGTCCATCCTGATGTCATCCCCGGTCCTAGCAGGTGTTTTCCTCGCCGCACACTGGCTCCCGTGGTACGAGCTGTCCCCCTTTCCTCCCACGCGGACGGCATGAGAGATCCGCTGGGTCACTCGGTCGGGGCCGGAGAGCCTGGGGTTGAGCCACTTTGTCCTGATGACCTTCAGCCAGACGAACTCTGCTGTGTGCGCCTCCTGCGTCTCGTGTCCCCCTTTGGCATCACCAACCTGTGTGGAGAAATCTGATACAAATCCCTCAAGCCTACGCTCAGGGCTCCGGGGCCCTCCGCTGTTTGACCCACCATTGCGTAAGCAGCTTGGAGCCTGTTGGTGGGGTCTCTTAAAACAACAGCCGTCTGTGAACAGGTTTTCTAAATTAATTGTAGACCTCCTATCTGCCAGTGCAGCTTCAGAGTCTTAATACTTGGCCTGTGGCAACAAAACAAAACTCCAACATCTCTAGGTGAACCAAATAACATATTTCAATAGCTCTGAGTTTCTGACAAGCGTCTGTGTTATTCTTAATGAAATCCCTGAGATCCCATTTAAAATCTAAATATAATATGAACTGCTAATGTTTCTGGTAAAGAAACACACTAATGTTATGGATTCAAAAAACAACCAAAATCATGATACTGACAAAGTGAATGATTTCCTGGTGATACTGCTTCTACCGGTCAGTGCTTAGATATTATCAAGCTGAAAAAATGGATACAGAATTCCAACAAACTGTCATCAAATGTCTTTCCATTATGAATTTAGATGAAATGTATATCCCCATAATGACCTAAACAATAAAGTCTATGGCTTTTACTTCTTTACCAGGCTAATTACATGATGTTGTCTAAATTACATTTGGTCTCATTACATTACAATGTTTTAGCTTTAACTGTAATATGTTCTTTGTACATTTCAAACCTCAGTTACTTTCATACCTGTTGAAACATTACTCACCGGTCAACTTCCTCAGTATTCCATTCTGAAATTACATCTCTCACAGTAGCCCCTTGGCCACTGATTCTACATCTGTGTTACCTGTTATCACTCAATGAATATTAGAAACATGTCAACATTCATCAAACAGTATCTTATCCCCAGATATGGAGCAGGTCCATTCTAAAACTGTCAATCAATGGTCAGATTGAACAATCGAGTTGGGGCAGCAGGTTCCCTTCAGTCCCTAAATGAAAAATGTACATTGTAAAGTTTACTCTCCCCCTTTTTACACATAACTCATGTGTAACCAAAATCCTGTATGGGAAGAAAACCTTCAGGTAATAAAGGATTATAAAAAATACCCAACATTTTTCCCAAATATACATCCATCATTTCCACAGTAAACACTTCAGTGAAATTAAGTGTTTCTCTCCATCCTTCAGTCCTAAAAGAAACAGAATCTTCATGTTTTAGTTTGAGTTTCACATTCTGCAAACTGCCACCTCCTGTGGGAGTGAAATATCAAGTAGATTAGAAACGGGTCACCTGTACGGTTTTCCAATTTTTGTGGAATTGTAGGAAACCTCTCGTTGCCCACGGAGCCCTAGAATAATGTGTTAGTCCAAAAGCATGCTTGATTAGTCATTGTTTTAAATCATGCAGTTGCACTGATCACATGCAGACATACACTCACACTGTCAGGTTGTAAAGTCAAGTTTGGTCAGTCACCCCAGAGTCAGTCCTTGACAGTGTCTTCTCAAGTTACACTGTCGGTCAGGGTCAAAGGTCAGTTGGTCTCAGTCTTTTTGGCCATGTGTGTGCTCTGCAGAGACTTTGATATTTCAGCATAGGCCAGTATCCTTTGTCTACAAAAATCTGTCATATATGGAGCGCCATCATTAATTAATTCACGATTACAACTATAATGTTCAAGATATATCTAACTTTTCATCGGAACAACTGTTCCGCACATTCCCTGAAAAGTGTTAGCCAAAAAATGTCACTTCCTTATAGTACTACTACTGCAGTTTATTAACACCTAATCTATATTAAAATGTCTAATAGATCTATTTCAGAAACTTCTGTACTTAACTATTATCTTGTGTCAAAACATTACTAGGATCTGTGTAGCTCTGCATTTCATAGCTCATTAAACCCATTTATCTTCAATTATGGTCTACTTAAAAACAATGTTAAATTCTTTAGCAGTGTGTGGAACCCTGGGTGTCTGAACACGCAACAACTACTCCTTACTTCATCAAGGATTTAAAAACAGAAGTAATTTCATCAATGGTTTGTAGTTGAATTTAGGAATTGTCACCTATGGTAGAAATGGATGTCCCTTTGAAGGTGGAGAAGCATGTCTTTAAAACTCATAAGATGATGCCTTGCGCTCTCTGTGAAGCTGCAAGTAAGACCTAAGAATCACAGTAGGATGGGTTCAGCGACCCCACATTCCTTCCAATTATATGGCTTTTACAAAATCAAATGTGAAGAAGGGGGGGCTTTCTTGAAACAAGAATGACTTCGTATTTCTTTATCTGACTAAGGCTTTCCTGTGTTCAATAATATATATATATATATATATATATATATATATATATGCACCTAAATATATCCTCCACGCTGTCTGTTCAGCTTTTAAGATGCAATATTTCTTTCAACAGAATGGGCGTTAAACCCAACAGAACAAGAGAAATCCGTTAATTTCAATGGCTTTTGAAGTTCGCGTTTCTACTCTTGGATTCTATACATATAATGCATATAATGCAACTGCAGATTCCTATGAAAACTGGAAAGCACTATTCTGTTTTGTTCTGGATGGAATCTTTTTAAAGAACCACTGAACTTCCCCGGTGAGTTAGCCGTCTCAATTTCTAAAAAAATTCACGGGGCCTTTCACCTTCGTCTTCTCACCGCTTCACGTGTAGCAAACGAGTCAGTCGTCTGATTCTGAAAAATCCACGAGACTTCTAACTGTTTCTTTATCAATGTTATGGTTATCTATTTATGCTAAAAATATGTATTGCATTATACCGTCAATGACACCTGGAAATATCCTTGACAACTCTAACTTTTAGCTTAGCCAATTTACAGACCTTCGATAGAAACAGGCGTCCATTTTACCTTTTAGTTTTAGGATCCTTAGTTGTCAGACTATTCCAGATATCTCCTCCATCTGCTGGCTGCTCATGCCTTCCTCTAAAAAACCCCACTCATGACGTCACCACGTCATGACGCCATCACGTCGGGCTGTCACCAAATTGTTGGCGCAGATATCTCTGCTCTGCGCCGATCCTATATGAGTGTGCTTTAAAAGAGGGAAAACTCAAAACAGCCAGGATGAGGGTTAAACAATAATCTGTTTTAATAATAAAAGGTAATAATACAATACACTTTCAAAGGGGTGGGGCGGGCCTCCACTCCCTGCTCTGGTTCTGATGCCGGGAGATCCTTTCATCTGGACGGCAGGAGGAAAAGAGAAAGAACCAAAAAATAGAATAGCTTATATGCAGAAAATAAACCCAGGAGGAGCTGTGGTCAGTTTCTCATTGGGAGATCCAAAAAAGATGGCTTCTCTTAGCGAATCAGCGCGTGCCAGCAGAGGGTAATAAACTATTGTCTCTGAGCTGATAATAAAAAACATCTGGTGTCTGTTATCTCCTTTTCCTGCATAGATTTTCACACCCCCTTGCTCATTCCAGAGACTTGTTCACAAAGATATACTTATTAATACTCTCATATTTCCAGCTTTTGTTTACACACTGCTATTACTAATACAAAGTAATTAAACACATATATATAAAGTAATTAAACACACATATACCATTCAAGATATGTAGACTTCCCTGAAACATGACATACTGGAGATCTTAAGCAGAAGAACTCTCATCCACCTAGTCCTGCTTAACTGCCCCTTCCCCCACAGAGCAATAAAACCTGTTTAGCACCCAGGCACCCAGGAATGTTTGAAGCAAGTTTAGTCCTCACATTTATGAAAGGATAAAACAGAGAAATCAATACAAAACACAAACACAGGTATTGTTTGAACAGTATTCACTTAACTGCTACTATTGATAATTACCAGAGAAACTCCAGGGGCCTCTTTCAATATCTGGAAATTGCAACAAGACTTTCTGCCATTTCTAATGTAACACTCTTCCCAAATATCAGATGATATAATCTTTAACATTTAAGAGAGGGATCACGTTTTGTTCAGCCGGATAATCTCCACATGTCTATCCTACTTTTATAATTTTTGAATCATAAATCTAGTCGCCAAAAGCAAAATGCTAACGTTATGCTATAAACGAACTACAAGCCAATACAGCAGCAGAGTCGCACGACTTCAACGTCACGCCAACTTAAGATCGTTTCAACTGACTTGCACTGAAACTGCACTTTGAACACTTTAACATTACATTACATTACATTTTCATTTAGCTGACGCTTTTATCCAAAGCGACTTACAATTACCAATTACAGGGACATTCTCCCTGGAGTAAATAAATATAAATATATTTAAATATATTAACATTTTAAACTGTATACTCCGTTTATCTAGGCCCTTTTTGTTTTATGTATACATGTCACACTGTGGGAAACGATATTTCTGGATGTAAAACACATGTAGAATTGTTTACAATAAAGCTGACTTTGACTTCCACGTGCTTGCATATTTTAACAAAGCTTTTAATTTTAGCCACACTGAATGTAACTAGAAGTCATGGCTGTGTAAATTACCAGTCTGATATAATTTTACAAAGATGACAAGAAGAGTGTAGATAGAGGAGAGAACCACTACAAGTCAGGACACATAAAACAGTGCAGCCTAGATGAAGGTGTGCTTACCGGTGTTGTCAGGGCTAGCATGAGGGACAAGGTTTATAGAGTGTCGGTGAGTAGGGATAGCAAGTGTACCGTTAACCTAGAGTTAATTTATTCACATTAATTCCCATCAACAAATCCATTTTATGTGTCACATGAAATCTTTATTAGTCAAGGCAAGGCAAGTTTATTTATATAGTACTTTTCAACACAAGGCAATTCAAAGTGCTTTACAAAAAATGAAAGACATTAAGAAAATGGCATTTAAAATTAGTAATTAAAAAGAAAAGCTAATAAAATAAACATTAAAAGAAAAAATACATGGATAAAAGTTACAGTGCAGTTTAAGATATGAATAGTTCAATTAAAAGCAGCGACAAAAAGAAAAGTCTTCTTGCTGGATTTAAAAGTAGTCAGAGTTGCAGCGGACCTGCAGGTTTCTGGGAGTTTGTTCCAGATGGAGCATAATAACTGAACGCTGCTTCTCCATGTTTAGTTCTGACTCTGGGGACAGAAAGCTGACCAGTCCCTGAAGACCTGAGAGATCTGGATGGTTCATAATTTAGCAGGAGGTCAGAAATGTATTTTGGGCCTAAACCATTCAAAGCTTTATAAACCAGCAGCAGTATTTTGAAATCTATTCTTTGACACACAGGAAGCCAGTGTAAAGACTTCAGAACAGGAGTGATGTGATCCACTTTCTTAGTGTTAGTGAGGACTCGAGCAGCAGCGTTCTGAATCAGCTGCAGCTTCCCAATAGATGCTTTAGTGAGACCTGTGAAGACACCATTGCAGTAGTCGAGTCTACTGACGATAAAAGCATGGACAAGTTTTTCCAAATCCTACTGTGACATTAGTCTTTTAATCCTAGATATGTTCTTTAGGTGATAGTAGGCTGATTTAGTAACTGTTTTAATGTGACTGTTGAAACTCAGGTCAGAGTCCATGACTACACCTAGATTTCTGGCTTTATCTGTTGTTTTGAACATTGCAGACTGAAGCTCAGCGCTAACTTTTATACGTTCTGCCTTGGCTCCAAAAACCATTACCTCAGTTTTATCTTTGTTTAATTGGAGAAAGTTCTGACACATCCAGTCATTGATTTGTTCAATGCACTTACTCAGTGTTTGAATTGGAGCATAGTCTCCTGGTGAAATTGTTACGTACATTTGTGTGTCATCCGCATAGCTATGGTAACTTATTTTGTTGTTCTTCATTATCTGAGCCAGTGGTAGCATGTAGATGTTAAAGAGAAGGGGCCCCAAGATTACAAATATTACACACCAGAAAACACAGAAATATCCATGAAATAAACATACAGTAGGCTATAAACAATTAAAGGGATAATTAGGAAGGCATTACAAATGTAAATATATTTGAAATAATAAAACAATCCCACCACCACAGGTATCTACAGGAGAAGAGGGAATTCTCTCCACAAAATGTGAATGCCCATGTGGAGAATGGAAATGCAGTCATGCGGCTGCATTAGCCATCTTTGCCATCCACAATTTCAGCTGCACTGACACCCCCTGTCAGTGGAAGAAGCCAAAGGCAGCTAAAAGTACACATTCAGTGGAGGAGCTATTTCCTCCAACCAATAAGTCATTCAACCCGCTGACAAGAGAGCCCACCTCCGAAGATCGTGACTGGCTGAGGGGCAGACTCTGGGCAGGTTCTCAGAAATTTCTTGGCTTCTCTCCCCCGAGCCAGAAGAGGAACACTACAGCTTGGAAACACTTACTGTTCCTGAAATTATCAAATCTGTTGGGCATCAGGGACCTGAGGCAATTGTGGCAAGCATGGCATTGTCTGAGGAGCAACAGAGGGCAATTCAGGTGGCTACCACTGGTCAGCGAACCAACCCAAACTGGCATTTGTTCAGGAAAGGAAGGTTGACTGCCAGCAACTTTAGAGCAGTCCTGAGGTCAAAGCGTGTGACTGCTTCCTTAGTGCCAGGGTGCTAGGGCAACAACAGGCCCTTGATGGTGTTTTGTCTGTACAGTGGGGGACGATGAATGAATGTGAGGGTGTCAGGGCATTCACCACTGCAACCCAGAGTCAGGTTTGTGGCTCTCCCAATCAGGAGTGTTGGGGGCATCTCCAGATGGTCTGGTAGGGTCTTCCGCTGTGCTGGAGGTAAAGTGTCCCTACGGAGCCAGGGAAATGACAATTAGTGAAGCATTGCAAATCAAGGGCTTCTGTGTCAGTAAGGAGGGAGAAACATTCAGCCTGCGTGAGGAACATCCTTACTGGCACCAAGTGCAAGGTCAGCTTCACCTCACTGCAAGAAAGAAGAAGAAATAAAAAAATTGTGAATCGTTTTTAATTTACATTTACTCGCCTTTGCAATGTTGTGGTTGTTAGTGTTAGGCTTCCTGTCAGCTCGTCTGTTGGGAAGATATAAAATATTAGTTTCATGGAACTCACACCGTCACATATAAGAGCATTAAGACATACAGTACATAGGCTAAAACAAAACATCTAAAGATATAACCTTGCACTTTGTCTCGTGAACATTTTCACTATTTTGACATTTTTATAGATGAAAATTGAACTAAAGAAATAAATGGTAGATTAATCCATATTGAAAATAGGTGTCAGCTGCTACACTAATTATAATAGTTATATTTCTTAATTAAGATAAGATATTACTGTATTGATCCCAATTTGGGAAATGTTTGTGTAGCAGCAGCATAACAAGAAAAACAAAATATAAGTTATTATATATATATATATATATAGAGGGATGGAATATTAAATTGAATATAAATGTACATGTGATTTTACGTCCAAGAGAAGCTATGGAGCAGAGAGTTCTCTGACGAGCAGAGAGTTCTCTGACAGCCAGAGGTGATTTGTTATTAGTTCAATATGTCAAACTGATTTCCCTGACTACAATCTTTAGTTACATGGTGAAACGTTATGCTGCTTGTACTAATTAGACTTATCATATAAGCCACACAGGTTTTAATAGGATGTATTCATTATCTTTACTTATGTGGTGGTCTTTTCAGCAGCGCCATCTCTAAAACGGCGATACAGTCAGTACCCATCATTTACATTTCACCGTGACATGGACAAAAATGTAACGTCAGCTTACCTCATAACACGAATCCAGACTCTCCTTTGGAAAGCATTGGCCGGGAAACGATAGAACGAGCACGTTTCATGCAAAGACCTGTGGCTGCAACCCGGAGCAAAGCAACAGCGTAGCTCACTAGTAGCACTAGCTTTAGTTAACGTTAGCTAACGAAACAAACTGCCCAGTAACATTGGAAAACACTGGTAATTAATTATTCTATAATTTGTAAAACTACGGTGTTAAAAACGATAATTTCAAAAATACAGATTCTAATGGTCAGATATAGATATACAGATACTAAAGATAGGCAGGTACTTGTTTTCAAGCAGAACACGGGGGGAAAACAAACTTAGCGGGAGTGTTTACGTGTTAGGCGTAATGACGTATAACGGCCTCGACAATTTCTGTAGTCCTATTCAGCCACTCGGTAACAACCATCATTTTTCAGACACGTAAACTCTTCAAAAATCACCAGTGGGGTAACTGCTGATGTATTTAATGTCGTAGAACAAAACGTGATTTATCTCTTAAATTTGTGTCAACCACAGACCTTATTTCGAGCTATTTTCCAAAACCCTATGGAGAAAATGCATTGCTTTTTGACGAAGGAACCGGAAGTGCTAAAAATGCTAACTTACTTCCGGGTTTTACGACGCGTCACTGCGGTTCTCTATTAGCACATGATGATAAAATGGCCCAACTTTTGAGAGAGCGAAACGTCACAGATTACCCGGCATGCCCGAGAAGTACCCGTATGTGCGCTCATAGCGCATGCGCAACTTTAACCAAAATGCTCGTTCACATCAAGCACACAATTTGCCTACACGTAACAGCACCGCACGTTCATGACAGCATGGTAATGATTTGTTATTATGATGGATTTGATATTAACGAGGCGGCAGTTAGCAGCTAGCGGCTAGATAGTTATTACGCTAATGTACACAACAATCGTTATGTACTTATATTACGCTGTAACAGGATCTAGTGATATCCAAGCAACAGAGCTTCATTTAGCATGAAAGAATGATTGCACTGTAATGTAATAAGTAATATTAACTTTATTTAATACAACATTTACGGTACAAGATTTAATCATACAGCCCATGTAGTATGATAATGAATTATAGCGAACATGTGCAATATATCCATTATTACAGCTCCGTGGGATGGCAGTAAGACGATATGGGTCCGTTCTTATTGTGCATCCATGGGTAAAGATAAACGCAACTCACCTTGGTTTCTCAAACAGCATCTCTGTAAACTACGTGTATTCACTGAATTTCACTCTCTGCCTTTAACGGCTCGTTGTAGCTCCAATAGCTCCAGCCCCCACCCTTCCTGTGAGCACAGTGTGCTCTGATTGGTCGGGACACGTAACATGAACCACCGCTGACATGAACGTGCCGGGCGGCGCGGTCCCGTGGGTTAGATGCGCGTTCATAATGCAGAGGGAAATATCTCTCAGAATAACGTTATTAGCACATTATTACAACTTGAGGAACGAATGTTTTTAATAAGGTCTATACAAGTGTTCATACTGGGTAGTTTATTTAGTTTAAAAAAATGTATCCAACGATTTACAGACCACTCTTTCCCCATGTAAGTCAATGGGAAAAAGTGTTTCCGGGCCTGGCAACCAAACGGAAGTGTAGTACCTCCGTTTGGCCAGCACAAATATTTTCATCTGAGTCCGGCGCACTTCCTGGTGGCTTGGGCGGCGAGCCCCACTGTTCTCCGTCATTTTTCTCCCGGGTTGTTGTGCTCACATGACTGACAAAGCCTTGCTCTGATATGCCAGAAATCGGTTTGATTGCATTAGGGCTTGATTGCTTATCCTGTCTGAGTAGCCCGGATGATGCTGCATCGCAATTTTGGACATCGAATTTTATACACCGAATTTTTTGACGTCACATTTTTTTCACTTGAAATGTTGGGATCTGAATTTGAACATTCAAATTTTTTTCAGTTAATTTTTACAATTGTATTTCATATAGGTAAATTCGGAGCAAAAACATTCAGATACATGATTTTCAAAGTAATTATTTTCAATGCTATAAATTCGGTGTCTAATAAAATTCAAATAATTCTGTCTCTTGTTTGCTTCCACAGAGTTTGTTTTCCTGCCAATCTACTGTGTGCAGTCCAGTCCAGGAGGGGGAGCTAATGCACCCATTCGGTAGTTGCCAACAGCTACCTCCGAATAAACAGCAGCAGAAGAAGAAGAAGTGTCCGGACAGCGTCTATCGTTTTTCCCATAAGGCGCATTCACACCGCAGTACTTTTCCCTCAAAGGTTCATGAGAACTTAGTTCACGCGAACTCTTTAGTTCGCATGAACTAAGTACAGATCGCGTTCACACCGGAAAAAGTCCCTGGGGGTGGATTAGGCAAATGAAGCCGCTGACGTCACTTCTTCTTCTTCTGCTTTGGGTTTACTGGCAGGCTACAAACAACTTCACGGCGGATACTGCCGCCCAAAGTCCCCGGAGTTGTAAGAGGACTTCAGTAGAAGTTGCTGGGATTCCCAGCACCTTCTACTGAAGCCTTCCGAGTAAATCGCCAGAACGCCGACACCTCCTCATCTCCACCGCTCCCATGTTTTATTTTGTGTTGCCATAAGTTAGTCTCTCTGCGCTGGGCTAATGCTAATGCTAATAATGCTAATGCGAGGATAATAAAATGGCGGCTTCACAAAACCTTTTGGGAGTTTTACGGGGCGTGGTTTGCAATCCGCCCAGCCAATCAGAAATATAGCTCTTTTCTCACAAAAGAGCCGCTCGAAAGTCCCTGCTCTCTAGCAGGGACTTTCGAGGGGGTAAAAAGGTTCTCATGAACTAATTTTAGTACCGGCTCTTTTTGGTGTGAACCCGATAAAAGAGTTCTCATGAACTAAGTTCGCATGAACCTTTGTGGGAAAAGTACCGCAGTGTGAATGCGCCTATAGATATATATAAACACTAGATGGCTCATGGGAGATTTTCCAGCGTAGCTGACCGGCCGCCATCTTGCCACAGTCAACAGTTACTCTGATTCGCGTTATGGTAGCTGTTGTAAGGTGAGTGATCTGCACAAAAATACTGTAAACTCGCTGAAATCTTGACTGATTTACAAACGGTTTGGTTTATTATAAACATTATTAGCATGGCTATGATACAGGATGCTTGGACATGTTGAAATTGCAGCTTTTCTTTGTGTATGTGGTTGTATTTATTAGCTGGCTAATAACAAGAGGCTGTGAGTGAGACCTAGTATTACAAAGTTGACCCAGCAACTTTACACCAGTGGGAGAGGCAGAACTGCTCTTTCTTTTCAACATAACTTAAGTTACACATGATTTCTTCCAAGTGGGTTGGCTTGTTAAAAACATCTTGCATTATGATACAGGAATTTGCTGGCTTTGTGTTTACAGAAGTACCTGACTATGCCGGACTTTTGTGCAGCCTACGGATGCTCCAATCGCCGCTGTCTGCAAACAAGAACCCGTGGGATCACCTTTCACCTGTAAGATATGACAATATTATGACTAAAATTAGGATAATCGTTAATTACTTAGTGGATGTATGTACATTACAAGTCCTGCTACACAGGATCAGTGGGGCTATGTGAGATAATAGTATTGCAAGATTGTTGTTGACCCAGCCTCTTTAGAATATGTTGCTACCATTTCTTTACACATTTCTTTTGGACACCTTTTTTATTACTCTTAGTGTGGTTGTCTAATTCTTAAAGTATACATACCAAAAATATGATAATTTCGTTGTGTATTTTTGTCCACTCCTTACCCTTAATGTTAAAGGAAAGAAGGGAGGAAAATGTTGACAATAATTTATATATCTGGCTACCTTTCTCGTGTTTTTAAGGTTTCCCAAAACCGAAGAGAGGAGGAGGCAGTGGAAACTCGCCCTAAGAAGGGACGGTTTTGTTTCCTGTGACAGGACACTGCTCTGCAGTGAGCACTTCACTATGTATTTATTAAATCTTCATGTTCCATGAGACGCAGCACTATGTTCCCCACATATGTTTGTGTTTGCTCAGTCTAATAAACTCATAACATGGTTGTGAAAGAATACCAAAGCTGAGGCTGGACGATGATTGATTGTTGGTGTGCCATGTGTCACCGTGTGTCTTATTGGTTTTGTGTTATACTGTATTTTATTGTGTGCAGCTGGTCCTTATCTCCAAGACACATTTAAAACAAATAACCTTGAACCTTGAAGCCCCATCTCTCCCCACCTGCTCCTGCTTCCTACATCTCCTCCACACCACACCAAGTTGATCTTCTTAATAATAATAATAATAATAATAATACATTTATTTTGGGGGGCCGCCTTTCATAACACCCAAGGACACCTTACAGGGGCATAGGGGCAATATAGGGAACAATTTAAACAGTGGATTTTGTGATATATCAGCTGGGGTGAGACAAGACAAACCACAAATGGACTACAGAAGGACACAAAAGGACACATGGTACAGTTTATATTATTCTTGGTCTTCTTTCAATAACATATTTAAAAGGTTCTGGATTTGTATACAAATCTAGAAACTAAATACAAAACTAGGATGATATGAAGATGTCATGTCAAAAATAATTGTGATAAATGAGACTGAACTGGCCTGTCTGTGAGCACATGTTATGTTGGTTTGGTTCTTCTGATAAAGGTGTGAATATCTAAATAATATACCAACATTTGCTATTGTCATTAGTTGTGTCCCTGTTCTTCAAGCTAAGGCATTGCTAAATTAACAACTCTTGGCTTACAGAGTGGTAACATGAGACCAATTTTTATATATAAAATATAAATGTATTTTAATTTTATAATTTATTTTAAATATTAACAATATAATAAAATAAATGGAAATATATACACCGGCAAATATTTAATATAAATACCTTGTGTGTGTGTGTGTGTGTGTGTGTATAGCTATTGCTTTATCTGATGTTATTTTCATATGAAAGTCCATGATTATAAGTATGCAGTATCATAACTACATCTTTGATGTTTATAAAAAACCAAACCGTTTGAAAATTGAGCAAGCTATGGTTATTTAAATAGTAAACCATAATGTTATGAATAAGAGAACTGCCTGTGGCAAGATGGCGGCCAAGTGGCAACGTCGGTCTCCATTGGCCAGCAGCGCGGGTGAGTCATCTAGTGTTTATATCATAGACTGTATATATAAAGGTTTATATATATCTATGGTTTTTCCAACCCAGTTTAGATTTAACCACGTCCACTTCCGCATTACGCAAGGATCGACGTAGCTCTACGCGATAGCGTCATAGACGCGGCACACACGCGAAATCTGAATCTGACAAGCGAAATACCATCCTTTTAAACGCCGCATACAATTCAATACAATATAATAGTGCTTCTTTGTAAATATGACTGACGACCACACTTATGCAGCGCTGAGGTAATGTTAATTCATCATTTATGAATTCCTGATGGATATAAGAGGGATACATTAGCAAACATCTGTATATATAGCCTATAATGTTTCGTTTTTTTGTTTGTCATGTAACATTTTAACGTTTTGACCTTCTGTTTAGGATGTAAAGGTATCTATTTAATATTTTATTTAAAGATAGACATTTATAATATGTTATAAATGTGTATTTTGTTATATAATACAACATATAACATTTGACATAACAGACATGATTATTACACAGTCAACTCTTATTCAGAGTGCCTAATAAATGTATATATTTTTTTACAGTGCGGATTTTGGCTTTTTTGGGACCATCGCACATGTGTGTAAGTAACAAGTATGTTGTATAATCGGCAACAACTGCCAGGTGGTGTTATTGATTATCTTTGCAAAAGAGCCCCCACCGATATTGATTTTGAAAAATATCTTTTAATTGAAATATGGGAGTAAAAACAAAAGGGTAGAATTGATCATACCATATTATGTTATTATTGCAACTGTTTTTATTATATTGTGTTGTTATGTGTGTACAAATGAATTAATATAAAGTGTATATATGTGAGTGTGTGTATAAATGAATGAATACATCTGTGTGTATACATGAATAAATACATGTGTGAGTACATATAAGTGTGTGTTTATATATATATATATATATATATATATATATATATATATATATGTTTATAAATGAATAAATGTGTGTGTGTGTGTGTGTATATATATATATATATATATATATATATATATATATATATAAAATAGTATCATTAAATAATGCTGTCAGATAAATAAAGTACACAGTAATAGTCAAGGTTATATTCAATATTCTGCACTTACACCAGCTGATAGATATTTAAGACGTCTTTTGTTTGTCCTGAAAACGACATTTGAGGATGCACTATGGGACGCACACAGGCTATTTATAGATGATAAAACACCAGTAATACAATTTCAGGACTCTTTGATTACAGGATCGTTTACTTTCAGTCAACAAATCCTTTGGAAAGACAAAAAACAACTATTCAATATCCTGCTTTACCGCGACCGCTATAACTGCCGAAGAAGAAGTCTATGACGCTCTCGCATAGAGCTACGTCGATCCTTGCGTAATGCGGAAGTGGGCGTGGTTAAATCTAAACTGGGTTGGAAAAACGATAGACGCGTCCGGACATGATTTGCGTAGAGTTTGCCTGATAGCCCAGTCCGGTCAGGTAACAACAACACTGTTCCGCCAAAAGAAAAATAACCCCATACATAACAGAGACACACATCCTCGTGTACTTCTGATACAGGCTGAGCCGCTGGATAACACTGTCTGGTCATGGAAAGTGGCGGAAAGTGAGGTAAGACAAGTTAAGAGCTAACTGCTAACTAACCTAACGTTGACTTGTTACCGAATAAGATGTGGGCCGAACAACTGGTGATATTTTATAACGGTATAGGCAGATGTAGCAGGGGCGTGGCCTGTCGAATAACCAGGAAATACACATTTCGATTGTTTCTTCTGTCGTTTACATAGATCTTTTGGTATATTTGGCTCCATAGGAACACTTTGATGCACATTCAGTACCAGTCTGTGGGGTTGTGGTTGGGATGCCGATATGCGGACGCGTACAGCGAGGACTACAAAAAGACACACGAGGTGACTGGGGATGTGTGTTCAAAATATTGCAAGCTTGAATAAATCATTCAAACCATTTATTTTTTACCAGACTTATTACTGAATATCATGCTTAATGTGATACCAAGTCCATCTGAGACCTGTGTTCACCTTCAGACAGCCTCCAAGTGAAGCACACGTTGTTTACTCACAGTTTGAAAGCAGCGTGGAGAAGTCTTCAGATGTGGAGCTGTAATCCGCCCAGGATAAACTGTGATACGATTTCTGTGGCTTGTTCTTGTTGTCAGTCTTATATTTGTATCATGTGTCGTTATTAATATGATGTCGAGTTGATTTGAGACCCGTTTATACTTTCATACCGTCTGTTAGTGAAACATACAGTCTGTCTGAGTTGTTTACACGCAGCGTGGAGAGCTGTGGTAAACAGTGATCCACTCTGATTAAACTGTGATACGACTTCTGTGGCTATCAACCAGCGATCATGTTTAATATTAAAGACTACACACATGTATCCCTTATCAAAACGGTATTCTGCACTTTGCCACATTTATCCAGATAAGATGTGACTGTTTACTCGTTTTGCAAAGATAGAAGCAGAAATGTCATTGCTACATTTGCAGGGATATTTAGAATTTAAAATGCTGCTTGATCGTTAATTTTGTTCTCGGCAAACAATATTATGAATCCTCTATTCAAAAATATTATTCAGTGTCCATCGACATGAAAATAACAAAAAAGTTCATGCTGGACTCAAACCCGAGTCCCAATAGCAACAATCCCTCGTGCCATGCGCGTTATGAGTGAGCCACGGATCAATACGATGTATTTTATCATCACAGGTTATTTTCTCACATTAACATTGTTAAAAGAGTCAGAGCAATTCAACCCGACCATCTTTTATATTAGGCGCATTCACACCGCAGTACTTTTCCCACAAAGTTTCACGAGAACTAAAGAGTTCTCATGAACTAAGTACAGATCGCGTTCACACCGGAATAAATCCCTGGGGGAGGATTAGGCAAATGAAGCCGCTGACGTCACTTCTTCTTCTTCTGCTTTGGGTTTACTGGCAGGCTACAAACAACTTCACGGCGTATACTGCCGGCCGGAAGTCCCCGGAGTTGGGGACTGGCTTCAGTAGAAGCTGCTGGGACTCCCAGCAGCTTCTACTGAAGCCTTCCGAATAAATCGCCAGAACGCCGATACCTCCTCATCTCCACCGCTCCCATGTTTTATTTTGTGTTGCCATAAGTTAGTCTCTCTGCGTTTCTGCGCTGGGCTAATGCTAATGCTAATAATGCTAATGCGAGGATAATAAAATGGCGGCTCCACAAAACTGGAGTTTTACGGGGCGTGGTTTGCAATCCGCCCAGCCAATCAGAAATATAGCTCTTTTCTCACAAAAGAGCCGCTCGAAAGTCCCTGCTTTCTCGCGTTCACACCAAAAAGAGCTGGTACTAAAATTAGTTCATGAGAACCTTTTTACCCCCTCGAAAGTCCATGCTAGAGAGCAGGGACTTTCGAGCGGCTCTTTTGTGAGAAAAGAGCTATATTTCTGATTGGCTGGGCGGATTGCAAACCACGCCCCGTAAAACTCCCAAAAAGTTTTGTGAAGCCGCCATTTTATTATCCTCGCATTAGCATTATTAGCATTAGCATTAGCCCAGCACAGAAACGCAGAGAGACTAATATATGGCAACACAAAATAAAACATGGGAGCGGTGGAGATGAGGAGGTGGTCATTTTACGTATTATGTATTCTAGTGCACACATTAAGTTCACATATGCAAATCAGGCCATGTGTTTCGTTATGAAGTAGCTATAATCATCACCTGCCATGTAAATGCAACAATAACAAGATATTAATATTACCAAGTTACACAGAAATAGATAAAACACATGAGAACAAAGACCACATAGATAAATGCATAACCGTTAAGTTAGAAACGAAAACATGTTAACAACAGTGTGAAAAAGTATGAATGTGTTTCTAGTTCTCAACGTAGACTATGTGAGTACCCTTGTCATTCGGTGTCGCTGTTTCGAAATGTAACCAAGTAAACAGTCACATCTTATCTGGATAAGTGCGGCAAAGTGCAGAATACCGTTTTGATAAGGGATACATGTGTGTAGTCTTTAATATTAAACATGATCGCTGGTTGATAGCCACAGAAATCGTATCACAGTTTAATCAGAGTGGATCACTGTTTACCACAGCTCTCCACGCTGCGTGTAAACAACTCAGACAGACTGTATATTTCACTAACAGATGTTATGAAAGTATAAACGGGTCTCAAATCAACTCGACATCATATTAATAATGATACATGATACAAATATAAGTCTGACAACAAGAACAAGCCACAGAAGTCGTATCACAGTTTATCCTGGGCGGAGCTCTCCACAACTGAAGACTTCTCCACGCTGCTTTCAAACTCTGAGTAAACAACGTGTGCTTCACTTGGAGGCTGTCTGAAGGTGGACACAGGTCTCAGATGGACTTGGTATCACATTAAGAATGATATTCAGTAATAAGTCTGGCAAAAATAAATGGTTTAAATGATTTATTCAAGCTTGCAATGTTTTGAACACGCATCGCAACCACAACCCCACAGACTGGTACTGAAAGTGCATCAAAGTGTTCCTATGGAGCCAAAAGATCTATGTAAACGACAGAAGAAGCGATCGAAATGTGTATTTCCTGGTTATTCGACAAAGGCCACGCCCCTGATACATCTGCCTATACCGTTATAGAATATCACCAGTTGTTCGGCCCACATCTTATTCGGTAACGTCACACCTGCACAACTTGGTTAGCTAGAGATAAGTTGTCTAGCTTAGCTTACCCCCTTGTCTTTTACTACATGTTTTTATTACATTGATGTACAGAACCTGCATATTAGAGTGTATGGTAGCCTACATGTTACAAAAGTAACCTGTTAAATATGCAATACTTAATGTTGAGTGTTGCATGCTACATACCGTCTCGTTAGATCAAAGTGTGTGTCATGGAACGTCAGTTGATTATTCCACTCTAACTGTGTGTGTGTGTGTGTGTGTGTGTGTGTGTGTGTGTGTGTGTGTGTGTGTGTGTGTGTGTGTGTGTGTGTTCTCTCAGCCCCAGTGCACTTGTCCCTGAAGCTGGATTAAACAAGTGTCATGCCAGTCCTGGCTATGGCACAGCCTGTGGTTGATCACCAGAAGCGCTTTCAGGCTGCTGTGGATGTCATCCATAACCTCCCCAAGAATGGTACACAGCCATCCCATTATCTCATGTGTGTCAGAAGGTTTGCTGCTGAGCACACAGTTGATTTATTATTGCAGAATCCTCAGGCCGTTTGACCTGTTCGTGCAGCTGTGGTTCCTGCTGTGCTGCACACAGTCAGTGTCCAACAGAACATCACTCAGAAACTGTTGGTCTAGAGCAGTGTTTCTCAAACTTTTTCATACCAAGGACCACTTAACCAATAAAAAAAACACTCGAGGACCACCTAACTCCACAAATATCCAAAAACACATCGTTTTTTACAAATCGCCTGAAAATTGTACAAACAAGTGGCAACATGTGTGATGAAGGTGTTTATCTGGGCTATATCATGCAATCGAAAGTGAAACTTAAGCTCGTTCCATTGCGGAGATATTCCCGCGAGAGTGCGAACATTTTTTAATTTATTTATTTATTTCAAATGTGAAATTTTACCAATATACTCACGGACCACTAGGGGGCGCTCACGGACCGCCAGTGGTCCGCGGACCACACTTTGAGAAGCACTGGTCTAGAGAAGCCAAGTGTAGCAGCCAGCATATAGTAAGACCTTAAGAACTATGTATGGTTTTCTGGATATTTTGAGTTTTATCAAGCAGATATTTTGGTGACAAAGTCATATTAACTGAATTGATTCATATGGCCAGTTAAATCGCTTTAATGTTAAAACATGAACTCTTAGATTTCTGAACACAGCTTAAAGCTCTTTGACCTGAAAGTAAATTGAAAATGAGCTTCCGATGATCCTAATAGTCCCTATGTGGGTTCCCTGTAGTCGAGGTAGAAGTCAGCAGACAGTTGAACATTCCTGATAAGGGTCTTTGTTTTCTGCAGGCTCCTACCAGCCGTCCTATGAGGTGATGCTGCGTTTCTACAGTCTGTACAAGCAGGCAGTGTGTGGACCCTGTACTGTCCCCCGGCCTGGCTTCTGGGACCCAGTTGGTCGCTACAAATGGTGTGTATGTGTGTGAGTGCTTGAATGTCATTGTGATGAATCAGGTCAGTTTCAGTACCACATACAGGAGCTACTCAGCAGTTTTTACAAGTGCTTGTATTTCCTCTAGCAAAATAACGGCTAGCTGTTTATACTCTTACTTCAGATTTCCATTAGAAAGGTTTCCAGTAAACAAAACACACATTTAATAAGTGTCTCTTCATGGAGTTTGTTGTGATCAGTGTAATTCAGTTAACCATGTATGTTGCATCCAAATACCTTTTTAGCCTAGCTCTTTCTAAAGAGCAGCAGCAAGACGTAGGTACGCTGAAGTCAGCAAGGGCTCTGTTGCCTGGTTACTGATGAGAGAGATCAGGGTCCTGCTTAAAGGTGCAATGTTTTATTCTGATCCACATATTTACTGTATATGTTTTATTCCGGTGTAATATTGCCCAACAATTCTCACTGAACAAGAGAGTATATATAGCAAATATGATTAAACCTGCAGTATGATAATAGTGCTTCTTCTTTGAATCAATTCATATAATAACATAGGACAAGAAGAAATGTCATCAACTATCTGGACCAGCTCTTCAAATAGATAGATTTTTCTCTTACTTACACTACAGTTGCAAGAAAAAGTATGTGAACCCTTTGAAACGACCTGGATTTCTGCATAAGTTGGTCATAAAATGTGTTCTGATCTTCATCTAAGTCACAACAATAGACAAACACAGTCTGCTTAAACTAATACCACACAAACAATTATATGTTTTCATGTTTTTATTGAACACACCATGTAAACATTCACAGTGCAGGGTGGAAAAAGTATGTGAACCCCTAGGCTAAAGACTTCTTCAAGAGCTAATTGGAGTCAGGAGTCAGAGACGAGATTGGAGGTGTTGGTTAAAAAAAAACACACCAGTTTTGAATTTGCTATTCTTAAGAAGCATTGCCAGATGTGAACCATGCCTCCCACAAAAGAGCTCTCAGAAGACCTACGATTAAGAATTGTTGACTAGCATAAAGCTGGAAAGGGTTACAAAAGTATCTCTAAAAGCCTTGATGTTCATCAGAAGTAAGACAAATTGTCTATAAATGGAGAAAGTTCAGCACTGTTGCTACTCTCCCTAGGCCGTCCTGTAAAGATGACTGCAAGAGCACAGCGCAGAATGCTCAATGAGGTGAAGAAGAATCCTAGAGCAGTGGTTCTCAACTGGTCAGGCCTCGGGACCCACTTTTTACTTGGTCAGTAAATCGCGACCCAACATTTTGAAGCACTCAAATCTATTCAACAAAAAATCGTGCTGTAATATATACGCTTTTCAGCATACAATATTAATAAAAGTGAAGTACAGTCCATATATCCCTTATATCCCTTCACAGAACTAAAGTATGCTTTTAAAAAAGGTTTAATGAGATGATGGAATCAAAGCTGAACTATATAAAAAGGAACGCATGCTGAAAACCCAACCCCAGGAGATTTTTAGAAATACTAACAAACTATGAATTCTGTTACACTCTGAGAAGAAAATAAATAAATCTATTACTAGCTACCTGACATATTAATAATATTTTATGCCATTGTTTGTTTTTCACTTTGTTCTGACATCTTGCTGCGAGAAGAATAAAGAGGAGATAGTCTGTGTGACTTACTTTAAATTGTAGGTAAGGGTAGATAACTCCCATTGTTCTGTGACCTGTCAGTCATCAGTCCGGGGGTCATATTTCATTATGTGTTGATTTCTATCTGAAGTTGTAACCATGGATGTATAAAGAAGAGTTCTACCGCAAAGTTATTCTCCGTGGGGACTTCCGGCAACAATCTTGATTCTGAGTGGCCAGAAGACTCGAAAAATCATCAGCAAAGATATTTTATTGAGAAGATGATCACTATGTGACAGAAGTTTTCAAAACCGTTTATGGTCTCCGGTACTTCCAGTCCAACGCCGACTGCATGCACAGCGTTAGAAAATCGGGCCTTCAAAATAAAAGTTTGACTTTTTCCTCCAAAAAAAATTCCAATTTTTTTTTTTTTCTTCACTCACACATCCGCGACCCACTTTTGGGTCGCGACCCACCAGTTGAGAATCACTGTCCTAGAGTGTCAGCTAGAGACTTAAAGAAAACTCTGGCACATGCTAACATCTCTGTTGACGAATCTACGATACGTGAAACACTGAACAAGAATGGAGTTCATGGGAGGACACCACGGAGGAAGCCACTGCTGTCCAGAAAAAACATTGCTGCACGTTTGAAGTTTGCAAAAGAGCACCTGGATGTTCCACAGCACTACTGGCAACATATTCTGTGGACAGATGAAACCAAAGTTGAGTTGTTTGGAAGGAACACACAACGCTATGTGTGGAGAATCCAAAGGGTTCACATACTTTTTCTTGCAACTGTATATTAGCAACAGACCAACTTAATAAGGAAATACTCTTTAATTGCACCCTTTTGTTTAGAAAGAATATGTTTGGTTTTTCTTTTAATGAAGATATTCTACTCTAAACACAATTTTCAAATGAGTACCATCCCAAAATATGTAGATGTCTCTCCAACACAACCTACGTCCCTAAAGTAATGATTACTATTTGAAACGTGAAGGTATAGGGACGCTATGATTGCCGGTATTTACATGTTTGTGTTGGTTATTGTGTCTTACTGCAGCACTCTGGTCCAGGAGAAGCTTCACTGTAGCAATCTAACCTTTGATGTCATAAAAGCATAGAGGACAGTTTCAATGTTTTCCATATGTTTGCATATAAATACGATTTTTAAAGTAAGATTGTCCAACATTCAAATGACGGTCAACATTAAGCTTCGTGTCAAAGGGTTTGTTTTAGTGTGTGTGTGGTGTGTGTGTGTGTGTGTGTGTGTGTGTGTGTGTGTGTGTGTGTGTGTGTGTGTGTGTGTGTGTGTGTGTGTGTGTGTGTGTGTGTGTGTGTGTGTGTGTGTGTGTGTGTGTGTGGTGTGTGTGTGTGTGTGTGTGTGTGTGTGTGTGTGTGTGTGTGTGTGTGTGTGTGTGTGTGTGTGTGTGTGTGTGTGTGTGTGTGTGTGTGTGTGTGTGTGTGTGTGTGTGTGTGTGTGTGTGTGTGTGTGTGTGTGTGTGTGTGTGTGTTGCACTTGTCCCTGAAGCTGGATTAATGCAATACTTAATGTTGAGTGTTGCATGCTACATACCGTCTCGTTAGATCAAAGTGTGTGTAACGTCAGTTGATGATTCCACTCTGTGTGTGTAGGGATGTGTGGTGCCGGCTGGGGGGGATGAACACTGAGAGCGCCATGGCTGCATACGTGGACGAGATGAAGAAAGTAGCACAGGAGGTACCTTTTTATAACAAACATTTCATTCACATATTTTAACTGAACATTTCTGGCGTGATGGCATTTGCAGATGAAGAAAAGGATATCCCCATTAAATATATACATATTTTTTAAATGAAGAGTTACAGCTGAAATCCCAGTTGCATGTTGACTGAGTCAACTGACTCAGTCATCTCAGCTAACTAGCTGCTAACAATATTTATTTTTATTTAGGTCTGGTAATAAATAGTTTTTTAACTCTTGACTTGAATCAATTCACAATAAACTTGTGAATATGAAGTGAGGCATCATAATAAAATACAAATAAAAGCTGGAATTATCAGTTCAGAGATGATTAAAAGTGTCCTCTGGCTCTTCAGGTCATCGACAGCGTTTCCATGAACGAGAAGACGGCCTCGCTCTTCCACCACTTCGAGCCGCTCTACCTGGTGATGGACGACATGCCACGGCCCCCAGAGGAGCTGCTCACTCTCAGGGAAGGTCGGGCATATCTGCTGTCATGTTATCATCCGAATATTTGATTGAAATAACATCTGCTCGCATCAGTGCACTCCTCATCTGATAAGTTGACCAATAATATTTATGGTGAACCGATTCTAACAAGTTGTGTTATGAAGGTTTTTATGCATGTAAACGGTCTGCAGAGTCAAAAACCCACAAAGTACACCCTGTAGCGAGTAAAACTCTAACACAGAAAATACCTTTCTATGCTGCCCCAAAACGCCTCGTTGGAGATTTCTCATTTTCCATTGTTTTCTTCCTGGGTTCTCTGACGTGTCAATACCCAGAGGCCACACCCTCTGCCAGCAGAACATAAATACTGTTGGAAGCTCAGGTTCAGTTCAAAACTGTATTCAGTCATGCCAACGAGGGTCTATTTCCTGTATTGTGAGGGGAAATCTTCAATGCATGCCTTCCCGAGGGCAGAACCACGACAAAGTCATTGGTTGAAATTTATTTTTAACACTGTTCCTTCAGATGTTCGAGCCGGTATTTTACTGTGTGCGCGGCATTTCACGGACAGAGGTGATATGATTAGGCCAATGGCCAGCACCCTTTAGATTGAGTGACTTCCTGTTAGCTGGAGCCCCAAATTATTTGCTAACAGCAAAGTGACAAATGGATCGTTTTTTAGTCCTTAAACGTCCACGTGGGGACACTCAATCAAAACCAACTGAAAGCGAGGGATTCTGCACATAATAGGCCTCGTGAGTACAAGTAGCTTACTTGTGTGTGTGTGTGTGTGCGTGTGTGTGTGTGTGTGTGGCCATTTTGCGTGCGTGCGAGAGAGAGCTCGCGCACCGGTGGGTATCTACCTACCGGAGATCGTTGTGGTTAGCATCTGGTGCTAGCTAGCCAAGCTAACGGATATAAGGAGCTTTTTCAACAACAAGGTGGAGGGAGAACTCTCTCCTGTCAGACTGAGAGTCTCAGATAACCTCAGCTCAGGTGAAGTAAAGGACTCTCAGTGTTTAGATAGTTAACTTTAGTCTAGTTATCTCAGTGGGTCTCAAACGGTTTGTTTTAAAAGGGGAGTGATTTGTAAAATATCTATAAAGTAATAGAAAATCTGTTTACATTTCTGTTTCATGTATGTTGAGAGATACAGTATATCCATAGATCTAGAGAGAGATTCATTTTGCTCTCAAAGTGCACCAGATTGATGCTTTTAACTTCAATATTTAAAAAAAATCTTCCTCCCCCGGACCCCACTAGAGAAGGTGAGGACCCTCCTAGAGGAGGTGAGGTCCACTCCCCACTTGAAAAATAGCACTTTACCCCTGCTTACACCTATATGCCGTGAGCTGATTATCGAGCCTTCATTGTAACAGTCGCGGGTGCACTGTGTGCGCGTGTGGGGAGTGTTGCAGTCGCTGGTGCATTAATGGGAAACCCTTAATGTTTGAGCACCCTCTATGAAACGTAAAGCTACCCCACAGCACCCCCTAGAGAAAATCTCTGGCGCCGCCACTGAGCCCTGCCTATAACATATCATTCATATATAGCAAACCATGATTAGATTTTTCATCAAACACAGTAGTAGTTTATTAATAATAATAATAATAATGCATTACATTTTTTTATTAGAGCGCTTTTACAGGTGCTCAAAGCGCTTTACAAGTACACATTACACATATTAGACATGTAAGAGTCATTACTGCGGACAATACCCACAGGAGCAAATGCGGGTAAAGTGTCTTGCCCAAGGACACAACGGCCCGACCTGTAAATGTTATGGAGGTTCTGCAGGGTGTATGGGTTGAGACAGTTTGGCTCTAGTCCTTGGTGGTGTACCATGCACATAATAGGTGCTGGGACTTGGTTAATTTGTGTTACAACCTATAGGAAGGTAAGATATTTGTAACATAACACGTTTAGCAATTAAACCAACTATGGCGAGGTTTAAAAAAATAAACATTCAATTACTAAGGAAGAAATAAAAGGGCATATAATAGTCTATTGACTTGACAAATATGTATGGTGTATATCATGGGTCGGCAACAGGCGGCCCGCGGGCCATTGTTGGCCCGCCAGCAATACTATTTGGCCCGTAATTTTGAGAATCAAAAATAAAATATTGATATTTTTTACAACATAGGACCAACAGTCGCACATCAGGGTTTCCGTTAGCCGGTAATTACTGTTTTTTATCTGGTAAAATTCATTAAAAACCGGTAAATTCAAAATGTCTGGTAATAATTAAGGATGCTCCGATCGATCGGCCGCCAGTCATTATCGGCTGATATTCACTCTTAATAGTTTGATCGGTGCTCTCTATAAAGGCCGATCAGGAGAGCTGGATCTGATCGATATGGACATAAACGCGAGTGAAGTATAACCGGACCTGAGAGAGAGAGAGATCAGATCAGCTGCTGCATAATCACCTGAAGCCCCGCCCACTGTTTAGCGCGCTGCATGAGAAACTGACGGGCTGTCAGGAGAGAGGGAGAGGGGAAAAGAGAGGATCCGTTTCTCCTGTGTTATTATCCAAAGTTAATGTAAACTTTCTTATAATGTACTTCGTCTACTATAAGTAGTTTGTTTGAATGTAATAATTATGTTGTTTTGTTGTTTGTGGAATCATTTATTGAAAAATGAATCTGAACTTTTCGATCTGAAACGATAAACTGAAGCGATATAAAAATGACTCCCATTAACTGAGTTTTAAACATCAGCATATCCTGTCATAGTCCGTGATTACCTGCTAACGGAAACTTTGCTACACCATTCTTATTATTATTATTGAAACATGACCGGTAAGTTTCAAATTTGTCCGGTAAAATTAATTCTGTCCCGACATATCCGCTTACATTCATAATGTCAGCGGAGGGAGGGGAAGCGGCGCTGTGGAAGAGCAGAGTGGTCATCTTCCCTTTTACAAGCTTCAAACATGTATTTATCGTGTGATTTTGGAAATAAAAGTTTCATACTCTGAAAGCCAAGACTTTGTTTATTTAAAATCAAACAAAACACCCGAACACCCGAAAAACCATTTTTTTACGCAAATCCACGTTTATTTTGAAATGAGCGGGTCACATATGGCAAATGTGTGGTTGTGGGGAACCAGGTCAATTAAAGTACTTATTTAACTATTAAATACATTGAGTTTGAGTAAAATACTTGGTTACTGATTAATTTAGGTTATAATATATTCAATTGCAAAGCAAAACATGCTGTAATTTATTTATTTTGTCCTTTGATATTTTTTAAAGGTTTTCAACCTGAAAGAATCCTAATGTGTCCTTGAAAAGTTGAAATAAAGAAAAGGAAAAAGGATTCCAGTTGTCCATGCGTCCTCTGTTGCCTCTCAAATGTGGGCAAACACTCAAATAAATGCCAAAAACCCAGAGAACTTGACAATACATATCAGAATAAAAGTATGTTAAATAATACTGCTACCTAGTTAATAACTCTACTTTACTCAGTGGAGGCTCGTTCATTGAGGAAAGGGAGGACCATCCTCCCTAAAATTTCAGAGAAAAATTTACTTAGAAGAGAACAATAAATACACCTCAATTTAAAAGATAAGTTTGTTAAAATACAGATAATAGCCCTGGCTTTGGGACTGAAATGGGGCTAGAGAGGACGAGCCTCTCTTTGGGCGGGTCTAGCCAGAGCAGAGGTGGGACCAAGTCATTGTTTTGCAAGTCCGAGTCAATTCTTTGCGCTCAAGTCCAAGTCAAGTCTCAAGTCGTTGCTCTCAAGTCCAAGTCAAGTCTCAAGTCAGGATGGGCAAGTTCAAGTCAAGTCCAAGTCCTAAACTTTGACAAAACGAGTCTTAAACAAGTCATTATGTGCTTTTCACCAAATGTAATGACATCGATCAACAGAATAATACTTAATAATCAAACCGCTCTTTATTAGTCAAATTAATAATTTAATAATCAATTTTATTTCTGCTGGTAAAGTAACGTGTTTTTTTCTAATTTAAGAGCGATCAGTAAAGTAAGGCTACCGTGACGGTTTGATTCAGAAGGAGTTTAATGTATAATATCCCTGATGTTGAGGTAACTAGAATGTGTATTTCCACTGTGTACAACATGTTCTAAGGCAGTGGTTCTCAACTGGTGGGTCGCGACTCAAAAGTGGGTCGCGGACCCGTTTCAAGTGGGTCGCGGATGTGTGAGTGAAGAAAAAAAATTTGGAAATGTTTTTTTTTTTTTTTGGGGAAAAAGTCAAAATTTTATTTTGAAGGCCCGATTTTTTAACGCTGTGCATGCAGTCGGCGTTAGACTGGAAGTAACGGAGACCATAAACGGTTTTGAAAACTTCTGTCACATAGTGATCATCTTCTCAATAAAATATCTTTGCTGATGTTTTTTCGAGTCTTCTGGCCAATCAGAATCAAGAGTGCTGCCGGAAGTCCCCACGGAGAATAACTTTGCGGTAGAACTCTTCTTTATACATCCATGGTTACAACTTCAGATAGAAATGAACACATAATGAAATATGACTCTCGGTCTGATGATTGACAGGTCACAGAACAATGGGGGCTATCTACCCTTACCCACAATTTAAAGTAAGTCCCACAGACTATCTCCTCTTTACTCTTCTTTGCAAGATGTCAGAACAAAGTGAAAAACAAACAATGGCATAAAATATTATTAATATGTCGGGTAGTAATAGATTTATTTATTTTCTTCTCAGTGTACCAGAATGCATAGTTTATGTTAGTATTTCTAAAAATCTCCTGGGGAGAATCCCCCCAGACCCCCCTGCTGGGGTTGGGTTTTCAGCATGCGTGCCTTTTTATATAGTTCAGCTTTGATTCCATCATCTCATTAAACCTTTTTTAAAAGCATACTTTAGTTCTGTGAAGGGATATCAGGGATATATGCACTGCACTTCACTTTTATTAATATTGTATGCTGAAAAGCGTATATATTGCAGCACGATTTTTTGTTGAATAGATTTGAGTGGGTCGCGATGTATTGACCAAGTAAAAAGTGGGTCCCGAGGCCTGACCAGTTGAGAACCACTGTTCTAAGGGACCCACAATCTATCTTTATGCAAGGGATAATGTGCAGCGAGGCGGTCTTTATGGGGAAAAGAACACCTGAATCTACATCCCTCTGCAGGTGGTACTTTAACTATATTTTGATGCTAATACTTTTGTACTTTTACTTGTAACATTTTGAATGCAGGACTTTTTATTGTAACCGAGTATTCCTACACTCTGGTACTTTTACTCAAGTACAAGATCTGAACTTCTCCCACCTGACAATAAATCCTGAGTGGTTACCAAAAAAAAGGTAACCAAAAAAGGTTATTTTCATTTTACAAATCCTGCACTCAGCTTTGCTTTCTCCAATATCATTGAAATGCAGCCAGATGCTGCTTCTTTTTTCAGTTTTCGCTCATTTCCTGACTTTTTCCGACGCGCTTGCATTTAAATCTGTCTCCCCGTCGCTCTGTGTAGCTGGCCTATACCACTACACCTGCTGTGCCCCCCACCCTTCTTTCACATAATGGTATGATCCTAGTGTGTCCTCGCATATGATTGGCCGCATGGTGGCCCAGCTAAATAAAGTCCCGCCCCTGCCTGCAAGGATTCTCAGCAAGAGTAGGAGCGGCTAGAGATTCTGCTCTCCCCAACGCGAGTCTGCTCTTCTAGCGGCAGCTCGCGATCGGCGTGTTGGAGACCTCTAAATTAAATGATCAAGTCACCTCAAGTCAGAAGGCTCAAGTCCAAGTCAAGTCCCGAGTCATTGGTGTCCAAGTCGAGTCTCAAGTCATCAAATTGGTGACTCGAGTCCAAGTCATGTGACTCGAGTCCACATCTCTGAGCCAGAGGCTCTGGATTGGGCGCCTATATCATCAGTGAACCAATCGGCGGATCTGACTGCGCATCAGAGTGTTGATGGAGAGGGTTATCAGCGATAGAGTTTTTTCTGAACCGGGGAACAGGGGCGCTGCGCCCTCTTACCAAAATCAATTCCTTGAATTAGGCTTTGATTATGTTCTGGCCCGCCATCTTGTGGCTCAGCAAAAAATTGGCCCAAGGCCAAACTTACTTGCCTACCCCTGGTGTATATCTTGGCATATAATGTTGTGTGCTACTGTTGGTGTTTTCAGCTAGCTGGCTACATAATGTTGTAACTTACATCTGAAATGTAAGAGCGATACTAAATAAAAACTTTCCACTGTGAAACCGTCTGCTCTAGTCTAGTTTGGGGCGGTGGATCAGGTCTATCACCTTGGTCTGTCTCACTTTCAGGATCGGACTCCGGTTCAAACATATACGGCTATACCGACGCCATTGTAAAACTGATGTTCCGCTCAGAGCCGAAAAAAGCACTATGTTAGACATGGGCGGAGCCTCTCTGGTGGTTGACTAATCAGAACAGAGTGGCCGAGCTGACCAATCGGAGCACACTGGGCTCACAGGGAGGCGGGGGCAGGAGCTCCAACAAGCCGTTTAGGACAGAGTGTGAATGCCGGTGAATACACATACTTTACAGAGATGCTGTATGAGAAACCAATGTGAGTTAAATTAAGGGCGGTGCCGGCCGTCAACGGCCCGTTGACGACCGGCCGTTCTGTGATTCTCCAGAACACACAGATGGCCAGTTCTCCCTTACCCTGGCTGTATTCCACCGTGGCGCCGCGGCACAGACGGACCCGCGGCGCAGACGGACTCGGTGGAATACATGGTCTACCGCGTTTAGGAACCGTTAAGCAGAACCGAAATTGTGTATTTTGTATGGGTACCCGGCATTTTCTTATCGGTTCTCATCTGGAACCGAATTTCGGTTCCCAACCCTACCCTTGATGGCTTCTCTGTTGAGTTTGTCGATACATACAAATATCTGGGCTTTTGGTTGGATAGAAATCTAAACTTTAAACATCACATTGAAGTTCTAACTAAGACATTGAAATTCACTTTTGGCTTCCTTTACAGACTTAAATGTTGTTTTTCAACTTCTTCCCGTAAAAGGTTGGTCTCTGGCCTATTCCTGTCCCAGCTTGACGACGGGGGTACAATTTATAGATTTGCCTGTCCCACTGTTTTGGCCAAACTTGACCCATGCTGCACAGCAGTGGCGGTTTTACGGGGTGGCAGCTGCCACCTCAGAAAAATGCCTTGCCACCCCAGTTGCCACCCCATTTGGCAGCTTTGTTTTGAAAGAAAAGTTGTGGCTCATCGGACATTTATGAGAGAAAATCTCTAATGTCCGAGTGCAAGTGAATGCAGCACAAGACGGCGCGAGCTTGGAAATATGATTGGCGGTGATGTCCTTTGAACGGGGGACAGCGCAAAACGAGAAGCATTTCGGATCCAAGTAGACGGAAGGAATGAAGTATTTGTGGTCAGGGTATGGTGGGGTAGGCTACAGCCATACCAATAAATGCCCCACCTTAGCCCCACCATGAACAATGATGTTAAAGTAAGCAAAATAAAGTCTGCCAACTCGCTCGGGGTAAATTGCACTGACAGCAGTTAGTAAGATTGATTTCAGTAGCCACTTGTCTGGAAATACCGAAGACTAGAAACAGTTTTGAAAACTTTTGTCACGTAGTGATCGTCTTCTCAATAGAACATCTTTGATAATGTCTTCTGACCAATCAGAATCACGATAACGGCGTGGTGTTGTTGCAGGAAGTCCCGACGGAGAATACTTTTGCGGTAGTACAGCTCTATATACATCGATACAACATTACGTGTTGATAGAAATCAACACGTAATGAAATAAGACCCCACGGTTTGATGATTGATATGTGTGTGGGCTGTCTTTCATTTTGACACACAGAACAATGGGGGCTATCCACCCTTATCCACAATGTAAAGTAATTCACACAGCCTCTTCCCTCTTCTCTGAGGAGCAGCAGGTTCAGCTTTCAGAACAAAGTAACAAAAAACTAAAATGGCATTCATTTTTTTAAATATGTCGTGGAGTAATAGATTTATTCATTTTTCTTCTCAAGAGAGGACCAGAATGTGTATTTTATGTTAGTATTTCAAAAAATCCCCCCAGACCCCCCTGCAGGGGTTGGGTTTTCAGCATGTCAACTCTTTCACCTGTGGGGAAATTGCAGGATTGGTTCCAGGTCGCCCTTTTTATTTACTACAAGACAAATGTGCCTTTTTATTTCATACAGTTCAATTTGGATTGAGACAGGGAAATAATCTAAACCTCACGCGTGGCGTTTCACTGTCAAGGGGAGCGTGTATGTAATTACATTGCAAATACTGACTTGAGCCCCACCACTGTATGGGTTAGCCCTACCATAGATTACCCAACACAAATACTCTGGCACCGCCACTGTTTGCGGTCTACAATGACAGAGAAGAGCCTGTCAAGTTTGGCTGTACTCAGCATTGAATCAAAACGCACCATAGCTTATCTTAATAAGTTTGTGAGGCGCTTTGCTGAACAAGATGGCCACATTCAGCTGTTATAGGCATGCCAACTTGATGCTCTGCTCACGGATGAGTCGATGAGAATAATAAACTGTTAAGATGATGACCTTACGTATGTATAATATTTTTCTTCTTTGTGTGGGTCTGCCCCCAAAAAACAGTTTCAAGTCCTGAGAAAGTCAAATAAGACGATGTGTAAAACTACACTGCCCAGCCAAAAGAAAGTAACCACTTTGATTTAACTAGGCCAGTAGGTAAGGACTTTCCACTGGATAATAACTGCAGCGATGTTTATGTTTTAGCTGAATACACGTTTTTTTAACCCTAACTGATGCAGTTAGTCACTTCTTTAATGTTTGTTCTTTCTGATGTAAAGTCAAGGTTGTAAATGTTTGCAATGAAGTTGTGGGGCGCTGAACTGTTCTTCTGATTCTTTTGATATATGATAGTAATTACTTGTCTTTCAAATTTGAAGGAGGGTGAGCAAGCATCTTGAGGAACATTCATCATTATCTCCTCCAACAAATATAGTTTATTTAATAATAACACTGAATATGTGAATCATAACAGTGATTGACAGCTGATAGGAATGATATGATTGTTAATATTATCATATTCATACAGACACACATCGATGAGACAGTTAATTCATGTACTTATTGCAGCTGTCTGCATTGATTTGGTACCCCTGCTGGTCTAAGAGTGAGACAAACTCATTCAGTTATTGTTCAGTTAAAATTCATTAAATTATGTCTGCCATCTTATATATTTATATTTAAGGCTTTACTGATGTGCCACAATAATGTTAATATTAATATTGTGGCTTTCCAAGTTAACATTGATTGATATGACTGCGATTAAATCAGCATATACTTCTGTCAGGGGATGCCACCCCTCAAATTCTCCTGCCACCCCATGAATATTTGTCTAGATCCGCCCCTGCTGCACAGTGATATATATCAAATGCACCCTATAGGACTCATCATTGCAAACTGTATAGCCTAACTGGATGGTCCTCACTTAGTATGCGTAGGATGCAGCATTGTTTTTTATTAATGTATAAAGCCATTTTAGGTAAGCTTCCACTATATATGTGTGTGCCAGATTTGCTCCAGTTTGTGACTCTTACAACCTCAGAACCAGTGCCTGGACACGGTTCTGCTATGCGCACTGAGGCTGGAAAAATTAGTCTTTTTTTATTATGGTCCTTGGTCTTGGAATGACTCAAACTGATGGCACTTGTCCCAATAGCCTGTTTTAAATTGAAGTTGTCTGAGGCCCTTACCACCAGCTGCTCTTGCAGTAATAAGTAGTGCACCTTTCTTACTGTCCCAAATGTGCACAATGTAGTGACTGCTTTTCGTCTTTTGTTTACTTGGTTGTGTTCTCTGTATTTGATATGTCCGTGTTATGTGTAGAATGTGTAACGTTGCTGCCTTCTTGGCCAGGTCAGCATTGTAAATGAAATGTTATCTCAATGCTTTTATCTGGTTAAAAAAAACACACTGAAACACTAAGCCCACTTTTAGGATTTATACACTCCAGGGACCACTTTAGAAAGGGAAATAACCCTTTGTAATCCAAACAGAGGGCTGAAACAGAGCCATTTTCAAACTGTTCTTTCTTACTGTGGACATAGTTAGATAACGTACTCTGGCCAGGTTTAGTTGAATAATTGAAGTCCAGCTCTGTAGGGCGGTGGTGGCAAAGTCCATAGGGACTTGGCAACTGGAAGGTCACCAGTTCAAGTCCCGGAAAGACTCAAGGCACCGTTCCCTACACTGCTCCCTGGTCGCCGTACATAATGGCAGCCCACTGCAACGAACACAAGGATGGGTCAAATGCAGAGACCTTGTCTGGCAGTGGCTCAGTCAGTAGGGGCTCCGGTTCACTCTGGAGTGAGCTGTAGGGTCTCCGGTTCAAGTCCCCGACCAGACTTAAAGTATGGAGTGTGGACTGCTACTTGGAGAGGTCCCAGTTCACCTCCTGGGCTCTGCCGTGGTGCCCTTGAGCAAGGCACCGGACAATCGCTGCAACTCCAGAGTGAATATTTCTCAGAACAACAGCAGCGGTGGACTATGTTGGAGCTGTGCTCATGTTGCTATTTCACCCATATACTTTTCTCCAGAGTAACGTGGCTATAAGGATGCCTCTGTAAATCAGAGCAGTTTAATTGACATTGTTTGGCGACATACTGCCGTAGATAAAGGATTGTATATTATGAGGTTTCTCTTGTCTTACATGGAAAATGTTAGCCTAGCCCTAAAGCCAGTCTGACAAATCAATAACAAGATTTAGAGCCAACAAAATAAATAATAGATGAATTGTTTATGGCGTGTTTAATGGAAGAACGCATTACATGTTATATAAAACTCCACCTTGCAGAACATTAATCAGGCATACTTATGGCATATTCCTTATTCACCAAAAGATTTGAATGAGATACTTGTTGCTCCCACAATGATAGAAAACTGGTTGTAATCACAAGTATGTTCAATAATAAATTATAGTTCACACGTTGATATATTATTTGCAGTTCAGCCTTCGACGTTGTGCCGATGCCGCTACAGTAAAAACATGAAAAGCCTCAGTGGAAAAGGGAGATATAGAAGAGTAACTGCTCCACCTTTATTCACTGTGCTGCTCGTGCCCCTCTTGTTTCAGATGTGTTCTCCTCATTGAATCCTTGTTTTCCTGCAGACTCTGGAGTGTGTGAGGGTGTGGTGTGTGAGGGTGTGGTGTTGACCAGCGACTCAGAGAGCGAGATCTTCTGTGACTCAGTTGACTCTGTGGAGCAGCTCAGCAACATCAAGGTATGAAGCAGCTGAGGCAGTGAACAGAGCAAACTCATAGTGTTGCAGAGTGATTCAAAGTTTCACTATCTGTAAATATAAAAATAAGAACATATAACATATTTCACATTTTGTGTTTACAGTTGACCGTTGTGAAGACCAATGGCCACGTGTCCTCTGAGTCGTGTCCTGTTCAGAGCCTTCAGCTAGAAGGCCGTCTGGAGGTGAGGCAGGTGGGGGCGGGGCAGGGTGGAGAGGGGGCGGAGGACGGGAAGGGCCCCCAGCGGAGGAGCAGAGACACAGGAAGGGAAGCTCCACACCACAACTGGAGAGAACGTAAGCAAACAGCATATTTAAAGGGGACCTATCATGCAAAATGCACTCTTGTACGTCTTTTATACATGAATATGTGTCATTTTACTCAATGAACTACTGGCTACATTTCTCTGTGTTGGCATTCAACAGACACTGGAATGGAATGGCTGCCATACATGTAGATTGAGATTTAAGAAACATGTGGAGTGGTCGTCTCTTTGTCTATGTTTTCTGAGCTGTTTGTATAAAACGGTTGTAACTGGGCATGTCTGGCAAATAGGCACTAGACTTATCACTGGTGTGGATATCAGATAATTGTGGAAGTTGTTAGAGCAGAGAATCCTCTTTGATTATGAGTGTGAAAGTAGTATTTCTGAAGTAATTATGTAAAGTCTTTTAATTTAGTCAATATCTCTGCATCACTAGAATCTTCTTTTTCTCCCCCCACCTTCCGTTACTCTCCGTGTTATTTTACTGATGGATGAGCTTCATATATTCTGTTCTGCTGTGTAGGTGGTGTTCCCCAGGGCAGTCCCAGGAGGGGGGTGGAAGGGGGGGGAGGAGGTGCCGGCCGCGGCGGCCGCGGCAGCGGCGGCGGAGACGGCTCTGACGGGGGGGTGGAGAGGCCGCACGAGGCCCAGCTGCAGCAGCAGATCGTGCTGGCGCTGCGCCAGCTGAGGGAGGACATGAGGAGCGTGATGGAGAGGCTGGAGACGGTGGAGCGGCTCGCTGCCACACATGTAAGATCAGCACGCTCTGTGAGAAGCACGGTGCCATGGTGCAGAGCCCATCTCTGCCCTGCGCTACTTGTGCAGGTCTGACCCTTCGGGGTCAGACCTATAGAGATAACCACGCTGCTGCTTTGATCATGTTGCAAGTTCCAGATACTCTGAGGAAACACACAGCTCTGTGTCTGGGTTCATAACCCAAATAATTCTCTGAGACACACAGAGCTGAGAGAATTTCACCAAGCACTCCATCTCTTGTCTGTCTGGTGGTCACAGTGGTATGACCAAAAATGCATAATTAGTCATTAATATTTTTGCAATAAACGCTTAAAAAGAATGCCGAAATAACCAAATAATGATACCTATTAGTAGGAACCCTGAATTAATGATTTGTTTTCGAATGGAGAATGATCATCTTGTAAATTTAAAAAGCTTTGCTCATCTGAGCTGATAAATAGATTTCTAAGTTAAGCTTTGACTAATAATAAACCTAGCACAATATCTCATATCAGTATTTAGACTGGAGCAGCTGGAGTACCTTCTGCCCGTGGTCATGCTGTCCTCTGGAGAAGGACATGGATGGAAATTCTGGCAGAAATTCAAGCACTGATTATTTCCAATGTTGTGTTTGAATGAATGTTAGTGTGTTCTCTGAGGCTCACGGCTGTTTGTGTTGCAGGCTCAGGGGTCAGAGTGGAGAACGTGCGCACAGTGTGCCACCGCAGCTGCAAAACGGCAGGTAAGAGAGAAGCAGCATATTCAAAACAAGATAAATGATATACTGTATATGCCATTTTATTTTTGTCAATACCCTTTTACGAAAGAGTTTAAAATACAGTTGTCAAAATACAATTAATCAAATTAACAACAGAATAGAAAATAAGCCTTTATTGTCATTATACACGTACAATGAAAGACAAGAGCTTCTTCTTTTTAAGGTGCCATCAACAATCTAGACTTGGGGCAGCGTGGCTCCATCGGCCTACAGACACCATCAATTAGTTTCACTGAATCTATTTAGAAATATATGCAACTCCTTTAAGAGCACCTCAAGTATTTTCAGTTTCTTAGACATTTCAGGTGAACGTATTACTTCAAAGTCTCAGAGAATACATTTATGTTGTTTTTTCATAAATGAACCACTCGAACCTCAGAGTTCAGAGGTTTTTTGCTTATGAATCTAATCTCCTTTTCCTCAGACTATTGTTTTTAGGGTTAGGGTGGGAGAGGAACTGGGAACACAGGGATTTTAGCCTTGCTAAATTGACATGCACAACACCTCTAGAATACACTACAGGAGAGAGAGAACCAGAAAAAGCAGAACACATAAGGTTTAATACCCTTTGGTACCCACTGTCCCCCCAGGAGGAGCGGTGGGGGCTGTTTGACGTGTCGGGGCAGACCGTGCTCCTCTTCCTGCTGTGGCCCTTCGTGGCTCAGGGGCTGCTCTATCTGCTGAGGAGGGCCCAGAGGAGGAGCCGCATATCTTCATGAAGGATGCTGAGGCACACTCTGAACCACTCACCTGTAGTTACCATCAGTGGGGAGGCATCCTTTGTACAGCAAGATGGAATCCATGAGGAGGCCCCTCCCTCACTGAGGGGGGCAGGAGGGTGTGGCCTATATCCGATGGAGAGAGATTAACGTGGTTGTGTCGTTCACCTCAGGATCAAAGTCCTCTCACTCACTGCAGCACATAAATCTTTATTTAAATTATTCAGGAGGGTTGTTGTTGGGCAGCAGGGGGGCGGAAACACAGGATACTGATCATGAGACAGAATAAAGACTTGATTTATTTTGTTAAATTAAAGTTAGTCAGACACATACCGTCACCTTTTCTCTACCTTAGATCAATGTTTTTACGAATTAACAGAATATAAAAAAACAGCCAAAGTATCTGATGATTATCAGGACATCTGTAGATCGACTGCTTCCATTTAAAGGCAGTCACACAGGATTCATAACGTCAATATCTCTGATGATTGGTGGGGAGCACTTTGATTTATTCTATCAGATCTGACTTTCAGACACTCAGATTGTTTGTCTCACAATGAAATATCCTCTTCCATTCTCCTCTCTCCCATGTGCTTACTGCACCTTCATTCCATGTAGAATACAAGTTTTATCGCCGCCACACTTATTGTGTATCTAATTCAGTAATTCCAACATCATTGTTAACAACAAATTAATTTGTAACCTCTGAAATGATAAAACACAGAAATGACTAATGTAGCTGAAACCATTGTCACCAAATGATGGAAGAACTGTTTTTAAAACCTCCCTGTAATGAATGTCCATGTCAAAATGTATAATACTTATGCATGAGTTGACATTAAAATATATATTGATTAAAATGTTATGTTGTGTGGAGTCATTATCTAAGGAGTCATTACACATTTTACATTTAATCACAAAGTGAACTGGCAGTAAGCTGCTGGTTAGATGGAGTAGATACAACCAACATGGTTCTATCGTTTTATTCATTTAAAGGTGGGGTAGGTAATTTTGGATAAACCAGCTTGAGTGCGCTAGAATTTGAAAATACACAACTGGAAAAAATCGGCCACTTCCTTACATACCTCATTCACACCAACGCAACTCCGGTTCAAGCTCCGTGCTAGAGCTTTTCAGGTTCAGAACCGGTTCTTCGGTTTAGCTCCGGCTCTTTTCACACCGCCCAGAGTCCGACTGGTGCTGCGTCATTGCGTCATCGTTTGCGTCATGACGTAACCGTTTGCGTGCCTGCTTCATAAAGCCAAACCGCGCGGAAACCCCTCACAGCTCACACCGACAACAACAACAATGGCCGATTGTGCTCCAGCTTCCTCTGTACCTCTTCGGAAGGCCAGATTCCCAGTAGGTAGCTGGTCTCTTCAGTGGACCACTGCTGCTTGTTAAGTTTCTCCATCGTTGTGTACAAACTGGATAAAAAGCGGGCTTTTTGTTGTTGTTCAGGAGTTGATATATACATACATATATCAGTGGCGAGCCGTGACTTTTATACCTAGGCCCCCTGACCCCCTATTACATCACAGCGTATACTTCAGCGGAATATCAAAACAGCGGCCCGGGGTGCAAAACGCATCAATGACAGCGACCCTCTACCACACAAAACAACACCATTTATCTAAACACCTATCATGACAGGGCACCCACAGCCAAGTAACAATTACAAATGAATGAAGCCGGCACGGCGGCCCACATTGAAAATGACGTAGGCCTACCTTTGATGATCAAATCACTTAAACACAAAGTCCATCCTCATGTCCATTTTGGATGAAGCACTTGATGGCGGGTCATGCAGCTGATCCTTTGCCACTCATTTATTCAATTTATCATTGTAACTCAATCTTGAAAATGACTCGGTTAATAATTTAGCAACGATGTCATCACTGAAGTGAGCCATCATGAACAAACTTATGCTAATCATAAATCTATCGATCATAAATCTATCCATTATATTTATGATTCGAAAATAATAAAAGTAGGGTCGACATGTGGATATTATCTGGCTGAACAAAACGTGCATTTATCTAACAGGTTCGTTTTCCACAGACCTTATTTCCAGCTATTTTCCAAAATCCTTTCGAGAAATCCCATTGCTTTTTTGTCGAGGGAACCCGAGCGTGGCTTACGTCCGGGTTTTAGGACGCGTCACTGCACCACTTGCATTTCACACAGCGGGCGGAAATTGTCATAAAGTCCGCGAAAATAAAGCCCACCCATTTAGAGGGAAGATATGATTGGTCAATTGTACTGTCATTTGACATTACTCTCTCATTGTGTTACTATAGAGTGGCGAAGTCACGCCCATCTACTTCCGGTCCATTATTTCGGAAAAATAATGTATTGAAGTCAATGGAGAGAGAAAACTTATTTAAACTTTGGCATTTAACCCTTCACATTCCAACAGAAACTGAACTGAAATATTTTTTAAAAAATGTTTTTTTTTATGTTTTCAAATATTATTTTTTAGAATAGCTTAGGCCCTCACAGAGGGCCTAGATGGTCCTGACGGCTCGCCACTGATACATATATATATATATTTGTTATATTACGCTGTAACAGGATCTAGTGGTATCCAAGCAACAGAGCTTAATTTAGCATGAAAGAATTATTGCACTGTATATATATATATATATCAGGGTTTCCGTTAGCCGGTAATTACCGGTTTTTAGCTGGTAAAATGTATTAAAAACCGGTAAATTCAAAACCTGCCGGTCAAAATGTCTGGTAATAATTAGGGATGCTCCGATAGATTGGCCGCCGGTCATTATCGGCCGATATTCACTCTTAATAGTTTGATCGGTGCTCTCTATAAAGGCCGATCAGGAGAGCTGGATCTGATCGATATGGACATAAACGCGAGTGAAGTATAACCGGACACGAGAGAGAGATCAGATCAGCTGCTGAGTCTGACAAGACACGCAGCTCTGCATAATCACCTGAAGCCCCGCTCATGCAGCTGTTTAGCGAGCTGCATGAGAAACTTACGGGCTGTCAGGAGAGAGAGGGAGGGAGAGAGGAAAAGAGAGGCTCCGTTTCTCCCGTGTTATTATTCAAAGTTAATGTAAACTTTTGAATAATGTACGTTATCTACTACAAGTAGTTTGTTTGAATGTAATAATGATGTTGTTTGTGGAATAATTTATTGAAGAATGAATCTGAATTTTGTTCGATCTGTTACGATTATAAACTGAAGCAATATAAAAATGAGCCCCGTGAACTGAGTTTTAAACATCAGCATATCTGCTCATAGTCCGGCAGAGTCCTGCATCGGGTCGGGTACCCACGGGTAAAAAGGTGATTCGCGGGTGGTATTTTTTCAAACGCTTTTTTCCGGGTTCGGTTCTGGGTAAAACAAAGATGATGCGGGTCGGGTCGCGGGTGTTGCATAGTAAATATATTAAAATAATAATAATTGAGTTTAATGTTGAAATCCTCAGACCTCTCCCCCGCGGGACCGTGCATAATCATAACCTCTGCAGCACATCAGTCTGCTGCTGAGCGCGCCACATTCGAAATGGCTGAGGTGAAGCTCTCTAGCGGAGAATACAGCATTTTCAATAACACTTCCACAAGAGCGAAATCCAACGTCTGGAGGCTTTTGGTGTCATCCTAGATGGAGAAAAGAACCAACATCCCACACTTTTTGAGACAAATATGCAACTGCGTGTGTTAATAATTGCACGTTTTCACTGCTCATATATATGCGGGTCCGGGTCGGTTGCAGATCTTGTGCCGACAGGTCGGGTCGGGTTGCGGAACTAATTGGCAATATGTGCGGGTAGCGGGGCGGGTTCGGTATTGCACGTCGCGGGTGTGGGCGGGAGCGGGTCTTGAAAATCAGACCCGTGCAGGAACGCTGTAGTCCGGTAATTACCTGCCAACGGAAACTCTGCTACACAACTCTTATTATTATTATTGAAATATAACCGGTAAGTTTCAAATTTGTCCGGTAAAATAAATTCTGCCCGGACATTTGACCGGCGAGAAAAAATCCTAGTGGAAACCCTGATATATATATATATATATACATATATATACACACACAGTGCAATAATTTGCACTCACAGGCGCTAGTTGCCTCCCGCAGCAGCTCAGCTGCAGTCAGAGCAGAGAGGAGACAGCCACACCCTCCCGCGTCGAGAGTAATTGTAAATGAATTGCGCATGCGCCAAGCCGTCCTGGTTTTGAGCGGGATTTAAATGTAAAATATAAATGTTTCTTCACTGTCACATTATAATGAATAACTGCATTTGCTTTGACTCACGCAGCCTCAGTCACTTAATCACCTCGTCCACTGTGTGTGTGCCTCTCTGTGACAAGCTAAACATTCACGTAGGTCATCATGTCACAGTCTAAACCAGTAGTTCTCAACTGGTCAGGCCTCGGGACCCACTTTTTACTTGGTCAATACATCGCGACCCAACATTTTGAAACACTCAAATCTATTCAACAAAAAATCGTGCTGTAATATATACGCTTTTCAGCATACAATATTAATAAAAGTGAAGTACAGTCCATATATCCCTTATATCCCTTCACAGAACTAAAGTATGCTTTTAAAAAAGGTTTAATGAGATGATGGAATCAAAGCTGAACTATATAAAAAGGAACGCATGCTGAAAACCCAACCCCAGGAGATTTTTAGAAATACTAACAAACTATGAATTCTGTTACACTCTGAGAAGAAAATAAATAAATCTATTACTAGCTACCTGACATATTAATAATATTTTATGCCATTGTTTGTTTTTCACTTTGTTCTGACATCTTGCTGCGAGAAGAATAAAGAGGAGATAGTCTGTGTGACTTACTTTAAATTGTAGGTAAGGGTAGATAACTCCCATTGTTCTGTGACCTGTCAGTCATCAGTCCGGGGGTCATATTTTATTATGTGTTGATTTCTATCTGAAGTTGTAACCATGGATGTATAAAGAAGAGTTCTACCGCAAAGTTATTCTCCGTGGGGACTTCCGGCAACAATCTTGATTCTGATTGGCCAGAAGACTCGAAAAATCATCAGCAAAGATATTTTATTGAGAAGATGATCACTATGTGACAGAAGTTTTCAAAACCGTTTATGGTCTCCGGTACTTCCAGTCCAACGCCGACTGCATGCACAGCGTTAGAAAATCGGGCCTTCAAAATAAAAGTTTGACTTTTTCCTCCAAAAAAAATTCCAATTTTTTTTTTTTCTTCACTCACACATCCGCGACCCACTCGAAACGGGTCCGCGACCCACTTTTGGGTCGCGACCCACCAGTTGAGAACCACTGGTCTAAACTGTAATCACAAAAGTACAGAAAGGAGTGGGAATCAAACCCTGAGTTTAAAGGATGGTTGAAGCCATTTATTGGAGATGACACACAGGCATACTGCCTTTATTGTAAGGGAGATTTCTACTAAAAACTATTTCTACTTTCTACTTTGTCTAATAGAGACATTTCTGATCTACTGTCATCTGGATTTACTCTTACTTTTACCGCCATTACATGATATGCAAATTGGGCGATGACATCATTTAGGGACTTCTGGTGACTTTTCGGACAGCCAAGAGCTACTTTCCTTACTATGGAGTTGGCAACACTGATGGTTGAACCTGTAGGAAGTTGTACTTCCAAATATGGTCAGGAGAGAGCACGCCAAACACGTGAGACGCAAGGATATTTAACGAGACATGGAGGTTTACAGAGAACAGACAACAAACAATATGGCGCACCGAGTACAGGTAATTAATGTATTGTGGTTTTAGATATAATTACATACTATTTAGGTTCTCGTTTGTCGATTTGGCTGTTTAGCGCAGTGTAATTGTGTTTATTTTGCTTCAGTATGGCAGCCCCCACTCTCTGGAACGCTCTCCCTGCGGAGATCTGCAACATCCCCACGCTTGACGCCTTCAAAAGGGCCCTCAAGTCCCATCTGTCTGCCAAGGCCTTTGGCCCCAAATATATTTGTTGTTTTTCTGTCTAACTGTTCATCTGACTGCCTTTTGTTATGTTTGTTTCTACTCCTGTTCTTCTTTTTAAAGCGAAATGGACATAGGGTCCGTGACATCACCCATAGGATTCTGCAGAGTTGCCGTGAAGCCCTTAGTAGGCGGAGTCGGCTACTAACGGCTCGACAGTGACGTCAGAGTCTAACTCCCGCCTTCTCCCGCCTGCTCCAAATAAGGGCAAAGAGGCGGAGCCGAGACGGGACAGGGCGGGACCTGCTGCCAACGAGCGTGACCTAGCTCAGGCTAAGAAGCTAGGCTAACATGCTCTCAGTATTAAGCTAACAACCTATGCTAACAACACAGTCTATGCTAACAACGCAGCTTGCGGTCACTGCTCCTCGTTCCCGGCATATTCTGAAGGTAAGATACCCTGTAACTTTACAAAACGTGTCCATCCATCCATCCATCCATCTTCTTCCGCTTATCCGTGGTCGGGTCGCGGGGGTAGCAGTTCCAGCAGAGAGCCCCAAACTTCCTTTTCCCTGGCGACATCAACCAGCTCTGACTGGGGGATCCCAAGGCGCTCCCAGGCCAGCGAAGAGATATAATCCCTCCACCTGGTCCTAGGTCTACCCCTTGGTCTCTTCCCAGCTGGACGTGCCTGGAACACCTCCCTAGGGAGGCGCCCAGGTGGCATCCTAACTAGGTGCCCGAACCACCTCAACTGGCTCCTTTCGACGCGAAGGAGGAGCGGCTCAACTCCGAGTCCCTCCCGAATGACCGAACTTCTCACCTTATCCCTAAGGGAGACACCAGCCACCCTGCGGAGAAAACCCATCTCGGCCGCTTGTATCCGCGATCTCGTTCTTTCGGTCATGACCCATCCTTCATGACCATAGGTTAGGGTAGGAACGAAAATGGCCCGGTAGACAGAGAGCTTTGCCTTCTGGCTCAGCTCCCTTTTCGTCACAACGGTGCGGTAAAGCGACTGCAGTACCGCTCCCGCTGCTCCGATTCTCCGGCCCATCTCACGCTCCATTGTTCCCTCACTCGAGAACAAAACCCCGAGATACTTGAACTCCTTCACTTGGGGTAAGGACTCATTCCCTACTTGGAGTGGACAGTCCATCGGTTTCCTGCTGAGAACCATGGCCTCAGATTTGGAGGTGCTGATCCTCATCCCAGCCGCTTCACACTCGGTTGCGAACCGATCCAGTGAGTGCTGAAGGTCGCAGACCGATGAAGCCATCAGAACCACATCATCTGCAAAAAGCAGTGGTGCAATCCTTAGCCCACCGAACTGCAGACCCCCCCCCCCCATGACTACGCCTCGAAATCCGATCCATGTATATTACAAACAGGATTGGTGACAAAGCGCAGCCCTGGCGGAGGCCAACCCTCACCGGAAATGGGTCCGACTTACTGCCGAGGAGCCGGACACAGCTCTCGCTTTGGGAGTACAGAGATTGGATGGCCCTGAGTAGAGACCCCCTCACCCCATACTCCCGCAGCACCTCCCACAGTAACTCCCTGGGAACCCGGTCATACGCCTTCTCCAAGTCCACAAAACACATGTAGACCGGATAAGCGTACTCCCAAGCCCCCTCCAGGATCCTTGCGAGAGTAAAAAGCTGATCCGTCGTTCCACGACCAGGACGGAATCCGCATTGTTCCTCCTCAATCTGAGGTTCGACAATCGGCCTGACCCTCCTTTCGAGTACCTTAGAGTAAACTTTCCCGGGGAGGCTGAGTAGTGTGATGCCTCTGTAATTGGCACACACCCTCTGGTCCCCCTTTTTAAAAAGGGGAACCACCACCCCGGTCTGCCACTCCTTCGGTACCGTTTCCGACTTCCACGCAATGTTGATGAGACGTGTCAACCAAGACAGTCCCTCAACACCCAGAGCCTTCAGCATTTCTGGGCGGATCTCATCCACCCCCGGGGCTTTGCCACTGTGGAGTTGTTTAACAACCTCAGTGACCTCCCCCCGGGAGATTGGTGTCGATCCCCCGTCATACTCCAGCTCTGCCTCTAACATAGAGGACGGAGTTGTCGGGTTCAGGAGTTCCTCAAAGTGCTCCTTCCAACGCCCTAACACTCCATCAGTTGAGGTCAACAACGTCCCATCCTTACTGTACACAGCTTGGATGGTTCCCTGCTTGGATGGCTTGGATGGTTCCCTGCAAAACGTGTCCTTTTGATTTAAATGTTCTTGAACCTACACTACACTATTGTTTTTTAAGTGCTTCACCGTTTTTCAAATATAAATGTCATTTGTAACTAAACTTTGTAAACTAGCAGAGATATGGCCAGTGTTGCGTGAATTAAATTTAATTAATGAAATATGACTGTAGAAAAAGAAAGGTGCTTTTATATTGATTTAACCATTTTTATTTCTTTCAGCATTAAGAAAAAAGAAGATGGCAACCTCCTCCACGCCAAACTGCACAACCTGTAAATTGATGGTCCTGGCTTACTTTACATGACTTCAGATGGTTGACATTACATACAAACATACTATACATATATGTATATATATATATATATATATATATATATATACATACATACATGTGTGCACAATTGTAGATAAACCGCACACAGTATATATATATACATATGTATATTTATATAAATATATATATAAATATATATATATATATATAAACTGTGTGCTGTTAATCTGTTTTTTGAGGTTTTGCTCTCTTGTTACTTTTAACCATACAGGTGTGATTTCATAGTTATTTTGTATGTTATTGTCAAAGGAACAAAATGAGCAACCCTTTATACTTAATTTGATATCCCTCATTATCTGAAGCATACTCTCATTTATTTTCCTCCCATAGTGACTGTATGGATAATCGGAGACAGCTATGTCCGGCGTGGAGCCCAGAGAGCTACAGAGACCATCGGCAGCAACCTTGGCCTCGACCTGAGGGTGTGCTGGTTCGGTTGGGGTGGACTGCGCTGGAGAGGTGTCCTCCCTTTCTTTTCCTACTCCCTGAGAGAAAGAGCAGTCCCGGATGTCCTCCTCATCCACTGTGGCGGCAATGACTTGGGGGATGTGCCCAGTGTTCAGTTGCTGAACCAGATGAAGGAGAACCTGCACCAGCTTCACCATCGGCACCCTGGCATGAAGATCATGCTCTCCCAGATCAACCAGAGGCGCCGGTGCATTTGCTGTTTGCTGGTGCAAATCCTGTCAAAATTGACAAGGCCCGGAAGTTTGTTAACAGTGTTATGGCTACTTTTGTTCATAGCCTAAATGGTGTCATTGTTGACCACTCCAACATTAGACATGACAGTCCTGGGCTTTTTTTGCGAGATAGATAGGGGTATATCATTTCACCCCTAGGGGAAATGATATTTGTTTAAAGTCACTAGCCAATTGCCTGAAAGACCACCTCCAAAGACTGAACTGCTAAAATGTCAGTATCACTGTTTTTGGATTTGGCCTTTAGAGTATGTATTCTAAGGCCCTTGCTAAGCCCAGACTGTCATGGCTAATGTTGAGTTGGATATTACATCTGTAGCCATAACACTGTTAACATGGCTGCTCTTCCTCTTCCCCCACATCCCACCCCCCCTCTTCCCCCAATGGACTCTGTCCCCCAATAGTCTGTCAAACCTTTTATTTTGTATTTGTTATGATGTTTTTTGTTATTTTATTTATTAAAATAATTCTGTATTTATGTAAATATTGAAAATAAATTACATTCATATTTTCACTTCTTTTGTCTACTGCTTACTGAAAATGTTAGCTATCACATCCAAATGGGACTTTCAAATGAAAGGATACGTTTACAATACAGAAAACAAGCCAAGCCGTAGCAGTCTGAAAAGAGTCCCAAGTTTAAAAACACAAAATCTTGACAATGAATACTACGCTGTCATTTATCAGTGACAATGCAAACAACAAGAAGGTCTCCCCTAATCCCATGTATTTTGGAACTATGTCATAAGCATACCATAGAATGTAATTATGAAGTGCAATACCCACAATCCCTACAGGGTCGTAACGTCACAGAAGATAATACCTTTTAGAGAGTTTCCAAATTGTTCAGTATGCAGATAAATATTTGTTTTACATTTTTCTCCATAAATGTTCCCACATGTTGTGAGCATCAACTTTAAATCTTTTGTCAACAAATAAAAAAGATCTTATTTTCCTTTACGACAACATTTTGTTTATAACACCACTACATTAACAATAAGCATAGGAAAATGATAAATGTCAACATTTAAGATTGTGCTTTTACTCTTTATTTAATCAGATCTATTTCACATTGAAAATGTGATAAATACACAAGCCACATTGAAAGTTACATTTGACATTTTATGGAAAGTAAAGGTTTCAAATCATTTTATGACTTAAGTACACTAGAAAATAAATTAAAGATGTGCAACAACTGTACCCAACCCTGTCTCCTAAAAATTACGTTCCCACAGAACTAAACTGCATTCTCAATTACGTTTAGCTAGAAACTTATTTTCCCCAACGTTACGTTCGTTATGAACGTATCTTAAATACGTTTATTTCTACATATCTTCTAGAAACATATTTTCTCCCACGTTATGTTTCTTATGAACGTATCTTAAATACGTTTATTTTCTACATATCTTTGCCATTTATTGTCTTGCTTATAATAATAGTCATTTATAAATATCAGTTTAGAGCACACATTTGAAATCAGTAGGCGAGGCTGTAATTTCGCCAGCTGTTACTCTCATGAGCGAGGCAGAAAATAATAGTTTTAACATGCCAAAAAGCTGCTGTGTCGTTTATTGCACCTTAAACATTAAAACAAATCCAGATTTAGGTGTTTCTGTACTTCCTCTAAGAAGAAAGGGCATTCAAAGAAGAGCTCTGTGGCATCAGGCTTGATCGCAGTTCAAATGACAGCGTTGGTTTCCCCAAAAGTGGGCGGGGCTGTAAAGTGACGTAGATTTTACTCATCTATTATTCAAAACCATTCTATTTATTCTAACGTAAATTACATGCCAGTGTTTTATGTTTTTATTTTCAATCGTATTTAAATCTTTTTTTCTTTATTTACTCAACAATAACACACAATTATCCTTGTTTTTATTTATTAGTTTAATTCTATAATCTTGGGCTTTTTAGCATGCTTTTTAGCCGTAAATAAAGTCACCGGAAACAGATGTAGGCCTATAAGGGACATTTTGAGGATACACACAAACCCACTGAACAGATTACCCAAGATCCTCAGCTTGAAGCTCGTTGATTGGATATTTAGCCGCAATGCATGTTGGGATATGATGTTAATGCGATATGATATCCGAAAAATAATAATAATAATAATAATAATACTTTATTCCGAGTGTTCTTGCTTTTCTCTTTGGAAGTCATCACATAACGGCATTGTAATACACAGTTCGGCTGCATTAAATATTACACATCTGCTGTAGTTCTTTATTTATAGAGCCCTGATGAGAAGACTTCTGGACAAACAGGAAGAACTACCGCCAAAACTGAATATGTGACGTGGATCATAAATATATCAACAATTAAACAACATCTTACATTTCTTTTCACAAAATACGTCTCCTTGCAGTATCAATAGTAACTCGGCTGACTTTTATATTTGATCCAATTGGTAGATAGGTTACATTTACACCATAACGGTGCACAGCTGATAGAAAAGGACTTGTAGTTTTTAAAGATATTACTGATTTTCTTTGAATGTAAGAATGTAAATACTGAGTTGAGAGAATAGTCAGGGGATTTGGGTGATGGGAGACACATCTATGGAATCACAATTTCAATAGCTTACCATTAAATGACGGATATACCTTTATGTCTGTGATGTTTTACAAATCAGATATTAATGTGTAGAAGTAAAGCATGAGAAATAGTATAGCAATATCCTGTAAAATTATGTAAAAACTTGAATAAAACAACACATATTCAGATGTTATACATAAGTGTCCTACACTAATAATAGAAAGTTATTATTAGTATGCTGTGTGTACCTTGTGTGCACCGCCTAGTGGTTAAAGCACGTTATTGAATTATTTTTGTTGAATAATGTTATTTTTGTTGAATAATGTTATTTGATGAAACAAATATTAAGAGTACATACTTTCATAGGGGGAAAGTAGAAGGTCAATGACAGAAATATAGAATATAAAAAAATCAAGAAGATACTGTAAGTGATCTCTACAATAAAACAGTTTAATGCTGGATGTACAAAGATATTAATATGAGGATGTGCAAAACAGACAAACTAATTAACCTTTATTAACACATTAAAGAATACTTTAGGTTAAGGTCTTATTTCAAATAAGAAAAAAGATTTGGGGGTATCTATCTATAGATAAATATTAAGCCTGACAAAGTACTTAACGTCTAATGTATTGCTTTCCTGCAATGTTAACTATGTTGAAGCACTTATTTTAACTGATATTATACACATTAATTATACTCTTATGTATGTAGATAGTATAAGAAATGTGCAGAATATGACAGTTAATGGTGGAGGTACACACATATTGATAGATGTCTTGTAATTAACTATTAGTAGAGAATAACGAGTAATTAATATACTTTATAAAGATCTGCAGATAAATGTTTAGTCTTCTCAAGCACCAACAATCAAATATCTCTCCTGATTGTTGGCACTTGACAATCACCTTCCCTGAATTTGACTCAGGTGTAACTAAAGTCTGCTTTAAGGGTTGTTTATATTTCACATCATTAATCAGAATCTGCTGAGTTAGAGTTAGAGTAAATGTAGTGGAGTAAAAATACCAGGTTAACCTCTGAATTGTAGTGGAGTAGAATATATATCAATGCTGCCCACAAGCGATTTTCACCCATGTAGTAATTACATGTTTTAAATTTGTACACACCAATGTGTTTCCTATCGCCTAAACCTCCAGGGCTTTACACAGTTTAATACTGTCAACTTCTAATTTTGGGAAAAACGAAAACATCTTTTAAAACTACAATTCCCAGTAGAGACGTGCCATAGAGAACATGTTGCGAAACACAATAGCCAGCATGTGTAGTTCTCGGGGGGCGTTCGAGTCCAGTTTTGAATAGTCTGCCGTGGTTTCGTTCCATTTCAAAGCCCTTGACGCTCGGCATAACCTTGGCGCACTGCCACTCCAACATCCAGTCACAGAGCTTGAAGATTAATCACGGGGTTTGTCAACGGGACTGTAGTCCCAAACGATAGCTGGGGATTATGGGTAGTGTAGTGTCTTCGGCCATCCTAAACTGTATTTTTTTCCCGGATATCATATCGCATTAACAACACCACATCTGGCGTCACAGAGATCTTCTGTTACTGTCCTTTCTTCTTAGAGGAAGTACAGAAACACGTATCTCTGGATTTGTTTTAATGTTTGTGGTGCAATAAACGACACAGCAGCTTTTTGGCATGTTAAAACTATTATTTTCTGCCTCGCTCATGAGAGTAACAGCTGGCGAAATTACAGCCTCGCCTACTGATTTCAAATGTGTGCTCTAAACTGATATTTATAAATGACTATTATCATTATTATAAGCAAGACAATAAATGGCAAAGATATGTAGAAAATAAACGTATTTAAGATACGTTTATAAGAAACGTAACGTGGGAGAAAATATGTTTCTAGAAGATATGTAGAAAATAAACGTATTTAAGATACGTTCATAAGAAACGTAACGTGGGAGAAAATATGTTTCTAGAAGATATGTAGAAAATAAACGTATTTGAGATACGTTCATAACGAACGTAACGTGGGAGAAAATAAGTTTCTTGCTAAACGTAATTGAGAATGCAGTTTAGTTCTGTGGGAACGTAATTTTTAGGAGACAAGGTTGCTGTATCAGTAATTAAAATGATATAACTTATGTACAGGGTTGGGAGGGCTACTTGCCAAAAACACAACCAGTAACTTAATGTGAGTATCAAGATATAAAAGTAATGTAACGTGATAACTTTATTTTTCTTTTGGATTACCTCAATATCAAATGCAATGCAAATAAACACAGGAGAGAAGAAATATTAATATGATTTTTTACTTAAATGTATAATATAATACCATAAAGCAGATTCAGGCAGTAGGTGTATAGATTCACTATTAAAGTATTAGCCTACAGAACAGTACCGCTTCCAGAGAAGAGATACAATTTGATCATTTTACAACAAACGGCTCTTTTTAGGTTTTGAATAAGATTGTAATCCTGAGTTTCCCTATTATTAAAAAAAGTCAAACTAATCTGATTACATCTTTTCCTATGTAACTAAGAATTACACTTTTTTTCTATACGATCTTGATTCGTGTTAGATGTAATCCATTACTGCCTAAGCCAATAAAAGTCATAACTTTTGGAAAATTGTCTCAAGTTATAAGTTATGCCTTCAATCTCTTTCACGAGGAGAAGACATCACATTGGCCGAGGCGTTGCTACTTCCCTCAAGCGTCCTACATGAAAGAAAGATCACATGTTAAACATGTGTGCACAAACTATTCAGTATGACCCGTCTTAGTTTAAAGCCCAAGTGTAAGAGTGAACAGAGGCGGAGTCTGCCTGCTTTCCCATTTGTTTTGTTTGTTGGCTGCTGCTACCCAAACCAACATCCTCACAAGCATTGACTGTTGGAATGTCATTCTGCTCCACATGTGGAACAACAAAGGCTTCTTCAGGTGCGTCTTGTATCATAATGATATTATGTATGATATATTGCTCTGATCAGCAGCAAGACTGTTTTCACCACTACCATGGTCTACATCTGCAACCTCCTCATTGCTGTTAACAGTCGGACTAGGACTGTCACTTACCTCATCATTGTTACTCACCCTGCTTTTCCTTCTAGGCTGTTGTTCTTTGCCATTGGTGAAATAGAAAATGGTGGGCACTGCAGTGTTGTTCAGGCATCTCCTTCCCTCATAAAAATAATAAACAAAAACACATAAAATAACTTTTTGAGGTCTGTAGATATTCAACTTTCTTTTGAATAATGTTGTTTTAAATGTAAGAGTGCATTATAAAAGACAATAGAGAGTCAACATGTTAACTATGCAGTTAATCCATTCAACAATTACGTGTTTCCAAGATTCAGATTCAAAGGATTTATGTCATATGCACATAGGCTACAGTGTAGGAATGGCAATGAAAATCATCTGTCCCGAGCTCCTCCAACAATGCAACATAGTTATATAAGACATAAAACAATAAAATACATTCAAAATTAAATTAAGAATAATAAATTAGTGCAGGCAGAAATCTATATACACGTAAATATAATAAGACATATGCAAGAACAGAATGTAAAGATAAATATTGTATAGTAAAATGAAATAAATCTTTTTTTTTACAGTGATAGCTGTTAAGATAAATAAGTTATAAGATGACAACAGATGAATGAATGTTGCTATTAAAATAATGTAAAAAAAGGTAATATAATTCATCTGTTTTTAACATAGAGTATGTGGGGGAAATGGCAATTCTCTATCTATGATAAAGAGTCTTTGCATAAATTGAAGAGAAATGTGATGGTTTGCAAAAAAATTCGATTTCTATGTTTCTATACTTAACTGGCAAAATCTTAATTTGGCCTTTAATCAAAAGAGCATTACTCATCACTGATGTGCAAGCTGTGCCATAACAATTATTTAGCATTGTATGATGTATAACAGGGGTGGCCAACCAGTCAGAGGTTAAGAGCCACATTTTTTCTATTTTACTGCAAAGAGCCACATCAAACACACAGTCACTGATACAGCTTGTTTCAGTTTTTTGTTTTCTGGAGACAAGATTTCAGCCACGTCACTGATGCATTTTTGTGGCATTGGGATATATTTTTTAAATCCTCTGAAGCAGAGAGAGGAGCTGTGGATTATTGCTATTGATTAATGCATCAGTGTTTCTTAGGGTCAAAAACACTAAACTCACAACTTAAAATGAAAGCGTTTAGTTTATTTAATAAAAGAGCACATGTTCAATGTGAAAAGTGACAGTAGTTATAGATTATTTGCAATTTGGTGCTATATATATATATATATTAAAATAAATAAATAATTATATATATTTTTTAAATATATATAACTCCGTTGGCGAGGCGCAGCGCCCCTCCAAGACAATGGTAGGGGAAACACTGGATAGTGTTTAATCAACGATAGGTGTTCCCCCCCTCAAAGGTGATTGGTTCACTGCATGCAGGTATTATTGTGATTGGCTCTTGGGCCACATCAAAATTAGACGCGCTGTCATCCTCTCATACTGACACCACACCACACGTAGGGAGAGCCGGGACGAAAGTAACACGGGACGAAAGTAACACGGGACGAAAGTAACGGAGCGATTTTATCCGAGCCCAAACAACTTTGACCGGCCAAATGACGTCAGAATGATCAGCATTCAATACTTAACAGACCTACTAAATATCAGGTTTAACTGTCAGGAGTAGCTAGTGTTGTCACGATACCAACATTTTAGTTTCGATACCAAGTCAAGAATTGCGATTCTGATTCTTTTTCGATACTTTTCTTAAAAAAAGGGAAACAGTCTTAAATGTAATTATTGTGCTTTATTTCACACCAGAACCATAACACAAACTTTTAAACAATGAGAACAATACATAAAATAAATGACAAGAATTCGTATTAAATCAAATTAATACATTTCTCACAGACAGGCCTCGTGGTGTCCGTAGGCTTGCCCTCACTGTCAGAGTTATAGCTAAAATACTTCCACATTTCTCTTCTGGCGTCTTTTCTGTCAACAAGTCGAGGCGCAGCGGCAGTTGCACTCCCACTTGCAGCCATGCTTCTCGTTTTCTCACATGCTCTGGCAGCTAGCGCGTGCACGAGAGAGGGGAGGCACTTAGAGCGTGCTTGAGAGGGGCGGGACTGCAGACACGGCTGCAGAGCAGGGAGTGGAAGCAGAGCGCTGAACACACACGGCTCTTATTAAACGGCGCTTTTTCACCGGAGTACTTTCCCCCGTCATTCTTAAAGTACTGATACTAATGAAACGGAGGAATAGTAACGTTTTTAACGGCAGGGTATCGCGGTACCTTTCAAGTATCGGTACACCTTGCAACACTAGTCAGGAGTCAGTGTCTCTCCCCCAAACTCACACATATACAATTCGATATGAACTGAAGAGCCGCATGAAACTAGGCAAAGAGCCGCATGCGGCCACCCCTGATGTATAACATGTATTTAATTCGTAACAACAATTTAAACTCACAAAATGGAACCAAGTTATTTAAAAAAAAAAAAGGATCTGTACCCATGAGTCTGTGCTGAAGTGATGACTCTCAAAGTGTTCACTGCACAGGCGAGAAGAATTGTTGGGGGTCCATTTATTCCTCCGGATGTTCAGCACCCACTGGTCCAGCCTGTCTGGATCACCTAAAGGAAACCTTTATTCAAAAATACATGAAAACCGACCCAAAGACAACAGGAGGGTTAATTACATTACATTACATTGCATTTAGCTGACGCTTTTATCCAAAGCGACTTACAATAAGTACATACGACCAGGAAGACACAACCCTGAAGAAAACAGAATCATATAAGTACATCAGGTATCATAGAGCCAAACATTTCAAGTGCTACTCAACTGGCTATAGATAAGCCAGTCCTATATTAGTATATAAGTGCCTTGTTATTAATTCTATCGCTCGAAGTGGAGTCGAAAGAGATGAGTTTTCAGTCTGCACCGGAAGATGTGTACGCTTTCGGTTAATGCCATATTCTCTTAATAACGCATGAACAACTTTTACAAATATTTCTATATAGTCTGTGTTGGTAAATGTAATCTAGGTTGCACATTTCCTGCTGAAATACATGCATGGGCCTACCAAGTTACTGCGTGGCACTTTGGTTTTGATAAAACAGTGTAGTTCCACTATATCAGGGGTCTGCAACCTTTTTGACCAAAAGAGCCATTTTGCTTCTTTTTCCCAAAACATTTTTTGTCTGGAGCCGCAAAACATATTTCATAGTTTTTTATTGTTATATCAGACAAAAAATACAGTTTTTTTGCATTTATTAGGCTATTTATTACATGATATAAAACTGTTAACCTCTAATAAGAAACAAAGAACTCTTATAAGGAGAATTAAAAATAATACACAGGTCTACTTTAAAATTAATTAAACACAGCACTTGGGGAGTCCTCTGCACATTTGAAGGAAAAAAAATATTATTAAAATGGGCCCACTTTGAAATAAATAAAACATATAGCTGCACCCTAAAAAGAGTTATAGGTAGGGTAGGTAAGAATCATAGACTGTATATATAAATGGACGTAGGGTCCGTGACGTCACCCATAGGATTCTGCAGAGTTGCCGTGAAGCCCTAAGTAGGCGGAGTCGGCTACTAACGGCTCGACAGTGACGTCAGAGTCTAACTCCCGCCTTCTCCAGCCTGCTCCAAATAAGGGCAAAGAGGCGGAGCTGAGGCGGAGCCGAGGCGGGACAGGGCGGGACCTGCTGCCAACGAGCGTGACGTTCCAGACCTAGCTCAGGCTAAGAAGCTAAGCTAACATGCTCTCAGTATTAAGCTAACAACCTATGCTAACAACACAGTCTATGCTAACAACCCAGCTTGCAGTCACCGCTCCTCCTGCACATTTCCTGCTGAAATACATGCATACCAAGCCACTGCGTGGCACTTTGGTTTTTGATAAAACAGTGTAGTTCCACTATATAAACGCAGGGTTGCCAACTTTGGGTACCTGGCTGGAGTGAGATTTTGATATCATTTTTGAATTACACATATGCGCACGAAATGACTGCTATCGTGTCAGCAGCGGGACCTTAGCATATATTTAGGATATATATACAAATACACAATATTGGACACAGACTATAAAGGGCACTAAGTTTCATTCACTATTGAAAGTCAAACACATGTTTGTTTCCACTGTTTTATTGTGTACCTGTCGCGATAAGCAATTAATTGACTTATCGTACGATAAATAAAAATGAACTCGATAAATTGCCATTTACATGAGGATGTGACTAGCAGTTTGAAAGGATGTACTTGAATTATTATTATATATTATCATTATGTCAGTGGTCTAAAATGGTCATACAACGGTGCCGACAATATTATCGGTTATCGCAATAATTTCTGGGAAAATGTATCCAACAAAATAAATTATCGTGAGAGGCCTATACATGAAACACACACACACAAACAAATCTACAGACTTACTCCAAACTGCCACATATATTAATTAACACACTCTATTTTGGCCTAGTAGAACAATAAGCAGCAGACTTTTACTTTTTTATCATTTCTACTGGATCTTAGATCTGCAATACGGGTCGGCAGTTGTGAGAGAGTATTTTTGTTGGGTAATCTATGGTAGGGATAACCCATACAGTGGTGTGGCTCAAGTCAGTATTTGCATTGTAATTACATACACGCTCCCCTTGACAGTGAAACGCCACGCGTGAGGTTTAGATTATTTCCCTGTCTCAATCCAAATTGAACTGTATGAAATAAAAAGGCACATTTGTCTTGTAGTAAATAAAAAGGGCGACCTGGAGCCAATCCTGCAATTTCCCCACAGGTGAAATAGTTGACATGCTGAAACCCCAACCCCTGCAGGGGGGTCTGGGGGGATTCTCCCCGAGGAGATTTTTTTGAAATACTAACATAAAATACACATTCTGGTACTCTCTTGAGAAGCAAATAAATAAAACTATTACTACACGACATATTTAAAAAAATGAATGCCATTTTAGTTTTTTGTTACTTTGTTCTGAAAGCTGAACCTGCTGCTCCTCACAGAGAGAAGAGGGAAGAGGCTGTGTGAATTACTTTACATTGTGGATAAGGGTGGATAGCTCCCATTGTTCTGTGTGTCAAAATGAAAGACAGCCCACACACCTATCAATCATCAAACCGTGGGGTCTTATTTCATTACGTGTTGATTTCTATCAACCCGTAATGTTGTATCGACGTATATGATGTACTACAGCAAAAGTATTCTCAATTTTTCCGTTGGGACTTCCTGCAACAACACCACGCCGTTATCTTGATTCTGATTGGCCAGAAGACATTATCAAAGATGTTCTATTGAGAAGACGATCACTACCTGACAAAAGTTTTCAAAACCGTTTCTAGTCTTCGGTATTCTTGTATTTTGGCGTGAGAATAGTTTGAGCAGCGTGAGAGCGTGAGATTGAGAGTGAAAGCGTGTGTCACACGCCAGATGCGTGAGAGTTGGCAACCCTGATAAACGTTACATTCATAATCAAACGAGACAATCTGCAAGATAATTAGCTATTTGGTATTATTCTTAATGCTTGTCATTCACACGTTAATAAAATAAAATAAGTACCGATACATAGCAGAATAATTGTGGCGGTGTTCAGCTTAATAAACCTTGCTCAACATCATTTATTTAGCTAATACTACAGCGGGCTACAGGCGAACCAAGTCCGCGTTTCGATGCATTCCTTGATCTCCAGTTATAACGCCGGACTCCGCCGCTGGCCGAAGCTGATGGAGCCCCAGGGGGCTAGCTACGGCCGCCGGGACCTATGGCCGGGAGGCGCTAGTGAGCTAGCCCCCTGCAGCGTGGACTCCGGCGGCCCCACTGGGATAATTGGGTCCCCTTTTCACATTTGCTCCCGTTTAGCTTTATGGGCGTCATAGCCATATAGTATTAAAGTCTTACCCAAGGCTGAATCATAAACTAAACTGTATATATGTATAAAGGGTTACGTCCTTAGTTGACTAATAAGCTACATAACAAGCTAAGCTAACAAGCACACAAACACCTGCTAACGGGGTTAACATGTATAATATTATCATTTTACTCACCGAACAAAGCTGAAAGTAGACTTCTTGGAAGTTCTGTTATCCAAGCGCACAGCACGACATTTTAATTATCTGGTATTTGTAACAATATTCCCTAACAGGCACGATCACCACGAACACAGCTAAAGGGTCAAGTACAGTAACTACAACTAACTAACTAACGTTGTAGCCTCTATGGTTGTAGCCTAGCAGAGTGGACAAGTTGCTGTTAGCTGACAGTGAGGCACGTATCTGTCAATCAACGTGACCACGCCCTAATGTGTGCACAAACTTTAAGACCTAATATAAATAAAAGGGTCGCGTTAGAAAACAATTCACTAACAGATCCATAACCATGAAGGTGGAATCTAACTATATCGATGATAAAAATGTATGGAGCCAGTGGTAGAAACATGTCTCTGCTGTAAAGTTGGGCATTTTAACATGAGGGTCTATGAAAATTGCTCCTTTCTGCAGCCATCGCCTATCGGCCAATATATGAACTGCAGTGTGTGGTACTTCCGTATTGGCTTCACGGCTCTACCCCACAGTTTGCCGCTTGGTAAGAATGGAGAAACCAGCTCGAGTGCGCTAGAATTTGAAAGTACACAACCGGAAAAAATATGCCTCTTCCTTCAGACTTCCTTACAGAGCCCCTCCTCCAACACACACAAACGCGCACATGACCAATGAGGGCACGAGATAAGTTTGTGCCCAGATGGAAGGCTGACAGGCAGGTAGGCCATCCAGTTACTTTAGCCGGGCCGGCTCAGATGCGCTACGACTTCCAGAGATTAATTTTGTTATGTATTTATTGTCAAAGCATTTAATATATTCATTGCTATCGGGATGTTAAGAGCATTCCATGGAATATAACACAAAGTTTTTTCTGAAATAAATTACATACCCCATTGAATTATGACTGAAGATCGTTAGCTGTCTTCCTCTCCCGTGTTGTTCCTCGATACGTAAAGGCTGCACCACCGTTGACAACTTCTCTCTACATAACAAACATACCGGTAAACCAGCATCGTTTGCTGTGAAAGCATATAACTCTGTCCACACAGAATTAAATCCTGTGTTCCTCCGGGAATTTTCTTTGATTTATCCATAGTTCGCTCATCGAGCCGGGGGTCAGGTTATTCGCCTCCAAGAAAAGGCGCTCGCGCGGGACCGTAGCAGGCTGTGACGCATATTTTAGTTGACCTAATTAAAACCGTTTTGTTTTGTATTTATGTGTCACAGTATCACCTCAAAATACAAGATACGAAACAATTTCAACCATGCAACAAAATATAAATTGTCCTACAAATACTTTTATTTTATTTCCTTCTTATTTTTGTCTAAGCTCAAGGGAGCGAGGGCTTAAAGGGCCGCATGCGGCCCGTGGGCCGCGGGTTGCCGACCCCTGTACTATATAAACGTTACATTCATAATCAAACGAGACAATATGCAAGATAAATAGCTATTTGTTGTTATTCTTAATGCTTGTCATTCACACGTTAAGAAAATAAAATAAGTACCGATACATAGCAGAACAATTGTGGCGATGTTCAGCTTAATAAGCCTTGTTCAACATCATTTATTTAGCTAATACTATAGAAGGCTACAGGCGAACCAATTCCGCGTTTCGCTGCATTCCTTGATCTCCAGTTATAACGCCGGGCTCCGCCGCTGGCCGAAGCTAACGGAGCCGCAAAGGGCTAGCTACGGCTCCAGTTAGCTTCGGCAGCGGACTCCGGCGGCCACCACTGGGATAATTGGGTCCCCCTTTAACATTTGCTCCCATTTAGCATTATGGGTGTCATAGCCATAGACTATAAAAGTCTTACCCAAGGCTGAATCATAAACTAAACCGTATATATATATATATATATATATATATATATATATATACACATGTATAAAGGGTTACGTCCTTAGCTGGCTAATAAGCTACATAACAAGCTAAGCTAACAAGCACACAAACACCTGCTAACGGGGTTAACATGTATAATATTATCATTTTACTCACCGAAAAAAGCTGAGAGTAGACTTCTTGGAAGTTCTGTTAGTACATTCAAGCGCACAGCACGACATTTTAATTGTCTGGTATTTGTAACAATATTCCCACGATCACCACGAACACGGCTAAAGCTAAAGGGTCAAGTACAGTAACTACAACTAACTAACGTTGTAGCCTCTATGGTTGTAGCCTAGCAGAGTGGACAAGTTGCTGTTAGCTGACAGTGAGGCACGTGCCTGTCCATCAAAGTAACCACGCTCTAATTTATGCAAAAACGTTAAGACCTAATAGAAATAAAAGGGTCGTGTTAGAAAACAATTCACTCACAGATCCATATCGATAATAAAAATGTATGGAGCCAGGGGTAGAAACATGTTTTTTTCTGCTGTAAAATTGGGCATTTTAACATGGGGGTCTATGGAAATTGCTCCTTTCTGCAGCCATCGCCTATCGGCCAATATATGAACTGCAGTGTGTGGCACTTCCGTATTGGCGTCCCGGCTGCGTCTATCGTTTTTCCCATAGATATATATAAACACTAGATGACTCACCCGCGCTGCTGGCGGCCAAGTTGCCACTTGGCCGCCATCTTGCCACAGGCAGTTCTCTCATTCATAACATTATGGTTTACTATTTAAATAACCATAGCTTGCTCAATTTTCAACCAATTTTCAGGTTTGGTTTTTTATAAACATCAAAGATGTAGTTATGATACTGCATACTTATAATCATGGACTTTCATATGAAAATAACATTAATCAGATAAATCAATAGCTATACACACAAGGTATTTATATTAAATATTTGCCGGTGTATATATTTCCATTTATTTTATTATATTGTTAATATTTAAAATAAATTATAAATAAATTATAAAATTAAAATACATTTATATTTTATATATAAAAATCGGTCTCATGTTACCACTCTGTACGCCAAGAGTTGTTAATTTAGCAATGCCTTAGCTTGAAGAACAGGGACACAACTAATGACAATAGCATATGTTGGTATATTATTTAGATATTCACACCTTTATCAGAAGAACCAAACCAACATAAAATGTGCTCACAGACAGGCTAGTTCTGTCTAATTTATCACAATTATTTTTGACATGAGATCTTCATATCATCCTAGTTTTGTATTTAGTTTCTAGATTTGTAAACAAATCCAGAACCTTTGAAGTATGTTATTGAAAAAAGACCAAGAATAATATAAACTGTTGTGTCCTTTTGTGTCCTTCTGTAAGGCAAGGCAAGGCAAGGCAAGTTTATTTATATAGCACCTTTCAACACAAGGCAATTCAAAGTGCTTTACAAAAAACGAAAGACATTAAGACAATGGCATTTAAAATCAGTCATTAAAAAGAAAATATAATAGAATAAACATTAAAAAAAAAAAAAAAAAATACATGGATAAAAGTTACAGTGCAGTTTAAGATGTGAATAGTTCAATTAAAAGCAGCGGCAAAAAGAAAAGTCTTTAGTCTGGATTTAAAAGTAGTCAGGGTTGCAGCGGACCTGCAGGTTTCTGGGAGTTTGTTCCAGATATTTGGAGCATAATAACTGAACGCTGCTTTACCATGTTTAGTTCTGACTCTGGGGACAGAAAGCTGACCAGTCCCTGAAGACCTGAGAGATCTGGATGGTTCATAATTTAGCAGGAGGTCAGAAATGTATTTTGGGCCTAAACCATTCAAAGCTTTATAAACCAGCAGCAGTATTTTTCAAATCTATTCTTTGACACACAGGAAGCCAGTGTAAAGACTTAAGAACAGGAGTGATGTGATCCACTTTCTTAGTGTTAGTGAGAACTCGAGCAGCAGCGTTCTGAATTAGCTGCAGCTTTCTAATAGATTTTTTAGTGAGACCTGTGAAGACACCATTGCAGTAGTCCAGTCTACTGAAGATCAAAGCATGGACAAGTTTTTCCAAATCCTGCTGTGACATTAGTCTTTTAATCCTAGATATATTCTTTAGGTGATAGTAGGCTGATTTAGTAACTGTTTTAATGTGACTGTTGAAACTCAGGTCAGAGTCCATGACTACACCTAGATTTCTGGCTTTATCTGTTGTTTTGAACATTGCAGACTGAAGCTCAGCTTCTATACGTTCTGCCTTGGCTCCAAAAACCATTACCTCAGTTTTATCTTTGTTTAATTGGAGAAAGTTCTGACACATCCAGTCATTGATTTGTTCAATGCACTTACTCAGTGTTTGAATTGAAGCATAGTCTCCTGGTGAAATTGTTACTTAATTTGTGTGTCATCCGCATAGCTATGGTAACTTATGTTGTTGTTTTTCATTATCTGAGCCTAGCATGTAGATGTTAAAGAGAAGAGGCCCCAAGATGGAGCCTTGAGGTACCCCACATGTTATATTTGTCAACTCAGATGTGTATTTACCTATAGAAACAAAGTGGTTTCTGTCCTTTAAGTAGGATTCAAACCAATTTAGAACTGTTTTCGAAAGTCCCACCCAGTTTTCTAGTCGGTCGAGTAATATGTTGTGGTCAACAATGTCAAACGCGGCACTGAGATCTAATAATACTAACACTGAAGTTCTGCCACTGTCTGTGTTTAAGTGGATGTCATTGAATACCTTTACAAGACCAGTCTCAGTGCTGTGGTTTGGACGAAAGCCTGACTGGAACACATCGAAACAACTATTTAAATGCAAGAAATTACTCAACTGTTGAAAAACAACTTTTTCAACATTTTACATAGAAATGGCAGGTTTGATATGGGCCTGTAATTGTTCATTACTGAAGCATCTAGATTATTATTTTTTAAGAGCGGTTTAATGACTGTAGTTTTCAGGGCCTGTGGAAAAATACCTGAGTGAAGAGATTTGTTTCCTATATGAAGTAGATCTGAGGCCATGCAACGAAAAACATCTTTGAAAAATCCTATTGGAATAATATCAAGGCAGCAGGAGGAGGATTTCAGAAGTTGAATAATGTCAGATATCATTAATCTGATGGAATTGTGTCATGGTGTTTGAATTGATATTAGGTGGACATAGGGACAACACATTTACTGTACCTGATGCAGAGGCACTGACTGCTTGTCTGATTTTCTGAATTTTGTCAGTGAAAAAGGAGGCAAAATCATTGCATGCCCTGGTGGATAGAAATTCAGAGGCTACTGACACTGGGGGGTTAGTTAGTCTGTCGACGGTAGCAAACAAGGCACGTGCATTGTTTTTGGTAATGATGTCAGAGAAGAAAGACTGTCGTGCGTTTTTCAATTCCAATTTATAAAGGCCAAGTCTCTCTTTATAGATTTCAAAGTGAACCTGGAGATTTGTTTTTCGCCACCTACGTTCAGCTTTTCGACACTCTCTTTTTTCTGCTCTCACGGTCATGGCCTTTCTCCATGGAGATATTTTCTTCCCAGTCACTTCCTTTACCTTAGTTGGAGCAATGGCATCTATACAATTTTTAATCTTTGAATTAAAATGATCTACTAGCTCATTTACTGAGATGTTAGCAGGGGCAAGTGTGGAAGAAAAATTCTGAGTAAACATTTCCCTAGTATTTTCAGTTAAATATCGCTTTGTGGTTACCTCTTTTTGAACATTTTTGTGAACAGAAATAGAGCTCTCAAAGAACACACAGGAATGATCAGAGAGTGCAACATCAATCACCACAACCTTAGAGATATTCAGACCCTTTGAGATAATTAAGTCCAGAGTGTGTCCCTTATTGTGCGTGGGCTCCGTCACATGCTGAGTCAGTCCATAGTTATCAAGAACACAAAACAGTTCTTTTGCCCCTCTGTCCTGGGGGTTGTCAACATGGATGTTAAAATCACCAACAATGACTAGACGATCAAAGTCAATACACACTATAGACAGCAGTTCAGTAAAGTCATCAAAAAAGCTTGCACAGTATTTGGGTGGTCTATAGATATTTAGGAACAGAGCTCGAGAGGAGCATTTCAGCTGAAGGGCCACATATTCAAAAGAAGCAAAGTTCCCATAAGATGTCTTCCTGCATTGAACAAAATAGCAACTCCACCTCCTCTCTTATGCATTCTTTCCTGACTCATAAAACTAAAGTTGGGAGGGGTTGATTCGATAAGAACAGCTGCACTGTTATTTTGTTCAATCCAAGTTTCCATTAAAAACATAAAATCAAGATTTTGCTCAGTGATAAAATCATTGATTAAAAATGTTTTTCCTGCCAAAGACCTGACATTTAATAAAGCTAGTTTAAGTTTGTTAAACACACTATCAGTCAGGTTTTTTGTAACAAGCTGTGGCTGACATGGAATCACTGCTAAATTAGATAAACTCACACAAACGTTTGAGCGCTTCCTGTATCTAAGATGATTCACCGCTCTTAATCTATTACCTATCAACACAGATATCGGCAAAGCTACTGGCAGGCAGGGCCCTGGCATTTCCTGGAAAGAGTTGAGAGTGCCATATGCCCTTGAGCCTGGACCCAGCAGATATCAGTAAGAGTTTGTTGCGTTTCGTACACACACATCCTTATCAGGCTTCGGAGACTGCAGATGCTTTCTTGAAGGGAGGGGAGGTGGTTGACGTAGGCACGGTGATGGAGACGGGGGAGATGGTGCGGGGTAGAGGACATACTGCCCGGGGGCGAGGTGGTTGACGTAGGCATGGTGATGAAGACGGGGGAGATAGTGCGCGTCTCTGCAGTGATTTTGGTGGGCGTCGTTGAGGAGCGGGGCTAAAGGACATGCTGCCAACCCTGCGTATAGCCTTAGTTTGGTCTTTGAACTCCAGGAAGGAATCGGTGCCAACCCTCTGTATCTCCTTTGTGTGTTCAGCGATCTCCAGGAGGGTGGGCAAGGGTGAAAGGGTGAACGGAGAGTAGAGAGAGCTGTGGGGTGAAGGAGGAGTATCCTCAGAGGTGATAGGGGGGGTGAAGGGCGGTGGAGAATCCTCCATTTGTCTCCCATAATCAGAACATTCCTCAGGCCGGTGCAGTGATAGATTTTCAAGGTTTTCTGAGCGATGTGTTGTGTCTTTCTCTTGTCTTGATTCCTCTTGTTGCTTGTCCTTGGCAAAGGGAACAGATTGATGACGTAGGCAGTTGAATACGTTAGAGATAAACAATTTCACTCCTGACTTGTTCAGACAAACTCCATTTGCCTTAAAAAGATGTCTGCGGTCCCAGAAAAAGATAAAGTTGTCAATAAAATTGACAGAATGGTCAATACAGACAGTTCAAAGCCAGGTGTTCAGTGCAAACAATCTGCTGAATCTCTCCACTCCTCTTCTGACTGGCGGTAGGGGCCACTGATGAACACCTCTGCATTTAGAGAGCTGACAGTTTCCATCAGACATTTAAAGTCTTTTTTCAGCACTTCTGACTGTTGTTTCACAACATCATTTGTTCCAATGTGCAGTACCACATTCTTCACAGTCGGATGTTCAGCCCCAATATGCATGATCGTCTCAGCCAAGTAAGAGACCATATCCTTGGGAAAACAGAGTACTTTGGTGTTGTTCTTACTACACAGACCTTTTACATCTCTTACAGCAGAGTCACCCACAATCAGAGTTTCAGGCCCAGTCGTTAGCTTTCCCGCTAGCCTTTTACTTTTGGAGAAGCTATTGGTCCTTACCCTGCTATGTGAAGAGGACGGGTTATCCAGGTAATCAGAAAGAGATCTCCGGTTCTTGGTCAGCGGAGCGTATCTGTTCTGGATTGGCACACTCGGTGGTTTAGGAGGATTTTTTGTAGTTCTCCCTTTAGCAGCTGTCCACGGCTGATTCCTAGTATGAATAGAGGCGCTCTTCCTGGGTGATAACAATGCAGGCCAGCCGGTCGCATCACAGATTTCAGAGCGCTGGGCTCTGCCTGTTGTTCGTCCTCCCAAATCCCATGGAAATGATTTACTCTTCGGCCTTGCACCCAGAGAGTTCGAGGGAGGACTACCACTTGTAGATTTATTACCCGGTACACAGCCCTCCTGTTCCTTGGAATCCTTGTAGCTGCTAACTAGCTTTGAGTTAGCATGCCTTTGTCCATTATTTTGCAACACTGGTAAAGTGGTGTCATTCCAACCTAGTCCATTCACTTCCACGTTAACTTCCAATCGTTGCATTTTCATTTCCAACACGGCTATCTTCTGTAGAAGTTTGTGGAAGTCATCTGTAGAGAATGGAGGCATTTTGCTGCTAACTAGCTTTAGCTAAATAGCATGCAGTACCAGGCTTTAGCTGTTGCTAGGCCACGCTACTGTAAGACTGAGGTCGTCGTAAAAATATTGAAATATGGCTGAAACCCTCCATAAATTTACGAAGAATAACTGTCCTAGTGATAGGTTAATGCCCAGGAGCCGCTGCTTGAAGTTTTCAGAAAAGAAAAATAGAAAAAGAGCATAAAAAAGTAAGCAGAGGCAAGAGCAAGCAGAAAAGCGTCTGCACTGTAAGAAGGCAAGGCAAGAGAAGAAGGCAAGGCATTTGTGGTTTGTCTTGTCTCACCCCGGCTGATATATCACAAAATCTACTGTTTAAATTGTTCCCTATATTGCCCCTATGCCCCTGTAAGGTGTCCTTGGGTGTTATGAAAGGCGGCCCCCCAAAATAAATGTATTATTATTATTATTAAGAAGAACAACTTGGTGTGGTGTGGAGGGGATGTAGGAAGCAGGAGCAGGTGGGGAGAGATGGGGCTTCTGTTAGATATTTAAATGGATTTACGCTCCACGTTTCAAATATCTCCGCGTCCTTCTAGAGCTGTGTTATATGGAAGGAATTCAGTGCCACCAAGTCAACCGTACTCTACTTTAATGGCAATATTACAATGCACCAGAAATCATTACATTCAATACAATACACATGCAAATACAATATACATACAACACAACACACATGGGAACCCAATTACCTGGTGATCACGTCAGCCAGCCAGCAGAAAGAGAGAGAATTCAGTTGTGTCTCTTCCCTTAAGCTGAAGCAATGGGAGGGATCATCCGATCTCTCCCCTTTGATTGGCAGCCCAAATATCCCCAACACTCCAAATCTTAAGTTCCCCCACTCACAGGTGGCGAGAGCATTTGCATACAGTGCAAGTCAAGACATGCGGCCACCTTCCCCCGCAGATCCTTTGTCCTTAAAAGTCCATATGGTCTCTCAAAACTCACATGTGCTTGCCCCAAATCCAGTTCACAGTTTAACCTAAATCATTCTCATTTTTAAGCTTATTCATTTGGAGCTAACATGAATACATTCAAATATTCTACTGCAATCCCCCTTTTGATTTAGATCTAATAAATCAATTACTTTCAAGACATTCACATTCGTTCTGGGATTCAGACTATTTAACGTTCAGAAATGGCTCCACATATCAACTTCATACGACCGTGTTAGAAATACCAAAATATGTAAATAACTCCATACATCAATTACATTACTTAGTAACAACAAAGTTAAAACCCTTCAATCAGAATGATTGAGTATAGTCAATCGTCATAAGGTATAACCTTCACAGTGGTGATTCAATTAATCTGTAATCTGCAAGATTGCAGTGTCTTCAAGCTTTAACATTACTTCATGTATACTTCATTCCGCTTTAGTTTCAGAGCCACACATGATATCAGTGCATTACAACTTCCCAAAGAGTGGAGACATCAGTATGTCTCCAACATATCCCTCCTGTTTATACTCCGGAATAACATAAAACCTGGAAAGATACAAATGATTGTAAAAGATCAAAAATTCATATACAAAAGTACCCAAACGGCTGAGGTAGGTAAATTGTATAGGCACATGTTTTCTTATATCTTAGTAATATATTTTATTTCATGTTTTTTACTCATAAAACAATATGACATTGTCCAGAATAGTAGTTAACTTTATATAACTTTTACTCTTTCTAATCTTTTCAAACATCTTAATTGTCTTGTCTCTCTCTCTCTCTCTCCTACATACTTTTTCCAACTTCACTCGTGGTATTTTAACCACCTTTTATCCTTCTGAGCAAGATATCACTTCAACACATTTAATATCTTGCCCTGTCCATCTATTTCAGTCTTCTTCTATCCATCTATTCTCTTTTCTCTTCAGCCTTCAACAACCTTTTCTTATTTCCATTTCTAACCAGTCTTTTACTTATAATCTGTCCCTTTCCTAGGACAGGTAAATACATCCTGCTACTGTAGTGTTCACAAATAAATCTCCATGCAAACTGCTACTGTACACTCAAAAGTGATCTGTTTCATTTTGAAAAGTCAGCTTTTTGAAAACCAACATGGCTCAGTTCAAAATTTTGTTTCCAAACAAAACTCCTCATCTCTTCCCGACATGATTTGTCATAAAGATGATTTGCTACCACTATTTTTCATTGTGATATTTGTTCAAAACAGAGACTGCATCTGTCTCTGGATTTAAATATATGCCTGATGGCAGTATATGCATAAAAATAAAAATAAGTGTCCAGGTTTTTAACCTCTGTCATTAAAGGACTGTATAAAAATAAGACATGTCATCTGATTAATCTAAAATCAGAATATAACAGATAATTTGTGTCGTACATCCCCATTTTTAGGGACGCCTAATTAACATTCTCAAATCTTCAATTAACTTGACCTAAAAAGCTAAAACAGTGTTGTTTTATGATACCTAAAAAAATACTACAATAGATTTTAGACTATAAAAATGTAAATATGAAATTCCTATTGTCTAACAACTCCCCCTTTTCTGAAAAAGAATCCCATTTACTGTGTTTTCATTTTCAGAAACATCAAGAAAGAATGGTAATGCATGGGATGCAGAGGCAAGAGCTGTGACCCGGGAACTTTACGACCCTGGCGTCCTGCTTCAAAGTGTCCTCATAGCTGTGTTTTACGACACTGGCCTCCTGCTTCATCGTAAAACTCCTCAGTTTCATGGCTTGCTGTGTCTCTCTCCCTTTTATGGCCCGCTATTTCTCCACTGTCCCCCTTGGACATGGGTGATAAGACGTCTCACCTCTCTCCCCCTCCTCAGCGCGCCTGTGTATGTTATCTCTGTTTGTTCCATTTGCTACGAGCAAACCATCTGGGTTTCTGTTCGTTTAGGTGTGCAAGTTGCTTTACAATCTGTCTTTCATCTAAGTTAAATCTATCCATGTTGTGTTACAAGCATGGTTAGATTTGTAACAGAATACAAAACTAACTGTATTTAGCGCTATATTTGAAAAACAAGTAATCTGATTACAGTTATGTAATTTGACCCAAGTGTCGGTCTATGTCGTGCGTAAAAATGTTAACAAACACCAACTACAAATTAAAGATAAATTGATTTAGCAAAATGAACTCTTATGTGATTCAAAAATGTGACAAAAGAACAATGATTTGTCTTACACAAGATTGTAGTCTAACAGAATGACTCTTGACCACATGGGGTCAAATAACTTGGATGACCGGGGGAAGGGAAGAGAAGACTCAACCATGTGCAGAGAGAAATCACACTGCTTGGAGACTGAGTTCAATAAAAATTAAACCATACGACTTGTAGTCTGGCTTCAATAAAAATGTAACAAGACAAGGCCAGTTCATAACACACAAATTGTCCTCTTTGTATGTCTAATCTAGGTAGAATAATCCACTATTATATTTAATTTGAATGTACTTAATTCTCTGTTATCATTTTATCGTGTAGGAATCGGAGATCAGTACAAGCCTTTTCTTTAGCCCCCTGTTTGACACCGCTTAAAATCAATCTCTTAATCTGTTCCCATTGCTCCCGGTAACTACCTGGAATTTCAGAATCGTTTTTAGCATTCTGTCGTTCCATATTCACTTCGCTTTTATTTATCTGACTCAATTAATATGTGCACTTCGCTTTTATTTATCTGACTCAATTAATATGTGCTCACATGTATTAATATACTGGGCTATTGTCGTAGTTACTATTAACGCGCTTCCCGTCTTCAATACCGGTCAGCAATGTAATGTTTAAACTTAGCGCTTGAAGCTAAATTCATATAACAATGTCAAAGGTGTACTACCCCCTTTCAGCCACTAGATGGCAGCAGCAGACCACAAATGAGCCTCACTCATCCGAGTGCTTCTTTGAGATCCATAAATATTGAGTAATTACCATAACACAGACCTCCGGCTCTTAGCTTTTGAGCGTTCGTCTGTCCTGTAAAACTCCTCAGTTCTAGCCGGCGACCCGATCTGAAATATCGGGTTTCCAGGTTCTGTCGTGCGGTACTCAAAACACGCAACCCACAGACTGCACCGGCTTTACGCCACTGTGGACTAAAAATACCTACAGATCCGCGCTAAACCGCTCTTATGTACGCGACTCAGGACTTTATCTACCTGTAGATCCGCGCCAAACTGTAATCAATATGTAACTGTCTATGTACGCCACGCCGGACTATATCTACCTGCGATCAACGACTATGTTTAAAATATGCATTGTATATTCCATTTAAACTTCAAAAACACTGTGAAACGCCTTCAGACAATCCTAACATTTTAGTGTATTCAATCACAGACAATCGATTTTCATAACAGGCGTCTGTAAGTACCTTTGAGTTGTGCAGGGCCCTGCGTGATTGTCTGAGGTGTCTAAAAGCGCTTATTCCCGACCCAATCCGGTCGTCTGAATTCCTCCTCAGCTCGTTATCTTGCACGTCGGGGCACCATCTGTTAGATATTTAAATGGATTTACGCTCCACGTTTCAAATATCTCCGCGTCCTTCTAGAGCTGTGTTATATGGAAGGAATTCAGTGCCACCAAGTCAACCGTACTCTACTTTAATGGCAATATTACAATGCACCAGAAATCATTACATTCAATACAATACACATGCAAATACAATATACATACAACACAACACACATGGGAACCCAATTACCTGGTGATCACGTCAGCCAGCCAGCAGAAAGAGAGAGAATTCAGTTGTGTCTCTTCCCTTAAGCTGAAGCAATGGGAGGGATCATCCGATCTCTCCCCTTTGATTGGCAGCCCAAATATCCCCAACACCCCAAATCTTAAGTTCCCCCACTCACAGGTGGCGAGAGCATTTGCATACAGTGCAAGTCAAGACATGCGGCCACCTTCCCCCGCAGATCCTTTGTCCTTAAAAGTCCATATGGTCTCTCAAAACTCACATGTGCTTGCCCCAAATCCAGTTCACAGTTTAACCTAAATCATTCTCATTTTTAAGCTTATTCATTTGGAGCTAACATGAATACATTCAAATATTCTACTGCACTTCAAGGTCCAAGGTTATTTGTTTTAAATGTGTCTTGGAGATAAGGACCAGCTGCACACAATAAAATACAGTATAACACAAAACCAATAAGACACACGGTGACACATGGCACACCAACAATCAATCATCGTCCAGCCTCAGCTTTGGTATTCTTTATTATTATCTCACATAGCCCCACTGATCCTGTGTAGCAGGACTTGTAATGTACATACATTCACTAAGTAATTAACGATTATCCTAATTTTAGTCATAATATTGTCATATCTTACAGGTGAAAGGTGATCCCACGGGTTCTTGTTTGCAGACAGCGGCGATTGGAGCATCCGTAGGCTGCACAAAAGTCCGGCATAGTCAGGTACTTCTGTAAACACAAAGCCAGCAAATTCCTGTATCATAATGCAAGATGTTTTTAACAAGCCAAACCACTTGGTAGAAATCATGTGTAACTTAGGTTATGTTGAAAAGAAAGAGCAGTTCTGCCTCTCCCACTGGTGTAAAGTTGCTGGGTCAACTTTGTAATACTAGGTCTCACTCACAGCCTCTTGTTATTAGCCAGCTAATAAATGGGTCAATATCACCATACGGTGCATTTGAGACTTCCCCATTTCCAAAAAAAAAAGCTGAGATTTTCCATTGAACTTCATATTCATTGTATTAAGTATATGTTATGCTGTTAGAAATGGATGTTGGTCAAGCTCCCACACTTTTTATAAATTGGACAGCTTTTAAACACAAAAGTGTATCTTTCAGTAACTTTCTGAGAGATATTAAGCATAAATCTGTCAAATGCTCACAACAGCCATGTTTCACTGAAATAGCCTCAAAATCACACTCTGCCATTAAGAGTCAGAATTTAAGTATAAATCTGTCTAATGCTAAAAACAGCTTTGTTTCACTGAAATAACCTCAAAATCACAAACTGACATTAAGAGTCAGATGCTTGACGAAATCTAATAAAACAGAGTGCTTTCATGGTAGTGGACAGCTTTTAAACACAAAAGTGTATCTTTCAGTAACTTTCCGAGAGAATTTAAGCTCAAAACAGCCTGTTTCACTGAAATAGCCTCAAAATCACAAACTGACATTAAGAGTCAGATGCTTGACGAAATCTAATAAAACAGAGTGCTTTCATGGTAGTGGACAGCTTTTAAACACAAAAGTGTATCTTTCAGTAACTTTCCGAGAGAATTTAAGCTCAAAACAGCCTGTTTCACTGAAATAGCCTCAAAATCACAAACTGACATTAAGAGTCAGATGCTTGACGAAATCTAATAAAACAGAGTGCTTTCATGGTAGTGGACAGCTTTTAAACACAAAAGTGTATCTTTCAGTAACTTTCTGAGAGATATTAAGCATAAATCTGTCAAATGCTCATAACAGCCTTGTTTCACTGAAATAGCCTCAAAATCACACACTGCCATTAAGAGTCAGAATTTAAGCATAAATCTGTCAAATGCTAAAAACAGCTTTGTTTCACTGAAATAGCCTCAAAATCACAAACTGACATTAAGAGTCAGATGCTTGACGAAATCTAATAAAACAGAGTGCTTTCATGGTAGTGGACAGCTTTTAAACACAAAAGTGTATCTTTCAGTAACTTTCCGAGAGAATTTAAGCTCAAAACAGCCTGTTTCACTGAAATAGCCTCAAAATCACAAACTGACATTAAGAGTCAGATGCTTGACGAAATCTAATAAAACAGAGTGCTTTCATGGTAGTGGACAGCTTTTAAACACAAAAGTGTATCTTTCAGTAATTTTCCGAGAGAATTTAAGCTCAAAACAGCCTGTTTCACTGAAATAGCCTCAAAATCACAAACTGACATTAAGAGTCAGATGCTTGACGAAATCTAATAAAACAGAGTGCTTTCATGGTAGTGGACAGCTTTTAAACACAAAAGTGTATCTTTCAGTAACTTTCCGAGAGAATTTAAGCTCAAAACAGCCTGTTTCACTGAAATAGCCTCAAAATCACAAACTGACATTAAGAGTCAGATGCTTGACGAAATCTAATAAAACAGAGTGCTTTCATGGTAGTGGACAGCTTTTAAACACAAAAGTGTATCTTTCAGTAACTTTCTGAGAGATATTAAGCATAAATCTGTCAAATGCTCACAACAGCCTTGTTTCACTGAAATAGCCTCAAAATCACACACTGCCATTAAGAGTCAGAATTTAAGCATAAATCTGTCAAATGCTAAAAACAGCTTTGTTTCACTGAAATAGCCTCAAAATCACAAACTGACATTAAGAGTCAGATGCTTGACGAAATCTAATAAAACAGAGTGCTTTCATGGTAGTGGACAGCTTTTAAACACAAAAGTGTATCTTTCAGTAACTTTCCGAGAGAATTTAAGCTCAAAACAGCCTGTTTCACTGAAATAGCCTCAAAATCACAAACTGACATTAAGAGTCAGATGCTTGACGAAATCTAATAAAACAGAGTGCTTTCATGGTAGTGGACAGCTTTTAAACACAAAAGTGTATCTTTCAGTAACTTTCCGAGAGAATTTAAGCTCAAAACAGCCTGTTTCACTGAAATAGCCTCAAAATCACAAACTGACATTAAGAGTCAGATGCTTGACGAAATCTAATAAAACAGAGTGCTTTCATGGTAGTGGACAGCTTTTAAACACAAAAGTGTATCTTTCAGTAACTTTCTGAGAGATATTAAGCATAAATCTGTCAAATGCTCACAACAGCCTTGTTTCACTGAAATAGCCTCAAAATCACATACTGCCATTAAGAGTCAGAATTTAAGCATAAATCTGTCAAATGCTAAAAACAGCTTTGTTTCACTGAAATAGCCTCAAAATCACAAACTGACATTAAGAGTCAGATGCTTGACGAAATCTAATAAAACAGAGTGCTTTCATGGTAGTGGACAGCTTTTAAACACAAAAGTGTATCTTTCAGTAACTTTCCGAGAGAATTTAAGCTCAAAACAGCCTGTTTCACTGAAATAGCCTCAAAATCACAAACTGACATTAAGAGTCAGATGCTTGACGAAATCTAATAAAACAGAGTGCTTTCATGGTAGTGGACAGCTTTTAAACACAAAAGTGTATCTTTCAGTAACTTTCCGAGAGAATTTAAGCTCAAAACAGCCTGTTTCACTGAAATAGCCTCAAAATCACAAACTGACATTAAGAGTCAGATGCTTGACTAAATCTAATAAAACAGAGTGCTTTCATGGTAGTGGACAGCTTTTAAACACAAAAGTGTATCTTTCAGTAACTTTCCGAGAGAATTTAAGCTCAAAACAGCCTGTTTCACTGAAATAGCCTCAAAATCACAAACTGACATTAAGCGTCAGATGCTTGACGAAATCTAATAAAACAGAGTGCTTTCATGGTAGTGGACAGCTTTTAAACACAAAAGTGTATCTTTCAGTAACTTTCCGAGAGAATTTAAGCTCAAAACAGCCTGTTTCACTGAAATAGCCTCAAAATCACAAACTGACATTAAGAGTCAGATGCTTGACGAAATCTAATAAAACAGAGTGCTTTCATGGTAGTGGACAGCTTTTAAACACAAAAGTGTATCTTTCAGTAACTTTCCGAGAGAATTTAAGCTCAAAACAGCCTGTTTCACTGAAATAGCCTCAAAATCACAAACTGACATTAAGAGTCAGATGCTTGACGAAATCTAATAAAACAGAGTGCTTTCATGGTAGTGGACAGCTTTTAAACACAAAAGTGTATCTTTCAGTAACTTTCTGAGAGATATTAAGCATAAATCTGTCAAATGCTCACAACAGCCATTGTTTCACTGAAATAGCCTCAAAATCACACACTGCCATTAAGAGTCAGAATTTAAGCATAAATCTGTCAAATGCTAAAAACAGCTTTGTTTCACTGAAATAGCCTCAAAATCACAAACTGACATTAAGAGTCAGATGCTTGACGAAATCTAATAAAACAGAGTGCTTTCATGGTAGTGGACAGCTTTTAAACACAAAAGTGTATCTTTCAGTAACTTTCCGAGAGAATTTAAGCTCAAAACAGCCTGTTTCACTGAAATAGCCTCAAAATCACAAACTGACATTAAGAGTCAGATGCTTGACGAAATCTAATAAAACAGAGTGCTTTCATGGTAGTGGACAGCTTTTAAACACAAAAGTGTATCTTTCAGTAACTTTCCGAGAGAATTTAAGCTCAAAACAGCCTGTTTCACTGAAATAGCCTCAAAATCACAAACTGACATTAAGAGTCAGATGCTTGACGAAATCTAATAAAACAGAGTGCTTTCATGGTAGTGGACAGCTTTTAAACACAAAAGTGTATCTTTCAGTAACTTTCTGAGAGATATTAAGCATAAATCTGTCAAATGCTCACAACAGCCATGTTTCACTGAAATAGCCTCAAAATCACACTCTGCCATTAAGAGTCAGAATTTAAGCATAAATCTGTCAAATGCTAAAAACAGCTTTGTTTCACTGAAATAGCCTCAAAATCACAAACTGACATTAAGAGTCAGATGCTTGACGAAATCTAATAAAACAGAGTGCTTTCATGGTAGTGGACAGCTTTTAAATACAAAAGTGTATCTTTCAGTAACTTTCCGAGAGAATTTAAGCTCAAAACAGCCTGTTTCACTGAAATAGCCTCAAAATCACAAACTGACATTAAGAGTCAGATGCTTGACGAAATCTAATAAAACAGAGTGCTTTCATGGTAGCTGACAGCTTTTAAACACAAAAGTGTATCTTTCAGTAACTTTCTGAGAGATATTAAGCATAAATCTGTCAAATGCTCACAACAGCCTGTTTCACTGAAATAGCCTCAAAATCACACACTGCCATTAAGAGTCAGAATTTAAGCATAAATCTGTCAAATGCTAAAAACAGCTTTGTTTCACTGAAATAGCCTCAAAATCACAAACTGACATTAAGAGTCAGATGCTTGACGAAATCTAATAAAACAGAGTGCTTTCATGGTAGTGGACAGCTTTTAAACACAAAAGTGTATCTTTCAGTAACTTTCCGAGAGAATTTAAGCTCAAAACAGCCTGTTTCACTGAAATAGCCTCAAAATCACAAACTGACATTAAGAGTCAGATGCTTGACGAAATCTAATAAAACAGAGTGCTTTCATGGTAGTGGACAGCTTTTAAACACAAAAGTGTATCTTTCAGTAACTTTCCGAGAGAATTTAAGCTCAAAACAGCCTGTTTCACTGAAATAGCCTCAAAATCACAAACTGACATTAAGAGTCAGATGCTTGACGAAATCTAATAAAACAGAGTGCTTTCATGGTAGTGGACAGCTTTTAAACACAAAAGTGTATCTTTCAGTAACTTTCCGAGAGAATTTAAGCTCAAAACAGCCTGTTTCACTGAAATAGCCTCAAAATCACAAACTGACATTAAGAGTCAGATGCTTGACGAAATCTAATAAAACAGAGTGCTTTCATGGTAGTGGACAGCTTTTAAACACAAAAGTGTATCTTTCAGTAACTTTCTGAGAGATATTAAGCATAAATCTGTCAAATGCTCACAACAGCCTTTTTTCACTGAAATAGCCTCAAAATCACATACTGCCATTAAGAGTCAGAATTTAAGCATAAATCTGTCAAATGCTAAAAACAGCTTTGTTTCACTGAAATAGCCTCAAAATCACAAACTGACATTAAGAGTCAGATGCTTGACGAAATCTAATAAAACAGAGTGCTTTCATGGTAGTGGACAGCTTTTAAACACAAAAGTGTATCTTTCAGTAACTTTCCGAGAGAATTTAAGCTCAAAACAGCCTGTTTCACTGAAATAGCCTCAAAATCACAAACTGACATTAAGAGTCAGATGCTTGACGAAATCTAATAAAACAGAGTGCTTTCATGGTAGTGGACAGCTTTTAAACACAAAAGTGTATCTTTCAGTAACTTTCTGAGAGATATTAAGCATAAATCTGTCAAATGCTCACAACAGCCATGTTTCACTGAAATAGCCTCAAAATCACACTCTGCCATTAAGAGTCAGAATTTAAGCATAAATCTGTCTAATGCTAAAAACAGCTTTGTTTCACTGAAATAGCCTCAAAATCACAAACTGACATTAAGAGTCAGATGCTTGACGAAATCTAATAAAACAGAGTGCTTTCATGGTAGTGGACAGCTTTTAAACACAAAAGTGTATCTTTCAGTAACTTTCCGAGAGAATTTAAGCTCAAAACAGCCTGTTTCACTGAAATAGCCTCAAAATCACAAACTGACATTAAGAGTCAGATGCTTGACGAAATCTAATAAAACAGAGTGCTTTCATGGTAGTGGACAGCTTTTAAACACAAAAGTGTATCTTTCAGTAACTTTCCGAGAGAATTTAAGCTCAAAACAGCCTGTTTCACTGAAATAGCCTCAAAATCACAAACTGACATTAAGAGTCAGATGCTTGACGAAATCTAATAAAACAGAGTGCTTTCATGGTAGTGGACAGCTTTTAAACACAAAAGTGTATCTTTCAGTAACTTTCTGAGAGATATTAAGCATAAATCTGTCAAATGCTCACAACAGCCATGTTTCACTGAAATAGCCTCAAAATCACACTCTGCCATTAAGAGTCAGAATTTAAGTATAAATCTGTCTAATGCTAAAAACAGCTTTGTTTCACTGAAATAACCTCAAAATCACAAACTGACATTAAGAGTCAGATGCTTGACGAAATCTAATAAAACAGAGTGCTTTCATGGTAGTGGACAGCTTTTAAACACAAAAGTGTATCTTTCAGTAACTTTCTGAGAGATATTAAGCATAAATCTGTCAAATGCTCACAACAGCCTTGTTTCACTGAAATAGCCTCAAAATCACACACTGCCATTAAGAGTCAGAATTTAAGCATAAATCTGTCAAATGCTAAAAACAGCTTTGTTTCACTGAAATAGCCTCAAAATCACAAACTGACATTAAGAGTCAGATGCTTGACGAAATCTAATAAAACAGAGTGCTTTCATGGTAGTGGACAGCTTTTAAACACAAAAGTGTATCTTTCAGTAACTTTCCGAGAGAATTTAAGCTCAAAACAGCCTGTTTCACTGAAATAGCCTCAAAATCACAAACTGACATTAAGAGTCAGATGCTTGACGAAATCTAATAAAACAGAGTGCTTTCATGGTAGTGGACAGCTTTTAAACACAAAAGTGTATCTTTCAGTAACTTTCCGAGAGAATTTAAGCTCAAAACAGCCTGTTTCACTGAAATAGCCTCAAAATCACAAACTGACATTAAGAGTCAGATGCTTGACGAAATCTAATAAAACAGAGTGCTTTCATGGTAGTGGACAGCTTTTAAACACAAAAGTGTATCTTTCAGTAACTTTCTGAGAGATATTAAGCATAAATCTGTCAAATGCTCACAACAGCCATGTTTCACTGAAATAGCCTCAAAATCACACTCTGCCATTAAGAGTCAGAATTTAAGTATAAATCTGTCTAATGCTAAAAACAGCTTTGTTTCACTGAAATAAGCCTCAAAATCACAAACTGACATTAAGAGTCAGATGCTTGACGAAATCTAATAAAACAGAGTGCTTTCATGGTAGTGGACAGCTTTTAAACACAAAAGTGTATCTTTCAGTAACTTTCCGAGAGAATTTAAGCTCAAAACAGCCTGTTTCACTGAAATAGCCTCAAAATCACAAACTGACATTAAGAGTCAGATGCTTGACGAAATCTAATAAAACAGAGTGCTTTCATGGTAGTGGACAGCTTTTAAACACAAAAGTGTATCTTTCAGTAACTTTCTGAGAGATATTAAGCATAAATCTGTCAAATGCTCACAACAGCCATGTTTCACTGAAATAGCCTCAAAATCACACTCTGCCATTAAGAGTCAGAATTTAAGTATAAATCTGTCTAATGCTAAAAACAGCTTTGTTTCACTGAAATAACCTCAAAATCACAAACTGACATTAAGAGTCAGATGCTTGACCAAATCTAATAAAACAGAGTGCTTTCATGGTAGTGGACAGCTTTTAAACACAAAAGTGTATCTTTCAGTAACTTTCCGAGAGAATTTAAGCTCAAAACAGCCTGTTTCACTGAAATAGCCTCAAAATCACAAACTGACATTAAGAGTCAGATGCTTGACGAAATCTAATAAAACAGAGTGCTTTCATGGTAGTGGACAGCTTTTAAACACAAAAGTGTATCTTTCAGTAACTTTCCGAGAGAATTTAAGCTCAAAACAGCCTGTTTCACTGAAATAGCCTCAAAATCACAAACTGACATTAAGAGTCAGATGCTTGACGAAATCTAATAAAACAGAGTGCTTTCATGGTAGTGGACAGCTTTTAAACACAAAAGTGTATCTTTCAGTAACTTTCTGAGAGATATTAAGCATAAATCTGTCAAATGCTCACAACAGCCATGTTTCACTGAAATAGCCTCAAAATCACACTCTGCCATTAAGAGTCAGAATTTAAGTATAAATCTGTCTAATGCTAAAAACAGCTTTGTTTCACTGAAATAACCTCAAAATCACAAACTGACATTAAGAGTCAGATGCTTGACGAAATCTAATAAAACAGAGTGCTTTCATGGTAGTGGACAGCTTTTAAACACAAAAGTGTATCTTTCAGTAACTTTCCGAGAGAATTTAAGCTCAAAACAGCCTGTTTCACTGAAATAGCCTCAAAATCACAAACTGACATTAAGAGTCAGATGCTTGACGAAATCTAATAAAACAGAGTGCTTTCATGGTAGTGGACAGCTTTTAAACACAAAAGTGTATCTTTCAGTAACTTTCTGAGAGATATTAAGCATAAATCTGTCAAATGCTCACAACAGCCATGTTTCACTGAAATAGCCTCAAAATCACACACTGCCATTAAGAGTCAGAATTTAAGCATAAATCTGTCAAATGCTAAAAACAGCTTTGTTTCACTGAAATAGCCTCAAAATCACAAACTGACATTAAGAGTCAGATGCTTGACGAAATCTAATAAAACAGAGTGCTTTCATGGTAGTGGACAGCTTTTAAACACAAAAGTGTATCTTTCAGTAACTTTCCGAGAGAATTTAAGCTCAAAACAGCCTGTTTCACTGAAATAGCCTCAAAATCACAAACTGACATTAAGAGTCAGATGCTTGACGAAATCTAATAAAACAGAGTGCTTTCATGGTAGTGGACAGCTTTTAAACACAAAAGTGTATCTTTCAGTAACTTTCCGAGAGAATTTAAGCTCAAAACAGCCTGTTTCACTGAAATAGCCTCAAAATCACAAACTGACATTAAGAGTCAGATGCTTGACGAAATCTAATAAAACAGAGTGCTTTCATGGTAGTGGACAGCTTTTAAACACAAAAGTGTATCTTTCAGTAACTTTCTGAGAGATATTAAGCATAAATCTGTCAAATGCTCACAACAGCCATGTTTCACTGAAATAGCCTCAAAATCACACTCTGCCATTAAGAGTCAGAATTTAAGTATAAATCTGTCTAATGCTAAAAACAGCCTGTTTCACTGAAATAGCCTCAAAATCACAAACTGACATTAAGAGTCAGATGCTTGACGAAATCTAATAAAACAGAGTGCTTTCATGGTAGTGGACAGCTTTTAAACACAAAAGTGTATCTTTCAGTAACTTTCCGAGAGAATTTAAGCTCAAAACAGCCTGTTTCACTGAAATAGCCTCAAAATCACAAACTGACATTAAGAGTCAGATGCTTGACGAAATCTAATAAAACAGAGTGCTTTCATGGTAGTGGACAGCTTTTAAACACAAAAGTGTATCTTTCAGTAACTTTCCGAGAGAATTTAAGCTCAAAACAGCCTGTTTCACTGAAATAGCCTCAAAATCACAAACTGACATTAAGAGTCAGATGCTTGACGAAATCTAATAAAACAGAGTGCTTTCATGGTAGTGGACAGCTTTTAAACACAAAAGTGTATCTTTCAGTAACTTTCTGAGAGATATTAAGCATAAATCTGTCAAATGCTCACAACAGCCATGTTTCACTGAAATAGCCTCAAAATCACACTCTGCCATTAAGAGTCAGAATTTAAGTCATAAATCTGTCTAATGCTAAAAACAGCTTTGTTTCACTGAAATAACCTCAAAATCACAAACTGACATTAAGAGTCAGATGCTTGACGAAATCTAATAAAACAGAGTGCTTTCATGGTAGTGGACAGCTTTTAAACACAAAAGTGTATCTTTCAGTAACTTTCCGAGAGAATTTAAGCTCAAAACAGCCTGTTTCACTGAAATAGCCTCAAAATCACAAACTGACATTAAGAGTCAGATGCTTGACGAAATCTAATAAAACAGAGTGCTTTCATGGTAGTGGACAGCTTTTAAACACAAAAGTGTATCTTTCAGTAACTTTCCGAGAGAATTTAAGCTCAAAACAGCCTGTTTCACTGAAATAGCCTCAAAATCACAAACTGACATTAAGAGTCAGATGCTTGACGAAATCTAATAAAACAGAGTGCTTTCATGGTAGTGGACAGCTTTTAAACACAAAAGTGTATCTTTCAGTAACTTTCCGAGAGAATTTAAGCTCAAAACAGCCTGTTTCACTGAAATAGCCTCAAAATCACAAACTGACATTAAGAGTCAGATGCTTGACGAAATCTAATAAAACAGAGTGCTTTCATGGTAGTGGACAGCTTTTAAACACAAAAGTGTATCTTTCAGTAACTTTCTGAGAGATATTAAGCATAAATCTGTGAAATGCTCACAACAGCCATGTTTCACTGAAATAGCCTCAAAATCACACTCTGCCATTAAGAGTCAGAATTTAAGTATAAATCTGTCTAATGCTAAAAACAGCTTTGTTTCACTGAAATAACCTCAAAATCACAAACTGACATTAAGAGTCAGATGCTTGACGAAATCTAATAAAACAGAGTGCTTTCATGGTAGTGGACAGCTTTTAAACACAAAAGTGTATCTTTCAGTAACTTTCCGAGAGAATTTAAGCTCAAAACAGCCTGTTTCACTGAAATAGCCTCAAAATCACAAACTGACATTAAGAGTCAGATGCTTGACGAAATCTAATAAAACAGAGTGCTTTCATGGTAGTGGACAGCTTTTAAACACAAAAGTGTATCTTTCAGTAACTTTCCGAGAGAATTTAAGCTCAAAACAGCCTGTTTCACTGAAATAGCCTCAAAATCACAAACTGACATTAAGAGTCAGATGCTCGACGAAATCTAATAAAACAGAGTGCTTTCATGGTAGTGGACAGCTTTTAAACACAAAAGTGTATCTTTCAGTAACTTTCTGAGAGATATTAAGCATAAATCTGTCAAATGCTCACAACAGCCATGTTTCACTGAAATAGCCTCAAAATCACACTCTGCCATTAAGAGTCAGAATTTAAGTATAAATCTGTCTAATGCTAAAAACAGCCTGTTTCACTGAAATAGCCTCAAAATCACAAACTGACATTAAGAGTCAGATGCTTGACGAAATCTAATAAAACAGAGTGCTTTCATGGTAGTGGACAGCTTTTAAACACAAAAGTGTATCTTTCAGTAACTTTCCGAGAGAATTTAAGCTCAAAACAGCCTGTTTCACTGAAATAGCCTCAAAATCACAAACTGACATTAAGAGTCAGATGCTTGACGAAATCTAATAAAACAGAGTGCTTTCATGGTAGTGGACAGCTTTTAAACACAAAAGTGTATCTTTCAGTAACTTTCTGAGAGATATTAAGCATAAATCTGTCAAATGCTCACAACAGCCTTTTTTTCACTGAAATAGCCTCAAAATCACACACTGCCATTAAGAGTCAGAATTTAAGCATAAATCTGTCTAATGCTAAAAACAGCTTTGTTTCACTGAAATAGCCTCAAAATCACAAACTGACATTAAGAGTCAGATGCTTGACGAAATCTAATAAAACAGAGTGCTTTCATGGTAGTGGACAGCTTTTAAACACAAAAGTGTATCTTTCAGTAACTTTCCGAGAGAATTTAAGCTCAAAACAGCCTGTTTCACTGAAATAGCCTCAAAATCACAAACTGACATTAAGAGTCAGATGCTTGACGAAATCTAATAAAACAGAGTGCTTTCATGGTAGTGGACAGCTTTTAAACACAAAAGTGTATCTTTCAGTAACTTTCCGAGAGAATTTAAGCTCAAAACAGCCTGTTTCACTGAAATAGCCTCAAAATCACAAACTGACATTAAGAGTCAGATGCTTGACGAAATCTAATAAAACAGAGTGCTTTCATGGTAGTGGACAGCTTTTAAACACAAAAGTGTATCTTTCAGTAACTTTCTGAGAGATATTAAGCATAAATCTGTCAAATGCTCACAACAGCCATGTTTCACTGAAATAGCCTCAAAATCACACTCTGCCATTAAGAGTCAGAATTTAAGTATAAATCTGTCTAATGCTAAAAACAGCTTTGTTTCACTGAAATAACCTCAAAATCACAAACTGACATTAAGAGTCAGATGCTTGACGAAATCTAATAAAACAGAGTGCTTTCATGGTAGTGGACAGCTTTTAAACACAAAAGTGTATCTTTCAGTAACTTTCCGAGAGAATTTAAGCTCAAAACAGCCTGTTTCACTGAAATAGCCTCAAAATCACAAACTGACATTAAGAGTCAGATGCTTGACGAAATCTAATAAAACAGAGTGCTTTCATGGTAGTGGACAGCTTTTAAACACAAAAGTGTATCTTTCAGTAACTTTCCGAGAGAATTTAAGCTCAAAACAGCCTGTTTCACTGAAATAGCCTCAAAATCACAAACTGACATTAAGAGTCAGATGCTTGACGAAATCTAATAAAACAGAGTGCTTTCATGGTAGTGGACAGCTTTTAAACACAAAAGTGTATCTTTCAGTAACTTTCCGAGAGAATTTAAGCTCAAAACAGCCTGTTTCACTGAAATAGCCTCAAAATCACAAACTGACATTAAGAGTCAGATGCTTGACGAAATCTAATAAAACAGAGTGCTTTCATGGTAGTGGACAGCTTTTAAACACAAAAGTGTATCTTTCAGTAACTTTCTGAGAGATATTAAGCATAAATCTGTCAAATGCTCACAACAGCCATGTTTCACTGAAATAGCCTCAAAATCACACTCTGCCATTAAGAGTCAGAATTTAAGTATAAATCTGTCTAATGCTAAAAACAGCTTTGTTTCACTGAAATAACCTCAAAATCACAAACTGACATTAAGAGTCAGATGCTTGACGAAATCTAATAAAACAGAGTGCTTTCATGGTAGTGGACAGCTTTTAAACACAAAAGTGTATCTTTCAGTAACTTTCCGAGAGAATTTAAGCTCAAAACAGCCTGTTTCACTGAAATAGCCTCAAAATCACAAACTGACATTAAGAGTCAGATGCTTGACGAAATCTAATAAAACAGAGTGCTTTCATGGTAGTGGACAGCTTTTAAACACAAAAGTGTATCTTTCAGTAACTTTCCGAGAGAATTTAAGCTCAAAACAGCCTGTTTCACTGAAATAGCCTCAAAATCACAAACTGACATTAAGAGTCAGATGCTTGACGAAATCTAATAAAACAGAGTGCTTTCATGGTAGTGGACAGCTTTTAAACACAAAAGTGTATCTTTCAGTAACTTTCTGAGAGATATTAAGCATAAATCTGTCAAATGCTCACAACAGCCATGTTTCACTGAAATAGCCTCAAAATCACACTACTGCCATTAAGAGTCAGAATTTAAGCATAAATCTGTCAAATGCTAAAAACAGCTTTGTTTCACTGAAATAGCCTCAAAATCACAAACTGACATTAAGAGTCAGATGCTTGACGAAATCTAATAAAACAGAGTGCTTTCATGGTAGTGGACAGCTTTTAAATACAA